>CM056592.1:36493610-37693610 GCA_029721435.1 Gymnothorax reevesii | reverse complement strand
TCTGTTAAATTATTTAAATCCACACTTTTATGCAAAGAGGCGAGCATCAACCAATTTTTCCTTGTAAATAATTGTCCCTTTAGTGGACACCACTTTCATACCCAAGCATGATAGCACCTCTTCACTAATTGAAAAAGTTCATTTAAAAAAATGAAATCAGGTTGATTACTGTGTTCTTGAAATCAGCAGAATTGATGTGATATAAGCAACGTAAGGTTTAACTTTCATATTACAGGATTGCGACATAAAAGTTGAGGATTACTGATGGTTGCCATTGAGCTTTAACAACAGGTTTCCGTGTAAAAACTGTAAACGGTTCCGCTCAAGGAAGTTATATTACGGTTTTTAACCAACATTTTAACCTGATGTGATGATGTTGAGTTTGGTGTGTGCAGATCTAAGTATTATTCTGAAACAACTCTGTTAAACAGTCTGAAAAACGTGCTTCTTCAGCCTTGAAGACAAGCCACATAAGACAGTGGATGGATGTTTTAAATCCTATTTGTAGAATCATTTAAAACCACTTAAACACCACTTTGTCTCTGGTGCCCTCAAAACTAAAGCTTTTTCCACACTCCTTCTTAAATTTGACCATAAAATGCTGTAGGAAATAAGCAATGCAGAAAATATGTTATACTGTGTGCTAAAAGGAAGAACTGCTTTCTCTGTAGTTTTATGGAGAATTCTAAATGCAAAACTCCTTTAAAGGTTTTAAGATACTCATGGTTTTCACTTATGAGGCAATGACAAAATCTGAGTTGATCGAAAGTCACGGTTGCCGTGAAGAAATGTGCTGTTTGCACTCTGTGTGGGGGCTTATTGATAGAATATTCCTGAATGTTGATTATATGAACACAGGCAGATGAGAGAGTAAATTGAAACGATCAAAGAGCTCCATGAATTGTCAGGTTCTCACTGAAAACTGACATCTCTGGTGTGGTGCTGAGTTGAAATCAATCTTTTTTATGACTTCAAGCGCAGGAAGAGGTGAGCTCACCACCAGCCTGGCTTCATTTCACAAAACTGCAGTAAGTTTGTTCACCCATTCTTGTAAATCAAGACTGAATGTGATCAATATGTATAAATTACTAGGATTTATGCCTTGTAAAGGTTCCCATTAACATCCAAATTGTCACAGCTGCTGCAGACAAATATATTCCTTTTTTCCCTTAAGAAATTGCAGATCCGATCGGGGAATATATAGTGAATTATGGGGCCTATTGGTTTCAGTGCGTTAGCACACCCTCGCACGCAGCAATCCACATAAGCAATTCTAAATATAATAAAGCAAAACGACAGAACTTTTCATAATTCATCACCAAAATCCTACACTGTAAACCCCAACAGGTTCAATGAACTCAAAATATTTGATGAAACTGATTACCTCATAATATTTAGCTAATGTTAAAGAATATTTTAAGTAATTGTTACTCATAATGAGACTTTATTAATGCTCAAAATCTTTAAGGGAAAGGACAAAATTAAAAAGAATAACGTGAGAAATAGATTTTCTAAGTAAATACTACATTAGTCAGACAAGTTCTTTAGACTCTAAATCTTTGGGAAAATGAATGACATTAAACCAAATAATTTCAACAAATAAACATTTTAAGTAATTACTAATCTAAGTTAGACAAGTGATTCACACTCATTTTTTTGAGGAAGTTGATGAACTGAAACATAATAATTTGACAAACAAATATTTCAAGTAATCACTACTTTAATTTTGGATAAGTTAAATGAACCTGATCACTTTGAAAGCATTCTTAAAATTGACAAATTTGACACTGCAAACGAAGTTGAATTTTTTAAGTTATCCCTCCTAATAATATACTCATGTTATCAACATGACTCATGCAATTTCTCAGACCTAAAAGTTGTCAATTCAGCCTCTTATATTTTTAAGTTGACTTAACTCTATTGAAACACATTCTATTGACTGTTTATGTTTACTATTTGCCTCAAAATCAAATATACTTCATTTATATGATTCAAATAAAAAATCTATTCCACAGACAATTTCACTGCAGATTCCATTTATTTACATCTAAGACATGCCATGCATGTGCCAACTAAAAGGACCCATTTCAATAAGAAAAGGTTCGGTAAACAGAGTCAGGTAAAAAAAAAAAAAATAATAATAATTTTTTAAAAATCCTGATATCACAATCATATATTTCAAATTCTCAGTAGAAAAAAACATAGGAAAAGTCACTCTCTTGAACAAGGGGTCAAGTGTCTTACTCAAAATAATTGAAAGACATCTTTAAATATGTCACATTCATTATTTGTACTGACATACTCCAAAACAATACATGTTCTATCATGTCAATAGTAAAAAAAAAATAGCATTGAGAAACATAAGTATGACAAAAACACACTTATTCACAGATATCACAGTTTCAAATACTCTCATTCTGAAATAAAAATTGCAAAGGAAAAAAACACATCCTCCTAAACAAAGGAAAGAATCCACTTTGTCAAAATTATTACATGACCTCTTAAAACAGCTCATTCATTCTTTGCAGGTTTTGCATACTGACATAGTAGAAAAAATACATCTTATTTCATTCCATTTGAATACTAACAGAACAACGTCCCCAGCAATGGGGTCAATACAGAAAATCAAAGAAATAATATGTCACCACCTCTTCAACAAAGGTCATAATACTCGTGATCCAAAAACAAATAGGCCAACATCACATAAAAAGCAAAAAATAGGACCAAGGGTCCTGTAGCTTACCGGCAAGCAGTCTTACGCCGATGAGTTATGAAAATTTCATGTGAAGTTTGATGTTTGAATCAATGAAAATCAATGTCAAGGTCACTAAATAAAAGTTCACATACATTTATAAGACTTTCTGTAATACAATCCTAAGCTCTGAAGCAATTTGGATGATACAAGTCATTATAATATGTCAATATATATTCAATATGTCAATTGTGAACTTTAAAGGTCACAGAATGTCAAGTTGTGGTCAGCAAATGGATTTCATATACGACTTTCTAAATATCTCCATTCAAACCTTGGCTCCATCTGTGACCATTTTGGTAATAAAAGTCAGGGTAATTTCACTGCCGAGTTTGACCCTCAAAGGTCACTGACAATCAAGTTGAATGTCACCAAATGAAAGTTCATATGCAACTTCCTAGATGTCAGTTACACACACCTAGGCTCCATCTGTGACCGTTTCAGTGACAGAGGTCATTGAATTTTCTCTATTCCTTCAAGGTCAATATGAAGGTCACCAAATGAAAGTTCATACATGATTTCCTATAAGTCTCCAATGCAAACCTACACTCAATCTGTAAAAATTTTGATATGTGGAGTGCTCTCGGAGTGAACCTTTTGTTAATTATGAAAATGACTGAGAACTGAGAAGATTCACTCCGAGAGCACTCCATACATAACAGGTGCTGCTTGTTCTCTCCGATTAAGTAAGACGGCAAACATTCATCTGGACGCGTATATGCTGTATTTAAATCAACGTTATTTAAAATTGCAAACCTGTCGACCCTCACGCAAGTAGCCCCTTTCTGTACTGAATTTACCCCACGATTTCATTGCTGTTAGATCGCATATGGAGAGAAACCATGTCTTCAGTTGCCAGTTACGATAATTGGAAAACGCGTCAATAAAGGAAGATGATTGAGAACTAGCCAGGACTAATTGTTGTCATAAAACACATGTCTGTGAGCCCCCCAGTTCCTAGTTCTATCAGGGGGGTATAATACCAAGCAAGTGTAACAAAGACAGGCTATATTTAAGTAAGCCGGCTGAACAATGAACTCGCAATCAGAGATAATTGGCATTACAACGGTGCTTCTAATCTTTCTATGTGAACCTCGGCTTTGTGCTTTTTTACGCAGTGAGCGCCCTCAATTAAGGGGCTTTCCAAGCGTCAATTTCCCGTCATAAAATGACCGATTGTGTCCTTAATGTTTCTCCAAGGAAGCTATCCCTGTTCCAGGATCAGTAAGACTGCAAGATGTCTTCCTCCGCGGCACCAGGGGGCGCCCCAGCGGCTTCATGGGAGACATTAAGTTTTATACTGATTGGTTGGGCACTTGAAAGACTGCACATTTATGCATGCACTTACCCGGATAGACAATTTGGAAATTGTAACTGAGATTTATTTTATTATATTTCGAGGGCTGACTTCAATAAACAGGCATGTCCAGATGTTATATCTTGGACATAACTTTATTGCAGTCAGCCCTCGATTTATTCTTGTTGGTTGTAATAAGGCCAGAGAGGGATTCTGGCGGAAAATTTCTAACTGTCTAAAAGTGCGAGTCCTCTGAAGAAGGACTAGTGGAAATCACTTTATTTTCTCGGCCAAATGAAACAAAGTAAAATTATAGATAGTATTTATCTGTCAGATTGAATATTAATAGTAAACTCCGTTTTACTAATTTCTCCGTTTTTGGTTTAAAGTATTTTTCCATTGCTTTTCTTTTATACGGCATGATTTTAATAAAATTGTATCCAACCACTAACCCTAAGCAGTTGCACCATTACAAATTTACAGTATTCCTGTGACATTAAATACTATTAAATAGTTGAATACGCTTTAATAGTTGAAGCACCAGCACTGTCAAGAGGACATGGCAGCAAGTAAAAACAAAGCATGAGAACATTTTTCAAAGTGGTACGCCCTGTGCTGCTTTGCTTTCAAAGTTGTTTAAATTATTTAATGGTATGCTGCATGAAATGTATACAAAATGTATAGCGCGGCAAACAATATTCTTGCTCAGATTTTCTGCATCACCACCTGAATGTTGACGGTTCCCGTGGCAAAAAAAAAAAAAAAAAAAATGCAACGTAATGCATACTGTTACTAACTGCAAGTGCCTCTCTTTGCTTCATTGTCAATATATGGCTCCAGTAGATCGCATAAGTAACGAATTCCCTCAGCTGAGAATCCGTTGTGCACAAAGAGCATATCGCCAGAAAGGCGAACAGGTCATGCCAGTCTCCCTCCAAAGAGTACCGCGTACGTTCCGGGCACAAAAGTCCACAGGTAGTGATGGTCAAATGAAGCCTTATGAATCACTGCGGCTTTCCAGCCCATTGCTTCACCAAAAGGTTCAGTACTCGAGGCCTCAATGAAACATTGAATGCTGCCATCTGCTGGGCAAAACAACATATGACAGTCAATGAACAGTACCATGACCTGAGCGGAAATGCGTGACAAACTTTTGTGTGCAGTAACAATAAACAATGGATATATTTCTATAGCATGCGTAAGTAGCTATATTTGTTCATAATAAAAATCGCAATGAAACAATCACGATACTTTGCTTTTTTAAAAATCATTTTTATTAAAAAAAACAAATACGAGAGTGACATTATTGAAAAAAAAAAAACGAAATAACTGATACTCACGTCAATGTCCAACAATGGGGAAGATAATGTGACTCACTACAACTCTCCAACGTACTACACTTCTCTCCATCTTATACAAACGCCGACAACACCCACAGTTCAGCGCCAGATTCGAAACGTATTTATTAGGAGGCGATACGTTGAACGAACCAATGACGTACTCTCCACAAACCGAGGCTTCGTTTGTCATCAGTCACGTGATTTTTACGGTAACGACGCAAGCCTCCAATCGGGGCTCCATCTGGCACGCCCCTTTTGGCTCGACACAGACTTCGGTGCCTCGTTTCAAATGTCACATCACTATCCTCAGGATCGTTCAAGAAAAGCGATGCCAACTTCATGGGCGGAGCCAAATAATGAAGCAGCACATGCATAGCTGATTACAGCCGAAACTCAGCACATAACCTGCTCCCGATCAGGTTCAAGGCTCGAAATTGCGACCGTTGACCAAAATTAACACAGTGCGAACAGTGACGTGCGTTCGGAGGTTAGTTTGTTGAGGCAGAATCTCCTCCCTCCCCCCTTTGCTTCATTAGCAATCAGACGATTAACTAGTTTAGTAAGACTACTCGGCAGAATGACGGGCCAATTTGTGTGTCCGTGGCGTTATTACTCTGTAAATCGAACCTGAAATGCTCACGAAACTGCAGATTTGCGAGTATTTGCTTACAGGAAGCCAGAGACGTGCGGTGAGGTGGGGCAGTGACCCAAACTTTTATCACGGCATTATTTGTGAACCTGTTCACACGTACTGTGCCTGATTGACAATCAAAACAATTAAGACCAAGCCTTTAGGAAGCCCGTACACTGATAGAAGAGATAATGACAAATATTCATTCACGTATACGCTTCAATACATGACTGCAAGGAAGGAAATCAGCATAATCAATTAGGAAAAATTCTCGGCAATTATGTATATCGTTTTAACATTTGTTAATCGGATTATGAAAGAAAACTGAAAATAAACGCCCCCTTTTTTGTTCTGTTGGGATGTAAAGCGCATATTTATAGGCGAATACATTGTAGCCTATATTGATCAAGCATTGAACTCTAAGTCGAACTGTTTCAATATTTGTTGATGACATTGCTTCGGCTTCCCGGAGGCAAGTACGCGCAAATCTGCTGTGCGCTGAGCATTTTAGGTTCGATGTATTGAGTAATAACGCCAAGGAAACTTAAAGTGGCCCGTCATTCTGGCGAACAGTCTTACTAAGCTCGTCCGATTGCTAATCAACCAAAGGGGAGGCAGACTAACCCCTGAGCGCACATCACTGGGCCGCACAGAGTTATTTCTGGTCGCATAAGCGAAGAGCCCTGAAGGTTAGGTTCGCAGCGTAAGTTACCATCATGACAATAAAAAGCATAGGTTTAGGCTCGACATACCTCGCTAACCCACTTTTCTTGCTGCACAGTTCCCCACCCCCCAGGCTGACAGCTGTGACAACTTAAGTTAACTCGCTAAAAACACGCAGCAGTTAAACCGCAGAGGGTATCTCTCTCATAGCCTACCCTTAGGCTGAGGTCTCCTCATTGGAAGACAGGATTAATTCGGCAAAGACCAAGTTATTAAAGCACATTCACTTACCTTAATGTAGATGCCACGGTTTGCAGGCTAATGTTGTTGGTTGTTGGCCGCCTATCTCCGGGTGCGCAGCAGGCGTTGTGGCCGATGTCAAAGCGTATCAATTTACAACAGCCACATTTGAATATAGGCTAGTTCACTATTCAGTGGAGTTTCCGAAAAATATGTTTGTTTGTGTAGGATGTTCTGTTATCTGCCATGTTGATACGAACTTATTACTTATGACCAATGAAATTTCACGTAATTATTACGTCAGACGTAATTTCAATCTACACTTAAAAGAAATGCGTTTGGGGGTTAGTTCTACTCATATATGAAGAGCTAATCAAGTCAAATTAATCAATAACTGGGAAACTAGTTGACTGAACTTCAAACTTTTGTGGTGTCTGAACAATATGGCAGCTTTGAGTACAGCTCTGCAATTTTATTGAGTATAGAACACTGTTGGGGAATACAGTGTAAGTAAAACATTTTTTTTTTTTGTGTTAGGAAATTTAAAAGGCCACACGCTAGGATGAGGGCGCTGCTTTCGACAACATTTCAGCAAAAGAATTTAATTGCACAAATCTCTAGTTTTTCTACTGCAGGTTAGGCCTTTCATGTAAGCAGATGCAAACCAGTACTTTTCACATTTTTATCAATTTATTTTCTCATATAATGAAATGCAAGTCAGCCAGATTCCCCGTAAAGGTTATGCCATGGATTTCGGCAGGCGTTTTAAATGAATGAACCTGATGACATTACCAAAAAAAAGCAAGTTCGTGCTGAGGATTTACTTAAAAATCTGTGTGATGCACGTCCCGAGCTCAAGTAATATTAAACGACCATCTGAAATCAATTTGCAGAGAAAGGTCAGAATGCCACATCTCTGGGTTAGTATATGGCTTTGATTCATGTAGAAGAATAATTCAGTCTTATCCATGGATTAGCTCCGTCTTGAGGGACATGAATACAGAATACTGGCCAGAATTTTCTCAGAGAACTATGCTTCATTCTGATGAGTCCTTTCTAGCTGTGGGTTTATGTTATATAATAACATGACAATATGAAGCATCAATCTTCCTCTGCTGGAGTGATGGATTTATATTCCTGTCATTCGCCCAATCATGATAGATTGTTTCCTTTTATAGACAAACCCTTAATTGGCTCTCATGTTAAATTAATTTTGTCTAATAGGCTGTATTGATTGAAAAGAGCGTACCAGGATTGAGCCGACAAAACAAAACAAGCGCGTGTTCCATTTCACACCCATCAATATTATCAATCGTATAAGCCTTTCATTTGTCATAATAATCATACCCACCAATCTTTGTGAAATGTTTTCACCGCGCAATGGCATATATAATGAATGGTTTCATGTTTAAACAGCAGTTGTGTCATTCAGTGGATGATACCTTTTGGAGCGTATGCGTAATTTTGAAGAATAATTGATCGGCTCTTCAGACGTCTGCCATACAAGGGCTCTGACCCCAGATCAGTTTGTTGTTTATTATTTTGTGAGCAGGTTGCCGCAATTTCAGTAAAATTTACAGCCATTAGTGGTTGACTCCCTGGCTTGAATACTTACATTGATAACATGAGATAGACCGGAAATAATTACAGCAAACTGGAGGCATTCAATGTTTGCTTACAGTCTCCTCCTAGAGTGAATCCAGCAATCAATTTCAGTGACTTTCTACTGCATGTACATGTTTTGGTAAACTGCTAACCAACCTTGCTAGCAGTGTTGAGATCACGGTTTAATCAGTTAGGCCTTCTTTGGTTAGTTAAAGCCCAAATTTTCAGCAGGACTGATCTCTTTTTGTAAGTTGTTCTCCATTAAGTAGCATTATAAAAGCTACCCGCCCATCCCCGTATTTTCAGCCTCGCGAATCAGCGGTTTATTTGTGACAGAAAATAATGAGAGTACTTCCTGGGATAATCACCATTAGATAATGAACATGCAGCTTCAGCAGCTGGGAGGTGCTATGCTGTGGATTAATTTAACACACAATCCATACATACATTTACTATCAAGAGACCTCAGGAAACAATTGCGAATCAGCATACATTACTGCTGCTTGGCTTAGCCCTGCTGAAAGAGAGCAGCTCCCCAGATGACGTGGCTCACCTGTAAAGATATAACACCTTCAGGTAATGGGACAGATGATTGGGGGGGGTTGAGAATGTATTTTTTAAAATTAAAAACCCTGTTTGATTTACGTTCCATACTGTGCTCCTCTAGCATATTCAATTGTACATGATAATGACATAGATATGTTTGCATTTTAGTCCTTAGACCTTTGATTACTACCAAATTAGTTTGATAAAACATGTAGTTAGTATGCTCATAGCTTGGATTCTGCAAATATTTGTTGCAGATGTATCCCTTTACCGTAGGGATCGTGGTCCTTGAGGTCTGAAAACTGCTGCACTGTGTTCACATTACAAGCCTCAATGTTCAATTCCGATGTTTTGCTCTGATCAGATTTGCCTGTCTTGACAGTTAACATTCATAATTACAAGTGACCTGCATCTATCTGTAATGTGAACTCATCTGCCCTTCATAACGGCAGGCATGCATATTGATATGCGTTTGCATGAGTCATCTGTTTCATCAACCAAAAAAATGATGTATTTTTGGCAGCACTCATGGAATTACGACCTGATTCAAACCGAGGAAATGGATGCGCTTGAAGTAAATGCTTGTAGAAGATTTTACCCTGGACGACACCACAGTTGGACAGCTTTACTCGATGAGATCGAGAGGTCCAAAAAAGCCAAATGGCTAGCTTTTTAGTTTTTTAAAAGCATACAGGCAAAAAGCCAGATGGATTTCGATTCGACCATTCTCAATCATGTCGAATGGCCACGTATCAGATTCGTATTCGGTCTAGGACCACGTATCAAAGTGGCTCAATTCTGATTTGAAGGTCGGATATAAGATTGGCTTTCTGCGTCCAAACAGGCCTGAAAACATCAGAACTGTGTCACAAAAGGCCAAAAATCAGATTTGAGTCACTTCAGCCTGGTAATGTGACGTAGCTCTGGTGCTCCACCCACCTTTTACCAGGGAGTCAGATGCTCAAACAGACTGGTCAGTCAAATGCACAAATTCTTCAATTAATAACCCGGCGTGCGTTTCCCAAAAGCACAGAGGCTAACTTACATAGTTGGGCCCATTTACTGTGAATGGACGAACTATGTAAGTTGCTAACTTAGATAGCAACTACGCTTTTGGGAAACGCACCCCTGGTGAAAAGAAAATCATATTGGCATTTGGATTCCTGGCCTAGACTTGATGATCCTTTTTCTGTTTTGTGGTTTCAAAACTTGGTCCGGGAGTATACCTGCGTCCCCTGGTTTTCTTTTTAAAAAGCTTTTCATTTTTCTAGAGGAGGTGCTTTCGCTGTTTAGAAGGATTAATTTTCTTCTTCATCAACATTATGAAAGAATCTTTGTTTATAAATCATCTTTGTTATGCCATGAAAAATGAATGCAATTCCCAAATTTCATTTTGTGCTAACTGCATTATGGCAAACAGTTATATAAAAATAAGAAATAAGAAAAGACGCAGGTTAATGGGTTCCTAATTTGCTCGTCATCAATACGTTTTCTTCCCAAAACTTCAACACAATGCAGGTTCTCCTCGTTATTGTGTACTTTGTCCTTGAATTCATTTTTCAGTACGTACCAGATGGTTTGGATTGGTGGCCAGGCGTTTTGACTTCCACCACTTAGCATCCCATTGATTTAGCACAGTAACTGCTCCCGTAGAGATAATTTTAGTTAAAGCACAAACTGCAGTATAGCTATTTCTGATAGGACACTTGGTCAAAGAGAATATTTATTAAAACCATACAAGCATACATTGAGTTTAGCGGTATGGCTCTGTTCGAGAGATCCCTGCCCGTCCAGCGTGGAACCGAAGGCAGGGAGCGGCAATTAACCCCCCTTCCATAGAACAGAGCCAACAGCAACAATGACCTCAAACAGAAGAGACATTGTTATTGAACAGCAGTTTAGACATTAAAGAACAGGATTACAGAAGCTAAAAATGATGGGAGGAACTGGGGAGGAGGAGGGATGTTAAGCGTACATGCTGCTGAGCCTCTGCTCAGAATGCGAGCTTAAGTAAACCTACATATCAATCAACCAATCATGTGACGGCAAATCAGATGACATCCATGAGCACTCAGGTGATTCTCAAGCTCGAGAAGCGGCTCCTTAGCAAGCTTGACTCCGTGCCAATCAGAATTTACGACAAGCTCCATTTCTAACATTGTGTGATTAAACAATGATGTCATCCCATATGAAAAGCTCCAAGTTAAGACAAATGAATGGCTTCTTAAAATAATTTGATCGCCATTGCGGTTGGAACAAAAACCCACATACACAGGAGTACTCTAGGACCCAGTTTGGGAAACACTGCCCAGTTGTCAGTGAGCTAGTGTATCTCTGGAGAATAAGTTTAAAATGTACAGTGATGTAACCGGATTCAGTCTGTATGGCTGTACAGGATGTGAAAGTCAAACAGTGGAACAGTCACAAACTTGCCTAAAATATTTATTTTTCTTCTGTTCACACATGGCAGAGTGTTACACTTGCGAATGTGAACTTTCTTTGGCAATGCTGTCGTGATGTTTGCTAAGTTTATTTTTTCCTGTGTTTTTTTTTCAACCCTCCAGCGTTTGATTTTTTCTTACCTCTCCAGTTGTATCAGGTAACTTCATGTCCTGACCCGGTGATCACCCTGCCATATCCTGATTAGTTTCACCAGCGTCACTTTAGTTTTTATAACCAGCCGGGTAAAAGCCCTAAAGGGGAATAACGTTGTGGTCTGTCTGTCCGTCCTTTTGTCTGTATCAGAAGGTAAATCTTCTCCAGTGGTTTTATGAGGACATCCCTGAAACTTTGCATGTACGCTGCAGATAATGGTATGTATACCACAGTTGCGACTCCGGTGTGGGATGTCTTGGTGCATACAGCCTCTGCAATTTTCTCGCCACAGAGCAAGTTTGTCTGTGGATAGGTGGTTCAGCATTATTATGTGTCAGTTTTCTCAGTATTTATTTATTTTTTGTTTCTCTGTACCTTGCTTTTGTACCAATTATCTTGCAAGTGAGCGGACTTTGAATTTTACATTGTCTCTGAGTCATGCATTTTAGTTTAGCCTTTTTCTCCAGCTGTTACAGCTATGTAATGAGAACACGGTTGTGACCAAAACCACAAACTTGCTTTGCTTTGCTTAATCCAAAATATCAAATGGTTCAAATATTCAAAATGGTTACCGTTGGGATATCTAATGCTGATCAGCATCTTTGAAATAATATTAGATATTACATGTACTTCTGAAGCTTGTTAAGTTTCCTCGCACAAGGCACTTGAACCATTACACTTGAATTATTTACTTGATTTTTTTTTTTTATCCAAAGTGACTAACAGTTGAATTGATTTAGCGGGGGGGTCAGTCCATTCTGGAGTAAAGTGAGGTAAACGGCATACCTTGAGAAACCAATACTGCACTTACATTATAATGGCTCCTCTGGCGCTCAAACCCACCAAACCTTCTGAGTTCCATGTCAAACACTGTAAACAGTGGGCTACAGTCTGCACCAACATGGCCCTGAACTTAAACCGCTCCCTGACACACGTGAATGTGCACAACCTGACGAGCGAAATGTTGTAAACACAAAGTGTTTAGGGAAGGAGAGCAGCACTATCATTAGCCGACATCTTGAACTGTCCCAAACTACTGAATGTCTCATTCACAGATAAGACACGTGACATCATATGAAGAACTTTTCGAGGATTTCACCCGCAATATTTGCCCAAGAAGCGCATGCAGGTACCTGCTTAACTGGCTATTTCTTTTAGCTTGTTAGTGACACGTATTGACAAGCTGGAGTATTATATTGGATTTATAGCATGGTATACAGTGTTTCACGTGTCAGAGTTTTGACTGTTATTGCGCTGTTGTTGTTGTTAATGGTGAAATTCAAAGTTTTTATGCTGCCGGTCCCTCTGTCACTGCTTTGCTTTTGTGGCCTCATCACATTTTTGATCACCTTTTTGGAACTTGAAGGGTGGTATCAATGCCCACCGGATTGGCTCTGTTGATCGGTTGAAGCTTGTCAGGAACCTGGAACTGTTAGCCAATCAGAAAACATCGGCTGCAAAGCCAAAGAGAGTCTATCAGCACACAGAGAGACCACATTCGCCTGATTCCATTACAGGGGACTCACATTATAGATTACTGGAGGTTTATTGTGACATTTTGGCCCAATAATATTTAAAACGTTGCCCACCTTAGCTTTGAGCTGGCCCCGATCAATAATTATAGCATTGAAATTGATTAAAAAAAAAAAAAACATTTTAATTACATGGTTTAAGCTATTAGAGTCAGTATGATAACATTTATTTTGTGGAAAACATCCAGTATATTGTAACCCCTCATTCTTAAAATGATACAATTACTATTATTAAAACTATTGTGACGATTTAGTTTCATTTCAGTTTTCTGAAATTTAGTCCAAGTGTTTTTGGTTCTTTTCACTGCCATAAATGAACACAAAATGAGAGCAGTCAAAATGTGTTTGTGTGGGTTTTCTCCCATATTCACTGAAGGAATCAAATGCATCGGCCGCAAGTTTCACATCATAAATTTCTTTGGCAAGTGAACATCTGCACACCATTAAACAAGAACCGAAGCATAATCAGGCTTGTGTTTATTTATGTGCTTACCTCGGTATTTATCATTAAAGGGGACCGCAACAGTGCAGAGAATGAAAATAAACAAAATCAAAATAGAGTGTTTATTCTGGCCTAGCTTTGAAATAACACTAGTTTGCATCCATCCTTTCAATTTACACAGACACAACAAATGATGATACTAAGTGTATCAGGGGAGCTCTTTTAAACAAGTCCCCCGCATGATAGGTTTTCAGCAGCGCAAGATCATTTAATTTATGTATTTTTGAATATCTATTTTTCAGCGCTCTAAGGGTTATTGTTCTTCATCATAATATAGGACTGATAAAGTCAAAGCATCACCACTTTGCACACATTATTGTCATTCTCTCTATTAAGGTGAGGGGAGATGGAATTCCTGCTGATGAGCCGTTTAAACTCAAGGGTAGCTCACCTTGTCGGTGGCAGGGGGCCCGTTTGCCCGTAAGGCACTCGGCCAGGTACTGGTGTTACGACAGCTGGGCCGAAGGGCCCGCGCTGACACCGAAGACATCGGCTTGGCTGGATGCTCGCTTTCGCTGTGTCCATAAGGCAAGGCATCATGGGAATAAAATCAAGGATTTGGCCCATTTATCTTTTCCTGCCAGGTTCTACAAAAATAGACGCGGCAGGTATTCCTGTGAAAAACTGTGAGTTGGCATGTTTTGATAATTTTAGCGGCAAGTTATTGTGAGACTTCTGCAGCTTTCACACGAAGGCTTTATTTTCTTTTCAGTACTTAACAATAGCACTCCTGCTCCCACTTTATAATCACTTTCACAGCACCGACGGAGCAAAGACACATAAATATGTCCCCGAGACACCTAGTGTTTTTACATGAAGTTAACCTTTTGAAGAGAGGGTTTTTAATTTTAGTAATGGTACTCCCATTTCTAAATTTCCCTCTGTTAAAAGATTTTTTTGGAAACATTAAAATGTGCATCCTTTAGTTGCAGCACCGCAGCAATTATGCGACTACATGGGGGGTATGTTTACCTGCACACATGAAACTGTGCGTGAACAGACAGCTTAACCTGAAGAAATAAGTTACAGTTACTATTAGTAGTCTGGCAGAAATGCGGTGATTTGGACAAATGCTCTCACATTATAAAGGCTGGGGAGAAAAGCGGGGGATAAAAATGGAGTGAGTGCTATTGAAAAGTGTACTGTTTCTCTCTCAATCTTTAGTATTAAGCAAAGCATTCATGTACAAAACTGTGCTGTTCAAATTTGTATTAAAAAATGCATAACAGCACCCAGAAAAAATGTTCCGGATTATGCCTCTAATGTATATTTAAATAATGTTTTCTGCACAGAGGAGATACCTTGTAACAGAGTAACACGGCTTTAAGTGTTGGGATTTTGAAACTTTATTCTTGTCCTCATTCCAGTACATCGTTGAGGGGGCAGTGAACAGAAATTTGAATAAAATTTCCATCAGACAAATTATCATCAATCCATTATCACATATTCATGGCCAGGGTCAAAGAAGTCCATCCCAACACTCAGTGGGTAAGAGGCGTGAATACAGCCAGGACAGTTTGCCAATCCGCTGCAGGACACACACGCGTGTACAACGTCTTTTTACTGCGTAATCACCCATTTAAATGAGGAGAGCACGCACTCTCCACGGAGCGAGGCCGGGACTGAATTCAATCCCACAAACCTCCAGGAGTGAGTCAGCTGTGCCACCCACTGCACCACTCCTACAAATTATTCACTGAGATTATTATTATTATCATTATTATGATTATCAATATTATTATTACCCCGCCCCACCATAAGGTTGAGGGCACGGGGTATTGTTTTTGGTTCGTTTTTTTCTCTGTTTGTGCGTTTGTTCCTGTGTTTGTTCTGTGTTTGTTTGTTTGTTAACACTCTTGCGGTATAGAATTTGGGGTGATAGTCGCATTCATCCCAAATTCGGTTTGGGAATTGCCACTGACGGGGCGGGGTTTGTTGTACCTGGCACCAGTTTTTGTTGTTGTTATAATAATAATAATAATAATAATAATAATAATAATAATAAATATAATACTTACATTTTTTTCTTGCTGCTATATTATCTATGGTCTAAGGAAGCAACTAATTATGATAATTCAGATTTAAAAAATATCTTTCCAATGTAAAAAAGTTTATAGCAATGATGCATTCCAGCAGAATGCTGTCACCTACAGCTGTGGTTCCTAACTCAGTCCTCAAGGACCCCCTGTCTGGCAGGTTTTGGTTGTGGCTTTACTTTTGCACGCCTTATCCATTTCAGGCCCAGTGCACCTTCAGGCACAGGCTGTTCAGGTAGATCTCTTTCAACCAATCAGCATAGAGCCCTTAAATGGATCAGGTGTGGAAGGGTAGAGCTCTGCAGGGCAGGGGGTCCTTGAGGACTGGGTTGGGAACCACTGCCCCACAGTATGTCATCGGTGCCTAACTTTGTTGGATTTTGCAGTTCTTTTGGAATTGCCATGCAAGTCTGGAATTCTGTGATATATTATTGCGGAAATTAAATTCAAGATGCATTTATGAGGATCACATGATAATAATCAGGGTGGTAAAGTTTGCCTGTGAGCAGTTTACAAACTCGTGATTAAACATTTCTACATATCTGCAAAGCAGTTCATGAGACAAACGTTTTACATGAGAAGAGGTTCTCCATGTAGCTTTTAAAATACTAAAGATGTAGTTGGTATTCAGGTGTTATCCAGCAAATCAAACATGAGCTCATGCATTTTGTCCAAAAATTGCATTCTCTTATGACAGCCCATTCTGAAAAAAAAAAACAAAAAAAAACACTGAAATTATGACCCACATTGTAAGTACCATCTACATATACATATACTGTAGTTTGGCAGTAGTATTTTTTCCACATTTAGCTGTTAAGAGCGTAACAATGTAATCATTATTAAAGAAAAAAAACACTTTTTCTTGGTTTTTTGGATGTACCCAAACAAAACTAATTATAATTGCCAAACTGTAAGGCCATAGTGCTCATATAAGGCCTGTGGAAAGTGGAACGGCAACATCCCCTAGTTTCAGGAAATGTACTAATGTTGTATCTGGCAAGCTACACTACTTCAGCGCAAACAGGAAGGAATTTTTTGTTTCCAGAGATGTGGAGGGTTTCTATCAGGTTAAGAGACTAAATCATCCCTTCCACTCTGATGCGAGGAGACAAGAGCTCTTGCCTTTTGTGTTGGCTGCCTATCGAAGTTATTCGACGGAAGAGAGAACTGGTCAGCCTTCCTCAAAGCATAAATGGTAGCACAGCAAGCGTTACATTGAATGTGCATTTTGTAAATAGGAAAGCACGATGGCTATCGTCCTTTCAAATGGCTTAATTCTCTGCCCTTGAAACTGTTGCAAGGTTTTTGTTTTTTTTTTTGAGCTGTTTTATGTTTCATACTGTGAATAATACTCAGTAGGTGGTAGAAGGCCGCATTACAGAAATTGTGCTCCTCGCTAAGTAAGGATAACATCTTGTGTTCAGGCTCAGCTCTTTCCAGCTCCGTCATTAGCGTATACGCTGCCCACCTGTTTACGTAGCCTCAGGGATATGACTGCTGTATGCGTGTGTGGTGGGTGCCGGGGTGGGCGGGCAAGTGAGGGGGAAGTCCAGTATATGATGTTATCTTAGTGTAACATTTAACAGGTTTCCTTAGGAAAATGAGACATTTAATCCTCAAGTCACTGTTTGAAAAAGACTTACAGGGAAATTCTCTGGAAAAAAAAAAGGAGTCAAGGTCTTCATTGCGGAGTCAAGGTCTTCATTTGCGGCTGTGTGTGCCTTGTTTGAGAGAAGCACGAGTCACAGATCTGCTCAGTGATTTGAACATTTGCTGTGTCAGTACTAGGTCTGGGGACATCCAATACTACCGCCAGTGACAGCTCTGCGCCCAAACTGCAAGACTTACCCGCCTGGAAGACATAAAAAGGACTGTTCTAGTACCTAAAGGCGCAGCAAAAGGTGCCTGGATTCCTCTCGCCAGTCGTCTGAGAGGAGTTAATGCCTTCACGCCCGACTGGAATTGAAACATACTGCAGTTGAAGCCTCTGGTCATGGGAAGTGTCCGCGAGGGTTGAATTAGAGTCCGGTTGTATTTTCTTTACAGCAAAGTGCTAAATCAAAAGCGCTGCTGAATTTTAATGCGTCGGTAATCAATATAGAAAAGTACAGTATAAATACAGTCACCAACCGAAGCGATTTTCGTTCGCAAGGTGGCCAGCCGAGGAGGCCATGCCTTGATCAATACCTTTGTTATTATAACTCATCTGGCCACGAGGAAGGAAAAATGCAATTTGCAGACTATGTTTCATGGCCACATTCATTAAAGTGCTACCAGAGACCACATAAAATGCTTGTATTGATTTGGGGAGCAGCGTATAGGAGGCTGTATATTCTGAAGCATTGGCGTCCGACATCACCAGATGAATAATTCCTTTCCCATCTTTAGTCAGATATTCATCATGGTGCAATGTGCAAACACATGAGGGGACTATTTAACCTCACCGTCTGCTAAATGAAAATGACTACTTCCTGACAAAGTGTATTTATGACTCGACCGGCGTTTTCTCAGAAATGAAGATTACTCACATTATTTGTCCATTTAGCTGAGAAAATGACGGCGTTTTGTCATTATTTCCAAATGTGCTTTACAGACAAGGGACCAGATGGATGAATGCAGCAGCGAGTGTTTTAGGATTGGTTTAACTTTAATGCTAATAGATGTGTAATCTGAGTTAAAAAAAGTTTAGGAAATATGACATTCTATTTTTTTCAAAATTTTTTTTTTCTATTTTGTATTCCATGTGCTGCACAAAATTGAATTGCTTTTGTTCACATATACATTTTTCTGTAAGAAAATAATTTTATAATTTGGGACCATTTAAAATAACTAGCAAGAAAAGAAAGTAAAATCATAAAATCAGCAAAAAAAAAAAAAAATGGCAAAGTAAGACCAGAAAAAAGGTCACACTGATAAAATAATATGAATGCTAACCCCATCAAGAGGCACGTACTGAAAGCAAATGTTTGTTTACCTGACCTGGTGTCAAGAAATCTTGATTATGTGTTAATACGGAGCAGATTTGACTCATGCCGTTCCTGCTAACCTGCACGCGAAAAATACGATAAAATACTCAGTGAAATAAAATAAACTTTAAAAGAAAAATCTGGACTCTAATAAGTCATCATTTGAGAGATAGAGAGAGAGAAAGAGAGAAAGATAAACTGTAAATGATATTACTAAAACAGACTCAAAATGCGTACTGTGTACAACAGCAAATGGCGGGAAGACACGGCCTCGGAGGCCACAAAGGCAAATGAGTTTGCAAAAGCGAAAAATCCGCTGCAGCCGTGTGATTGAGATCGAGGTGTGAAAAGCATACAGGGCTGCAGTATTTTAGAAGCTGTTGAAACATTTTTCCGGAAGTGTTCAGCTGAAACAGCCCTCGCTCGCTTTAGAAACAGCTCTTGCTGAGGCTGCCGTCTTCACCTCAGCGTAGCAAGACAGGTGAGCGCCGAACGCGCGCACGCCCTCTGTCAGGTGCACACACATGGCCATTAATGAGGACGCATAAAATATCAAGATCACACTGTGAAGATTTTTACTTCATAATTACCGCACGGTTGTGAACAACCCGGCGCCCAGGGGTGTTGAAAGAGCACCAGGAGTCTGATGGAAGGTGGATTTATTAAACAAACAAGTGAATAAATAACACAAACACAAACCTTCAAGGGAAATCACAAAAGGGGGGCGCTAACAACAGAAGAGAGTCACAAACTAAAGCTACCTGCCAGTGAGGGGGAGAACTAACGTCTAAATTGATGATGGAATGATAAATATCTTAGGAAAATTAGGAGTGATAATTAATTGAGAGGACAAAAGGAATAATTGTGGGAAGTTAGCCGTGAGTCCAGGATGCACAGGGGGAGGGGCTTTACAACACTGACAAAATTGAGACTTTGGATCAAAGTAAAAAAATTGCGTCAACTTCTTACAGCTATTTTTTTTTTTTAAGTTTTTCTCAATTGAAAAAAAATTACCTTGAAATTGAAATATCTTGAAAAAATTGAGACAAACTAAAAAAATTAGCTGTAACACATTTTTTTTACTTTGATCCAAAGTCTCAATTTTTTCAGTGAATGGTGCAGCCCAAATGTGTATAAAAAACAACCCTAAAACCTCAGAATCTGCTTCTTTTTTTTTTTTTGAAGGATTACATGTTTTGTGGGAAAAAAATCTTTGTGTGGGGGAAAAAAAAATCTTCAAATCAAAAATTATGAAGCTCATGGTGTTATTGATTTGCACGGCCTTGAGAATATCTGAGTTGACGGTGAGAGATGACAGCAGTTAGGGTCCAGAACTGCGTACCCGTCCCTCAGTGAATGAGGCCGTAAACAAATTCCTGTCATCTCCCGTCAGAGGAAGTGGAGACGAGTCTGTACTCCTCCCATGCAGGAAAACATTGTGCCTTTGGATAAACCTCATGTTAATGCATTTCGCTCATCGTTAAAGAGAGACTGAGGGGGGTGGTGTCAGGGGCGGGCAGGGTGATGCAGGTTATTGCCCACCCATGCTACTGTTTTACCCACCCAATCAGAAGAGAACATCACAAACAGCAGGCACTATGTATAACATGCATAAGAAACGATAATACTGCTAAGGACTTTCAGTAACACTTTATATGAAGTGTTGCTCATAGAGGCTTTATGCAGCATGTACTATATAATGCCTTCAAAAATGAGACATAATCTCTTCATAAATCATAAATAAGCAAACGTCATGCTTTGCAAAGGGTGTCAGCTAAGTGACATTGTCACTGTCACATCTGGCATCACGTGTTGAATAAGGATGTGTTATTTCGCCCTTTACAAAGCATGACATTTGCTTATGCATGATTTATGAAGATAGTATGTCTCATTTATGAAGGCATTATACATGCTGTATAAAGCCTTTATGAGCAACACTTCATACAAAGTGTGACCGGATTGTCCAATGATTTTAAGGCACCCATAATTAATTTTTATCAAGGCATTTTTGCATAAACGAGGGGCAGTAACAATTTCCTTTAGACAGTAAACATCTTGCGCATTAAATCTAACAGTAAATGCTGGTATTTTTGAGCAATCATTTGCCTTGGAGCGATTAAAGGAGTCTAAATCAGGAAGTTAGTTGATAGGAAAATTCTACACAAGATATGTATGAGCCTTCAGAGTCTGTTCATTGTCTCCTCTTTCGCTCATCTGCTTGGCTGGTGTTGTGATAGCAGTGAACACAGCCAAAAGCAGACTGAGCTCAAGTAAGCATGTCCTGAAATGAGGAAATACTTGTTTTCTTTGGCACACCCGAGCGCACCCCTCTCGTAAATAAAACACTGCTCAATGATTCTTCCCTGACTGGGAAAGAGGGCGCAGAGGTCCTTAAAAATTATCCTTATTTCCTTGCTGAAGGTGGAGGAGCTAATTTGAGCTACACTGAACGGATTCTGCTCAGGGACTGTGATAAAATGGCAGCATCCCAGCTCGGAGTGAGACCTTGCATCGTAAGTCTAATTCCATAACTGGTAAATTGCTCTGCTGCCAGTAAAACAGGCATCCATTTAATTTGAAAAAATAAAATAAAATCTTTAGAGAGCTGTACAATTTTTTTCTTTATTTTACGTATTTAAATGAGCATTTTGCATTCATTGTAATCAAGATGAGGGGCAAATGTTGAGAGGATTGCAGGAACCCTGTGCTAAGTGTTCAACTGGTCAAATAACATTAGCATGTCCTTTGGCATTTCGTATAACTCTAATTGCAGTCCACCTAACTCCTCCACCTCTGTCTCAAGAACAGCCATCTGTAAATGACTCCTGACCAGCCATTTAAGCGAGATACAGGGGATAACTGTTCATGCATTCAAGCTTCTAGCTTCAGCTCGTGACTCCCATTCAAAACAGCCCGAAGCTATGTCATTTATCTCCTCTGTAACACTAGCTATTACTTACAGTTGACAACCTTTTTGGGCAGTGGGGCCTGCCAAGCACAATCACGGCTTTTACAATGGACCATATAGCTCGCGTAGCTGGAGCTCAATTCGTCAAATGCACAAGGACAACCATATGCAGTGAATCAGAGCGCTTTTCTGTTGACACCCTGGATGAAGTGGGCTCGCTAAAACTATACAGTCAGCACTAATAAGAATCAGAGAAGATTAGTGAGCATTTAAAATTTCTGGGAAAATCACTGCTCATCACTGATAGCTACACAGTGGTTAACCCTTACGTTCTGTCGAAATTGTCTTTAATGGGATGTCAGTTTGATAACAGTTAGTCATGTTATCAAATATAAAAACTGTAGTTATAAGTATAGCTCATGTAATTAGAGAGAACTTTGAAATATCAAGCTGGTAAAACAATAATTATGTTTTGTATTAGGGTTCATCGGGTTCATGTTAACAATTGTTGGGCAGATTATTTGTTGCTATAATGTTAGACATGCCTAAAGTGTTATGTTACATTGAGAACTGTAAATACAGTTGGGATTATTTAAAATAATATAACTGTGTATGATTTCAATGCAGCAAGAGTGCGACTATGTGGGCATCTGCCTATTTTAGCCTGATGTTTACTTACAACATGAGAGTTATTTTGCATGTCTCACCAAAATGGCAAAACATTTAAAGCTTTTGATCTTTCATCTCTCGAGATGTCTGCTTTGAAAGTTCCTCACTCAAGAAATCTAGGCTTTGTCATCAGGTTTCTATTTGTTTGGTTGTTTATAATTTATAAATTGAACTACTTTAATTCCTCACATTCTGACAAGTTATGTCATAATAAAGTACATTATTTTTCAGTGTTTTATGGCTTATTTATGATAAGAAGAATTTCTTGTTTTAGCAAAGAAACGAAGCAGAGGTGCTAGTAAAGCAAGTGATCATTGAAAACATGTCATTGTCTTATATTCAAAAATCAAACAAGATTTAAGAGTTGAAATATGAATGGAAATGTTTGTGTTTTAGAAAATCAACATGCTTTTTTATTTCTGTTTTGTTTCCCCCCCAATAAATTATTACAGAGGCTTTGACTATTTGAAACCATCAGACTTCAGCTGAAGATATCTGGTCTCATCCGCACTGGTCATTATGAGTTATATCTTGCGACTCTAAGTGTTCACAATGCCCCATAGGACAACTCTTTCTGTGCATCTTTTAGCATCTCTGGCTCAGCCAATGGAATCGGTCATTTTGGAGACTGAAAGTTAACTGAATCTGAGAAAATTAATGGAAAAATTTTGTTTGTCCTTGTTCCCATGGGAAAGTGAGTCAGACCTGACAGCATCAAATTAAAATTCATATTAAAATTACTTCTACCCAGCAAATGCTATACCCCACCTCTCTGAGAGAGCTCTTTTTTGACAAGTTGGCGCATGAAAGGTTTTCAACAGTGTCTGGTTTTGATATCTCACATCATTGGGCATCTACAGCTGCCCTCGGCGCTGAAAGGGTTAAGAAAACATGGTCTCGTTGAAGACGTGCGGGAAATCCATGCCATTTTCGTTGTGGAAAATCGCTTGCAAACAAAACTGGCAATAGGTGCTGGTTCCCAGCCTCGAAAATTTCACTGATATGCAATTTAAGCATGGAAGTTTGGTGCCAATTGCATGATAAAACACAACTGGAGGTAATATCAACAGACCAATACAGTTGCCATTTTCTTTTCCAGCATCCACAGTGCTTAAATAGTGAATGGACTTGCACCAAACTGAGCATCCACGGGTGTTTAAATGCGGTGCGGTCAGAAGCAAGGTATGCATGTCGCAATCTTGAGGCAGCAGAAAGTGATGGCGCAATTTACCAACATAAGCCTTGTCTAAGGTCAATTGTCAGCTTTTGACTGGTAATTTAAGGGTGCATTATTAAGCTATTACAATGCCCCTTTGTAGACAAGTGCACAAACGCACTCTGGCTGTTACAAGGATGTGGAGCTGTGCACACGCATGCAGACAATTAAAAATAAGATTACAATGTGAAAGATTATTATTGTGTAAATCAAGATATTTAATAAATACGTCATAATGGTGAGTGTGCTCTATTACACGCCTGTGGAACTACGTACCGGATCAAAGACTGCTCTGACAAAGGCTTTTTAAAGGGTTGGACTGAAACCAAGTACGAGTGCCATTTGAAGCACCTATTACTAAAACCCTATAAGTCACACTTGACTTGACTTGTGGGGTTTTAGTAATCAGAGCTTCAATTTTTATGTTCCTTTATGTAGGCTTATATATCTAGACTAAATACAAGAAAAGAAATTTAAAAAATATCCCGTGGTTTTTAAGTAATTGGTGTTTAATTGTCCAATTTCTGACCCTTTCCGTAAAATTAATAAGGGCACCAAATCGTAAGTGACGTCAACTCAGGAAAACAAAGGTTGTTTAACACGAAAAACAATGACAACTTACAGAGAAAAGAGTGACTCTGAGAGTGATTATGAAGCTTCTTTGAAAGAGATCAAAGCGGAATACGTGTTGTTCCGTACCCTGCCACAGTACGATTGTCCCCCCCTCCCCTCTCCCCTGTCAGCTTTCACACAAGTAATATCTAACCGGACCCGAGTACACTTGCATATGTCAAAATTCCATTACAGCGCATTGCAGTATGCACGTTTTCAATGGGGAACAATTTTAAAAGGAGGCACCAATATATGTTGGGGGGTTTTATTATTCAGAAGAAAGTTTAGAATACTAATATCACAAATGCATATTCTGCGCGTGGAATAGCAACCCGGTGTGTCGTCGGTAACGTGGATTACCAAGGATAGCAGCATCAGAAATTAAACTCGAAATTTTCTTGACTGGATGCTTGATGTTTTTGCTCATAAGAATCGTTCTCTGGGTACCCAAACATCAAGGTGAGCCGAAAAAAGAAAGGTACTTTTGATATTGAGGGAGGTTGAATAAGGAATTCTTTCGCCCTTGCGTTTTTGGCCAATTATGCTGTCCAGTGCCTTATACCAGAAAAATTATCTTTCTCATAACTTAGGTGTCAGACCTTCGCACTGCGTCCCACACTTTGAAATATTGCAGACAAGTTTTCTTTACTTTGTGTGTAGTATCCAGTTGTGATTGTATGTTTTCATTCGCCTACATTTCGAGCGAGCATTAAATTTCTTTGTTCGAATGGAGATCTTTCGCCAATGTTTGTTAGAACTAGAGCATAATACGGTAGCATAATCAAAATTACATTATTTTAGTTTGTAACATATTTTTCGGCTGTGCCCTGCCTGCATGTAATTATTTTTGTCCCCCAACCCTACATTAAAACTTTTTTCCTTTTCGTTTGCTTGTTTTTTAGTATATGCATACGCTCAAATGCAACCTCAGGGATTCTCTGTGCATGATAACTATTACATCTGAATATGATTAAAACAATTTTGAAAAATATTTTAAAAATACTTTTAATTAGCATTTTAGGAGATTACTGTGATCAGGTTACCATTCTTTCAGACCATTTCTTCTGCAGAGAGGCATTTTTCCTGCTGTTTGGCAAATCCACCATTGTAATAGCAATTTGCAAAGGTGCAAGCGCCCTGTGCTTTTAAAGAGAACGGGAGATGACACTGTAGTGTGTTTTGTTGGGCCCAAAATACATCCATGATTAATTAAGAGATTAACTTCAACCCCTTTGAACCATGCGCCTTGCTTTGCACTCGGATAGCCTGCCATTAAACTAGGGAAAATGGATAAGGACACACCGAAAAATGCGCCACGCGCTTAAGACCGTCCGCTTTCGCTTGTTGTAACAGAGACTAGTGTGTCATTGTGTGACATTAGCTTGCTGAATGTAAAAGCAGAGGAAAGGAAAAACATTCAGAATTTATTGCGGCAGAAAAAAATTGCTTATTTAAAAACACTGCACTTCATCTTCTATCTGTGCATATTTTAGCACTTTTTTAGCACATGTAATCCACACATTTTCCCTGCCATAATTGCAACCAAGTAATAACCGCCGCAAAATTAAATGTTTACTTCAAAAAAGATGTGTCCTTACTTTTGCTTTCATAATCATATGAAATTAGGTGGCACATACATGCATTCCAACAACTATTCTGAAATCACTGTTGTTGGTATCAGCATTGTTTTTGTACTTGACTTTGGCACCGCAGCCCTTCCTCTGCTAACACTCGGCTGCACAGTTGATTGGCTCCCAGTAAGCTCCAGATGCAGTGTTTGAAACAGATCTTGACGAGGTCCCGATGCCTTCTGCGACGGCCGACTGCAGCTGACAGCACGCAGACAGAGTACCCCGATGCTCTGCAGAAAACAGTATCAGCTGACGGCAGGCTTGGTGTTATTCTCTGCTTTAAACTGAACGGCTTTTAGCACATGCAAAACCTTATATTATAAGCAAATCGAATAAACTGAGCAAGATTGGAAACAGGATTCGCTTTACATCGATTATTATCTGTGTTATTAGCTCTTTAATGCACAACACGAGTCAATAGTGATCCGGCCCGATGACATAGGGAAATAAAATTAACATCATCTTTTATAAACGCTATTAAGGTAATATGTTGAGACCTAGATGATAAAACTTGTTGCCTCCAGCAAAATAACAATAAAGCATTCAACTATGCACCAGTTTGTATTAAAAATGAATTCAGGTCATTTTTGACTCATGTTGTGTATCACAGGGTGTTAATTGCATCGCGAATCAGAGGGTTAATTGTGTATTTCCCACAAAGTAAATTAAAAGCGGCTGCCTAAATTAACATTGCTTCCTGAGCCATTACTAAGAGCAGAGGCACCTTCTGGGCGTGTCACATGAGCTCAAGGAATATATTGTATTTTTAAGGGGGAGGGGACAGGCTGGGAGATTGTGAACCATAACTGTATTCAGATTTGACCCGTGGAATGTGTTTTTGAGTTCATACAACAAATGCTTTGTGGGATTGACGTCTGCAGACTGAGGTGGAAACATCTGGACATTGATGGTTGAGCTCCATCCACAATATCTTATCTGCTTTGGATTTGGGCTTGTTGTCCTTCAAGAAAGGTCATCTGCAGCCAAGGTGACGTCGAGGCAAAGGCTATTGGACAAAATGCCTTGATATACTGTGTCAAAAGTGTAAATGTACTCAACTCATGTTATTGCACTTTTTTTTTAATTAAGTGTTTTCACTTATGGTGCAAGATATAGTAAATAGAAGTTTAATAAATTTATTGAAAAAATTTTTTGAACTCAAACAACTGTGAATATCCATATTTGGGGTAATTAAACACAAAAAAAATTCTTCCCAGTTTTCAAAAAGATAATTAAAACTCAAGGTATTTCTGAACTTTGTAGATAGGAAGGTTGGGGGGAGTAATCCAGAAGTCAAACCACATCTGGGAACTTCTACAGTTTCATGGAAGTGAGTGCGCTAGAGCTGCTAAAGTAAGGAAAAGTAAGCTCCATGATTACAATCACATTTACAATCGGAAATTAATATGACTTTGTTTATGCCTTTCTCCAATCTCTGATTTCATGAAAAAACGGGCAAGTCCAAACTTTTGACTGGTATACTTTTTACCTACATCTTATCATAAAATTTCTCAATATTTCATGCTGAAAAAGCCAGAAAATATTGTCGACCAGGTTTTCTGCAACACACTGTATCTTTCATATTATTATTCATATTATTATCCCAACCAGAGAAACAGACTCACATGTCCTTCCGCCTGCTTCCAGTCTTAGCCCTGTAGTGTCATAGCCCATCACTGGAGCAGCATATGGGCTCATTTAACACCACAGGAGTGCGTTTGCCTACCGGTTCCGGAACTCGCTCCTGAACTGTAGTTCCAAGCACTGCAATAAAAGAATTTTAACAAGCTGCTCATTTTTTTTTGAGGGCGTGCTTTTGATTTTTAGATGGATAACTTATGCCAGAAAAATGCAATACCACAAGGAATATATGTAATCTTCATATTGGTATTGTGCTTCCCGCAAAATGACAAACAATGACATAAAGAGGTAACATTAACCACAGATAACCTTGTTTGCATTAATTTTTTTTCTGTCTTAAACATCAATACAATGTAAGTTTGCCTCGTGATCATTTACTTTGTCTTTGAATTGTGCATTATCTGTCAGCAGCCCATTGATTCTGATCAGTCTCAATTTGATCAGTGACCATTTGTCTCGTTTTATTTAAGTACATAGAACACAAAAATCACTACAGGTCCACAGACATTTTACTGAACATATTAAATAATGCTATTTCTGGTGTGATATGATTAAAATGTTCAGTAATCTTGCATGAAAAGCACCTTGTTTGAAGAATTAATTAGTTGTTAAAATAATTCAATTGTAATTGAGATGGGAACAGTAAGGGTTGAGGTTTGTTCACAGTTCTGGTGCACAAAGGACAGGAAGTTGAGGACTGAACTCAGGTAAAAGGATGGACTCGATAGTTTATTATGCCTATTGCGTGGTAGAAGGCAGGAATGAAGCAATACAAAACAAACAGGGATCGAGCTTCCTTTATAAAAGCACTAGTGGTAATACAAACTCTGAGCTTAGACTGCAGTTACAATGTATTGCGACTGGAAAACAAACAGGAAGTGAGGTTCCTCAATATAAAGTGCTGGGAAAACAATAAACAGCACTAAAATAAAGTCAGATCAGTTATACACGCCAAACGCAGGGATTACATCTTTACAAGACTAGGAATGCAACACAGGTGTTGCAGACATAATTCCAGATATGATGGGAACTTGGGTCTCTTTCAGAAAACCATCGCAAAAATGGACCAGATATGAAATGCCTCAGCGCCAATAAATCAACCAATACATCTTTTTTTCCTCACCTTGATGAGAAGTTCATTGCGCAGTTAAAACTCAAAAAGATAACACAGTCAATGACGGCGTAAAAATATTGACCGATAAAAGAAACGCCGGAGAGGCATACTGGGAACAGTGGAACTGCGGCAGCGGCAGTAATTCTCACCAGGATATCTGAACTGTCGACTATCAACTACAGTGCAGGTTGCACCAGGAGGCACACAGGTGTGGTGACTTATAAAGAAAGGTTAAAGGACACATTTCACTTTTATTTCTATTGGACAGGTCCTCTGATAGTTGCAAATAAAAAATGCCTCAGTGTACCAATCTGAGGCTTGTAGGAAATGTGTGCTTCTACTGAATTATATGACTTTGCCACTGTTTCCCCAGTCCCTTCTTGCAAGCTCTCCATCTTATATTGATTAAATCAGTTCCTTTATATGCTATTGCGGCAACAGCGGTGCTCTACGGCACTTTCTCGCGAACTAATCAATGAAGCGGACGAGGGATACGGTGGAACCACATGATAAGAACACATACGCTTGACTCTATTAATCGTGCGCGTACACATGTAGCGCCATTAGGGCAGGCAGATGCCGAATCTCTGCGCGGTTGTTTTGTTTAGTGCATGCATCTGTTTTCAGCTAAAGCATTCAGAACCTAAAGTAACGGTGTAACTTAAAGGATATTAAAGCAATTCATCAGGAGACATTGCTTTATTGGGCGGTTTAGCTGATCACTGGAAAAGGCCTGACAGAACAGTGATTCTAAACTCCGTGCTGAAATTGATGGGAGGAAAGTTACATGACAAAAACTCTCCGCAAAGTAAATATTAGGTTTAAATTAGGTGTAGCGCTGAAAAATGTTGTGAATAGTAATAGTCGCCATGCTACAGAGAACATTAAGAGCATAGTTAAAGAGATTGATGGATCTAATTTTCAGCTCTGAAATAATGCAGCACGGCTCGCAGGTGAAAATGTACACCACACAGTGAAGAGGACGATATAGTCGTACTCTACATCTGTGAGTGAAAAGAGATCTAACTCTCTCATCTCCGACTGTCCCTGGTGATTCATACAAAGCTGCCTTTGTAGTCATTGAAATAATCTATTCTTCTGTGGGCTAAATGGGCATTCCTGTGACTGCGACCATTTTCTTTCTGATGCGGAAACAAAGGTATTTTGATGCTGGAGATGTGGGATCACGCAGATAAAAATTCTCGCGGCGTCTTGATGAGAGCAGCGGTTTAAATGCGGTGTTCTGGTGCGGTACTCTTGAGAGAGGCACTTAGCCTGCCTGAATTAGATGAAAAAGATGAAACTTTTTGGACACAGTTTGCTGCAAAGATGTTCTTCCAACATTCGCAGTGGGATTTTTATTTGCACTTTGATCATATTTGATGTCTATCTCGTGTGAATTTAATTTGAGCAGAGTACACCGACTAACAGAACAACTTTTTTATGCACTCACCAGTTAGTCAAAATCGATGCAGGTCTCATAAAGAATTTTTTCCATTCATTGTCAGAGTACAAAGATGTATATATAATCTTCTGTTTGCTCAATGCTTAAAGGAGAATTCAGATGTTAAATTGACTTGGGGTGTATTGAAACATGATAACGAGTACTAACCTTTGTCGAATACCCCACCTGCTGCATGAGCCTCGTAAATGAATTAATACCATAAAAGATTTGCTGATATTGTGAAACCCGTCAATGGCAATCTAATTTGGGTAATATACTGTACATGATAAAATTTGCTTCCTTACTGTTATTGCGAAGCTGATTATACTGAAAACTGTTGTACATAGAGTGATTTTGAGAAGGTAATTAACATTAAATTCATGAACGTTGTATGCGCTTTCGCATTCTATTCAAGTTTTGGGTGGATCAGAAATGCATACTTCAAAACGGTGGATGTAACTCACCAAAACCTGTTAATTCGTGAAAATTCAATTTAAAATTTGCAATTCGGTAAAACCCTGGTGACCAAAGTGTTTTGATATATTATCAGAATGAGAATAGACAGTGGAAGAGAGTTCTTCATCTCATAACTTCCAGAGAGAACTGAATATCAATGACGGCAAATACTATTCAAGACCTAATTTCAACATAAAAATCATGTCATTCTCTACAGACATCGGAAGCCTGAGATTAATTACGTTTATCAGATACACATAACACCCTGTGGGTAGAGATACACACGTTACTGCCAGACACACGCAGACACGGATGTACAAAAATTCAAGAATGCACTCACATATATACATGCATAGAAACACATATATGCATGCGCGAACATATGAACACACACATACACACACGCGCGCACACACACACACACACACACACACACAGACAGGGTCAGGCAGGCAGATAACCACTGGCAGCAGGCTGATAATCTGGGAAACAGGGAGACTGTGAGATAAACAGACATTAAGAGAGATCAAGAGATTACAGGTCAAAACACGGAGGGATAAGCAAACAGTCAGAGAGACAGAGGGATAAGCAGACAGTCAGAGAGACGGAGGGATAAGCAGACAGTCAGAGAGATGGAGAGATAAGCAGATAGTCAGAGAGACGGAGGGATAAGCAGACAGTCTGAGAGACGGAGGAATAAGCAGATAGTCAGAGAGACGGAGGGATTAGCAGACAGTCAGAGAGATGGAGAGATAAGCAGACAGTCTGAGAGACGGAGGAATAAGCAGACAGAGAGACGGAAGGATAAGCAGACAGTCAGAGAGATGGAGGGATAAGCAGAAAGTCAGAGAGATGGAGGGATAAGCAGACAGTCTGAGAAACTGAGGGATAAGCAGACAGTCTGAGAGATGGAGGGATAAGCAGACAGTCAGAGACGAAGAGATAAGCAGACAGACTGGGAGACCAAGATATACAGTGCTGTGAAAAAGTATTTGCCCCCTTCCCAATTTCCTCTATTCTTCCATGTTTGTCACGGTTAAATGACTTTAGATTATCAAATTAATTTTCCTAGTAAACAAAGATCACCTAAATGAGCGCAAAATGCAGTTTTTTTAATCAGGATTTCATTTATTGAGGGTAAAAACCAAAAAAACTGTTTGTCCTCCTTAGTCACTAAATCATCCAATTAAACAAACGTAATTGATGATTGGGTTCAATTACACTAGATGCGCCCAGGCATGATTACTGCCAGCTCTGTTGAATCTTAACATCACAAGTAGGCAAAAAGTAGCGTATGATGCCATGATTGAAATAAATTCAGGAACAGATATGAAAACAAAATCTTTGACATCTATCAGTCTGGAAAGGGTTGCAGAGCCATTTTTTACGCTCCGAAACACCATAAAACCATAATTAGAGCCATTATTTTTGTATGAAGAAAACTTGGAACGTGGTGAACCTTCCCAGTAGTGGCCTGCCTACTTCTGACCAGCAAGATCACAAAGGGGCATCGTAGATTTACCCAAAAAAAAATCTCATTTTGAATAATATTCTCTGGGCTGATGAGTTGTAAGAGGATTTTTTTAGGACGTCACGGTCCCGACACATCTCGATTAAAGCTAACACAATGTTCCACAAGAACAATATCATACTGGGTGGAAAAGGAAATCTGGAAAAGGCCAATCATTTTTCATAGAGCTGCAGGCAGACAGTCAAGGAAACTAAGAGATAAGCAGACAGTCAGAGAGATGGAGGGATAAGCAGACAGTCAGAAAGACAGAGGGATAAGCAGACAGTCAGAAAGACAGAGGGATAAGCAGACAGTCTTAGAAATGGAGGGATAAGCAGACAGTCAGAGCGACGGAAGGATGAGCAGACAGTCAGAGAGACGGAAGGATAAGCAGACAGAGAGACGGAGGGATAAGCAGACTGCCAGAGACCAAGAGATTAGCAGACAGACTGGGGGACCAAGACATACAGTGCTGTGAAAAAGTATTTTCCCCCTTCCCAACTTCCTCTATTCTTCCATGTTTTTCATGCCTAAATTTTACTTTACTTTAGATTATCAAACTAATTTTCCTACTTTTGTAGAAGACAAAGAGTACCTAAATGAGCATAAAATGCAGTTTTTATATATATATGGATTTCATTTATTTAAGGTAAAAAGCAAAAACTGTTTGTCCTCCTTCGTCACTAAATCATCCAATTAAACAAACATAATTGATAATTGGGTTCATTTACACTAGAGACGCCCAGGCATGATTGCTGAAATAAGTAGACAGGCAGAGTGACTAAGAGATAAGCAGACAGCCAGAGAGACTATGAGATAAGCAGACAGACAGAGGGACTGTGAGATAAGCAGACAGTCAGAGAGACTGTGAGATAAGCAGACAGAGAGACGGAGAGATAAGCAGACAGTCAGAGAGACTGTGAGATAAGCCGACAGTCAGAGAGATGGAGGGATAAGCAGACAGTCAGAGAGACCGAGAGATAAGCAGACAGTCAGAGAGACTGTGAGATAAGCAGACAGAGAGACGGAGAGATAAGCAGACAGTCAGAGAGACTGTGAGATAAGCCGACAGTCAGAGAGATGGAGGGATAAGCAGACAGTCAGAGAGACCGAGAGATAAGCAGACAGAGAGACGGAGAGATAAGCAGACAGTCAGAGAGACTGTGATATCAGCAGACAGAGAGACGGAGAGATAAGCAGACAGTCAGAGAGACTGTGATATCAGCAGACAGAGAGACGGAGAGATAAGCAGACAGTCAGAGAGACTGTGAGATAAGCCGACAGTCAGAGAGATGGAGGGATAAGCAGACAGTCAGAGAGACGGAGAGATAAGCAGACAGTCAGAGAGACGGAGAGATAAGCAGACAGTCAGAAGACAGATGGATAAGCAGACAGAGAGACTGTGAGATAAGCAGACAGTCAGAGAGACTGTGAGTTAAGCAGACAGAGAGACTGTGAGATAAGCAGACAGTCAGAGAGACGGAGGGATAAGCAGACAGTCAGAAGACAGATGGATAAGCAGACAGAGAGACTGTGAGATAAGCAGACAGTCAGACAGACTGTGAGTTAAGCAGACAGAGAGACTGTGAGATAAGCAGACAGTCAGAAGGAGGGATAAGCAGACAGTCAGAGAGATGGAGGGATAAGCAGACAGTCAGAGAGACTGTGAGATAAGCAGACAGTCAGAGAGATGGAGGGATAAGCAGACAGTTCCCTAACAGTTCACTACAGCAAAAGATGACAAGGAAATGTTGGCAGAAATGGTCTCAGGAGTGCATTTGCTAATTTTCTGACCAATAACTTTTTGTTAAGACATTGCCATTAAGGGCTTATCCCCCCCAGCAGTGCACGGTACTGTTCCTGCCGGTGTGCGTGCCCTTAAGTGCAGCTTGAGTTTCACCTGACAACAAATTTATATTAATTTAGCAGTGATTACTCCATGTCAATGCAATACATGAAACAGGCCTAAAAGCTTTTGACAATTGGGCAGAATAGTGTGTATGTAATGATTTAGTACACAAAGAATAAAAATCTAGCATATTGAGTGAGGAGCTATTCCACTGAGAAGCAGCATTATTGAGAACATAACAACATAAAACATATTGAGAAATGTGGTTGTGTTGTGCAAAATTAACCAAACATTGTGCAAAATTATACAAATATTGTTTCAAAATCTTCACTTGTCATCTGAGAGTGGGGCCACAGTAGTTGCATAAACTGTTATCACAAACACTTTCATTTCTCATTTTGTGCATCAAAATAACTAATTTCAACCATTAGAGCTGGAGTACATTTTTTTGTCATCATTGGGAGAAATTCCATAATAACATTTCAGAATATTGAAGTGGCTTTATAGAAAACTAGACATCTCTTCTTGGCCTTGTTTTCTGGCTGAGGAAATGATGCCCATGAAGGCAGACCTTAGCCGATCTCAGGTCATTTCTGCGAGAAACTTTGGCTGTTCCACAAATGCAGATGCACATGCACATCCCTTGGTGAAAGCAGGATTCAGTGTAAGAAAACAATTAAAGCTTATAGTTCCCTTAATTCAGTGGTGGAAAATCAGATAAAGTTGCTATTCTAGTACTGGCAACAAGTCAATACCGTGAAAATCAACACAGAAGACAGACCTATCAAACATTCTAAAAAAAGAGTCTGACAAACAATGCAATGAAACGCATGTAAATAATGGCAAGACTTTTAAGAAATATCGAAATGAAGTTGAATTCCGAGCTTGCTGTTCTTGTCCTGGCCGGGGAGCTGCCAGCTATCTTCATTTTCTATTAAAATATAAATGTATTGTAGTGTTTGGCTGGATTACGTAGCTTAATACAACATGGAGGTAGCGAGGAGTGGTTATAATGCGGTTATAACCATAGCCGAAAGCTCATGTCTGCGGCCAACTGAAGTTCATTTTTATGCAGCTAGGTAAAGCCTGGAATTGCAGTACGTCGGGATTTGCAGTCCCGCAAAATTGCAAAGAAAACGAGGCAGAAATTTCCGTAGAATTTCCACTATGTAACGACATCAGGATCACAATCTTAATCAGGACGATTGAAATGTGTGACTAGTAACCATGCTATTGCTCTACACTAACCGTTGTGCCGAGTCACTCATGCAGCTGATGCTCACAGGTAGTTACCTCTGGTGAAGCCCCTGGATTAAGCTTGTGTCGCGTTGGCATATGAAGTGCCTGCATATTCCTGTGCTCTTCTGGTGGGAGGGGCCTGGGGCGGAGAGGGTGGGGGGTGGAAGGTGCACAGAAGGTGTAGTTTAAAAATCTGGCTTTTTTTTTTACATACCCCAGCTTAAAAAACTATTAAAATACAGGAAAAAAGATACGGTTTTCAAAACGCAAATAATGTGGTTATTTTTTTTCAGGTTATACTGATTGTATTGGCAATTCTAATCAGCAGCCATGTGTTTTCAGGTTAGAAATCAAATCACCTGCTCAGAGCACTTAATCTTACAAAATGTGAGGCATTCCCTAATGCCATCCTGCATGATTTATCTGGGGAAAATGGGTCAATGTCATTTACCTGCATAACCTGTCCCAGTGCTTGCTAGCCCATTTCTTAGCAGTCCATTAGTGATTGTTTGAACGCATTATTTATATTCCCGAGGCTGAGTTCTTAATGTCATAAGTATGTTCAATTCATTAAGTAAATTTATCACCAGAATATTAGAGGGTTTTTTTAATTAAAATTCATTTATTTATTTTTTTTTACCTAAACCCTTTCCCCAGGTTGTCAATGGTTAAATGTGACACAGCTACTACTAACACAAACTGCAGGCAATGGGGTGAATGGGGTGCGTAAATAGTTTTTCAAAAAGCACGTAAAACTAACGTTTTCACATACGGCGTATATGGATGTTCTAACACTAAATTTGTTAGTTCCTATCAGATTTTATTTATTTGTCTGTAAAGTCATTGAATCCCTATCTATTCTCAAGGGTATATATGAACCAGAGACTGGATGTTGAACTTTTACGGTATTAGTTTCCAACAGTAGTCACTCATTTTGCTGAGAGGTTAGACCCGCCAGAAAGACTACAAACGATCTTCTCTGTTCGTAGGTTTGGTTCAAAAGGTGAAACTGAAGTTTACAAGCTTGTGGGAATAGAGCGAGGAAAAGCTGTTCAGAAAATTTAAACGGAGGATCAAAAGAATGTCATAATAAAACGTAAATTACAAGAAAGCCACTGTGACCGCTCAGTGGGTATCCTGTCTTTGAAAAGGTTTTATGTGCTTTTTGAACGTATGTGTCCATGCCCTATTTTCCCCTTTATTAGCTTTACTGGCCTCCATTCTGATTACTGGACTGTTTTTAGATGTTTCGATGAAGATGGTTATATTTGACCACTGACAACCTGAAACAACGGCTTCGGTAAAAGAAAAAACAAACTTCTTTCAGTTAAAAAAGGATTTCATTATGATAAAATTATCTCACACCCACATGCACACATATTTGTCGATCTGCACACACACACACACACACACACACATACACACATTATAGTACAGGGTATGAAGAATTACACGGCGGCTCAGGCACGTAGCGTGTCCACCGTGGTCACACGGTGTGTGGGAGGATGTTTAGTAAGATGTGCGCTCACAGAGGTGTTGCATTGCCCTGATATCAAAAAGCCCGTGGAGTCCTTCTGGGTGAGCAACTTCTGCTAGCAGCGGAGAGACCTGTTTCCATGGTACACGCAGCCCACCTGAACAATGAAAAGTGTTAGAAGCCAAAAATACCCCATATGTGAAGTTACACACAGCAGTCACGACAGTCTTATGAAACAGAACAGATAATTAAGCCTAATAAACTGCATTTTACTGTCCAAATTACACATTCATCGCCTTGCAAAAAAAATGTATCAATAATTAAATTATGAAATTACGAAATGTACTATATGTGACAGTTATTGGGTCCTGTCACGAGAAATGCCTCCTAATAAGTACGCATCCTGGCTATCTTGCCAAGGAGCCTGGCTCTTTGGCAATGTGGGCAGCATGTGTGACTCTTAACCGGGAGTCTGGGGTTCAATTCCCCACTCGGGCCCTCCCTCGGCCAGCCACATATGAACCATTCAGTCCTTCATTTGTCTGGAGTGTCCATCACCCAGGATGGCACTAACGTGCCAATCTTTAAAGTGTCTTAGCAGAGTAACATTTTGGGCAACTGGGTATGTCCCCTAGGGTGCTACACTCTTAAGTGGCCCCTGAGGAAACTAAGGCACAGCTCATCGAGTCTCGCATTGATGCTAGCTTCAGCTGGAACCACTGGTAGATTCATGCATTCGTTAAGCAGAGCCTAGACAAAGGCTTAAGGGCTTTAAAATGTAACATTTCCTGACATTTCATTTACAGTCTCTCAGTGTACGTTTGGCAGGAAGATAATCAAACAATATGTGACTTACACCTTATCCCATACAAACAATTGTAATCTGCATTGGCAATCTCTGACCATCTCACTCAGTCATTCATCTAAGTGTAATTCAGAGAGCATCCTTTTTTATATTCAGAAGTTCAGGCCAAATGATTTGGAGTGGTTTGATTGCTGTCTAGCTCACCAAGCCCCGGCCGCCCTGCTTACACGGAGAGAAATCAGTGGCTCGGAGGATTTTTCATTTTCATTTAGTTTAGCTTAGTTTGTTTGACAATATACAAATACATGTGCTAATAATTAAAACAGTCACCACATGTACGAGATATTGTCAGGGATAACATGAAATTGTGGTCCTTGATGTTCATGAAGTCCACACACTCATTGGAAGATGGAAGCAGTTGGTCCATGATTGCATGAGGTGGGATTGGCAGTGTTCTGCTAAGTGTTGGATTCATTAAAATAATCGTATCATTATCTAGGGATGTTATCGAGCAGCATGTACTTGGCATTTTTCTTAAATATTTCAATGTTACGCTCTTATTTTATTTTAAACGGTAGCTAACTCCACTCCGTAGCAGCTGCATATACTTTTGTAAACCTTACCCATCATAGCTTTAAATTTATGTCTAGTTATAGGTTAGTTGCCCTTGCTCTGGTGTCGTAAGTTTTTGCATCTTCTAACTTAGTAAAATACTTACTGAGGACATGCTTAAAGAGCGGGGGATGGGCATTTCTCCTCTTTTACTGGAAGATATTATGTACTGTTGTTTAATAATTAGGGGTGTCTTTGACTAAGGATTTTCATGGTCGAATCTGATTCGTCAGATTTTGCCCATAGTCAACTGATCATAGAATCATTTAAAAAAAAAAAAAAATGAATACATATTTTGCATCACTGCACTAGACTTATCATGCTCCTAAAATGGCAATTCTCTGTGTCAGTTTCATTATTTACAATTTCATCCCAATAATAGCTTACCCTGAAATATATTTTTTTGTTTAAATTTTATGTCGTTATACATAACCTGCTCTTTCTCGCTGCTCACGCACCTTTCCTAACAGTGAGATTGCTCTAAGGGTCTTACTGACGATATCAATAATTGGCATTGGGGTAGCAAAGTTTTTCGAAGTTAAAACTATTTTCGGACCTCAATGTTGCAGGAGAAACTACCCGGGCTCGCCCTTCTGTCTATCAAAAAGACGTTGCATCCAGGATGGATTATAAGGATTTAATTGCTGAGTTTGCGGCCCAAAAGGCAAGGAAAGTGACCATCACCTAATCACTGAATGGTGAGCGGGAATCTGATATTTTAAAGTTATACTGAAGCAGAGCGTTTGTGACTGACTAGTGTGAGAAAATATACTGCATCGTAATCAAATGTTAAACTGTTGCGGGTGTCAGCGGATACTACGCCTTTGTAAATCTGAGATTTTTCCAAAGAATTGAGTAAAAATAAGCGATTGTTACCAGTGAGTGTGAGCCATTAGGCCAGGGGTAGCCAACCCTGGTCCTGGAGACCCGCAGTGTCAGCTGGTTTTTAGTGTTACTTGATTGATAAATTAAAGCAGTTGATTACACCCTTCACTTATATCACCTGGTGTCTTTGGTTTTCTCCACCCGATTAAAACCTAACTCAGCATGCCCTCTGGCTCTACAGGACCAGCGTTATCCACCCCTGCTCTATAAACTTTTATCTGTACTCTGTATACTTCTACGTTGCCTGCATTACAACTACACTAAATATCCAACCACATTGACAAATCTTTCACAATCTGCAAGTCTGCTTAATTGGCTCTAGGAGTCTTGTGCGTTGTTCCTGCTAATTGCTTGATTGGCTCAAGTACCAAATTAATTGCTTGATTGCCAAATTAAGCCTAAGACGTTAAGTGAGTAATCAACTAATTTAATCCATCAGTCGAGTGCAAAGTATTACACCAAAAATCAGCAGAGACTGCGGCTCTCCAGGACCAGGGTTGGCCACCCCTGCATTAGGCATTAGTGTTTGTTGAATTGCAATTAGTGACGCACTGTCATACTTCAACATGCCAATATAAGTTACAGCTCAGCTGATTTGATGATAAAAGCCAATTGTTGTGCAGTTGATTTTTCCCTTTGAAAGATGATGATATTCAAAAAATCATAGTTGAAATTATGGCCACAATAATGCTGTTTTAGTCTAAAAATGCTTGTCATTTCACCGGGTATAACTAGAACAGCTATTTGCTTGCAGCCTGACATGATTAATGCGTGCGTATGTGAGCAGGGCCTCGCGCATGAAGTCGGCACAGGGCCTCGCACCCCCCCGTGACAGCGCTGACAGCAGTGGGTGATTTATTAATGCGTGGTAAGTATAGGTTTACTGTTTAAATGCACACGTCGTAAGGCTGAATTTGTATTGAAATAGGCTATATATAACGAAAAGAAAGAAATTTTATGTAAAGATGTAAGATCGGCAGTCTGGGCACCCCCATGTAGTCAGAATGTTACGATCTTGGTCACAAAGCAACATTTTCTGACGATTCGACTAAGAGGTTGATCGTTGAATCAGACTCCTCCGAATCGAATCGTCGAATAGTCCACTATTCCAGGTCACCACTATTAATAATATTCATTAATCAAGTAGACTATTTTTTGTGACGGTAAATTTTTGTTTCATTGTGTAATATTTCAATTATTAATTAAAAATTTTAGGTAACACTTTACTTGAAGGTATCGTCATAATAGGGACATGAGGCAGTCATGAACATGTCAGAAACATTATGTCAATGTCATAAACATTGTCATTAAGTGTCATTTGGTTTTTGAGATGACAAGTTGACATTGTTTGGGTTGTCTTGATTATGACAACTTCGTCATAAGAGTGACATGACACTGCCATAACTGTCACATGACACATGTTTCAGTTATGGCAGTGTCATGTCACTCTTATGACGGTACCTTCAAGTAAAGTGTAACCAAATTTTATTACTTTTTGAAGAGTCAGCATTTTCTTATTTCAAAGAGTATCACCAACTTCCAATTGCTGTCTGATTTTGAACAAGAGGGGTCTGCAAAGTCTGCAAAGAGACTGTCATGTAATTCAGTGATGGATAGGTCGACCGAAAGATGCTCATTTGAATGAGTACAAGGTATTTCATGTCTTACGCTCACAGAGACAAAATACACTATCTCTTAACACAGCTCTGTGTTCATATAATTTTAGATGAATTGATATTTTAATGGCCAGGCAGGCAGGCAGACAGACAGACAGACAGACAGACAGACAGACAGATAGATAGATAGATAGATAGATAGATAGATAGATAGATAGATAGATAGATAGATAGATAGGCCCAGGGTAAAGGACTATCTCTGCTATTCTGATGCCAGTGACGTGACTACAATGAAAACATCAGTTCTAAAGTGATACTTCACAGCAAGTGTCCCCAAAATGCCACTGAACCGTTAAAATCTGGGGAACTGTTCATTGGGCAATTACTTCACTTCTGTCAGCCAATTTGTTTGGCTCTGCAAATACTTCTGTGAGTGTGTCCTCTCTGCATGGCCATGCATTCATTTTGTTGTGAGTCCTTTAGACTGAAAACAAGGGCAACTTTGGAGAAGTATAACAGGCAAGGAGAACTTCCTTTCTTCTTTTCTATATACCAATTACAGTGTATTAATATAAACTATTCCCTCCCTTCAACAACAAGACAGGGATATGGATGGGACTGAATTGTTTTCAGAAACACTTCAATAGAACATGATGCATCACGTCGAGAAGAACACGTAAGATTATGGCTTAACGGATGTATCGCAAGATTCACTGTTATGTTGCTTCTTTGAAAAAAAATAAAAAATCAAAGGAGCAACTGAGGTTACTGCGGGTAACGCTTTTGCGCTAAAAACGAAAGGGTTGACTAAAGTGGAACAAACAACCTTCACGACCTGAGATCAGCAAAGTGTGATTGTGCCAGAGCCAGCCAGAACATAATTGAGAGAGCACATGCTCTCACTTCAATTACAACTGACCTAAAATACCGACATAAAACAAATGAACCATTAATGTAGATGAAACAATTCACATTAGTGCTGTTAATCCTATAACCGTGAGGTACAGAGGGTATTTTAACCTCCGCGCCATTTGTTGATTATCTGAGGAAGCTGCATTTGGCTGGTACTGCGCGTACAGAATTTCACAGGGAGTTTATATAAAGATAAAACCTTGCATTAAATCAATTTCTGAAAACAGTTTTTAATGTTACAAATACAACGTACTACGCAGATCTCATGCAAATAGTAAAATGTGATAAGGTCTCGCTGTAGGCAGACAGTAAGAGAATAGTGTTTATATAGAAACACCTAAATTAATCACTGCTAAAACGAGAGCACTGAAACACTTTAGATACATATACCTGCTGCACAATAACTTTTTATTTAATTTATTATGACATATGTGCACACAGGAATTCTAATTATTGAGTATTATTTTGCGTTGCATAGGCTTAAGTATAAAATAAAAACATTTCAGTGGAGGAACTCTGAAAGTTAAATGTAATTTGTTTCAATGGAGCAAGTTATTTGTACAATGAATTTGATCAGGGAACATTCAAAATGACCCGTGCGTCAAAATTCCCTGCCCACTTTTGAGAAAATTGTCCTTTGAACAAAAATCCCAGCTCTCCCAAAGAAATAAATAGGGAAATAAGACCTGCATGTAGGGGTTGGTTTCTGACCAAGAGCTGTTGAATGCTTGCTTAATCTTAACATTATCAGGAATAAAAGAAACAAAACACAACCTCAACCCAGAAAAGGCTGAGACTATAGAATATACCCATACAACAGGAAGCAGTGATATCTAAATTTATATTGAATTGTATTTCATCATAAACTGTAAGAAGACAAGATAATGTCTTGTAGTAAAGCTATAGTTAATGTTTTGTCCGGTCAACTTAATTTTATTTCTACGCATCAATAACTACTGTACCATTCAGGCCTGCAACGCATTCCAAGATATAATTGAGACAGGGTCAATGTGAGACTGGTTTTGTGGTAAATAATTTGAATAATGATATGATTTGAAACTGCTGAAGTCAGCAGGAGATTGTAATCATGATTTAAAGGAGTAGTTCACGATTTTGGACATAGGATCTCATTTCCACGTGAGCCAGAGTGTTTGAGACATGTGGAGACAGTTTTCAACTCATCTCATTCGGTCCTTCTATTTGCCGAGTTCCCTGGTGCTAGGCTAGCGCAAGTCAATGGTTTTAGTTAGCCTACCAATAAAAACAGTCTTACCCACTCCACAGCGCACCCGAAGCAAGTCAGTTATAACGCCAGGATATCTATGTATATGTCTGTGTTGATAGAACAATGTTTGAAATAAAACTGACCTTTGAGGCTATTGGTCCACTGTAGAACTACTATACTGTGGAACAACAGTGGCCTCCAAGCTTGTTCTATGCCCTTACATTTTTTGCTCTTCTCCTACCCTTGCTTCAGGGTCTTTGAGTAGAGAATTTGAATTTGATCTGGATGACTTCAATATTTAATGACATTTTTTATGATGCCTTTCCTTCTTGATGAGAGCATGGAGGCTTTGGTTCAGAGACACCTGCGATCTGAGAAAATAAAGATCTTATTTCACCTTTTTTCTTTGTGATTATAGCTCTTGTAGCAGACTGGACATTTGATTTTGGCTTTCAAAATTCAGTTCAATAACGCAGAGCACCCTCAACTCAGGTCACCCACTACTAATGCATTTTTTTTCTTATCTTGAAGCGTATCAGCCCTGGACAGTAGGGGGATCTATTTGGAACAACCTATGTGGGCAAATCTCCTGTTATGCTCAGGGTCACTGACGGCACATATCACAGCTGGTTGCTGTACCTCAGTGTGACTCTTTCTGAAGACTTTTGAAGCCTAATTGCATGCTCTTTGAGTGCTACAGGCACTCGGTATCTGCCCAGAACTGCCACAGGAGTGCTGTCAGATGCTTTTTCAACTGCCAAAGTAACTTGTTTTGAAGTGGTATCTCTCTAAATACTTTTTCAGCTATTACATCTGCATGGAGAATCAGGTTTGGCAGTCCATGAGGCAGCTTTGGTCACTTCCCGTGGTGCAAAACTTGAGGTTCCTGACACAGTGGTTTTCAGTTCACGACAGTCCATCGAGATATGCGAACTTTGTTCAGCGTTAGCATTAGTCCTTTCACCTTGTGAACCTTCGACTGTTTGAGTGTGTATATGTACAGTATAATGATGGACATAGCTGCTTGTCTTCTCTTGGTGCGAGTTTAATGGCTTTCCCTATGCACATGGAGAATGTTATAGAGAAAAGAGTCAGTCTGGACACAGAAGAAAACATATAGGTTACCATTTGTTGCACACAGGTGCACTCATGTCATGTGACCAGCAGGCATTCCTCTCTTTTGTGTAAATATGGGACATTTGAAGGAGTGGAGTGAGAGAGTGATTTTGTTTATAGCCTTTATTCAACCAGGGAAATTCCATTGATAACACGTTTCTGTTATTCAACTGTGCTGCATTAGAAATACCAGAGAGAATTGTTGTAAGTTGGGAGGGATATAGAGGAAGAGATGAAAGGCCCCTGGAGCAATTTGGAGGTAAGACTTAATGACCCAAAGGCACAGTTTTTCCCCTCTTTAGGTCTCCAGATGTGAGCTAGCATACCAAAGCCACTGGGAGCTCAAACCATCAACTCCACTGTTGCTCTTCAAGTAACCTCCAATAAGGTTGCCTTGCCTTCCCACACTTGGGGAACGACCATTAAATCATTACTGATATGGGATAAACAATACTATTTCCATACTACTCTAAGACATCCTGATACCATCTACCACTACTCCTGTTATCAACTCTCCTTTGGAAATAAAAAAAATCTATTCTTCCAGTCTCCTTATCATTTAGTTGGTATATTTAGACAGACATTGAAATCATTCTTTTTTTTGTATTCTGGGAAAAGTCCAATAAGAGCTCATGAATGAACCTCAGGTGGAGTGCTAAATTGTCTCTACTACACTCCACATCAATAGCCTTTACAAAACTGAAACATACATTTTGGAAAAAGCTTTCCATTAACCCACTGTCGCTCCTTTTTAGTCCTTTTTAAACACAGACTGATAAAGCAAGAGGTAAAATTAAAACCAAGCAGTTTCCTCAATTTCTAAAATCCAATATATGAAAGTATATGTATTTTTCTCAGATCCTGTAATGCTGTGGTTGGTAATTATTGCAACTATTTTCAGGACAAGCAGTGGGTCCCCTGCCATCCTGGGTTAACTCTCAACCTGCCAGCTGTTGGTTCTTAGGTGTACATCAAACCAATCTATCCTAAAAAGCAATATTTCAAAGAAAATAATTGTCATCTCAAAATGTATATGCTTTTTCTACAAAAACAATCATATTTCCACATCTAAATCTTTTTTTTTTTCTTAAAGTCCTATTCACAAAAAAATGCTTGTTTCCAGAACAAAATCCATATTTGCACCTTTGGGCGGCAGAATTTATGGGTTAATGATGAAAGTGAAATTGATGTGAAAGCCTTTCAGAGCGCCCCTTGACTTGACTTGAGGACATTGAATAAAATAATGAACCACGCTTGCCCTGCTTTCTTTAATTCAGTGTTCTGAGTTCCCTCTCAACACAAAACAGGAAGCAGGCAAACTGACATTTTATACCCATTAATTTATCCCTGTTCTGCTTCAAAATAACATGACCTTGAAAATTATCTAAAAAAAAAAAAAGGTTAATTCATTCCAATTGTGCTGACTAAAGTCTGACAGCATGCTGGATTATTCTGTTTGCTCGGCATTTTCCCTGCAATGTCCATCTGTTTCTGCGGCTGTAAAGTCATTTAAAAATATCAAATCAGCAGCCAGTTCATTGCCTAATGCATTATGAGTCTCGCATTAGCAAGCCAGTCATTCTTTCTCACTGGCGTGATTGTAATTAGTATCTTTCATCTGCATAATTTTGGCAGCTGAACTAGAGGAGCATTGATCCGGCACTGTATGGGTGTGCTTGGCCTGTATTAAGAGGTAATGACTGATTTGTGTGGAGAGAGAGAGAGAGAAGAGGGGGATATTAATCAGGGTAAATTAAACCTGTCTGTGTTGGGTGTCAGCTTCCATTTGCGGTGTTCACCTATCGTTATGTCAGAGCAGGCCCCAGTGCAAAAGCCCTGTCATCTGTCCAGAGCCGGAGACTGACGTGTAAATTAAGGTTGACTTCCAAATCGATCACCGGCGGTTTTGCATCCGCCTGCGTAGGCAGACGCAAAAGCTGCAAAGCCGAGCGCCGCCTGCACCTGTGCATCTGCTGAACCCAGGAAAAAGCCCAGGTGCTTTGTCCCGGCGCAGTGACCTTGCAGATAGAAGCAGCAGCTGACGCGCTCCGTGATATCGAAATGCCTCCGCGGCCGCGTTTCCATCCAGCAGCCGGCGCCTCATTTTAATACACGCCGAGATAAGCCTTGACCACGCGACCTGAGCACCATGCAGCTCTTATCTCTGAGAAGCTCCATTACCCAATCCATTGTACCGTGAGGACAGAAGGGGTCAAATTCAAATTTAAACTCTTTTTTTAATGAAATACAAGAGGTGTCGTGCCTATCATCTGTAGTGGCCTGTGTTTTGGCTGATTCTCGGATTGGAAATAACGTTTGTAGAGCCCAAATTCACCTCATCTATTGTCAAGTATGAAGAAATTACGTTGAAATCATAATGGAAAAAAAAAAGAATTAAAGTGTGTGGCCTCAGTCAGCTATCATGAGGGAAAAACGTTTCATGCTGCTCAAGGGTGCGAATTTTCACATCCTACCTGCGCCATGCAACAATTCCTCTGTTTCACTACCTATAAAGATTAACCTAATAAGAAAAGTATAAATTAACAAATGCTTGACCCTGAATTACCCCCACATATACATTCCCATCCCCAAGACGGTAACACAAGTCTTGCTCCATCAATGACATCGCAATGCCAAAATAGAAAAACAGAGAATATAATGAAGTACCATGTCAAATTCAGCCAAAATGTGTTTTATTCTGTACGTACAAAATAATACCAAATACTTTTATTATTGTTCATATTTGTCTTCAAGAACTGGAAGAATATAGATTAATGCAGTAACTCAGTGTACAGCACAATGTCTGGAAGCCTTTTTCAGCATCAAAAGTAAGCCTACCGCTTATATAACTTTTTTTTTTCTGATCTCTTGAAATGAAACTGGCAGAACTTATGGGTCGTTTCTTACTTTATGCTTTTGTTAAGTCCTTGAAAAGTTTTGACCCACTTCAAAATTTCATTGAGTCTCTGGACTCAGCGTCATAAATAATATATCACAGCATCAGCCTGAAACTCTTGACATTTCAGGTAGCGGATCTTCCTTTGTACCATGGAATATGATTTTGAAGAAGCGATCTACCTTCATAATTCAACGCGCAGTTTGTGAATTATATTACCTGTAATTTGCTACATCAGCACGATCCATTCAGCTGTGAAAGGATTGTTACATCCTGTTTGATGACTTCAGAACTCTCAGGTTATGGCGGGACGGAGAATATCCAGTATGGGCCATTGAGAGTGCAGGCTTTCACACCTGACTCTACTCATCAAGGTCTTCGGCGAAAACTCTTGAGGCCGATTTGCAGAATCAGGTGTGTAACTGCATGGTTGACACAAAAGCTGGCCCCCACATTTATCGAGATAATGTTGAGTATCACTGAAGTAAGGGATTAATGGCAAAATGAAAATAATCAAGGAGAAATTTGTCAAAAACATATTTGAACACATAACTCGAGCATATCTAAATGCGCATGCATGTTTCCCCCTCCAGTGTTTTCTCACATTTGGAGCAGATTTCATGCTTTCATTCACGTCACTTTCAATCTCGCATGTTGGGAAGAACTCTGACGCAACCAAACCAAGCGACAAATCTCGTTTAATTTTAGCGTGCAGGCGACAATAGAACAAAGTGAGAATTATGAAGCTGGTGCGTTTTCCAGATAAAAGAGCCCCCCCCCCCCAAACCTTCATGGCCGCCTTAATCCCGCTCACAGTTTACAGAGGTAACACGACACCTCCCACCGCACGCAACCCCCACCCCCCCTCCCCCAACATTCAGATTTCTACCCAAACTTGAAAGGTATGATACGATGCATACCCGCATTTACATATTTTCAGATCTTGCAAGCACAAATTCAGAATTTACAAGCATAAGAACAAGCCTTACAGCGTGCAACATATCGTGTTATCATCTCATGTTACTCTGAGAATCATTACTCGTCTTTCATTATTGAGAACAAATTTACATTGTTTTCCTATGTGATTTAAATTCACATGACTGATTTGATTTTTTTTTATTTGAAATGTGCAATACCAATTAGACTTACTGATACGTGATTCATACAGGATTCTGGACCGTATTTCAAAGAACACACAGTTGAGATCAGAAGTTTACAAACACCTCGGCCAAAAACATTTCAACTCAGCTTTTCACAATCCCTGATGTTTAATACAAGTAAACATTCCCTGTCCTTGGTCAGTAAGGATCACTACTTTCAGAATGTGATACTATGTCCGACAAATAGTAGAGAGAGTGATGGATTTCAGCTTTAAGTCCTTTCATCACATTCCCACTGGATCAAAAGTCTTACACGCACATAATATTTGGAAGCATTGCCTTCAAGTTGTTTAACTTCATAAACTGCATTTACTAACGTCTCATAAAAAGTTGCTGAAATTTTGACTCATTCCTCCTGACTAAACTCGAGTAAGTGAGTCAGGTCTGTTGGCTCCCTCGCTCACAGATGCTTTTTCAGTTCTGCCTGCAAAATTTCTTTTGGACTGAGGTCAGGGCTGTGGGATGACCGCTCCAATACCTTCATTTTCTTGTCCTCAAACCATTTTACCACTGCTTTAGAAGCTTGCTTGGGGTCATTGTCCGTTTGGAAGAACCATTAACGAACAAGCCATAACTTCCTGGCTCGTGTCTTGAGATGTTGCTTCAATTATATCTGAATAATTATCCTTCCTCGTGATGCCATCTAGTTTGTAAAGTGCACCAGTCCCTCCTGCAGCAAACCACCCTCACAATATGATGCTGCCGCCCCCGTTTTTCACGATTAGGTTGGTGTTCTTCGGCTTGCAAGCGTCCCCCGTTTTCCTAAAAAAATAACAATGGTTATTTTGAGTAAACAGTTAAAATTTTTTGTTTCGCCATTTTTAAAAAAATTTTGACATGTGTCCCCATTTGCAGTTGCACGCCACAGTTTGGCTTTTTTTTTACAGCAGTTCTAGAGCGGTGGCTACGTCCTTGCTGAGTGGCCTTTCAGGTCATGTCGATACAGGTCTCGTGTTAATTTGTTTACAGATTGTTGTGTTTCCTCCAATATCTTTGCAGGGTCCTTTGCTGCTGTTCTGGTAGTGATTTTCACTTTTTGCACCAAAGACGCTCATCTGTAGGAGACAGAATGCGTCTCCTTCCTGAGCGGCGTGATTTGCTGTGTGGTCCCATAGTTTTAAACTTGCATTCTATCGTTTGTCCAGATGAACATGGTAACACTCAGCATTTGTCATTGTTCTCAAGATTGAACCAGGCTTGTGCAGGACCTCAATTTATTTATTTATTCATTAATTTATTTTTTTGGGCTCGGCTCATTTCTTCTGGGTTTTCCCATGATGTCAAGCAAAGAAATTCTAACTTTGAAGGAAGGCTTTAAAATACTTCCCCTGGTATACCTCCAATTGACTCAAATGATGTCAATTAGCCTATCAAAGGCTTCTGAAATCGTGACATCATTTTATGGAATTTTTCATGTTGTTTACAGGGATAGGCAGCTTAGTGATGTGATGCGATCTGAAACAGCTAATGTTGGCGGCTGATTTTAATCACGATTTATAACAAAAACGCTCAGTCCTTCAGGGGCAAATATGAGTTGAGGATCTCCAATGTGCCCACAAATGCGCGAGAAAATCATTGAAAGGTTTAAAATCAATGTTCCTCAGATAAAGCTGAGAAGAAATGAGTGTAACAAGTTCAGGCAGGAAACTCGAGTAGAGCTACATCAGCTGACAGCAGCCTGTAAGCTACCAGGACGTCAGCATCAGCAGGCGAACAATTGGAGGATACACATCACATGAGGTCATACAGCGGTCTATTTGAAAGACGTCAAGCTCACTCACTTCTGCTGCTGTTTGCTGTGACTTTTCATGCTATGCAACACGCTGTTTGGTTTTTTGCTTGCCTCCACCACCCCAGCCTCCACCTGTTTGGTTCTGCTCACATCAGGGGGATTTTGATTTCTGTTCATGACTATGTTTGTATGTTGTCTGTGCCTAGGTAGGACATTCCTCCAGAGCAGAACCACCGCCAAAATACAATGTAATGCTCATATCCATTAATAAATTGTTCTATTTTATTGAAAGGTGAGTTTTCCTGACTGAAATTTGGATAATTCACCCTAAATGGTTAATAAGATTATGTAAAGATTGAGGGACTCCGGAGGAGTTTGGATAAAGGGCATGGGCGTGAGCCTAAACTGAATACTTATGATTTCTGATCATCCAGAAGGCACCGTCACCAATATATATATTCACACACCCAAAGTGGCATATTGAGACCAAAAATACGACAGCAATGACCCCATGCGCTAGCACACCTCAAGACTTGTTTGTAGGAACAATGGGTCTGAGTTACACCTGAAATACTTATGAACTTGGTGTCCTCAATCGCGTGTTGCGGAAAGGAACGGCAGCAGAATAAAGAGTTAAATACTTGACAGTGCCAACTATATGAAAAATATGTTGCAAGGTTTAAAATTGAAATATATCTATTTCAAATAAAATTCACCAATAAAATTGATTTGGTGAAACGTCAAATAATCTGCTGGTGTATTGTTTTCAGTCTAATACAGGTCAAATAAAATTTTAACATACTATTCAAACTTTTTTCAGATTCGGTGTTATATTTAATTTGGATTTTAAATGTTTCATTGTTTCACATTTGAAACGTAAGTTCCCGTGCACACATCCTGTCAGGGATACCATACAGTGAGCGGGTCATTATTGTGGAGTAAAATTCAGCAGTGTGATGGCAGACAACCTATGTGAAGCGGAGGACATTAGAAATAACATTTCCATCGATGTTGACGCGAGACGAGCGAATGGGACTTCTTTCGAATTACTGATGTTGACATCTCTGTCCTCATTCATCTCAACGTTTCCTTCTCGCTGGGGTTTTGAAGTCAGAACACCATAGCATTGGTCTGTAATTTATAGTCATACTCCACCATTCAGGCATAACAGACTGCAGAATAGCATTATTGTTATTGACCATTCAGAATCAAGAATTCAACAAAGCCACATAATAATTTGGCTTAATACTGTGTGTGATGACTGTCTCACATGGAACAAACGCGTGCACCATGGGCTGGCCTGTTGAAAATGCTTGGGAAATATACTGTATGGTATGACTAAATGTATCATATTAGAAATAAAAATCACAACATGCTGTGGCTCTGCGGTCACATTGCAGATGATACCCCAATAACAATTCATAATACTGTATATGTGGGATGTCTAGTCTGGTCCTCATTGGAACCTGGATAAAAGGAGTCCGTACTTCTCCATCTTAGTCAATCACATCATATTTACCAAATCTATGAGATATTTCATGTTTTTCATGGGTTAATGCAGTGGTTCTCAAATTCGGTCCTGGCGCCCCCCTGTGTATGCTGGTTTTTGTTCCAGCCGCAACTGCAATTCTAGGATTTTAACAAGCTGTTGATTTCTTTAATTAGGTGCATTTATGCAAATATCCACAGGTTCCTCATTGGTGAAACTCTTAACACATGGAGGTAAAACCCGACAATTTACTTGGCAAACAATGCACTGAAATGTTGATTTTATTTGGTTCAGGCAGGTTATTTGGGAAAAACTCAAAACACCTGCATTCAGAAACCTAATTGGGAGCTTATTGATTTTCTCAGAGTCTAATTTGATCTGTTTAAAAAAGTTTTCACCTGAAAATCCCAGCAATATTGAAAATTAAGCACAAGATGTTCAAGGGTTTTTATTCTCCATAGCAGAATGGATGTGTCCATCCAAATGTGACTTAAGATGGTAAATAACTACTCTAAACATGGAATGCTGCTAATTAAGACAAAGTAACAGCTTATTAAGATCTTAGAATTGCAGTTGTGGCTGGAACAAAAACCAGCATACACAGGGGGGCGCCAGGACCGAATTTGAGAACCACTGGGTTAATGGAATACAATGGAGAAGAAGCTTATCAATTGACTTAGGAACATTTTTTGCAACTACTAAAAAAAATTCACCTGCAGTAGATAATCTTATATGCAACATTATTTACATCTGTGCTATGTGGCTGCATTAACCTTGTGGAAGCCATTTACTGATATACAATCAAATGCACATTTGTACAACATTTTTTTTAAATCTATGGATCAGTAAAAATACAATTTCTGAAACTGACAGTCTACCTGTAAGGAATTATTCATATCAAAATGACAGATAATGCCATTCGCCGATATTTTTCTCGGAGAGTGCAGAGGTACCATTGCAGAGAGAGCAGAGCGATTTATCTTTTGTACATTCATTTAAGCGCTGCAGTTTGCCCTGTGCTTCCTCATGCTGCCATCTCAGGAGAGCGCTCTTTGTGCGTAATCAATGTGTGCAATTTTGGCAAGTGTCAGCCGGACATTTGGGAAGAGGGCCCGGAGCAGGGCTTTTGGTGAGGTACATAAAACATTCTCGAGCAACGCTCGGTGTTTACTTAAACCGAGCAGATCTTCCGCATTTCTCTTCACCACAGCCGCAGTGTTTAAATGTTGGCCTGGATTTAATTAATAAACCTTTGTCACTAATGCTAATTTACAGCTCCATTTCTTTTGTTCATAGATATAGGTAGGCAATCGCATAATTACCGAGAAGAAAAAGTATAACGCTTTTCATTTATATGTCAGTCAGTTAATTCAATATAAACCATCTGGTCAAGTCAGTGTACTTCGGAGACTTTGTTCTTTGCATATGGTGCAGTTCACAAATACACTGCCTGGCCAAAAAAAAAAGTCGCACACTCAAATATGTAGTTGGAACCCCTGTAGCTTTGATTACAGTGCATATTCGTCTTGTCATTGTTTTGACAACTATATGCAATGCCAGAACATTTCTTTTCGATCAGAAATGCCATGATTTTTGTCCAAGATCTTGTCTTCTCGACATAATGTTCGAACCACTCGGTGGTCTTGAGTACATTCTAGTAACTTTTATTATGTTAAAGGTCAGGACTTTGTGGTGGAAAATTTGTTTGTCAAAATGATTCCTCCTGCTTGGTTTTGTCATTCATGGTTTTCTTTGCTAAATACAGGCCAATAACTTGCCCGTTCTGAAATACTGTAACATCGTTTCCACCTCAGGGAATGTGTTTTCCGACATGATTTTGTAAGAAATGAATAGCGACGCACTTCATCAGTCAGAATTAAAATGATTATTGCCATCTGAAACATATTAATAACCGCAATAATGATCCAATTTTAGAATTTGTTCATTAACTTCCAAACGGTGATTTTTTTTTGGCCGGGCAGAGTATGTGTCATCTGGTGGTATGTTATTGCCTATATTCAGTCAAATGCATGCTAATGGCATATTTGTATGCATTCTACGTAATGCTCCTTTAAAAATCTTGTGTCTGTTTGATCTTAAAATGCACAGAAACAATAATAATAACGATCACATGACACTGTGTTCACAGCGAAAATCTGACTCATCGCTCATATTGCAACATGGTGCCATATTTAGGGCAAGCACAGCATAAAGTCTAACTATTTTTGCACTTGGATGCAGCCTTAGCACAACACGTGAGGCCCTCGTCTGCCCTCTGCAGACGTTAGATCTGTGCCAGCCCAGACGTGTCAGCAGTAATCTGTGTGTTCATCTCATTAGCCAAGGCAGTTCGCAGTCTCCCGAGAGAGGGAAAATGCTCTGAACAAGCTCCATGGTGGAGCTTGGAATTCATTGAAGCTCAACATCAAAAATCTGTTCGGGCAGTTCAGAGACGCACAATGGAATCGTGTTCTTTTCAGGTCTTGTTTTCATTATGACCATTCATATACATAAAGAAAAAATCATCCAAAATGTCCATCATTGCATAATTGAAAATCATTTGCTTTCAATTGTAACATCAAATGAACAAATGTTACAAAAAAGGTACAAATGAAATTGCTAATTCCATCCAGAATATTTTATGTTTCCCCCTGGTTTAGTTATATAGTGGTCAGCGCAGAACTTACTTGTGTCATAGTTACTTATGTTGCCACAACAGGGGATAAGCCAATGATGTTGAATAATGGGTTTGTGCTTTTAACAAACCCAGACCACATGTTATCTCAGATAGTGGTCCATTGCGCTCTTTTGGTACCAGTGTACTGATATGAAAAGTTAACAGTTAACAGCTTGATTTTATCCTGGTCATTCTTTACATCAGAAAGCAGAGCAGAGTTTATCAGTAGCAAGCTTAAAGGGAAATTAAGAAAGGGAAGTCAGTAACCCCTATTGTAGTCGTTAAACAACCAGCATCAATGCTCAATTCAATCCAGGGTTTATTATCTGATATGCGCAATACATTTTACTTTATCTCTATTCAGAGTGAAGCGACTAGCACGGCAAAAATTGTTATATTATTGATTCCACTCTGTTAGAGTATTGCAGAAAATGTATTAGGAGGGATTATGATCCACCAAGACATGAAGGTTTACCTTCCTGAGGAAGAGATTTTGCCCTTAAAAAAGCACAGATGATGCCCTGACAACCTATCCTTTATAAAAGTAAAAAAAAAAAAAAAACAAATACAATAATTAGCCATAAATCTTCTGTACCAAAGAGATATATACAAATACAACAAATAATGCTTGCTGTGGCAGTAACACCATGTGATGTCATGTTGTCAGCTTCAGAAAAGTGACACACCACCATCATGAAAACGGGACTGGGGATGTGTTTTACAGAGGCCTGATGGTGGCACCGTGGGTACCGCTGTTGTCTTACAGCAATTGCATTGAGGCATTTCTATGCAAAGCTTGCAGGTTTTCTCTGTGGTCATTCGGTTTGCTCTCCACAGTCCAATAATATGCTTACCAGACTAATTGGTGTAGTAAGTTAACTGTTGTAACATGGATGCAAGTTACTTCTGTGTATTTCATTTGCCGAAACTCAGGAGAACAGCGGATCCAGGCAGCAATAAACTCGAAGGCAAGCCAGGTGAACACAGCTTCTCAAACTAACAGTACATTACTAAAGGTCCGTAGAGTAAGCAGAGTGCAGGAATAACAATCAATGCAACTCGCTGAAGCAGGTCACCAAAGGCAATATATAGGGGTGCAGGATATTGACACCAGGTGGATGTTCTCATGAACGATGGGCTAAAAATCAACAAATTGGAGATACGGGTTCAATTGGAGGATATGGGGAAACAGATACAGTCATGATATTGTGCCTTGGGGCCTTAGCTATCCTGGTCCACAAGGTATTCAAGACGGCCCACCTTCTGTGGGATTCCAGGAGCATCTCCACTGCAGTGGGGTGTTATGGGTAATCATCTCTGCCCGTGACCAGGAATCACTGGTCTGATCAGGGAGACATGAAATGAGGTTGAAACTTGGTGGAGAGAGGGGAGGTCTGGTAGTGTGTCACCTCAGTGATAGGCTTGAGGACACAAAAGAGACCCTTTCTGACTGAAAAGGCCACTGGTGATGTTTTTGGCGGACAGCCAGATGTGGTCCCCTGCCTCAAACATGAGCGCTCTTCTGAGGCAGCCATTGGCCTGGATACGCTGTTAGTCCATTGACTTTTGGAGGTGCAGTTAGGTTGCTGACCTACACCTCTTTCACATGGCAGGACCTATTGCCTATGGCAGCAGCGTCCATCTGGCTCAGGTCCTAAGGTAGCCAATACCCAATGGAACACTGGAAGGGACTTGGACCAGTGGAGGAATGTGTGAATGTATTCTCTGCATATTCTGCCCAGGGAAGGCAATGGACCCAGATGTGTGGTTGTTGATGGTAGTGGCATCTGATAAAGTTCCACAGTTCCTGGGTCACGTTGTATCTGATCATTAGCCTCTGGGCGATGTCCTAATGTGATGCTAACTGTGATTCCCAGATTCTTCCTGAAGGCTCGCCATACTCAGGACATGAACTGGAAACCGCGGTCCAACATAATGTCCTCCAGAACATTTCCCGGCTATCTTTAGTGCCATAGGCAGACCCTTTTGGGGCAAAAAACTTGCTTTGGAAAGTTGGTCCACCTCAACCACAATGCTAGTGTTGCCATGAGAGGTGGGCAGGTCCGTGACAAAGTCCACGGGGTTGAATTACTTTGGAGAGAAGTAGTTGCAGGCAAGCCATTTTTGGGGGTTTTCATGCTGCTGGGACAAAATAGTTTCTACACTGACCTCTGAAGCATCTACCTCACCGACAACCTGTCGGAACATGACGCTTTAAAAGTGTATCCAATGCGAAGAGCTCCAACAGGTGGTCAAAGGCTCCGGGCAGCTGCCGTTCAGTGGAGACATTTTGGCACCCCCTGAAGGAGTAAACTTGAATTGCATCTCAGAATAAACCAGTGGTAAAAGTTAACAAATCCCAAGACCCTCTTCAGCTCCAGGATGGTGGTTGGTGTGGACCACATGCGCACCGCCTCCAATTTTCATTCCTCCATTCTCCACCCCTCTAATGAGATTTTATCTTCCAGGGAGGAGATAATGTGTTGGTGGAACATGCACTTCTCAGCTTTTACGAACAACTATTTCACAAATGGATGCTCCATGACTGCAGACACATGGGTAATATGCCCCCGTAGAGTGACTGAGAGCTTAAGGATATTGTCTATATACATGACCACTGGCCACCCGAGCATATCACAGGAGATATTGGTGCAAAAGGCTTGGGACAGTGCTGATGCTTCAGCAAGACCATATAGCATCAGATGGTATTTGTGGTGATTTGTGGTGGCACAGATGGTCTTCCACTCATCTCACTCCCAGATGCAAATCAGGCTTTTGGTGCTCCCAAGGCCCAGCTTCGAGAAGAGGGTGAACCAGCTGCTCGATCGCTGCTGGTAACATAAGGAGAGGATATCGGTATTTCACCATCACAGCAGTGCAGGCGCAGAAATCGATGAAAGGCAGCAATCCTGTGTACTTGGCCGCAAAGTAGCTGGCGGAGGCTAATGAAGTGGCACAGCAGATAAATTTGTGATGCGGCGCCTGGTGGACACACTCCTCCATCGCTGGCATTTTCTCCCATTGACAGTGGGTACAAGCAAGTTTGTGTGTCAGGGAGCGGGATGATGGCGCAGTCCTCAAAGCGGCTTGGATGGAGGCCCAGAAAAAAGATCTGTAGACCAAACAGAGGGTTGGAGCTACAAATAATGGAACCCACTGAAGCAGGTCACCACAGATAATAAACAGGGATGCGGGGAGTTGACGCCATGCGAATTTGCGAGTAATTGGGAAATTGACAACCCCGCTCTCCAAATGATGAGACTATGAGCAGACGTGGTCATCTCAATTGAATATTCTAATTTGGGTGAATCGTCTGTGATCCTTATGATGGATTGGGGGACTGTCAGGGACATGTGTTTGCCTCTCGCTCGTTGCATGCTGGGATTGGCTTTGACAACCTTGACCAGAAATAAATAGGGCAAATAATGAATGGGTGATACGTTTTACACCAGTATGCAGATTCCAGTATTGTCTCACCCAGGATTTTACTTTAAGCAGGGCTATAACAGGATTACAGAGCGACTAACTCAAATGTGAGCAACAGAAAGAAAAATTTGATACTCAGAAACAGACAAAACTGAGGAGAGGCAAGTGTTTAGGCGCAGCGGGTTTTCCCCAGGCAAAGGAGCCTCGTTCACTGAAAACTCAATTTGCTGAGAAGACAAATCTTATTCTCCCTTCTGAGTGTTGGTTAATTATTCTGGTTGATTATTTATTTGTGTGTGTTTCTCATTGCATACATTGGAGTTGATTCAATATAGCAATGCTAGATGGGTAGAAATTGATCTTTTTATTGCGAAATTGCTTCAATAATACAAATATACTCTATTTTTCTGAAGTTCTGTATAAAAGGTGCTGAGACATGCACTTGCGTGCCTCCATTTATCTTGCCTGAATAATGACTTTTCATATAAAAAGAAGTGGATTTGTATTGCTTTTGTGGTCTTCACTTTTTCTGGCAAAACTTAATAATATTTCCAACAACGTTAAGTGTATTTTCAGCTCTGGAAGACTAATGCTCCATACATAGATGGCTGTAAATCACTGTGTTGGTTGGTGAACTGAAAATTTGTGACACGCAGAACATCCCTTGAAAATAAAGTTTTCACTCGATCAGTTTTCAGTTATTTATTCAAACTGACATTACATGAACTCTGAAAACACTCAAGACCATCAGGTGTGGCCACTTCCCCTTATTAAGATAAGATGAGAGCTAATACATCTTCATTCAATCATCCTCCTTGATTAAAGAGTTTTCCAATGATAACAATAAACTATTGGCTGTTAAATGCACGGCTTCCTTATTAATACATTGTTGCAACAATTAAATAGAAAATGTTTTATTCAATTCAGAAAAATGATAAACTTCCTAGTTTACCTTAAAGCACGTCCTGCAGAATCTAATCTGAGTTTCATGATTGTTTAATCATGACAAAGAATGCAAAAATTAGCAATAAATACTCGCAAATGAATAACAATAACATTGATTGAAATGCAATTTTGCGTCAAAATGAAAAGTCTTCTTTCTTGCGGTATCTTATTGAGGAAAACTGGTCACACCTAAAATGTGGAGTGTTTTTTAAAGTTTACTTATAACCAATTTTCAGCTCACCAACCGCCACTGGTAAATGATTATACAACTAGAAGGGTAATGCACTCAGACTGTGCATTACCTCCGCAATTCACTGGAGGTCCGTCGAGCATGAGTGTTGAAGCAGTCAGGACGGTACTGTCTTAGTGTCCGGAGAAAGTTTTTGGGCTCACCTGTGTTGTGATTTGTTGACACAGCGATCATGAGTAAACGTGAGCGTTATAAGAGTCTCTACGGTGCCATCTTGACGCGCATAGAAATTCTTTTGGCTTTTGAATCAAGAGTATGAGTCAGATCTCTACTAAAATTTAATCACTTCCTTTTAGCACCATAACTGTCAACACACAAAATTTAATTGACATCCAACCATTACTTTTTGAGATATCCTGTTAACAGAAATGGATGAATAAATGAACTAACAAGCACCAGTGAAAACATATTATCTCCTAGCGGAGCCGTAATAAGTGTACAAAATAAATGAACTTGAAGTTATGAATGTGTATTGTCTTTTGATCTTAAATTTAAGTAGGACAGCCTGGATAATTATTACAAGAAAAATTACTACAAAAATGGCTGTACAGGATACATCAAATGCAGATGCAAATGCAGATGTCCCACAAAAATTGTACCATGTTAAATGTTTTTTTTTTTTTTTTGCTTTCCACTTCAGTGCGGCTGTGGAGAAAAATCAAATTCGACAGACTAATTGTTGACCAAAAATATAATATAAAAAAAATTTGGACTGATATTATTACTCCCATGAATCCTGCGTACATACAGTATGACAATCATGCCCTGAGGTCTGGAATTATTTCATGGTTATGTATGATTGTTAATTAAAGCCCCTAACATGTATGTGATTAGCTGTTTCTCCTTTGGCTTTAGAACAAATGTCTCTCACACAGTCTGCAGATCTTTCTTTAAGTCTCGTCCAACAGAACTTCCCCCGAGATTTGATACAGGTGTGAGATAGAAAGAATCATGAGATGCTGTTCAAAAAAAAAAGAAAGCTGAATGAAGGAAGGAGGATGACATTTTTCAGGAGACGTGTGACAGACTGCTGAGAACGAAGTAAACCACATGGAGGAAAAATGGAGAGCAGTTAACTTGTGGAAAACAAGATAAAATCTGACCAATTAACATGACACAGGGGCTGTCCAATGCAGGAAGAGGGTGGAGTCTCTGACCAGGTTGGCACACTGTAAACCCAGGTAAGTGTGGTGAACTCAAATGTTTTGTGGAAACCACTAACCTCAAAAAAATTGAGTATGCCAACTTAATAATCTCGTGTTCACAGCACTTAAAACGTGAGATATAACTTCCATATTTAGTGGAAGTATGGAAAATATTCCATACTACCATATTTTATTTAAGTGCCTTCCACACAATGCATTTAAGTTGGCCTTGTCATGGTTTGGGTGAAGGGACCCACTCGCGCAGGCTGGCAAAACCAAAAATTTGTTTAATAATTATACTTTAAAACAAAGAAAAACAGACAGGGGAGCAGCAGCACACACGGAGCTAAAAACATCAGAATGCAGCTGCACAGCTCTTAAATACTCTACACTTCAACAGGTGTGGCGCATTGACATGGAGGTGAAGACAGCAGGAGGGGGAGGGACTGCAAGGCAGAACCATCACAGTACCCTCCCCCCAAGGCACGCCTCCTGGTGAGCCAGGAAAGGGCCACCTGGAACTCATGGCACCGCCGGACCCCAGAACTCATGGCACAACCGGACCCGGAATGCCACAGGAGAACACCTCCACCGGACCCGGAACGCTCTAAGAGAACACCTCCACCGGACCCGGAACGCTCTAAGAGAACACCTCCACCGGACCCGGAACGCTCTAAGAGAACACCTCCAACGGACCCGTGACACCATGGGAAAACACCTCCAATGGACCCGGAACGAAACGGGAGAACACCTTTGCCGGACCCGGAACACCACGGGAGAACACCTCCGCAGGACCCGAACTGTTCTGGAGAACACCTCCGCTGGACCCGGAACGCCAAGGGAGAACACCTCTGCCGGACCCGGAACGCCACGGGAGAACACTTCTGCTGGACCCGGAATTCCACAGGAGAACACCTCCGCTGGACCTGGAAGGCCACGGGAGAACAACTCCGCTGGACCCGGAACACTGCTCCCCTACTAAAAGAACACTGCTACTGCTCCCCTCACAACCAGCCTGACTGGGTCCCAAGCTGGCAGCTGCATTCTGGCATTTTTAGCTCTGTGTGTGTCCCTGTTGCTCCCCTGTCTGTTTTTAAGTATATTCATTAAAGATCTTTTTGGCTGCACCAGCCTGTGTGAGTGGGTCCCTTCACCCATCTATGACAGGCCTACACAATGTTTTGGAGGTAATCGGTTTCCACAAAACATTTGAGTTCACCACACTGTCAGGATTTGCGGAGCACCTGTTTGAATTTTGTTCCAAAGCAAAAGGGTTAGCTGCGTTTAGCCATTACGTACGGTGCTTGCAAAGGTTACGGCGTGATACGGGAGATGTGGCGAGGAAGTATTTCTGTTACCCTTCGACTATTCAAGCTTCTTCCCTCATAATTAATCTGAAGAGCACAAACTCTACTCTGAGGCCATAGCAGTATTTCATTAAAGACTGTTGACACAGATAATATAACCTTGAGAACACACTGATCTGAACCCCAACACCAATCGGCATCAATCTTCTTTTCCGCTGAAGGGTGCTCAAAATAATTGCAAAGGGTAACACCCATAATTAACACTGTTAAATCACAATACATTGTTTTAGACACTTTTCAGTTGCATAAAAATAGTTGTGTTTAAACTATCCATTGACAGAGCTTTATATAAAACCTAAATGTGACCTAAATGCCAAGAGGTGTTTCAACTAAAACCTAAGCATGCATGACGTCCTTCCACTGCAGTCATAAATGGCACAGGAAATTTGGGGGAAAAAAATTTGTGGAAATCATTCAGCACAACCGTAAATTATAGGTTCAGGGCAGAATTCAGTGCAACCCGACATGAAAGAGACAGAGACGATAGACCACAACTGAAGCAAAATAATAATAAAAATAAACCTCACATCAATAAACACAAGTGTGCTGAGTACAGTCAATCAGCCATCAGCAACCCATAAGTTCAACCATCTCGCTCAAATTGTCCTGTGAAACCCACTTGCTCTGTACACCCCAGCCATGTCGCTGGATGAGCTCATAGGTTTAGCAACTGGAACAAATCGTACCCCATGAATAGCTAATTCCTGATCACTGACGTAGCGGATAGAATATCAGTCAATGCAGATTTGTGCATCGGCCATTTGCTTTTGCTAACCAATGGAAAGAGCAGTTACCACATTAACGCCAGACTTAGCCGCACAAACAATGCAAAGAGCAGCTCGATTCAGATTCAAATTCTCACAGAATGGGAAATGTTACAGTGTTAGAGGACCATCTCGTACGAAAGCTTTATTTGACTCTTGGTCATGCGCGTGGATGGGCGAGAGTACACACACATATCTGCTATGCCGATAGACAGAGTAGCGAATGTTGGTACTTATGGCTGCCACTGCTACTCAGAAGACCCTGCGTTGTAGTGAGCTGTTCTGTTCCTCTTTCCTTCCGGATATCTAACCTTTTTTTTTGGATAATCTCTGGGTCACTCTTGGATTCATCATTTCACCTTTGGAAAACCTCATTGCCTACATTGGCGGATTTCTACTTGGGGCTAAAAAGACCACACCCACTCCAAAGACCTCATCATCCCTATCTGCCGTGGACTCCACTGGCTCCTAATTAAACAATTAAACACTTTGACTTCAAAATCCTCCTGCTCTCTTCTAAGTCACTTCACCGGCTCGCTCCTCCCTACCCTCCTGAACTCCTCCATGTCCGCACACCCCGCCGCTCACTGCACTCTTCCTCCGCTGGCCTCCTAATCACCCCTCGTGCCCGCCTGTCTTCTGCTTGGTGCAGGATACTTTAATCACTGTCCCCCTCGCCTCTAGAACTCACTGCCTTCACGCCTCAAGCACATTCGTCACTATATTCAAAGCAGGACTCACCTGCTCGAACCTTCCTGCACATGTCTCCTGCCCCCCCCCCCCCTCCCTTTCCTGATCTGGCCCACCTCCCTCCTTCCTGTCCATCCTCTCTCTAACCTCACGTCATCATTACTTCTTATTTTATGGTATTGTCATGTATTGTTTATTTACTTATGTCATTTATGTATGTTCTCTGTTCCTTTATTTGCTTTTGTCAGTTCCCTGCACTGCGACCTTGGGTTTCTTGAAAGGTGCACAATTATAAAAAAAATGATTATTATTACTATCATTAGTATTAATTACTGCTGACCCACTTTCACGGAATAACATTACTTTTTTAGAGGCATTATGGACACTCTGAGAGGAATTAGCTTTCCAGCTGGTTGACTCATCCTGTGTCGCTCATCTTCACTGTTGCTGCTACGTATGTTTGCATCTTCAACATTACTTGCTAGCCAGAGGACTAGGCTACATGTGGAACTATCGGTAGCATTATTTGGACTTATTAATTTTCAAATGACAAAATTTGTCCATTTTCTCAGCTTGTTTTGTTGGCTAGCTGTGCTAGCTAAGAAATAATTGCTTGTCTTTCACTGTCAAAATAGCAATGTTTTCAATTTAACAATGTGCTACGTGTGCTACTGCCAATTGAATCAATGAAGCAAGCGCTTTCCCATGGCTGTTTGGCTTTCCCTTTCCAAGAGTGTGCTTCGAAATCTCCTTTGCGCGGCTGAGACCCCGAGCACAACTGGGATCCGTGCCTATGAGTAGGCCCAAGTTGAAAAACATTTGGAACAGCATTAGCGCCTTAATACTGACCTAGCTACTGATATCATTGTAACAAGTTACATTTTAAAGCAGTTCACTTGCTGACTTGTCTGCCAAGGAGTAAATGTAGTTAACAAATATTAATATTTAGAATCATTCCATTATTATCCCCCACCACGAAGCAGGACGGGGGATATTGGATTGGGGTACGTCCATCCGTCTGTCTGTGCATCTGTCCGTCCAAGCCACAATGAGGACAAGATTTCTCTGAAACTATTATTCCAAGATACATGAAATTGTGTGTGCCAAATAAGATAGTCATTGTCTGCATTCAGTTCAAAAAGGGATGTCGAAGCATTTATTTTAATGGAGTTATGGGCCTTAATCATGGCGGCGGATGGATGACACAGTCATCTCGCTGAGTGCTGATTTGTTCCCGCGTAGGGTACTCTAAAAAAACTTGCTAGCTTGCTGGATTGTGATAATGTAAAACCAGCTGTGCATATTGCCGACTCAAAAATATTTTGAAGTGACGTTACAAGGCTGCCTTTGCCTCATTTGAGGCTGACAATTAGTTAGTTCCTTCAAATCAAAGACTTTGTTAAGAGAAAAACAGTGCTTATGCATTTTAAAAAATGTGTAACATATGAACAAGACAGTATCTGATCTACAATAAGACTTGTTTTCGGTCGTGGTGGTATGTCAAGGTGACCAGCGCTCTCAATAGGGTTGCTGCTTGATCATACTGCTGCAGTCAAAGAGCAAATTATTGTCCATGTAGGCTAATACAAGTCTCTCCACACCTCTGCAGTTCTCTGGCGAGCCTGTGTCAGTCGAGTCTTTGCCTCAACTTAACTTTCAATAACTGGTAGCATTGACGAGCATTATTTGTGTTCACTTTCTACCCGTAGCCTACCCTGCTATGAAACAGTACAAAAATAATGAAAGTAGAAACAACTGCAAAACAATAGCGGTTTAATCATGGGGTTGATTATCACTGGAAATAATCCAAAACTGCTAAGAATATGTTGATAGGTTATTCATTTCCTCCTCTAATGCTTCCTGAAGACAAGTGTTAGCAAGAAGTATTTCACTGTTCAGAGAAGGATACTTTCATTTCTTTGAATTTCAGAATGTTCAATCATGGATAACTTAGCTCACTATACATAATTATACCCCCTGCAACGAAGTTTAGGGGTGTATACTGGATTTTCTTTGTCTGTCCATGTGTGCGTGCGTGCGTGTGTCTGTGCATGTGTCTGTGTGTGGGTGCGTGCGTCTGTGCGTCCGGACCTACATATAGATCTCATAACCTACTCATCCGATTTTGAAAATTTTTTTCTTGCTGGAAGGTCTATTGACTGTGGTACTGCCCGACTACTTGTTGTTGCGGGGGGTATCCTGTAAGCCAGGGGTGTCCAATCTAATCCAGAAAGGGCCGGTGTGGGTGCTGGTTTTTGTTAGAGCCCAGCACTGACACACTTGATTCTACCCAGCAGGGTCCTGATTGAACCGCCTGATTAGTTAATTAGTGGATTCAGGTGCTGTAGCACTGCTGGCTAGAACAAAAACCAGCACCCACACCGGCCCTTTATGGACAAGTTTGGACACCCCTGCTGTAAGCCATGCTTACTGACTAAATCTAGTTCCAGATATGTCTTTACTGAAGTGCAACAATATTGTCCATTGGAATTCTCCACACTGGAGAGGCTGAAGGTTATGAGTCGCCAGTTTACGCAAAAATGTAAGCAAGCGCTATTGTGAGCAAATCTCTCCAAGCTGTTGCAGCTCCATATGTCAGAGCGCGCGCTTACGAGCCCTGATGGGTTTAGTTGAGAGTACTGTAGGTGTGTTCAAGACACATCTGTTGAAGACTTGACAACGTAACAAATTTATCTTTCATATTATTTTTATTCGGCCAGTCAGGGACCTCTTATCGTCCAGGGCCCTTGGGCTTTCGCCCCGCGAGGCCTGTGCATTATATTGTTCCTGACTCAAATGAAATCAACCCTCCACCATACCAAAAAATAATTTATTTCTCTTGAATAATCCACTTTGGCAACTGCGCTGCAGATTCCAAATCGCCGTACAGCCAAAAACGTGCAGGAATCCTGTGGGATTTTTCAGAACAGCTTAACAACAAAAATAAAATTTTCAATGCTTTGACTGTAAAAGCCAGATTATGTGAGTCATATTCCGCTTTCAACAGCATGCAAACTTCCAAACTATTGTGTAAAATAAGGGTAAATCAGTTTATTCTCCTCTCAGTCTAGTGTAGTTTGTCAAGTTATATTTGGTCATGCCAAAATTAGTCTCCTCAGATTGAATCTTTGCTGAAGAAAAAAACTTTTTTAGAATTATGAGCAAGTGCAAAATTGAATCAAAACTTGAGTGTCCCCATAGAAAGTCAATAATGTTAGCCATTTTCAGAAGTAGATGAGATGTGCAGTATTTGCCTTAAACAAGACAAACAACAGCATGAGCAGTTTGTTTCCTGATTGATATTGGCAAACGACAAAGTACTGGGAGAAAAAAAGATTACGGAGCCCTACTTTGATTCAATTCAAGACAGAACAGCCACTTTTTTCCCCTTTCATGTGCGATATGTGCACAGCAATTTTGCAATTACCATGCCCAACTCTCATTGTGTGCCTTCAAATGCTATACCACAATACAGTAGAGATGTTAAGCTATACTTAACTTCAAGTCTTCCTCTAAAATCAGTTAATTTTAATTGCTGGGAAAGTCTTTGTGGCTTTCTGAAGTACAACATGTCGCTTATTTTCCCAAAGCTATGAGAAAATATCACAATTCACATTAAAAAAAATTCAAAAGAGAAGCAACAAGTCAGAATAAAAGACAGAATTATTTTATGTATTAATCACAAAACTCAGAACAAAATGAACATGATAATTCTATTAAGAGTAACTGCGAAACAATTCATGACTGACGTTCCGATTTCTTGGCAAAAACTCTCAACATCGCAGCGCAGGACGTGTTATGTTTTTATTCGTAATGTACAGAAAGTGAGGAAGAACTCAATTTCGCTGCGGATTCATTCGATTGGCCAAAAAATGATGTTCTTATTCCTGACCACTTTTCCTTAACATTGATGGAAAAAGTCAAGCGATAAAGAAGAGGTGTTAAGGAAAATTCATAAGGGCTTCGGAAGACAACTGTGCAGCGAAGAAAATCCGAATGCGCTTACCCTACAGGCAGTGTGATCATGCGTCTCTAGCCTGTCATGTTTGTTTGTATTTGTGATTGGCTGGATGTGTGGTTGTTGCTTTAGATATTAGTAGGCAGTGATCAAACGGTCTATTTTGCTTTGGAAAGTTCCTAACTCCTAGAGAATGACCTGGAAGTATTTACGTGGCAGCCATGACGAGTGTGTTGGAATTCTTTAAATGTTAATGCAGATTCAGTGCTTCCTAGCATCGCTTTTACACGGGGTATTCTGAACCATTCTTTGTGAGAAGAAAGCAGATAATGCCATCCCACAATTCCTAGCAGCAGCAATATTTAAGCCACAACCATCCAGCCACCCAATCACAAAAACACGCAAACACGACGGGAAAGAGACGCACGATCTCGTCGCCTAGCGTCAGCGCGTTCGGATACTTGTGACGGCGCAGTTGTCCTCCTAAGTCGTTATGAATTCCCCTTTACGCCTTCCCTACACCTCATGATGTCTTCCATCAAGGTTAAAGAGAAGTGTTAAGGAATTAGACAAAAGGATGTAATTTTTTTTTCCTATTCGAAGGCAACCGGAGTTCTTCCTCTTGATTGCCATGTGAGCGCAGGCGGCTGGTGCATGTGCCCTGCGATGCATTTATTCTGGGAGTGTCCTCGCCTCTTGCGCATGCTGGTGTGAGGCAGGTTGAACAGATCAATCCAGGATATTGCGATAATCACACTCCTTTGAGCCGGTGAACTGCGGGTGGCCTAGGAGAGTTCTCTTGTTATGGTGGTTGTAAAACCGATGCAGCTCCTCACAATTGGCCACGACTTCTTCCCTCAGCCCCCACCTTTCACTCTTGTCATCCTCGCATTGTGAGAATGTGAGAGGCAACAATTCCCACTCCTGAGTATCTCTTCCAGGTTTGGGTCTCTACAATGCTGCACATGGCATGGGATGCTTCAAGACAATTCAAGATCTGAGGATAGTCATGCTGGTTGTGATTTTGATAATCTCAGTGTGACTGGTGACGTGGTCTAATTCCCACAGCAGTTTTCCTGGGTCTTAACGAACATTTAAGAACTTTACTGTACGGAGATCTTTCCACGGTGAAGCCATCCATTCTGACACCGTGACCAGCACCTACCTCCTGTGGGCCTCAGGAACTGTGGTTTGAAATCCTGATTTCCTGATGTATGTCTTTGGCTAAAGGATCAAATGCCTGGGCTTGTACTTAAGGCAAGTAAATAAAATAAATAAATAAATAAACCTTTTTTTTTACTTCAATTCGGTTTACTTCAATTACTCCTGCATGACTTTAGATCAGTAGGTTTGTACGCTGCCAGATATAAAAATGTTATATTGGACTTTATGGTTTATTTCAATGCGATCCAGTTCTTATTGTAGATTTTGGTATTTTTATGCATGTGTGATTGGTGACATTACTGGCTCTGACCAAACTGGCAAATATATCATTGAAATAAATGTGTGGTTTCTCTGGAAATTGTTTAACTCTCTCTGATACCATATAATGTTGGGATACCCGTTCAGTCTGGTCAACAGAGGATATGCAGTTAAGTTAATTGTAACACTGAGGACTGCACCAGCAGACCTTTGTCAGTTACTCAATCTCCATGTGCCGGCTTTCCATGTTTAGAACAGGAATAACCAATGTTGGTGTACTTGGGTTCCTGAGACGCTATCAGATCATTCACAAACAATGACATTTCATGCAATCGCTGAGTCACTGCAGGCATCTAGTCAGCTTGTGGGACATGCACATTTTGGCTGGTGTGACAAAGAATGGTGGTGATACTGACAAAGAATGCTCTGAGAGTTGTTACAGCAGTACAGTATTCTTACAGAAATCAAGTCTAAATTGTAGATAGAAGTGCCTCTATACCACATTGCATTTAAAAAAGAATATTAATTATTAAAATGGTGTCAGATATAAGGGGTCAAAGATGGGTTTAACTAAGTTTAACTAGATTTAGTCAGTAAGCATGGCTTACAGGATACCCCCCGCATGTATATCAGTACATTCATACTGAAACCATCAGACCTACAATAATGGAGTGAAATGTAAAAAACAAATAGTCGGGCAGTACCACAGTCAATAGACCTTCCACCGAGAAAAAAAATTTTCAAAATCGGATGAATAGGTTATGAGACCTAGGTCCGGACGCACAGACGCACGCACACACACACAGACACATGCACAGACACACGCACGCACGCACACACGGACGGACAAAGCAAATCCAGTATACCCCCCTAAACTTCATTGCGGGGGGTATAATAATAAGATCTTCTTCCAGCAGCACTAGGAGGACACACACACCAACACCTTCGCCCATATCAGCTAAATGTCGTCACTGAATTGGTGGGGGGTGACACTGGGTTGCAGGTATAGACTCTGGTTATTCAAACCCCTGACAAGTAAATAAACACATTGAATAATTGATGGATGGATTCTGAAGCCTAGTGTAGCACTGTAGCCATTTAGCCTGTGCATTGTTTACATTTACTAGATCTGCAGCCACACAGTAAACCCTGACTGTGAAGTGAGGTGAACTCAAATGTTCTGTGGAAAATGAAAAAATAAAAAATAAAATTAAGTGCGCCAACTTAATGATCTTGTGTTCACAGCACTTAAAAACATTTACCTAATTTTCTCGAAGTGCCTTCCACACAAAGCAATTTAGTCGGTCTACACAATTTTTGTGAGATAATACATTCCCACAAGACATATGATTTCACTACACTATCAGGGTATACAGTGCAATACCAGTTAACAGGTCAAGGCTTTCCATAGCCAATCAATTAAATTAGTGATCTACATCAAGGACAAAGGAAGTACTGTAAGTGTCCTACTTGCATGCCATTTTCATTTTTAATCTTTTGTCCATTCACAAGAGGTTTTCTGCACAGTTGCCTAGTCAGCCTGCAAGCAGAAATTTTTAGTGCGGTACGTTCAAGCAGCCTCCGTGGCAGCTTTACATGAGGATGGTTTTTCTGATGATGAAATTAATCTTGCTTTGGCGACTTGGCCTGTCTGAATAAGGCTACTTCGCTAAGCTTTACTTTTCAGCTGTGCTTAGCAGCCATATAGGATGATTTCAACTAGCATTTAATTTCAGGGTTGTACCAAAAGGTAGAATTAGAAAACTAAATAAATTGAGAATAAACTACTCAGTTCACCTTCTCCCTTCTGTAATGACATGCATAATATCCAACTGGCTTACTGCGGTCATTTGGGAAATGATGTGCGCTTTAGCTGCCACGTCTGAACTCAGTTCTCTTTATTACTGTTTCAATCTCCTGCTTCAACTCATCTAGCCTAAAAGCTGTTTTTTTTGTTTTGTTTTACCCATTTTAAATCCAGCTTTTGGGACGAAAATACAAGCTCCAAAGCTTCAACTGACCTTAGATTTATCTCATCGCTATGGTAAGAATCAATGGTAGCGTACCCCAAAGGCTTATCCTGTGGAGAGAGGAACATGGATCACATTAGTTCTGCTGCTAAGAGCTACTGTTGAGGGGTATGTAGGACAATTTCCGGCAGGGGCGGCACGGTAGAGCAGTAGTTTGCACCGTTGCCTCACAGCGAGGAAGTCTTGGACTTGAATCTGGCCTGGGGCCCTTCTGTGTGGAGTTTGCATCTTCCTCCTGTGTTCGCGTGGGTTTCCTCCAAGAACTCCGGTTTCCTCCCACAGCCCAATGACATGAGCGACACTTGATGGGTCCTGTCACTAGAAATGCCTCCTACTAAGTACGTGCCCTGGCTACCTTCCCAAGGAGCCTGACTCTTTGGTGATGTGGTCAGTGTGTGTGACTCTTACCCAGGAGTCTGGGGTTCAATCCCCTGCCCGGGCCCTCCTTCGGCCTGCTACATTCTGGCGTAATCGGTAGAATTCATGGAATCCTAATGGCTGGCAGCATGCGTAATGCATGGAGCATGCTGACACGCTCCCGAAAAAGGGGGAGAGATGTGGCAGTTGGTGGGTCCTGTCACTAGAAAGGTCTCCTCATAAGTACGCACCCTGTTTACCTTACCAACGAGCCTGGTTCTTCGGCGATGTGGTCAGCGCATGTGGTTCTTACCTAGGAGTCTGGGGTTCACTTCCCCGCCCGAGCCCTCCTTCGGCCCGCTACACATGCATGTGAGGTTAATTGGACCCTTTGAATTGCCCATTAGTGTATGGTATTTGGGCCCTGTGATGGATAGGCCTGCTGTCCAGGAAGCGTTTCTGTCTTTCGCCCATAGGCAGTGAGTATTGGCTCCTGCACCCCCACGGCCCCGATAAGAGGGTGACATTTCAGATGATGAATGGATGAATGTCAGGCCTCTGCAGGAGTCAGCTGAATGAAGAGCACATTTGGACATCATGTCATATTAAGAAGGCTGAAGATTTCATTCTTTCTTTTGCCTACAGTCAGGGTGCAAAACTGTACTTCTCACCCAACTTTGTCCCTGGCGCATAGCGATTATGTCAGAGTGCAAAAGAAACATTGCTGTCACCCTAGAGCACCACTACAGTCACATTTTGAAAAGGTTTTCTCCCGACACATAGAGCAATCATCCATGATCATAGGGGATAGCACTCACAGAAACATGAGAATTGTCACTAACAACTATACTGAGATGTGTGCTTAGCGCCAGAGCTTCTGGCTCTGAGGAAAATCTTGAAGGTTCTTGGCAAATGTAAATTCTCCAGGATTGCTATTCATACTGCGACCAATGACATCCAAGTGAGGCAATCTACGGCCACAAAAAACCTTATCTGAATCAGAGTGTATGTTAACAAAAAAAAAAGTGGAAAAGTAGCAGGTACTTTCCGGTTCTCAGCTTGTTGGAGTGATGAGGTCTGGAATAATCTCGCATCTCTAAATTGTTGGCTGCCGGTGTGAAGCTCATCGACTGCCACAAAGCTTGTGAATAATTGGCCATCTTTTGAGGGAAGGTCTGGCCTGTCAGCGAGTGACAGGCCTTACCCAAGCTGAAGAGGTGCTCGTATCTAGTGTCTTAGCAGCAAGTTGAAAATATTCTTTTTTTTTCCTCTCTTGCCCGCAGGCGTATGGTCGTTCGGTCCAATACCTCTGTCTGCATGTTTTCCAGACCTTGTGATACCTACAGTACAGGTAGTCTAACTATTACATCTAAAATACATATTTTTTAGTGGCCATATTTATCTCACTTGTACTGTATTTATATCTCTTGTTGCCAGTGTAAATGACTCAAACAAAGTTGCTGGTGTGTGTGCTGGAGGCGATCTCAGGATAACCCAGACGTATAGCCAGGACGGTACACACCTCATTTGCTCCCAATTGAAAGTCTCCTATTAGCCCGGCGTGCATATTTTTACCCTGCAGGGGGAGACTGTACCCAGAGGAAACCCATGTGAATACTGGAACAGAAACTGTACAAGGAAAGGCCAGAGTCGAGAATTCAAACCCTCAAACTTCTTGCCGTGAGACGACATAACTTCCTGCACCACTCTTTTCTTTTTTTTAAATTTCCATATAAATAACCCAATGATACCAATACCACTGCTTATTTGACCTTTTCTGGCTAAAACATTAATATCTCTTCGTCTTACGACAGCATCTCAAGCACAATCTACAATGGAATTCTGGGAAAAGTCGACCAGACAGCGAAATGTACCTTAATTTTCCAGCCACCCTCTCCCTTAGCATTTATAATAGTAATCTTACAACTGACTAACCTGGGCAGAAATTTGCCGATTTCAGACACATTTTTCAGTACATCTCCTCGCTGGTCAATGTTTTCAGTACAGTATTACCGACTGTAAAAGTAAAACATAAAATATGCAATAAAAGACAGCAAAATATCCATATTCACAGGATCCATCCCTGTAGGCAAATCATGTAGTTACAGTAGCGTGAAAAAGTATTTGCCCCCTTCCCAATTTCTTTGATATTTGCTAATTGGTCTGATTTTAATGGTTCAGATCATCCAACTAATTTTAATACAAGACAAATACGATGTGAATTAATACAAAATGTAGCTTTTTAATGATAATACCATTTATTGAAGGTAAAGAATTATTCAAAATCTACTATATCACATGTGAAAAAATTATTGGCCGTCCAAAACCTAATAACTGGTCGTGCCACCCTTGGCTGCAACAACTGCCAGCAAAGGTTTTCAATAACTAGTAATGATTATTCCACATTGCTGTAGAAGAGTTTTGACCCACTCTTTTCTGCATAATTGTTCTAATTCAGCCACAGTAGAGAGTTTTTGATGAAATACATGTTTAAGGTCATGCCACAGCATCTCAATCAGATTCAAGTCAGGACTTTGACCATGCCACTCCAAAACCTTCATTTTGTTCCTTCTGATCCATGCCCAGGTGGACTTGCTTGGGTGATTTGAATCATTCTCCGACTGCATAACCCTCCAGCACATGAGATTTTGGTCACAAGCTGATGGTTAGACATTCTCCATCAGGGTTTTCTGGTAGAGAACAGAATTCATGGTTCCAACAGTTATGCACAGTACAAATCCTAGTTTTAATTTGACACCAGTAGAGTTTCTATGGCTCGATCCCAGGCATCTTGCTCTTGAATAAACTCCATTGGAGTTTAACCCCTTTGCGTAAAATACAAATAATGCAATTTTTTTTCTGTTATGCATGAGCCTGTTTGGGCTGTATAACTAAGTATGTGTGTCGCAGAGACTGTGGAAAATTATTCCAGTGTAGCAAGACATTTGGAAATTGAATTACAGAATTATTTAATTAAATTTCTGAATTTACGGATGCCAGCGTCTATCTGCGCAAAAGGGGTTAATTAACAGTGGGATTCTTCCTGTGTGGCAAGCCACCCACGTCCTAAAGCGGTAAAGTAGCCTCAAGCAATCACACTTCCACCACTGCATTTGGCAGTTGGAATGACGGACTTAGTGTGGAATGCTGGGTTAGCTTTATGCCAGATGTAACAGAACTCCAGTGTCCTCCAGAGAAGTCCACTTTTGACTCATCTGTCCATAGAATATTATCCTAAGAGACCAGGGGGTCATCAAGTTGCTTTTGGCAAATGTCAGTCAAGCCTTTGGGTTCTTTTTGGTCAGCAGTGGTTTTTCCCCCTGCAGCTCTCCTATAGATGCCATTTTTGTCCAGTTTTTTTCTTATTGTGTGATTGTGCACACTGACCTTAACTGAGCACTGAATCCTGTAGTTCTTTAGATGTGAGTCTGGATTCTTTTGTCACATCCTGGAGGAGTCATTGATGCGCTCTTGGAGGAATGTTGGTTGGCCAGCCACCTGGCAAGGTTCACCACTGTTCTAATTTTCTTCATTTGTAGATAATGGCTGAAATTCTAGAGCCTTACGAATGGCTTTGTAACCCTTTCCAGACTGATATATGTCAAGGACTTTGTTTCTCATCTGTTTTTGAATATGTTTAGATCACAGTATCATGTGCTGCCTTTTTCCAACTTTACACTGCCAGAAAAGCTCTATTTAAATGATGTTTAGATTCAACAAGGCTGACAGTAATCATGCCTGGGTGTTTCAAGTGAAATTGAAACCAATTGTCAGTTAAATCTGTTGAGTTGGATGATTTAGTTTAGGGGGGGAATTACTTTTTCACATGGGGACAGATGAGGTTGGATAGCTTTTTTCCTTCAATAAATAAAATTATAATTCAAAAATTGCATTTTGGAGCTGCAGGATAGCTCACTTGGTAAAGAAGTGACTATCACGTTGCAGGTTCGATCAGGAAGATTCTAAGCCTGTTCGTGTCCGGGTATCCTCCGCCCTCGACGTTCTGAACTTGTGAAGATTCAATGATTGAGTGTATAAGAAGCGGTGGCTGACAGGCGCGCGCTTCGAAGGAGAGCCGCAAACTGTCTTCACTCTCCTGAGTTGGCAACAGGGGGGTCGCATACGAGCAAGCCTCGGGCATTCCAGATTCGGGTGGGATCAGAGATGCCAAACTAATTTTAAAAAAAATGAATTTTGTGTTTACTCAGGTTATCTTTGTCGAGTACTGCAATTAGTTTGATGTTATGAGACATTTAAGCATGAGGAATGAGCAAAAATTGAAGTCACTGCTTTTGTTTCACTGCAATGTACCCTTCCAGGCAAGGAATCATGCCCAGTCAGTTCAAACTGCATATCATCAGTCTACTCATCCCTATGACATTCAGACGAGCCTTGGAAAAAAGACTCATAGAAGAGAGACAAAAACCAGACCTAATGTGTTTCCTAATAACCACACAAATCATATAATTGACTTAAACACCATGATAGCCCAAAGCAAATCCTGAGAATAAGCGAACTGTAGTCCCCTTCCGCGGAGCGGCACGAGCGGCTGGCAGAAGCAGGAAACAGGCTGTTGCCATGTGGTGAGAATCAGTAAACTGAGGTGAGAATTAGAAGTTTTCTCATTTTTCCTCTTCAGAAGATGGCATTTCACATTTTAAATGCTGAAGCTTTGCCAAATTAAATGTTCGAATTCATATTTATGTGATGATGAGAGGAGAAAATTGAAGGCTGTGTGATCTTTTAGCTGCTTTCCTGTGTTTGCGCAAACCTTGAGATACAGCCGAAATTATCACGTCAGTTCGTAGCGAGTTGCCTGCGTGGGTCGGGGGTTCATTTTAACAGGTGAGAAACGTAAATGGAAAAATTGTGAAATGTGAATCGAAAACTTGCGTAAATACTAAAATTGATGTGACACCACCAACATCATTCACTCCCTTCAACCCCGCCCCTCTTCTCCCAGTACAAATCCACTCCCAGCAACAACTATCTGTTCATCCACTTGTCCGTTCATTGTCTAACCGGTGAATTCCAGGTCAGAGTCAGGAGTTTTGGGGGGGGGGGTTTTGCAGTGTATCCAGGCGTACGATGGCCCGGAGTCAGGAACAAACCTGGACAGTTCTTCTGCCCATTGAAGTGATCACTGGCCTGTACTCACACTTTCAATTATATGCGCAATTTTGAGTCCCAACGAGCCTACACAAAACACAACCTTCATAATTACCAAAGACAGAAAATGCTCTTCAGGGAAAGGCATGCTGTGCCATATTGTAATCTCTCAACTATTTCCTAATCCTGTCATTCAAAACTAATTTTTATCCCCCACCGCGCGTTTAGTGCGAAGGGGGGGATATAGTATTCAGCTCCGTCCGTCTGTCTGTACGTATGTCCGTCCGTCCGTCCCGAACATTGTCAACGCGATATCTCAAGGAGTCAACCTATTTCAATTATTTTTGATACCAACCTTCCTACTGGGAATGCGCAAACACCAGTCAGTTTTGGTGACCTAACGGCGGGGGATATAGCATTTTAGTGACAAACTCTTGTTTTTTTTTTCCAGTACATGCTCATACCATTGAATAATAATTATGTAGCACCTTTCTTGGGTATAATTTGCCTTCTGTCGGGCTGTGATGGCGTGTTGGGCTCAAGTTATGTCAGAAATCATGAAGAGTGTGATAGTTCTCCTCTATCACCCCGACAAATATCACAGTCGGGGAGGCGGAGGATTTGGGGCTAGGAGAGGAGAGAGCACTCAGGTCATTATCCAGTCAGTGTCCAGAGTGATTCTACTGGAGTGAAGCACAAATGTATACACAAAGAGAGGTAATAAATCAATAATCTGACCAGTGACTTTTGAAATCCACCAAAACACATTCCTAAACTTGGTTGGGCATAGTTACTCTCTACTTTTGTGCTGGAATTTTTACTTTACACATCACTAGTATCCATACATTTAAGAAGACTTTTGAATGTATGAACTCCCATGTATCAGATTTAAAGAGTCAGGTGTAACAATCGAACACCTAAGCGGTATAATATATTAATCGAAAAGCTAAGAATCAACCCCCCCCCACAGGTGGATTTAATTTGCATTCAATCCTTATAGAGCCAGTATCAAGTCTATTAAATCGGGAAAACTAATGCAAAAGCCGGACACTTACCAAGATGAGGCCTTTATTTATTTATTAATTAAAAAAAACCCTATTTAACCAGGGAAGTCCCGTTGAGATTGAAGTCTCTTTTTCAAGGGAGCCCTGGGGGTAGAGGCGGTCCCCATGGCTCATCGGACCCCAGTCTCCCCTATTTAAATTTCAGCTGCATTCTTTTCCCGCCCCGGCTAACCGGAAATAATAAATCTATGAGAGGTCAATCAAATAATATACTGTTGTTTAGCTTGACTTTTTTGAGGGTCCATATTGTCATATTTCCCTTTTTGGGGGGGGTTTCGTTTTCTACCAAGATTTTTCCCATCCAAACTAGTGATGCGGACTCGCATTCACAGGCGTGTGCATGTGAGAAAGAGACAGTTCGGATAAATTATGTTTCAGGACCCTTCCAAATCCAACAAAAGAGTTTCGATTGAGCTGACTTTAAATATCTGCAGTTGAAAATTTCAGGAACTCCTACGTGCATCGATAAAAGCATTCCGACGAGTTTCAATCTGCGTGACTGAACATATTGCATAATTTAGTTAAGAATTACAGTCCACGTCCATTTGCGTCACGGACCGGTTCAATGAAAAACTGCGTCTTGTTTCATGTATGCAGCTTACAACGAAGGATCTGCCGTTCAATCTGCGCATAGATGCGCGCAAACGGCGTCCGTTTTGTATCCTTCGCTCTAAACTGGAAAAGTAGGCGCAATTCTTGGACTCGTACCCGGGGACGCACACCTCGACACGGCACAGCGCGCCCTGTGGTCGCTTTTCTCATGCAGTTCTGAGCCCATTGCATCCCGAAACATTCGAATGCCGCAAAGCTCAAACTACGGCTGCATCATCAAATTGGGAAACGTCGCGATCATTCTGCTTCGAATTCACTTCGGAAGGCACCAACTGTACCCCCTTTTTTCAAATTTCATCCCCGTCAAAATTGATTCTTCTCCCCTTTTCGACATTAGATCAATTTGATGATGCGTCTTTAGCCTGCTTCTTCCCGTCATTGGTAAGTAGACTAACCCACTCAAGTACGGCTTCTGTCGGCGATCAGCAGTGCTGAACAGCTTATGTAGAAACCAAAACATTTCTGCTTTTCTTTTAAGTTGGGCGAAAATCGTAAGCTGAAATGCTGAACGTCACATATTTGCCGATTAAAAATCAGAGCGGCTGTAATGCTCCCGGAATATGTCTCAGCTCAGTTTGTAGAAACTGTAGCCCGATGAATCCGGATGATCGCGTGTGTAATGCAGTCGAGTGCGGAGCGGGATGATGCCGCTGCTCAAATCGAGAACTTCATAGCTTTCGAGCGTTTGTCTTAAAGATTGTAATAATGTTTCCTTTGGTTTGCAAGTGGCTATAATTGACATGCCTCTTGGTATAGACTGTCGAAGAATCATTCTCAAAACATTAACATTCTACACCTGTGGGAAGCTATTAAATAGAAATAAACTATTAAGTCGTGCAAAGGTCATTATCCAATTAAAATCCCAACTTCTCCGACTTCATAAAGCTGGGAACGTATTAGTAATGATTCGCGTCTGTCGTGCACCGTCTCTCTCTCTCTCTGCTTATGTGTGTCTGTGTGTGAGCGTGTGTGTGTGTGTGTGTGTGTGTGTGTGTGTGTGTGTGTTTGCGTGCGTGAACGCGCGCGCGCGCACCTGGTGAAGCACAAGACCACTATGCCGTATCAGAAGGAAGCACGCCCCCTTGCAGTTGTAGGTTCGGCTTACTGTGCCTCTATTGGGTTTAACGTTTCCACGAACCTCAGGTGAATGCGGTGCTCTTGGATTAAGTTATGCTTCAGAACATGTGAGCATGTCTAAACTCAATTCTCTGTTTAACTTTGTCGTTACAGGGTCAACGAAGTATTCTCTCGGCTATTACCATGGACTGAGAGATATTATTTGATTTCTATTTCATGGGAAGCGATATACGGAGGAGTTAAAAATTTTGGAATGATACCTTGAATCCCTTCTAATTCTGTTGAGGATATTTTCCCGTTCTTTTGGACTACTGTCCGGTCTTTCTGGGATCGTACTGCTTGGAACGTGTGGCGTCGTGTCTTCGAGATGAATGTGCTATGTGTTTGATCTGGGAAATACCTTGTGGAAGGTATAAAACGGGAAACGGGCAAGGAGGACTTGGAGTCTGCAACTGATCCCCAGTTTCAGTGCGTAATGAACCTGGAATGAACGACGGATAATGGATATTATTTGGGAACTATTTCTTATTCTTCAAGCTAATTTCATCGTCTGTTTATCAGGTAAGGCTTCTGTTTCATTCTGTAACAAATAAAGTTTAGCAATGTATATACGTATAGCCGTGCGGCTGGACTGATCCTCTGCTGCTCCAATAAATTGCTTTGAGAATAGCACTCAGCTTAGGGGGCACTGGTTTTGAGGGATCAAGAAAGTTTTGCTATAAACCATATTTTGAGGTTGTGATGCGCTGCACGGTGAACCACAGTCTTGATAAGAAATCGTAATGATCTGAAGTTTTTCTTTAAAATGCGCATGTTAAGGAAATACGCATTGGCTGCCAGCGACATCTGGATAAGGATCGGACGGAGATCAGTGATTTGGAATCTGGATGTTGAGCCGGAGCATTGAGACCCAGACTAGTAATTGGGTGAATGCACAATGAATGGCGTGCTGCTGAGTTAAATAAAACAGTGCGAGGCGGCCTGCAATTAGCGGTCGTGTAATTGGAACAGTAATTGTGACATTACCCTTATAACTTATTCTCAGTGGTGTAATTGTTGTTTATGGTTTATAGGCGACCGCGGGTTAATGCTCGTAGAAGCTGTAGCTACACCTGATTTGACTGTCAGAAATACCGGGGCTGAAATGATTAAAATGCTCTCGTCAGATCTGGTATTCAGCTGCAAACGTATGCTGTCTTCATTCAGATGATCTAAGTAGGCTAGCTGTCATGCTCTCCTACCATGTTCTTTAATACATTTTCCTGCACTATAATAATAATAATTTAAAAAAAAATAATAGTAAATAATAGGCTAATAGTAATGCCATCGCAAATAAATCCCAGAAAGACACGCTGCCGAATTATATTCTGGTGTGACTGTCATGTAATTCTCGGCAGGTTTATCTGAAGGTTTGCTTACAGTTGAACTTGTTTTTGGCTATGTGGATGCCTTGTTATTTACGCATAAAGAGCCCTTTAAAGTATTGGGACAATTTGCCATCACTGAACCATCTCACTACTCGGAGTGATATTGAGGAATTGTATAAAAAGGATGCTATAATTTTAGGACTCGTGGACGTCCAGTCAGACTTCCTAAACGCAAAGCCTCCTAAGAAAACAGTGCGCGATGGTTCGTAGTATGAAACTCAACAAAAGTTCTAGTTTATTCATAAATGCCTTTTTGGTTAAATGGGATTTGCTGGGTTATACCCGGTTCATAAAGTTTTAACATTTGTTTTCTGAAGCGTTTGCGAGTTTTGAAACTCGAGATCATTTGAAACCAGACCTTCATATTGCAAATTGCAATAATTAAGCCATAGCATAAAACTCTGCCCACGCATCGCGCTCTAATATCGATTACTTTCTTCTTGATATGCGAATATATCGTCATTAATCCGATTGGATTTCCAAAATTATTTTGCTTAGGCAAGCAGATCGAGATGGAGAAGGTACGGGAACCATTATGGTACTTCCAGTTGCTGCGGTGTCTACCGCGGAGGATAAATATTTCCAGGCAGAAATGTTTTTGTGTGTGTGTGTGCTGACCCATTTAATCTCATTATGCTAAGATATCCCGCAGTCCCCGGTTCCAGGTGAGTGTTGCTTTAATGGCTGTTCCAACTTCACGGCGCGCTGGAACGCAATTTTGCGCAAGGGGATGGGCCTATTTATCAAGACTACATTGAGGAGCTAAACGCAATCCCCGATTTAATCTGACGCGCAGTCTTGCTGTATTATATTTGATCCCACATCTACGTGCAGTGATCTTTTCCCTGACTAAGTTCTATACTTGCATGTTTTATCACTATACTAAGCCAATGCTATGTTACAGTTGAGTATTTTTCGGCATATCATGTGCAACCAATGTATTATGTTGTGTGCACTCGAACAGAATGGGCATGCTGGTAAACGGGCAATCACTTGCGGGCAAGTTTCAACCTATACTCTCCGTTTCATGCTGTTATCCGGCACTGCTCCGAAGCCAGCTTTCATTAAGAAACATTAGCTTTCCGACAAAAAAAAATCTATAATTAATAATTGCATGACCCAAAGGGTTCAAGCTAGACCCTTGATTGAGGGAAAATGGTCTTCTGTCTGTTTGTGTTATTTTAGTGTGAACAGCCTGTCTACAGAAACACTCAAATGTTTGACAGAAACGAATTAGACAATTGCAATGAGAGTTTGAAAATCACAGTGCTATTAATCACTGTCCCGTAACATAGTGGTTCAGGAGTAAAGGCCTTCAGCTGAATTACCAGATCCCAGCCTCAGCAAAACTGACACACTACAGCACTTCAGACAAGAAAGGCAATTCGGTCCGACAGAGCATGATTCAGCCATTGGAAATTCTGTACAGGATGGTGAAATGATTGATTATAACAGTGGCAATGAACTAAATCCACTCAGGTTTGTTATAAGCTTTTCTTACGTTGAATTCCCTGAGCCGGGATCTTAATTCTGTGATTACAGGAATGCTCTACAGAATAAAACAGATTATGCTCTAGCTATAGAGCAGCAAGCCCAGTTCAAAGCATATGCTGCCTAGTGTATCTGTGTCATACACTCTAAGAGATTATGTTGCACAGGCTGAATAATGGCGGACTGACCTAGAACCGTGCAATTTATTTTTCAATTGCATTTCGAGTTACTGTGTAGCACATGCTATCATACTGCCAGTGGGATTGAGGCCATTTTACAGTGGAAGAGAAAAATATTTGACATGGAGGGCTGAAACAGTGCTGGCCCCTTGAATCCAAAATTCAACTGGCTTTTAGCTGGGACTGGACACAGCACAGCTCCCGAGAGGACAAGTAGGTAAATGAGGGAGATTCATTTTATTCAATACAGGTGCATTTCCTGTGCTAACAGTGACCATCTCAGCATGCTGAGGGTCATGTACAAATTTACTCGGCAGGTTGCCTGTAATTACAGCTCACATGGCCAGGAGACTTTCAACATGATGTGCTATAGAGATCTGAAGAGCATTATATGAGATTTTCATGCCTTTGCATTAGGAAAATAGATGAGTAGCTGGAGTTAAAGTGACATGGAATTTCACCATGGCTCCTGAGCAGAGAGCTGCATCATGAATGGCTCATTAAGAACTCCTCACTGCTGGACACCATAGATGGTTTGAGTTTTTCAAACAATGCATTAGACCCTCTGGTGTGGCGGTACAGAGAACAGGTGTGGTGGGCGGAGAATTTGAGATGCCAAAGAGAGGGAGAGACACAAACAAACGAAACTGGAGAGCGAGAATCGCGCTTCCAGTGGACCAAGATGTAGCCCAAGGCAAGGAAGCAAAGCGAGCTCGACAGGACGAACAGAGAGAGGAACACACAGCAAGATTCCCTTACTAACTAGAACTCTTCCTCAAATATGCAGCTAAACCCAAACAGCTCTCTTACTAGAGACCTTACCGGCTAAAGTGTGAAACAGCACTGACACTCTAGCAAGGGAATTGAGGCGGTTTAAATAGAATCTGGGCGATTAATGCCAGCTGGCCCAAGAATTCGATTGAGGGCAAAACGATGTCGTCCCGGTCAAGAGCAGCAAAGAAAGCTCTCAAAGCCACCAAACCATGACGACAGGGGGATGTGTGCTAAAGTGTTAGCAAGTCTTACAAGGTCAGATCATGCTTTATTACGCTCTCAGGAAGCTTTGCGCATGGTATTCACCTTAAAATGCTACCACCGGTTGGCCGAGTGCTTTCTTTCTTAGCAGGTTTGGTGACTCTGCACAGTGTGGAGTGATTTTTCTTTGGCATGGACTGGGTGTAGTCATTTCCTTAGAAGGAAACATCAATGCTGATCAATACTTAATGACTCTGACCTGCATTTCTTTCTAGTCCTGGGACGAGGGTGTGTTTCCCCATCCGCAAAGTGCATGCTGTTGTCCGCTAATCTGTCATCAACGAGGCACAAGCGGATGTTCAAAGCTTTCATGCGTGTGAACAATATGCCTGACCATTGGCCTTCCAGATTTAAGATCTGTATCCATCAAAGAGTTTATGGGAAGCTGTTCATTGAAGGGCATTTATGATTGGACATGGATGAGGCTGACTGTGGGGACAACTCCGTTCAGGGATTCGTCATTACGCCGAGCTGGGAGGCTATAATTCCTGCAGTCGGACTGCATCTTTATGGAATATCACCACTGGTAAACCAAAGATAAAATGATCCGATTGGATCTGAATCATATACAATTTAAATTTACAAGGTTGTGATCAATGGTGAATCGTGATGAATACTAGCAACTTTGGTCATGTCATAAATTCATTTGATGGATTGTAGAGCAAAGATTTAATAGGATAAAATCTGTAATTTAATAGAATGAGAAGACCATGAAATACAATTAGGCCTTTTTAAGTATTTAATGGCTCTGTGATCTGAAATTACATGGAATTTCGATTGAGATTCACGCACTGGCATTTTTTTCCCTGGCGAGTAAAATACTGCACATAATGGCAGCACATTGAATATTGCAATGGCTGTTGTTGATACAAGTCATTGAGAAATCCCTTCGTAAAAATCTGCTATACTTTTTTTCCAAAAGTGCATTTTATGATAAACAAAAATATATTCACTTGATGTATACGAAACAGGGCAAGCTTCCACTGCACTTGTCAGCTAACAGGCTAATAATCACATGAGGCCTACCTTAGCCCAAGCTACCTTAGCATTAACTTTGCCACCGTTATACCAAAGGTAACCAACCCTGTTCATGAAGAGCTACCATCCTGAAGGTTTTTATTGCAGCCTTAATCTGATGCACCTGATTCAAAACATTAACAGCCAGACAAGATGTCTGGCTTTCATCAGAAGTGTCCTTGGGCAGAGTTGGAGCGAAAACCTACAGGATGGCGGATCTCCGGGACATGGGTTGGTGACCAGTGTGTTATACGGCACGAGTTCTCTTTTAATGCTACTAAAACTTACTATAACAAGCATGAAATACTCAGATCCCCCACCATGGGATGGCTAATACTGACCTGGAAACAAATCGCTGTAGAGCCCTGGTCCTCAAATCACACCCTACGAGGTCCAAGGACTGCTGCTTTTCCCGTCCTTTACCTGGGAGTCAGGTGTTAACACAGTCTGGCCAATTAGAGGCACTAACTGTTCATTTAATTGCGTGGAATAACAGAAAACCCGGGCTAGATTCGGATTCGAGGTCCAGATTTGAAGTGTAGAGGGACAGACAGATGGTGAAGATGGACAGACGTATGTAAAGGCTCATCTGCACACGGACATGTATTCATATATTAAATTTTGTTGAGAAATATTGAACGATTTGGAGTTCTGGCCAGGAGAAGAATAGGATGGCTGATAATTTGCCTGGAGAAAAATGCGGTGGATGGACAGACAGACGGTTTGGAGTACGGGCAGAAATGTAAAAAGACAGTTCTACACAGTGGGATCCATTGTATATTAAATGTTGTTGAGAAATATTGAACAGTTTAGTAGTCCTGGCTTTGGAAAGAACGGGATGGCTGATATCTGTCCCGGAATCAAAACACAGGGGAGGGACAGACAGACAGCCTGGAGGACAGACGGAAGTATGAAGAGACACATCTACAAAATTTGATGTATCCATTTTAATGTAGTTGAGAAATATTTAATGGTTTAGGCCCGGAGAAGAGGCTTGATGGAGAGACAGTGGACGGACAGACAGACATGGGGTAGGACAACTCTTATTCCTATGTCCTCCTGGATAATGATCTTGTTAAAGTTAGTAAAAATTACCAAACTAAGTATTTTGTTAGTTTAATGTAAAACAAATCTTATCTGCTCCCTCACAAGCTCAGAATGGTGCTGAATATTTTTCAATACAGTCTATGTGCCTCATCTAACTTCCCAGCAGGGATGATGATTAATTTCCAAAAGAACATTGTGCCAATTTTGTATATATTGTTAGCCTGGTGGGCGAAATTACTGGAAATTAAAGGGGAAATTCTGAGGAGGAGCAAAGGAGAACAAAGGGAACGGGGATCTTAAACAATCTGATATTGACGTGTAAGCGTTGTTCCGGGATCGCCCAAAACAGCGCTCGTCCAGGAGTGAGATTTTATTTCACCAGTGAATAGCAGCTCTGTTATCATGAGGTCAGGAAACCACGAAGGCTTTAAAACCATGCATCACACATGACTGGCAGAGACCTTTGACTAGCAGTTTGCCAAATGCCCCAAGCTGAGCTATTTAAGAATGAAAATGATGTAAAAAAAAAAAACACGATTCACAAGACAAAAGCTATTTTACGTTTTCTTGATAGCGTGCATCTATGTAAGTCTTTGCTCGTCTGCATGAAGAGCTTCCTAACATTAGCTAGCTAACTTCAGACAACTAAAACCCATGATATTTGTCAGCATTGAATCAAGATATCAGAGCTGCTACTCATTAGTGGACTGAATGTCACTCCTGGACGAGCGTTAGTTTGTTGAATCAGGAGCTACACTTGGATGGCGATGTCAGATTATGCACAGATCTTATGGGAAAAGAACAGAAGGGGCCTGACCGCAGCACGGTCCTGCCCCAAATCTTCAGTCAGGTCTCTCCATTTAACCACTTCTGGCATTATATGGTGGCCTATCACAAATTTAATTAGCTAGATGCTGTAGTTTCTCCGTTACTTGTTTTTGCCCGTGCATTCAGTTGAACGGCGTACAGTTCCAATCTTTTCGCAATACCTTTTCATGATTCTGTTTCTCTTGTCGCCTGCGTCTCTCTCACTGTGCTGCACGATGATGAATTTATTGGCTTTTACAGGAATTTCTGCGGAAATACACTTGAGAGGAAAACATAGTTAACAATGCGCTATGGTGTCATTAAACAAACAGCCCAGGAGAGATTTTGTACTTGTAAAAAAAATGTACATTTTTCTAATATATTCAGACACCAAGCATAACAACTGAATGAAAATGACTCTCTGCATCAATGTAAAAATGTTAAAATGCAGCAAATGGCACATAAATGATGTTCCAGAGGAAACAGAAGGTTTTTGGGTTTTTGAATCAACATCATTTTGGCTCACTAGCTAAACATAATGCGTAAAATCAACCTACATTTCCCAATGTGAAAATAAATACAGTCGAACACTCTTTTTTGAGTGCCAGCATTACCGACTGATCTGATGACCAACAAAGGTACGGGCAAACATACTCTTTCTAGCCCCTTATTGCGGTATGCAATTTTTGATGGGCGCCATTGAAATTCTTCAAAAAATAATGGTTTCAAAGATCACCAGATTTACTGCGGAGTGGTAAAACCAGTGTTTTAGCACAGTGTTTGGTGGATTGTCAGGTGGACATATACCATATTAACAGTGCTGGAGGCTGTTTAAGTTCCGTAGGGTAGTGTGAAGCTGTCAACTCTCGGACACTGCATTGCTCCCCTTTTAATGTTGCCTGACCGACGCTGTGCGTTTTACTACATGGCATGAATCATTCCCTGGCTCATGCTGAACTTACGGTCCGGTCCATATCCCTCTACCGTCACATTTTCTCCGACAGTGTCTATGACTGAAACACAAGCAGTCTTTATAACATCCACTTATATCTTGTAGTAAAAAGAAAAAAAGAACAACATTATTTTGGAGCCAAAATTGATATTTGTTTTTTGTCCTTAAAGTTGTTGCCCACAGACTGGTTATTCTTATGCTGCTGGCATATTTTAATTAGATTATGCACATATTTAAATGTTGAAGCATCGAGGTAAATTGGAGTCTTTTCCACAAGGGTGAATTTTCCTTATCTGAAAGTCACAGGTGCCAAGTTATCTGGCGGACGCTGTATCATTTGCCAGCATATCTTTAATGGGAATAAATGGCTTTTAAAATGGTCTCACTGCCCAAATACCTGTGCACCTCACTGTCAGAGAAATTAATGGCCATGATATATATTTTTTTCTATGAGTGTGCACCTAGTGACCACTTATTACTGTTAAAAAGGCTCATAGAGAGGGAGCTGGTGTGACGCTGAATATTGGGTCGCTGTCCATTAGCCCTTGTACCCAGACTCTTCTATAGGAGTTAGCCTGTCATCACGCAATTCTGAGCTGTGATTTTTTACCCCTCAGCCCGACACGGGCACGAGGGGTATTGTCATCCCTTCGGCGGGCGGGCGGGCGGGCGGCTGCCGCCAGTTTTGTCCAGGCTATTTCTCTGTAACCACTTGGGTTAGGAAGTTCATATTGCACATGTGGACTCCCCATGGGGGGTAGGTGTCCCTTTTCAAGGTTTCGTCCCAGTTTGACCTTTGACCTTGCAGCAGTGACCTTCGCGACTGAGTGGTATTGCCCGCTTCAGCGAGGCCCATTTTTTTTTTTTTGGCGTCTCCAATCTCACCCGAATCTGGAATGTCCAATTGGTGAACTATGTACAAGAATTGCTCGTTCGCGAACCCCTGTTGCCAACTCTGGAAAATGAAGACAGTTCGCGGCTCTCCTCCGAAGCGCGCTCCTGTCAGCCACCGCTAATTATACACTCATTGGTTGAATCTTCGCTAGTTCACAACAAGGGCGGAGGATACCCGGACATGAACAGACTTAGAATCTTCCTGACGAGTGCCCGTGTGGCCAACAGGAGGCGCTTAAGCAATGAACAAAGCAACCATTTTGTGTATATTACCCTTCCCGGCAGACCCTTACCAATTTGCATCCCTGTAGCGTAATGGCCAATTGTGCGCTACTCTGAAAAAGCTGCAGACCACTGCCAGTTGGTACAACAGGGGCTCGAACCCGCACCCTGATAGTCACTTCTGCTTCGCAATGCGATGTTTTAACCGAGTGAGCTATCTGGCAGCTCTCTCAGCAGTGATTTGATTTCAGCCTTCACCTGTCTCTACTTTTACTTTTGCTCTTTCACCCGTGAAAACAGAAGAACGGACGGTTATTTCATCCTCTTTCATTCAAAAAGGGCAAATGTAGATGGAAGACAGATTCCGTGCTCTAATTAACTTTTTTGACTCGTGCTAATCAACTAAAAAGGAATTTAACACCATTCTAAGACTCATTTGCTGCTGTAAATCCTCGCGCATCTTTATTTATTGAAAGTGCTCTGTGGCATTTGCGACCATCTGGATACAAAATGGCACTGCTTAATCCATAACATTCCCACTGTTGCTCTCTGAGAACTTTATTAATTATAGCTGAATGCCATTTTCAATTGTGCTCAAGCTCCCTTTGTCTATTAATAGGGGAGAATTAACACTGTCAAGCTTGTAAAATGAACTATTTATGCCTTCCCAGGCATTATGACTAAATTGCCTAATTTACCTTTCCAACTTTTAATTATCTCTTACCTTATAAAATATGCATTTGCATCAGTGGTAATCCCATTATTTTCATAATTTGAAAGATGTTTGAGAAGCTTGAAAAAGAAACTGTGAGCTCCCAGTGAGTATAGTGATCAGTGAGTATTTAGATCAATACATTCTCCTCCTGACTTGTCATATAATGACGCTACCTGACCTAGCGTTGACATATGACAAAAAAAGACTCTTTCGGCCTCATTTCATGTTTAAAGTTTGGGTTCGGGTTAAGGGTTTGGTGTTCAGGGGTAGATTTTGTTTCAAAATGAAGTCAAAAAAGGACTGTATATCATCGCTTGGTCAGGTAGTGTCACTATATGAGGCGTCGGGCTCTTTAGATAGTGGGCTGTAATTCCTGCTCATGATTCCCATATACTGTAAATATTTTCAAACTAAAGCTGATGTCATTGGCCTGCACTTTTTGGCCCGTGCACCTTGAATGAAACAGTCTTTGAAAACTTTTTCCCCTGTCCCAAAAATTATGCACCCCACTGTGTTACAAATGACCATAATATTCAAAATATCTTTATAATTATGCTCCTAGTGACCACTCGTCATGGTTTTTACCTTCTTTCTTGCCAATGAGCTGTTTTTTCAACACAAAAAGAGCTGCTATTTTATAATGCCAAGCATGGCAAAGTGAATTTCATTGTGAAGTATCAATTTAGGAGAGTTCCTGTTTCAGCATGGAGGAGTATGCCTGTTTGGTAAGCCTGTTTTTCTTAGGCGTGATGTTTTTTGTTTTTTTTTTTGGTTTTTCACTGTCGCTCAGAAAATCCTTCACAGACATTCCCCACCAATGTATCAAATTAATATTCTCTCACCACTAACACCCACGTGTGGCTTGCTAAAAGCAAGTTTGTGAAATGTGCTGTGATTTGAAATGAGATCCTTGGGGGGGGGGGGTAAAGTGATAGAAATGAAGTAAGTGACAAAACAGCGGGGCACATGCGTGTCCCTGTGATGTCTGCTCGGATCAGCCCGCTTGTCGTTGGCTGGGGGGTCTCCGGAGGACGGGCGCCGTTCGCCGAGCCGCCGATGCGAGACGAGGCAGCGTGTCAGGGCCTCCTGTCTCGCCTCCCCTGCGTGCGGTGGCCACACGGCACTCGCGACCGCTGTCGTCACCCTTGGCTCTGAAGCGCCCGCACGGCCTAGCCAGCTGGGAATCGGCCCGCTGATTTGGCGGCCGTCAGACTCGGCGCTAGCAGCGGACTTTTTCTCACCGCAACGCGTTGTTAATTTCTGCGCGACCTGAGCGTGATTCGAATGCAGAACACTGGAGGGATTTGCGGCGTAAATAAGGATAAGGGCTGCTGGTCAGAGGGCAGGAGTGAATGCGGGTTCCCTTAAAGGCGCTGTGGGTCTGGTGCTCCAGTTCTCCCTGGTGTTCCTGTAATGAGAATACCCTGCTACTAATCTAATAATCCTGCAATGCTCTGTATACAGCAGGGATTTTGTTTTTTTTTCTTCTGCTTGTGAGTGATATCCATTCCACCAGGCAGACTAGCATGGCAGCTTGTTGACTGGCGTTATTGTACTTTATTCATTTGCCCAGCTCATAGCATACAGTTTAAGGAATTGCAGAATTTAAGTCTACATGCAAGTGCCCCACAGTCTGCAGCAATTTAATGCTCTGCAGATTATTTGACAAACCTGGGACAAAATTTTGATTCTCTTTGTTAAAGTTTTAATTTTTTAAACAATTATATTTAATTTGTCATTTCATTTTCATGACATCTGCGGTGTGTTTGCGATGCCAAGTGCCTGTTTATGTTTGTTTTCGATTTCAGGCGTTAACCTGAAGGGGACTGTGTGTTTGGTTGTGTACGTTCGTGTGTGCGTGTGCGTGTGTGCGCGCGCGGGCGTGTGCCTGTAGCTCACTTAGCATATTACTGCACCCTTCAGCCTTAAATTTTTGGTGCGCATTTCTGACTGCGTGCTCCAGGAACCCTCATGGTTGTGGTGATTCACAACTTTTGAAAAACCAATTTTTATGACCACTCTGTTTTATAGCACCATTGACTGCTGACTCTTCAGTCCCTTGAACCAGCCAGCAGGGGCTATAAATGATTAACAGCGGCTTCACTTTGGAATTTCGTTTCCGCTAGGATGCACCTGGTGGAGATCTGCACTCTTCAGGATGCGCTCTTGTTATAACTTTAAAGAAGTTTCGAAAGAATGTCACGAAGCAAAATTATCCTGGGCACGTTTGATTCCTGCCTCAGAAGTTGTTTTCAAGTCCTCCGATTGCGCTCAATTTTTCTTTTATATATTTTGAAATTACATTTATTTAAAGGGTCTTATAATTTTAGTACCAAACACTGGCTTTTATTAAAGCAATAATTTCGCTGTGGATAAACATTCTTGAGGATGCTTGAAGGCACAATGGCCGAATTGTCCAAAAGGTCTAGTGAGACTTTAGAAAGCAAATAACTTATTTCACAAATTATTGGAAAAATAATAAACTCCACCCTGTGCCTTAACAACAGCAGTTGACTGTTTTGGCCCTACAGGTTTACAGTACTGAACTGAAGGCTTTAACTCACTGCTTGTGAACAGGTAGCTAAATGCACAGCACATTTAATCGGGCCAATAAAATGTGAATAAATAGTCAGTATCTTGTACCTGAAGGCTTGTACCCTGTGCTTTATCGAGTCAATACTTTTCTTTGCAATACAGCTTTGTTTGGGCATCTCATCAGGCCCAGACAAATCATCAAACGCTGCACAGATAGTGGGTCGCAAACAGGAAACCCTCTGGGCGATGTTTTATGGAAGCACTGGAGAATAGTGGGCTGGTTTTCTTTGATTCTGCATAAAAAGGCATTTGCTGTGCTCTCAAGAAACTGTGTGCATCTTTGAGGACAGAGTAGTCAATATCGCGAGGATTGTCCCCCATCTCCGCGGAGACAGCAGGCGACGGAATCGTACAACCCTTTTGCATTCGCACTTCTGCCGTACAGCAATAGCCCTCATCGACTCTCCTAATGGGAACGGGCACTTTTAAGAGTGGCCAATACTAAGTGCTTTCGGGCTCAAACGTTACCTGCATGGGAGAATTCCGAGAACTGTCAGGTTTTTATCGATTCCTGGCCGTGTCATTGCCAATTTGACGCGCGCATTTGGCCTGCGCAGACTGGGTACGGCCTGACCTCATCCCAGCCAGTGACAGGACCACTTTAGTCAGTTAACTTCAAGGTGAAACAAACTGGCAGATGGCAGTGTGTTCTTCTACCTGGGGGCCAAGTGGTTTTAAAGAAGTTGTTTTCCCAGCAAGTTCTGCAGCCAGTTAGACAGCAGCTCCAGAAAGTCCACTTTAGTGCCATCATCTCACAATAAGATCTGAAGAGACCCTTAGCATCATCACCTGTGGTCCAGTATCTGAGATGTTGGGCTATTTTTTGCTGGTCTCTTGTCCTAGTCTGGGTGACTTATTTTCGTCTCTTCCTCCTCAGTTTATCTAGATCACCTGCTCTCTACCTCAGATTCCTATTGGTTGATGTTGTATAGAAAATTACTACCAGTGTTACGATCTCATTGCTAACGGCACAGGTGAAATTCGCTCGACCGTCCCTCTCTGTAAAGGACTTTGAAATGACCGTATAAATGAGGCAATTAGTGTAAGATATCATTGTTTACAGAAAATGTATCCTGTGACTTTATCATCGCAAAACAGTGTCTCGTCAGGGAGCAGAAATTACTTGCAGAACATTTTACTTTTCTCTTCTTTGTAAGAGTACACAGACACTACCCAGAGGCAGTTTCTGCCCATTTCCTAATCTTATACAAGATATGTTTCTCTTGTTAATGAGACTAACAAAGCCATGTGCCCTATTTAATTACTTTTATTCATGAGATTAAAGATAATGTCTTTTTAATGTCCCTTCCTGCTCTGTCATAGTGGGTTGCTTTAGCTGATAATGGGAGGAATTTAGATTTTTTTGTGTACTTCTGATGTTCATAAATGTTTGCCCATCGAAACGGAATCACCCATTTCTTCAAGCCCAGTCTCAAAACGACGCGTCATACTTTGAAGCTGCCCGACCCAAGCGTCGATATGCGATGCAAAAAGGACGCTTTTGACTCCTTTATTTGACGCCAGTTTATAACGAACCCTACTCCCTAACCTTTAACCCGAACCCTAACTGTTATTGTCAAATAAAGACAACATAAGCTTCCTTTTGCGTCGTATATCGACGCTTGGTCAGGTAGCGTCACTGTATGACGAGTCGAGATGAGAATGTGTTGGTTTTTCTGTGTATCTGTTAGCATCTCACAAGGCAAAGAATAATCTTAGTATATAATTAATACATTCTTGAAGATGAGGCAGTGGAGATACAAGCATGAGTATGTGGCGCATGAGTATTGGCGCCTTTTGCCACGTTCATGTTTGCTTAAGATGTATTGGCTCGGTTGTAAGTGTCCTCCAGGAACAAGATCTCGAAGTTTAACCTTAAATGCAGCTGTTGCCATTATCTCGGGCCTCCAACGACGCTGGACGGGAGATAATGATCTCATAACTCAGTAAGCACAGCTGTCAGCAAGGTCAAATTTCATTTATGTATGGCATTTTCGCTGCTCCCCTCTCCTACTCTGCATGGTTGAGCTGCTCGATTACTTGGCCAGAGTGATGAATATTAATGGCTCTGCTTGACAATTATATGAAAATGAACAATGCATAAACCTGCTCAGTTCGTTTCCCGCACTTTTTCCGGAAAACACGGAACGGACCATTTTGAATCCGTTTTGTTTAATCGGATGTGCACAGGACAGACTTTGGAAAATTGACTATGGGAAACCAATAATTATGAGCGAGTTAAATTGAAGACCTGTGTGCAACAAGTACCCAAGTGACGTTTTTGAAAAAATCGAGCTGGCACCAGTTCTGGAATCTGCACTGATAAAATTATCATTTGGTACCAAAACTAGAAAAAAGAAGGACTTCACCCCTGTTCATTGTTATATATTGTGTTGGGAATCCACTAAAATTTTCTGCAAGAAGTACTCAGGTCCATAAAATGTGTGCAATAAGTGTCCAAATCCATGACTGGCCAATCAAAATGCCAGAATTGAGGGATTACCATGGTTACCGAGGGAATGTTCATACTCCCAGAAGTAGATTTTGCTGTTATAAACGTTACATATGTTAGGATTTTGAAGCAATCATTCAAGTAGAAGGGAGGTGTTGTTTGAAAGATGACTGGTTCTCCGAAATTAGGTTTTTCTGCGTTTCAAGAGTTTGTTTCTGATTTGTCCGAGTGACTTTGGGTTTTACCAAGTTTTATTAGTGTTAAACATGTAGTTCTGCCTACTGTGAAGGCACGGAATCAAGGAAGCTTTGCTAAAATGACATGTTTCTTTTGAAAACTAAGCAGTGCAGCATTTTGGTGTTAAAAGTACTCAAGTCCTTCATTTTTTTTTGACAAGAAGTATCTAAGTCTGGCCATTTTGTCACTAAAAGTACTTAAGTCCAAAACTACTTTTTTCATTTTGTCGGTAATGACAAAAGATCATTCCACAAAAAATGGTGACTACCATGTTTAGCCCCTAGAACTATTGCACAAGTCCACAATGAGCATCCTTGAAAAAGAAAGTATCTGCAGCATGTTTTGAAAACTTTGACCATCAATATGTCAGAACTTCAGTATTAGTAATATCTCAGTATTTCTTGCATGCAGGTCTTCAAATGCTAAATAATGAATGTGTATGCATGCATATCACCTTAAAATTGCATATATAATTTATGGTTGGGAATATTTGCACGAAATATTAGATGGGGTTTCTCGGTCTCCTAGGTTTTGGCATTAATGATCATGCTATGCAAACATATCACTTTGCATTGTTCTGTTGGAATCAACATAACTTTCACTTCAAATTTGTCTAAGGTTGTCACTGACGTATGGGCTGTTCAACACAGCTGCATCACTGTATATTATATTGTATTCATGTAACTGTTTGATTTGAAACCTTGATGAAGGCACCATGTACGCTGTGTACAGAAACCATTGAAAATTAGAGCAATAGACTCATTTCGCTAGAAAAATCTGCAGATAATATTTTTATTCAGATGTCACACACTATTCTGTGTCTTTGTTTCAAGAATATGCAAGTGCTTGTGTTGGAATGTGGTTACATAAGTCGGCCAACATTAATGGGCTGTAGGGCCTTTTCATTATTTCTTAATCATGATAAGAGTGGAATTGACAGCCTTATATTTCCATTAGACTGTGGTCAGGTCTTTATGCATTGACACAAGTAGAATTGCTAAAAATTTGTGACTTTCTTGTGTAACTTGAGCAAGAAAAAGCTTTTACTCTGTAAAAAAAAAGTATCTACCTCCTTCCTGACTTTTTTTTTCTATTTTTGCACAAATTGTATTTTGGTCACAATAAAATGCCTCAAATCACCAAACTAATTTTAATAATCAACAAAGATCATCCGAGAAAAACAAATTGCAGTTTTTAAATGATAATTTGATATACAGTAGGAACAAAGCTTTCCAGACCTACCTGACCCTACATAAAAAAGTAATTGGCCCCTTTGTCATATAGATCAGCAGACTAAAAGAAATGTGAATCATAATTGGGCTCAGTTTTAAGAGACTCCCAGGCATGATTACTGTTGGCCCGGCTGACTGGTAACATCACTTAAATACAACCTGTCTGGTGATGGGAAGTTGACAAAAACCAGCATATGACACTGTGATTTAAAGGAATTTAAGAACCAATGAGGAACAAAGCTGTTGACATTGTGCTGTCTGGAGAGGGAAACGCCCATTCTAAGGCACTGGAACCCCAGGAGATCACAGTGAAAGTTAGTATATTAAAACGGATAAAATTTTAAATTGTGGTGAACTTTCCCAGGAGTTGTTGGCCTACCAAAACTTGTCCAAGAGTGCATCGACGACTCAGCCTGGAAGTGTCAAAAGAACCAAGACCAGCATCTGAAGAAATGCAGGTCTCTCTTGCCTCAGTTGAGGTCAGTGTCCACAATTTCAAAATAAAAAAGACTGAGCAAAAGTGGAATTCTAGGGGGAGCTGCAAGGGAAAAACCACTGCTACTCAAAAGAACACAAAGGCTTGTCTCACATTTGCCAAAAAAAAAATGTATATATCTTGATGACCTTCAAGACTTTAGGGATAACATTCTCCAGACTGCTGAGTCAAAAGTGGAACGTTTTTTGGTCCCCATACATCTGGCAGAATATTCACATTAAGAACTTCATACAACAATCAAACATAGTGGTGGCAGAGTGATGGCCTGCTTCAGGACCTGAGCGACTTGTCATAATTGATGGAACCAGGAATTGTGTTCTCTGCCAGAAAATGTTGAAGGTGAAAGTCTAACCATTAGGTTGTGACTTAATGCTCAAGTGCAATGGGGTTATGTGGGGAAAAAAGAGCAACTCCACCTTGGAATGACTCAAAAAAAACATGAAGGTTTTGGAGTGGCCTAGTCAAAGTCCTGACTTGAATCCATTTCAGATATGGAGGCATGACCTTACCTCCTTGTGTACGGTTTCATATTCGACTGAATGCGCAAATGACCGGCGTATATGCAATACGTACGAGCCAGTCAGGCGGGACCCGCATATGTGCGTACCAATCAATATGTATCAATATGCAACAGCTGTGAGGCGATTGCCGCGAATGATTTTGTACCAATATTGGGTCAGACTAAAGCAGTACCTGATCGATCATTGGGGGTGTATCCTGAGCTGAAGATGTGAGTTTAGCGAAGAGAATGGGTGGGGTCGCCAGCTCCGAACAGATTCCTTGGAGGACACTTCTTGGAGAGCCATCCATCCACGGCAAAGACCCAAAAACCGCGGAAACGGTGCATCCTCTGTGACAAGAACAAATTTTGCCGTGAGCCCTGGTTTAGATATGACATTTGCGAAGTTAGTTTGTGTGTCGAAACGTGTAACAAACTATACCACACGAAACGGGTGTATTGGACTGTGACTGTGTGATTTTGTATATTTTTCGACATTTCTGTATTAATTTATACAGAGTGAAAAATGAAACCTAAAAATTCAGTTTCTATTGTTTTGTTTTGCCATCATCCAAAATTGTGGATAAAATACTTTTCCTGGCAATCATCACAGCAAACTGGCGAAGAAACAGGCAAAGAATGCGCATGAAATACTTCCTTGGTGATCTTCACAAGAGCTGGCCACAATCCCGGCCACGGCAGCACCCCCGCATACTCAAATGAGGTCATGGTGGTCAACAGAGCATTTGCGGTTCCCGGTATGTGGGTCAGCAAGCCAGCCCGCGGATGTGCGTTTCCCACACTCGAGGGGTTAAAAAGGTAGTTCCTGCTTGAAAACCCTCCAACGTGGCTGAATTTGAGCAATTCTGTTAAGAAGAGCTGGCCAAAATTCCTCCACAGCGATGTGAAAAACTCAGTGCCAGTTATTGTATACAGTTGATTCCAATTTTTGTTGCCAACCACCGCACAACCATTTCTTAAGGGAGGTAATTATTTTTTTCTCCTGGGTGATATGGGTTTAAACAACTCTGTTCCTTCAATAAAAGAAATAATCATTCAAAAGCAGCTAAAAATGTTTACTCATGTTGTCTTTGACTGGTATGAAAATTTGTGGGATAATCTGAAACATTTAAATATGACAAAGAAGCAAAAATAGAAGAAATCTGGAAGGGGCAAATACTTTTTCACACCGCAGTGAGACAGACCGTCTGGCTCCAGTAAATCAGGAAAAATTTGGAAATGATTGGCTATAATAATTATTTAGTGCATTATTTATTTTCTAGGTGAATTTATCGGTCTTCATCAGTTCAAAGGTATATTCTTAAAAGGCTGTGGTCAGCAATTGTCGTCTGTGATAGGACACTGACACTTCAGAAACTCCCAGCCAAAATTGTGTCAGTTTGTTATTACCTCATGTTCTTGTAAAAACAAGCAATAGCCCTTATCAATGCGCGAAATAAACTTGTACTGCATATGCATGCTGCATTCATCAGCCTAGTTTGACAAATCAGGTATACCGTGAGCCCAGCTGACATAGGCTACCATTTCATTGAGATGCTATGCTGTGGAACTTAGATTCTTCCCAGAGATTCTTCTTGCAGAGCAGAGCATGAATGAGCCTGTAAGCGCTAAAAAATGGTGTAGTACAGGTCTTTTATGATCACATTGTGATTGTTTGGCTTCAAGAGCTGTGCAAAGCAGTTATTTGGTCATTTTTGGCTGTTTTCGAGGCAAAAAAAAAAATGTCCCCATAGACTTCAGTTGTTCTAGAGAGGGTTGCTGTGGAGATTAGCTAGCATAGTCCCAGTGTGTAGTACGGATTTAGAAACTTCACCCACGTTTCAACTAGCATGGGGATGAGTGGATAATGACAAATTTTCATTCTTGGGTGTGCCATTCCTTTAATGCATGCAAATGCATGAAAATTCTGCCTTGCAGGGGACATACAGTATTATATGAAAAAACACATTTTTTTGTGCTCGTTCACATGCATTTTGTTATGAGGAGCACCTACCATCACATGAACTGTAAGATAAGAGAACCCTGTCACTTTTTTGTGGGATGCCTTATTCAGCAAACTTGACAGTCGGCGTGCTGTTCAGATATGGCTCCCCTTCCTACATCGCATGCAGGCTGGTGAGAATTATTCCACCCTCATCTGAATATCTTCACCCGCTGCTTGAAAACTATATTAGAAGGTGGGCCGTTTCTTTACACGAGTGCCGGATCCGCTAACATTACGTCCGAGTGAAGAGCGAAGCACGGAAACAGCTCTATTGTTAGCCGCAAAGAGGAGCAATTCAATTTCAATTCAATTTATTTGTATAGCGCTTTTCACAGAGACTGTCACAAAGACGCTTTACAGTGAGAGATTAAATAAATGAAAGGGCAGTGCCCAGCCTATTCCCCACTACAGCAAATGAGGCAAAAACTCCCAGTAGGGAGAAAAATCCTCAAACAGTGGTGAGAAAAAACTCCCCAGTGGGAAGAAATCTCAGGAGGAACCCGGCTTTAGTGGGGAAGGCCATCCTCTGCGGGCTAGCTAGTTGATAACAAGATAAAGTAAAATACAGTAAAATGGTAAAAGAGTTCAATTTAAGTCAGTCTGAACAGTGGCATCAGTAACTCCAGGAAGTGGCATTTCGATTATGGAGCAGAACTGGATCAGGACCGGATCAGGACAGCGGCAGCCAGGGCTTGGATAGTCCAGGACTCAGGGTTGTGGATGGAAAGGTCCTTGGAAAGAGACACAGAAAAATGGAGGGTGAGGCACTGGAAAATACTACTGCATGTTAATAAAAACACCGTCCTGTGTCATATGCCAAGTGAGAAATATTAGCAGACTGGTCAGGAAACAGTCAACGCAGTCAACAGTCATTAAAGAATCATTCATTCATTCATTCATTCATTCAACACCCCTCCATCCACTTCCTGCACCACAGAGGCCCTACACTTACTCCAGGCTTTAAGATGACTTTTGATTTTCTAAACACCAGTACCATATGGACCTCCCCGGTGACTAAGGCTGTAGCAAACCCCACTGGCACCGTTGATTCATGCTCAGTGCCACCGGTTCCATTTGCTGAGCAAACATCAGAACATCGGCTCCCAGCTTCAGAGGGCAGTGGGCCGAATGGATAGATATTATTTTTTGATGGAAACACCCAGCTTCAATTGGCAAACACCAATACTTGTGTACTATCCACTTTTTGTCGGACTGCTTTACCAACCCGGGTTAGCGCATTTTTGGACTGGCAAAAAATGTTATATTACAGGGATCAATACCCCCACCTCTCTGTGCCAAAACTGCAGAAGCAGTTAATGTCATTATCTTAAAAGTATGCTATGTGACCCTTTAGCCTTTTAGCACTGGCTAACACTAACAGCTGAGGTAAATATTATATGTTACATATTTTTCTAGCATTAATTTCTGCAAGAAACACAAAAACACTATTACTATTAGTTTGTTATTTCAATGTCTGTAAGATTAACTTCATCCAATCAACACTATTCAATAACGTGAGTGTAAAATAAGGGAATGGGTGCAGATGCAGATTTCGTCGAATTCAAAAGAAGTTCATGATTTTCCGTCAATGATTGAGGCCATTTCACCTCCCTCCCTTGTCCCGCATGTAGCTCGTCTGCAGTCAAAGTTAAGGTTGTGTTCCATTAAGGTAGTCAGCCATGTTAGCATGTTGTGCTTCTCTGTCTGTCATTAGGCAAACAGGCAAGCTTTGCCAGGCATAGGTGTGTATGTGTGTTCGAGATGCCCTGAGAACTGGAAATATTCACATATCCCTGCAGGAAAAGTACTCTCCAAGGCTTCTCCTCGTGGAAATTCCCATAGGGGAGCTCTAGTATGACTTCTGAACTCCTAGTTTGCTGTGGGACTGTATGTGATTCCAAAGCACGACTGCAGACAAAACCAAGTGTTTTTTTAATTCGCTAAATATTTTGTAAATAATAAACAATTAAGTCAGTTTTGCATTTTCGGGACCACAGCTAACACGTAGCAACTGTATATGAAAAATATTGGTTGCTAATAGTGACTGCATTGTTAAATTAGATTCTCTTATGATCCATATGACCTGCTCTCAGACGTTATGATGCACTAATGTGTAGTAGCTTGCTATCAGATAAACAAAATGTGCAATATTGGTTAATGTTCGGGGAGTAATGTTAATATGTAGCGTTTGGTAACAACACTGACAGACAAAACCCCATTTTTATCCCCCGCCACCATGAAGTAGGAGGGGGATATAGGTTTGACCTCCGTCCATCCATCCTTCCGTCCGTCCGTCTGTGCGTTCGTCCATCCGAGATAAAAGGGACAGCTTTACTCAGACACTACTACAGATACAGACACCAAATTTGGTGTGTAGCTTCAGACCATAAAGGCCTTGATGGAGTTTGAAAATAAGAAGCACACGATTGGCGGGGGATGTTGTAGATCATGTCGACTTGTTTTACTTCTTCCTGGTAGAGCTCTCAAACCCATGCCTTGGGTGGGAACTGGGATACAGGGACACCCCAGGAGGCCTCGAACATCGCATTTCTGTGCGTGTCGCTGCTGTGTCCCGGCTAGAATCAGCAGAGCCCTGACATCAAAGCAAACTGAGCGTTGTTTAGCTGCAGTAATGTAATCAGAAATTTTATTTTGGCATAGAGGCACATCTGGCCTGCTGATTTGCCAGTTGAATGGTGCATGCAGGCTTCTGGACCGGAAAGATTAGCAAGTAGCAACTCTTAAAATCGTTATGATTCAGCTCAGTCCTTAGTATCATCAATAGAGGGGGAAAGTCCTGGTTCAGAAAGTAAAACTCCTCCCCAGAACTTTATTCTAACCACCAGAGTCTGCTTTCAGCCAGGAATTAAAAACTCATTCGTAAGAGCCGCAGATTGTGAGGGAAGGAGAAAAATATGGCAGGATTTTTACTTTCTGACCCTTGGATTTTCCACCTCTGAATCAAGACTGTTATTCTTTGCTAAAGTCTCTAGCTTTCTTGTATAGCTTTGGGTCATTGTTACATATGTTTTAGTAGCCTACCCTTAAGTTTTCCTGAGAGACAAATTGAAATAGAGGTGACATCTGACTCTGGGCATCAGCAGAAAAGAAATAAAAAATGTGGGCCATAACCTGCAGAGTTTGTGTTTGAGTCGTACCGGTGTGATTGGAATAGTTTGCATTTATTTAAATGCCAGAACCATAACGTGATCATTGGATAACCGGTAGCTATGTAAATGCAACATATACGCACGTGGGTCGCAGCGAGTAGTTGGTTGCCTGCAACACAGCCAGCGAAACCGTAGCTATGACCTTAATCAACATAAGAACATAATGTCTAAATGACATAAAGTTACTGACTAACCACAAGAAATGTCTTGTTGTATCACTGATGGTTGAACTTGTTCGGGAGCCTCCTCTTTCTTTGGTTCTGACTCCGTTTAAACATATAAGGTGGGATGGTGTGGTATTCTTAGGGAGCTATGGCTCTACCGGTGTTAACTCAACACTTGTCATGGTAGTAGGAGCCCATACTGGCATTGACACATCACCCTGAAGAAAGGGGAGGGGGCAACAGTGGCTCATTTCCATTTAAAGGGACAGGCAGTCAAACCTGCTGTTCTGAAAAGGGCTGTTTAGAGAAGGGTTACATAACAGACAACTGTTATGCTGCTTGATCCTTACGGTATTTTCACCAGAGCCTGTCACAGACATTTCACTGAAGTTCTGGAAACGGGGTATTATATGTCACCTTTAATTTTCAAATTCACATGGAAAGATAAGCAATCCATTAATGACTTTGAATTACAACAGCACTGGAGAGGACTACAATGCTTCCGCTGAATAGATTTTATATGTAAGGTAAGCTTGCCAACCCCTTAATTTGTTGGCTACTGTCTTGTACACTCATATGCTCTGGTCTGGTCATCTCCTGTCAGCTTAGGTAGCCCAGCAGTGCACAAACTCAGCACTCGCCCTCTAGTGGTGTAAACAGGCATTGCACCACACATGCAAGTTTTAATATGGTATGTCAGTCAGTCAGTCACTCAGTCAGGAAGGATGGAAACTCACACAGTTTTGAAATAACTTAATTGAGCCTTACAAATTTCTGCCAGGCACCCGAGTTAGGTGATGTATTTATTTATTTATTTATGGTACCAACTCCTTCTTGACCCCAAAATTGAATTTATACTTGTTCACGTGCCAATGATACATTATTTTTGTGGGGTAAATTACACAATACTACAGCATCATTTAACATTTTAATGAAAGCAGCCATGTTTGCTTCTTTCAAATTAAAAAAAAAAAATTTCCTGCTGCATTTAATAAGGACGGCGTAGTCTGAAAATGTGGGTCCTTCATAGTTAATTTTTGGCACGTGTCATTCAAACTGATTGACGTTGGGGGAAGGAAATGCTTCCGCGAAGATAAAAAAAGTGTGACGGGTTTTCCTGGAGGTCAGTGAACCCTGCGATGGGGAATGCATTAGCATGTGAATCCTTTCAGCTTCGGCTGCGAGTGGTTTGATGTAATTTTGGTTTCATCAATATGCTGCTGCTTCCACGCTATGGATTCCCGTCCCTGGTCCTCTTCGCTTCCCGATAATGATAATTAGTCCAGGTCAGATTTCGACTGGAGGCAGGTGAAATTAATCATACTCTTGCTGCTCCGCTCCCCTGCTCCAGTAGTCCCACTGTGTTTTCCCTTTATGGATCTTGGACATTATTTATGCTGATGTGTGTAAGTATGTCGCTGGTCTGCACCCAGGCTGCGTGGGGGAAGGCAGCGCGTCGTCTGTCGCCTGTACGGTGTGTATGTCAGTTGCGATTAGTAGCAGTGACATTTTAATATGACGTGCACTTTGTTTTGAGTGTTGAAGTACTGCCCGCTGAGCCATATCTTGTCAAGGACATCAACTGAAAAAAAGGCACCCTGATGCAACATTCAGTTGATTGAAATTTTCTCGTGGTACGTCTATTTTTTTTCTTCCATTATTTGTTTATTTATTTGCCGGTTAAAACACGGCCACTTTGCTGTCCTTGCGCTATCTAAGAAGCAACGTGTGTTGTTCCTCGGCAGTCAACAGAAACTGAGTAGTCATAGAATGTCAATGTTAACTGTTAGAGCGCTGAATACATTTTCAAGGAATTAAAAATGTAATTGAAGCACTGATTACTAAAACCCCACAAGTCAAGTCAAGTCAAGTGTGACTTGTTGTTGAAAACCTATCATGTGGCAACTTGTTCTTTTAATGTTTTCAAAAGCATCTTATTTTGTTGCCTTTTTTGTACATCATTGGGCGACTATAGTTGCCTATAGTGCTCTAGGGGCCTGTTTTAAGACCTGTAGCACATGGAAAATCTTTTTGCCTGTGCAAAACCAGAAACCTAGCCACTGATTGGTGCAAGGCAAGTACCCTGACCAATCATGGGCAATGTTATTGGTTTTGCAAGGGGGAAAATATTTTGCATGCGCTAAAGCTCTTAGTATATCAGGCCCTAAGGGTTAAAAGACGGACAAACATTCATTATCAATGAAATAGCAAAACGAAAGCAGTAAAATCAAAGGGAATCAGGATAAGAGTTTCTCTTTCGTTCTCTTCGTTGGAAGTTGACACTGGGGTGAGGAGGGGGAAGAGAGGGTCTCGGCTAAACTGCACAGTGATAGACAGTTGTTGTTCTTAGATGGAAGCGCCAGTTCCTCGTTGTCAGGGAACGAGAAAGCAGCCCCTCAGAAATGTTCACCGCCGCCTGACGCTAACGTCTGGGAGCTTCTTTCAAAGCCCCGCCGCCTTATTACGGCGCATCCAACCCCTGAGAGACTGCGCGCCTCATAAATCCTTACTGCATTTTAAACACTTTTCACCTTATTTTCCGGAAGATGCTTTTCGACAAAGAATACCCATGGGCCGATGAGTGATGCGCAGCTTTTCTGGGACTCTTTTTTTGGACTCCGGCTGTTTTTTGTGAGATATCAAGTAAGAGAGGATATTTTTTGTGCGTCCATTACTGCTTGTCTTAGCTTTTTGTTGTTGTTGAGAGAGATGCTGTGTGAGAAGGTTGGGGAGGGAAGGATATGCGCAGAATGAACTGAGCAACGAGCACATGTTTGCATCTGAAACAATGCTGTGCTTCTCAGGATTGTTTTGAGCTGAAAGATAACCCCTTATTGCTATATCAACAACAACGGGACTATAAACAGTACAGTATAGCCCGTCTCTGGCCAACTGCTTCAGTTGCCCTGCACCATCATATAAAGTATTTTTCACACCCCAGATGAGAATTTATGCCCAGCAGACAGTCTGAGCGCAGGTCGGGATATATGGGTCATGACCAGCCAACTCTGGCCAAGGATGGCCAGTCTCACTGAGGCAGCGAAAGAGGACCTGGCACCTCCTTAACAGCATGCGGCCAGAATCGAAATCGGGCTCTAGACACAGATTTACTCTGCAGTGGATATTGCATATGAGTAGGATGCTTGCAAATTTCAGCCTTTAAGCTCGCCTGAGCAATTTAGCGATATAGAAGACGATTGAAAAAATTTGATAGCAATAAACTTTTTTATTGCAGGGCGCCTTTAATACGAGAAATGCAGCTCTAAGTGCTTTACAGCGAATAAATTATGTACATCCAGTGCTTCACATGAGAACAGACAGAATATACATAAAACGAGGCATGGAATAAAATGGAAAATGAAACTACTAATAACAAATTCATAACTTGAAACAACAATGCAGCACTTTAAAAATATATTTATGAAAACTAAGATGGAAAATAAAAGCCACTTGACAAAGTAGAACTTTTTAAAAAAAGTTTCTCTGGGCATTAGTGTGAATCAAAGTGCACAGACATGAGGCACAGATTTATGAATGCAAAATAATTAACTTGTTCTGAAAATACCAGCAATGCCTATGATGTAGTATATAAAATAATGTTCAATGACAGTATTCTTTTATATTATTATTTCTACCGCGCCCCACCCGAAGGGGGTGGGCAAGGGGTATAGTTTTTGGTTTGGTTGCTTGTGTGTTTGTTTGTTTCTGTGTTTGTTAACACTCTAGCGGCAAAACTAATGGGCACATTAACCCCAAATTCGGTTTAGGAATTGCCACTGACCCAGAATAGATCCTTATTGAATTTCATACAAGTAGGTGAAAGTATGTGCGAGGGGCGGGGTTTGTGGTGCCTGGCACCAGTTGTTTATATATTGTATCGCTTTTTTGGTGGCAGTGAATTAATATTTGTCATGCAAGTTAGAGATAAATAAAATCCTATGACTTCAAAAGTCCTTTGCCAACTTAAAACTAACAATAAGCAAAATGTATGAATGTATACATATATATTTTCTTTAATCTCCCGCCGTGACTCAAAGTGGTGCTGGAGATAAAGGGCACGTCCTGTTCGTGTGTCCGTCTGGAGAAGTGCAGCCATGTGATTTTTCCGCTAATTCGTGGAATTCCGCTTTTTTATCTTCAAAATAAAAAAAAAAAATAATACTCTGATTTTTCAGCCATGAAAATCAGATTTCATATCTACAGCATCCCGACTTTTAGTATTTCCATAACTGAATTGATCTTATGCATGATGCATTCTACCGAACTTCCGTTTCCAAATTAGCCAGGTAAGGCACACCGGTCAAATGTCAGGCTGTGTGGGCAGGGACTGGACCGGCAAGTTTCAACACTGCAGAAAAGAAACGACTTGGGTATTGCGGCTTGAATATACATTGGATGATAATTCTATTTTTTATTATTTTATTGAATTCTTAGGGCTCTAAAGTACACTTAGTACACTTGGGGCACTAAAAATCACTAAAACCTAGGAGCTTCTGGGGGCTTCGCCCCCCCGTATTCCCCCTCAAGGGCACTGCCTTGGACCCAGCGGGGGGCCACTGGCCCCCAGACCCCCGGCTAAATTTTCAGATAATTTCACTTCACCCAAATCACATCCCTGGAATTTTCTCAGAAACTACTTCACCTAGATGGATGAAACTTGGTGTGTGTGTGTGTGTGTGTTTGTGTGTGTGTGTGTGTGTGTGTGTATGCTACTACTCGTGGCCTTGTTTGGGTTCAAAAATGGCATTCCAGAGGGGTAGGGGATTTTGTTGAGGAATTAGTCTTGTGCATACCCATTCTTTGTCAGTGGGTCTGTTGCCATGTTTCCAAAGGTTTTTGTTAGTAAAGATTGTTTTTCACGGTTCAAAAAAAAAAAAAACGCTTTAATACAATGCATTCCAGGTCCTTTTTGGCTCATCACACAAGCCGGCTGCTTTGCCGGACTCATTTAAATAATGACCTGCGGTAATTTAGCTCACCCCCTTCACAAGCGGTGGCTTCAGGAAAGCGGTATGGCAGCTGGGAGCACTATCAGGCCTCATGTACGTGAGCTGGGGTCAGAGCCAAAATGGCCGAGGCCCTCACGAAGTCATGGATCTGCCCAGGTCACTTCAGAACAAGAGCAGATGGAAAATCGTTTCATTTTGCACTTTGGATTTCTTTCTCTGTTTTTTTTCTCCAGAAGAGCCAGTAGTCACAGTAAAACAGATGGCTACTACAGTAGGGACGCCGTGGCATTTCAGTTCAAACGAATACGGCGACACAGACAGTATAGCAAATATGATCAATCTAAGAATGTTTTGCTTACGGTTTGCAAAACTATCATGAATACTTCTCTTTCTTGTGTAATACCCTGACTGCAGGAATAGAGGGCAAGCTAACAAACGGTTTACACCAGAATTTTCCATGTCACTGGGCTAATTCACTTTTAATCCAGGTATGCAGTATTTGACTGGCGATAACGAGACTATCATACTGCCCGTACACAGTAGTCTTTAAAATCCATGTGTTTCATCATGCTGGAAAGTTGGTGTGAATCCCCTGGTGGCCAGACATCCAGGCTTTGCTGACCACACAGTGGCAGCTGTGGGTCACAAACTGAAGTAAAACTCCTCAAATGAGACACGTTCCGAATGCACTTTATACATGTTCAAATAATGCTTTTAATACCCAAATAATATCGCCATACCTCAAATGTCTTAATCAGAGAATGCTACATTTGGAATACGGCCTAATTTTGATTATCCAAGTGAAATAAATATGCTGTTTACGTGACCCGAATCAAATTAGGAATATTGTCATTTTCTGAACAAAAGTTGAATATAAGTGTGCATGTGAATGTAGGCAATGACTGACCGCAGTTCTGATGATCTACTGCAAAGGAGTGATCTCTGGTTGGACTTAAAACGCAGAGCATTTTTAAGCATTAGGAGCTGAGAATGTACAGTTTTTTGTATTATAAGGTACACTGGAAGCTGTCCTCAGTGCTGGACACTTGCCCGATGCGGACAGGGATTGTGGAAGTCTGTTGGCGAGGGGCCAGATTAGTGTGGATGTTCCCCACCCAGCACCACAAGATATATAATTCCACGACTAGAAATTGTTTCCTGACTCATTTCCTTGCATTTTATCCTAGAGAGATATACAGAGCCTGAATGCTGTCCACTCCGTACCACCATCTCTCCATTATTGCACTGGCTATCCTTTTTAAATCAACAAGCTTAATAAGCAAAATCCGTATTTGAGTTGATGGCCTCTCTTGTGGCTTGAATTTTATTGCGACTGCTAACTTTTCTCAAGCCAGCAAACGCACAGGAACCCCAGGCTTAGCTATGATTGTGCATATTAAATAAATACTGCTGGTGATATGCAGCTAATTATTTTTAAGACTTAACAGCAGCAATGCGTTTATTTCTCCATGCGCTGACTACATTCATGTGCTATATAAGGCAGGCCTGGATACCAATCCCTGATTTCTCTTTTTTTCTGAGGTGTTGCAATAACCGGGTTAGTCATCCATAAATTGTGATGTTGTGGATGTTCTTCAGTATTATTTTTTAATCAGCACTGGCATCAAGTAAATTTAATGTGGAGATAAAGAGATGTATTGTACTCAGTGCAAGCTCAAAGAGTTCATTGTTTTGGTTTTTCCTTGGGTAGGACACCTGAATAGTATATTATAAAAGCAGCTGAACATTGTTTGAATATTTACATGCTGGTTGTTTGTTGTCAAGTCTCAGATGGAATTGCACACAGATTTAGAGGTCATCTGGAGGCAAACCCTGCATTATGTTCAATCTCAGTTTTAATAATGTGCTCTGAAGAATGCTTGGAACAGACAGATACTTGTTTTATTAGCTCATCCGATGGCTGGCGTCACATTGGAGCCATTGATGTTTGAGCGGCTTGGTCCATTGAGAGGCACTTAGTTCAGATTTGTAAATGTACCGCCTTCAACTAAACCTCCAGTTTGCCTGAACTTCTATTCAAAGCTAACTCTGCTTCACTGCTAGCTAGTGAATTTGTTATCATAGCAGATGGGAGGCTGAATAATGGGTGAATTCAGGTCATTGGATGAACCCCCAATGGTTTTCCAATTATTTCACAATTTATGGGGGTGGGGGTTAAAGAGAAAGTTCACCCAAAAAAGAAAATTCACTCATCATATACTCTCCCCAAGGCTAATTGAAGGGTTGGTTCATTTCTTTTGTCCTCAAAATAGTTTTGGAGTTTTAAAGAAAAACAGCATTGAAGGGAAATCCAAATGAATGGAATCCAATGGTGGCCACTTTTTCAAGCTTGAAAAAGCAACGTTAAAAAACTTTAAATTCCTCCATACTGCTGGTGTGACATTTTCAAAGTGTCTGCAAGCCCCGAAATTATGCTTTGACTCAAAAAGATGTCATTTTCACTATGCTTTTCGCCTAAATGTCCAATGTAGCCACTCAGCTAGAAGCCATATTTTTTTTCCTCAGGAAGAGTGAAGTTCCATTACTTGGAGGACTCAACATACGAAGAAGTTGAAGAGGACCAAGAAACACCTGCCATAAAACTAGAAGAAGAAGAGGACCTAGAAAACTTGGTGTAGCCTTGAGCTTGTGTAAACAATGCAAGCAGTGAACTATGCCGCACGCGACAGGGAGATCTGCGTGCATGGTGACTTATCACATTTATAGTGTACGAAGCTAGTTTGGTGGTTTCTCAGTCAATGTTAAGATGCTTTCACACCGGACGCGAAATGCAATTCCAGATTACATTCAAAGTCATTGCAAAACGCTAATACATGCAAAACACGTGTATTTGCGTCTTTGCATTGACTTTGAATGTAATCTGTCGTGTTTCACGTCTGGTGTGAAAGGGGCTTTAGCTGGCAGCCTTTTTATTTGGTGCATTTAATGCCAGCTAGCTAAATGCTCGCAGTGCAACTCCAGCCAAATTATTTTGCATAATAATGGCTATACGCATTTTAAATTGACTAAATTTAAATGCATGAAATATAACGTTCGCTAGCTAGCAAGAGAGCTTTTATGCCAACTTAGTTAGCTATATTTAATGTATGTATAGGCGAGCTAGGTGCCCAAATAGCGAAGTTATAACTATTCACTATTATTGATTGATTTCTATGAGCAAATCGAAAAATAATACATCTGCGCATGTGGACCGGAGGGCATGGCAAAATTGCTGTTGAAATGTAAAAATGGTTCACGGCAAAATATACACTTTGTAAACTATAAACGTGATGCACGCAGATCTCCCTATCACGTCTGGCATAGTTCAATGCTTGCATGTAAACACAAGCTCAAGGCTACACCAAGTTTTCTAGGTCCTCTTCTTCTAGTTTTATGGTGGGTGTTTAAAGGTCTTCTTCTTCTTCGTATTAGTCCTCCAAGTAACAAAACTTCACTCTTCCCAAGGAAAAAAAAAGGCTCCTGGCTAATTGGCTACATTGGACATTTAGGCGAAAAAAAGTGAAAATGAAGTCTTTTCGAGTCAAATCATGATGTCGGGGCTTGCAGACACTTTGAAAATGTCACACGAGCAGTATGGAGGGATTTTATATTCTTTAACGTTGCGTTTTTAAGCTTGAAAAAGTGGCCACCACAGGATTCCATTCATTTGGATTTCTCTTCAATGCTGTTTTACCTTTAAACTACAAAATTATTTTGAGGGCAAAAGAAATGAACAGACCTCTAATTAGCCTTTTGGGGTGAATATATGATGAGTGAATTTTCACTTTTGGGTGAACTTTCCCTTTAAAGGAGGGAGCAGATACATGTCCCTTCTACATGCTGTAGAACACATAAATGTAACGCCTTCTCCACCTGCAACCATGAAAGCCCCGCATCCCCCCTCCCCCCACTTTTAACAGAACATATGTCCCCGAGCCCCTCTAAAATCTTTTCTAAGGTCAGTGAACAAGTGTGTGGGGCCACCAACCAATGAACTGTCTCTAAAATGACTCAATCGATCATGTTGATTGACTAGATCTGAAACAGTCATATGATCTATCTTTATTAGTCAAAACAAAAATATTGACATACTCGATGCATTACCGTCAGTGGAGGACTGCTGACTTCTGAGATACTGGTTTATGTGTTAATGGAACACTAAAATCATAAGTTAGCTTTATCAAGTTTGGGTGTTGGCAAGTACTTACACCTTAAAATACTGCGAGCATGATGGATGTCCAAATGGAAAGCCCAACATCTCCATTAATACCTGCATGCAACAGTTGAAACTCCAGTTTAATTTCATTTTTATGGGTTGCAATGACCTAGTGTTTGTGTATATAATCAAGATCTGCGGTGTTTAGGGCTGTGAGATATACAGGGGCACCTTATGGGGGGGCAGAGTCAGGACAAGTCCAAGGGCCCCTGACTGACAGGGGCCCCAAAAAATAGGTAAAAAATGAAATTATGATTTTGCTATCTGGGTTGAGAATATTTTTTTTCAAATATGGTCAGAAAAGGATCAAAAACAAACTCTTTGTTTTTACTTGTTTTTGGCAGTGAAAGTTAAATATCCCCATTGACCAAAAAGTAAACATCCATATTGACCGACCACCCCCCTGTAACTGCATGAAAAGGTTTGGTCCTACCTAAGGGCACTCACCGGTGACGGTCATTAGTAGCAGTCTGTAGTTGCGCCAGTGCGCTACAATGCTGCCTTGTACTAAAATGAAATCCGGTTTTCAAAAAAGGAAAGAGAGAAGAGAGGCAAAAGAAAGGGTGTTAATATGTGACCCAGTTTTTCTCCAAGATGGGTGGGTAGCCTTGTCTACAGTCGGTGAGTGGTAGAAATCAACCTTAAAGGAAAGCTTAAAGGAAAGGTCACCCAAAAAAGAAGATTCACTCATGTTCTCACGGCAAGGCTTATTGAAGGGTCCACGAATTTCTTTATTCCTCAAAACACTTTTGGAGTTACAAAGAAAAACAGCATTGAAAACAAATCCAAATCAATTGAAGTCAACGGAGACCACTTTTTCAAGCGTAAAAGACAACATTTAAAAACCACAAAATGCCTCCATACTGCTCTTGCGGCATAATCCAAGTGTCCGTAAGCCCCGCCATTCAAATTTGACTCGTGAAGACGTCTTTTCGCGATATTTTTAGCCTTAATGTCCAATGTTGCCGCCTTGTTCATTTTCACAGAACTTTAAGAACTTTAGCTACGGTGACCAAAGAGGGCAAAAAAATTGTGCAACGGCCCTAAACATCTCCAATTGGAGAAACGCACTGCAGTTTTGAATGTTCGTATTGACTGACTGAACAGCGCATTTTTATGGTCGGTCAACTTCTTTCGCGAAAATAAACAGGGCTCTTTTAGCTCAGTGGCTAATATATAATATAGTGAAAAGACATCTTTATGAGTCAAACTTGAATGTTGGGGCTTACGGACACTTGCATTATGCCGCATGAGCAATATAGAGGCATTTTGTGGTTTCGAAATGATGTTTTTTACGCTTGAAAAAGTTGTCTCCGTTGACTTCAATGGATTTGGATTTGTCTTCAATGCTGTTTTTCAAGAGTGTTATGAGGAAGAAAGAAATTCATGGACCCTTTGATTTGCTTTAGGGTGAGTAGAGTGAATTTTCATTTTTGGGCGAACTTTTCCTTGAATGTCCATAGTGAAATAAGCTAGCTATAGCAGAGGTAGACTCGCTGGTCAATCATTTATGTATCACACATTCCGGAGCAAAAATATGAATCTGAGTAGAACGGTCTTGTCTTTTCCTGCCGTTGACTTTCTGTTTTACATTATACGCTTTAGCATCCGGTTGGACAGCCAATCAAACACAGATTCGCAACACATCGTAATGGTGACAAATCATATGTATGAACTGATAGGCGGACACGACCGAGTGACTGAATGTACAATGGGTGTGTCACGGTGGAAGATGCTGACAGAGAGGGGAAGGTTATTCAATAAACACAGTCATGATGGTGACAAAGTCATCGAGCAGCGTTAAGGATGAAAGAATAATCACTGAGAAGGCAGCCAGAATGCGCACAGAAAGCCATATTCTAAATCCATGGTTTTATTTAGGGAAATTCTTTGAAGTTGTCAGTTCTAAAAATGATTGTTTGTAAATTGTGGAGGTGCACAGTTTTTTCGTTTGTGTGTCGCAGTATAACCTGCTGCTAAGAAAGTGCCCCAGCGACATCTACTTTTATACAAAAAAAAAAAATCAGACACAGGTCTATAACTTTTAGTGGAGTATTTTTTTTTATGACAAGAGTATCTGTAATTTGAGTTGAGTCAGGCATATGTGTACTTCTCTCTCCTCTGCTGAGCACTGGTATATTAGCATTGCAGGTCCCAAGAACCTAAGTCTAATTCTCATGCAATGTCAACTTTCTGTGTACTGAGTTAGGACACATCCTTCCAAACTTTTTGCCACCAGTTAGATGATTGTCAATGGCCTTCACAGTCAACTTGACATCAAATATAAGACCTTAAAATTAGTAATTTCCATCGCTGATGATTTTCCATTTTGGAATTTTACAATAAAAATTACACTGCGATTGTAAAAGATGGCCTTTAGCACATGTTTAATGTTCTCTCGCATCAAATAGTGAATTGCATACTGTATGCAGACTGTTGCATGTACAACTCACTAGCAGTAAATATTGCACTGGTAGTATTGAACTATCAGAAGCAAGGCAGTTGCAAGCCTGCAGAGTTGGAGTTATGTAAAGCTTTTAATCGGTCATTTGGGTCCTAGAGATGTGGTGACAACAGCTTCCCAGGGGGGGCCCAATGTGATTTTTTTCATGGGGCCCAGAATTCCTCGTGGTGCCCCTGGAGATATAATAATATAATGAGTCATTTTTGATTGGGAAAGAGTTCCCTTGAAATGGCCATGGTATAGCTGAAGTTAGCTGAAGCAGACCATCAGATTGTTGCTATTGCTGCAGTAGGCCCGTGCAGTTAGGAAAATGTAAAAAAGGGTGTAGAGTAAATTTCCTGTGGCAAAGCAAAAATGTGACATCAGCCACAGTGTTTGTAGCATGTTTTGAGAAGAAATATTTTCAGTATTTGTACAGTTTTTTGGGCTTTTTTAAGAATCGGGTGCAATGTATTTTTTCCCCCTAAATTTCTGTTTCTATTGCTCAAATGAGCAAACAAAATATTGCCATCTCACGTTCCTTATCTCAGCTAAAACTATTGGCTATACGCAATCAATTTACTTGTTTGGAGAAGTGATAATGGAAGGCAGTTTGATGAATTTTCAATTAGTGATCCATTCAGTCGCTGTCTGAGATTTGATTCATTTTTTCTTTTTTAAGGAGAGCATGCAGGACTTGCTGACAAAAAAAATTCCTTGGCAATTTCATTTATGTTACCTGTGTAGAGTGTGTATTTCATCTTATGGCAACGAACGAGCTGTGAAGACTGGCCCCTGAAAAAGTTACTAGTTTCGCTAGTTTTTTATTCAGTTTGTCTTACAAAGAATGAGAGTGAATGCAGCCCCATGTAATTAAACAGAATACGTTCCATACATAAACAAAACGATTGGAAAGAATGTCGATGATTGTGTTTCACCAATTTATTATTTTTGTAAATGCTGAAGGATGCTGACCTGTGTTATAACCATAGAGAAAACTGTGCACTGAAGCATAGTTAAAATATTTATGCCTGTTTGATAACTTTCGGTGAGGCAAAAAAATAAATGAATACATTTTTCAGGAAGTGTTTGGATGTATGTGGTTGTGGGCATGCTAATTGATTATTTCCTTGAATGATAATTAGGCTTTTTTCTCCTGTTTTTCTGAGCTTTAACTCCATTGTTGGTGCACTGAAAAAAAAAAAAAATTTTCTCAACTTAAAAAAGTTAGTGCCCAGGCTGCCTTAAAATTTCAAGTTTACTCAAGTTCAATGAGGTTAACATTTAAGGCAGCCTGGACACCAACTTTTTTCAGTTGCCAACTTTTTTTTTTTACAGTCTTTGGGCTGTGAAGATTTGACATTTTACTTTTTTTATTCATTATGTAATGATTACATTACTACAAATTATTACATTTGTAGTCCATACATTTGCAATCCATACACCCATGAAATGTTAATTATTTCTCATCTTCTGAGTGATAATAATCTCGTCCGCATCTAATCCTATGTTATCTCAGCTTTCTCTTGGGGCAAAGGGAAATAACGAACCTCGACTTAAATCCTGAAATGCATTGATATTAATTGATACATAGGCTGTGTATAAAGATGGATAGTGTGTCTCCACGTCGTGTGCTGTACAAAAATGGAGCCATAATATCCTCCATGTGGATGCTGCCAGCTTGCACATTTGGAGCCTGAGCCTGCACGGTAGTGATCAGGGGGTTGAGCCGCAATATTGAGGTCCGGCCCGTACGCTCGCCCGACTCGGCAGCAAACACAACTTTTTTGCCTGGCTGGCTGCTTCACTGTTCACAGACTAGAGGCGGGGGGTGTGGTCAACAGTAACATTAGCTACATTAGCTATTGTTTGTATAATATAGTTCATATTGTTTTATTTTGTAAGGTAACTGAACGTTAGGTCTATTGAATGCAACATTCTACTAGGACTGTAAGCTTGTTGAAGTGTTAGCTAGTTTGGATTTTTTTCCAAGTAAAGGCTGAAATATGTTTGCTGTTTTCCTCGTCCTAAGCAGTAGGCTAATGTCGCTTACCTCCAGTGCCAATATCCTGAGCTCCTGCCAGCCTCTGCGAACTCACACCGACTGCCATCTACTTGCTAGGCAGCTAATAAGTTAATAATGGAAGTACCTCTTTATTACATACCTACTCAAAAAAAATCCATGCCAACATTTCAAACTAAGTTAAATACAGTCTATGGGTAGACACTTCCTTCTTCGAAAATCAAAGGTTGCAGTTAACACAGAAAGGAAACATATTCATGACATCAGACATAATAATACACTTCAGGTTTATAACACGACGCGCTGGAAACGGGTAGGAATTTTTTCATGGGCATTGGGGGACGGGGGAGGAGAGGTGGGGGAAGAAGGGGTTAATGAAAAATACGGAGGCAGCCTGTGGCAGAGGGCAACAATAACCAACCATTTTTATTAGCTGACCATGTCAAAGGAGCTTAATATCCCAGGCAGTCCGTCAGTTGAAGTAGGAAGCAGGGTAATTCTGGGGGAGCATGGGGTGCAGTTGCTCCCACGCCTGCGTCTGCATGTGATGAGGGCCCGTTGACTAGTAAGCACATGACTGTGGCTAATCTAGGGTTGGCTCAGTCCTATGCTCTAACCATTTCTCTGAAAAGGACATCAATGCTGTGATCACCTGCAGCTTACTTTCACAGCAATGAAGCATTTCTCACATTATAAGGTATCAAGGTAAAATGGACATCTTTCATGATGATGACCAGTGTAAAGTATTTAATCAGTCTAAGACCCATGCAAATGTGTAGAGGCCTATGTTACACCTGGGGAATGAAATTTTTTTAAGTTAAGATTGATGGTGGTTTGGCTGCATAGTTGCTGTTAATATTATGGAAAGTGAACTCTTGCTTTCCTGTTATGGTAATTTATGGGAAATTTGGTGACCAATCAATTGTCCAAGTGAGCTATTTTGGTAAGCTAGCCTTTCTCAGTGACTTGACTTAACTAAAAATGCAGGCATCAAGGAACAAACACAAAAATTGGAGCCAAAAAAAAAAAAGATAGAGAGGAAGAAAAGCCAAGGGTAAAACTGCCTACATTGCATTCATATATTTGGTCTTCTTGTGTGATGAGAGACAGTAGAGCAGCTGACGAACAGGTGGCGAGCACCTGCTGATGTTTACACTGGTTAGCCACAGCGCTATCTATTTAGCTTGCGAAGTTAGTGAATAAGCTAACTGGCTCTCGAGAGTGACTCTGCCAGCATCGCACTTTGTTTTTTAGATGCCGCTGGCTTATTATTCCCAGATCATTTTGCTTACTTGACACAATTGGCAATCGGACCCCGGACCCCCACACTGAAATGGGTTGAAACACCAAAAAAGGGACACTATAATTACTTTCTGCTTATATTGACATATCTTTAGTTGTTGTTAAGATTTCCCCACTACTTTGAATTGGCAGGTGTGCTTCATTTTGTCATATATTTCTGGTTACTTGTTTTGTTTTAAAATTTTGGTCAGGAAAATGTAACTGAAAAAGCCAAATCTTGGTGGTTCTTTGAAAAATTCTAAGGGTAAAAAGCTGTCCACATAGAAACTGTGTGGGATGTTAGGCTACTAAAAAACTGACTTGCTAGCTATAGTCGCTACAAGCATTTGAAGAGATCTGAGTGATCTGCTCAGTTATTGTGTCGCTGGCATCAGACCATAGCTTGATCAATAGCTTGCGAGCTATCAAGCAAATAAATTATAATGATTGTAATGTTAGCTAATGATGTAAAGCACTAAAGTGTAATCACGTAATAAATTGCAAAATGATTTATTAATTGTTCCACATGGGCAAGCTTCATAATAAATGGTAATTACATTTGCAACAGTAGCTAACTTGTATTTGTTTTTATTAGATGGCTAGCTAATTTGTAGTGCAAGATTTTAGTAGGCTATATTTCATTGGGCTTTTTATCTTACAGATGGTAGAAACAGAGGATTGAAAGATATTCTGCACCTTATGCCCAATTTCCTAATATATCAACTGCTGCAATTTCTTTGTATTTTGCCTGTATAATGCTGTTAAGTGTACATTAGTATGTGGAAACTAGCAGGATTGGATCAGGTGCAAATTTTGTGAAAGACTGTCCTTGGGGGCCCGAAAATATTTCTTGCACCCCGGCCCATCATTACATTCTTTTGCCACTATTAGGAAGCTTATATACAATAAGGCTGAAGTCAGTAAAACTCTTTTTAAAAATACATTTCATTTTAACAACATATGGTTTTGGCTAGTTGGCTAAGACATATATTTTGTGCATGACTAATGCACAAAATGTATGTCTTTGCCACTTTTTCTAGCAATTGCTTACAGATAGTATCGATCACAATTCCAGTGGGTCAGAACTATACACATGCTAAGTTGTCTTTGCCTTTTAATGGCTTAAAAAAATTCCAAAAGATTATCGTGGCTTTATCAAAAGAAATCAGCCAAAAAATATGAGCTTCCACAATTCTGGTTCAATTTTGGGAGCAATTTTTATCTGCCTGAAGTTACCTTATTCATTTGTACGTGCACAAAATAGCAAATATAAACTCTATGGGACCACGTAGCTATCATACCACTCAAGAAGGAGATGCGTTATGTCTCCTGGAGATGGACATACTTTGGCGCAGAAAGCGCAAAGCAGTCTTAGAACAATAGCAGAGGAACTTGTGAAGATGCTGGAGTAAAAGGGTACAAATGTTTCTATTTCTATGGAAAAAAGTGTTGCATCGACAATCGACATGTCCTGAAAGGTTCCTCCAAAACTGCTTTAAAAATCCAGGCTGCAATTTGGAACTGAACTTGGGAATAAAGATATTACTTTTTGGAGAAATGTCCTCTGGTCTGAAGAAACAAGAATGTAACTGTTTGGCCATAATGACAGTCAGTATGTCTGAAGAAAAACAGGGGGAGGCCTGTAAGCCAAAAAACACCCCACCAACAATGAAGTGCAGGAGGGGCTGCATCACGTTGTGCGGGTAGTTTGCTGCAGGAGAGACTGTTGTACTTCTCTTTGTAGATGGCATCTGGAGAAAGAGAATTTATGTGCAATATCCCAAGACATCAGCCGAGAAGTTAAAGCTTGGTCACAAATGTGTCTTCCAAATGGGCAATGACCCCAAGCAACAGCCAAAGGTGTGGCGAAATGGCTTAAAGAGAACAAAGTCATTGTTCGAGAACGGCCCTGTCCCCACAGAAAATTTGTGGACGGACCTAGAAAAGTGACTGCGAGCCAGGAGGCCGACAAACCTGACCCAGTCGCAACAGTTCTGTCCGGAGGAGTAGGGCAAAATTCCAGCGGTGCAGTGAGAAGCTTGTGAAAGGCTGCCCAAAATTTTTGACCCAAGTTAAACAATTGAGCAGCAACGCTACCAAACACGAACTAAGAGTATGTAAGCTTCTGACCCGCTGGGAATGTGATGAAAGAAATGAAAGCTGAAATAAATCATTCATTCTACGATTGTTCTGACATTTCGCATTCTTAAAATAAAGTGGGAGTTCTGAACTGGATACGTCAGGGAACGTTTGCCAGGATTAAATAAACTGAGTTTAAATATACTCCACTGAGGTCTGTGTAAACCACCAGCTGTTCTAACTGTATATCAGCCATTGCTGTGTTTGTTAACAAACACAGAATTGTAGATGGAAAAACTAAATTAGAATGAGGCTTCCATAGACTACATTATGTGAATTTATATCATTTGAATAATGACATATTGGACTTTTCTGTGAAAAGTGTAGCGAGTATTTTGGATGAGACATGGATTTTGAGTGATTGCTGGATTTGGTGACAGCTGTTCAGCAAATGTTTTGCCCGAGGTTCGTGGGATAATTACTATATTGGACACCGTATTAAAACTCCCGAAGATGTGCAGTATGGTACCATGTGTTCCTCCATTTGCGAAATGAAGCCCTTTGCAGTTGAGATGTGGGACAATGGAACACAGCCTTCAATGTCTTCTGCAGAGAAAAGCAGGGAGGAGCTTCTCCAATCAATGACGGTATTGATCGTATGGAGATAAATATACTGGTAATGGCCACATGCCTCTGGTTAAGCAGAACTCAGTGACAAGACCATTGTAAATGTATTTTGCATGTCCAGTGTACAGAGAGGACTAGAGTCCATCTGGGATAGCACCAGCCATGATGGCTAAGCGGGCATTGCTAACAGTAAAGCTGTTCTCAAAATGACATTTTACGACAATATCAGCATAGCATGTAACCAAAACGTTTGAATGAAAATAGATTTTTCGGTTACTCCAGCAGGGAAGTAAGATAGCTTATGAACCGACACCTTTATTATGTCAGAAGTCCTCATTATAATGCAGTTTGCCATTACAGGATTCCCCATCATATTGCGTTGCGAGTGTGGACTCCGAACTCGCTCGTCTTCAGACTCAGCCTTCTTTTTCGTCATAACAATTCACCTGCAAAGTTTGAAGGCTGCAACTTAAAGGTCCCGTATTATGCCACTAGGTGCACAGCTAATTAGCCGTTATTAGCCAGTTCAAGGTCTCCCCTTCCTGACATCACAAGGGTGAGTAACCGCCCAGAATAGTGGGATCTGATTGACTGCTTGGCTGAAGTTAATCAGTTCTTCTCGCCTCTGGTTGGTTACTTCCCCAATTGATGTCAAGAGGGTTAAGATTTTGAAACAGATTGTAATAACTAATTGGCTGTGCACCTGGTGACATAATGGGGGACCTTGAAAAGGTTGCGATTCTACCATGCTCACAAGAATTGTCCTCAAACAGACCGACAGACAGACAGAAATATAAAATTGGCTGTTCAAAACAGCCTTCCTGGTAGTTTTATAGTAGTTTCACAATCATTTTTTGCTGTGGTTTGGCCTGATGACACACAAATACACATCAAATGAAAACAGTACAGCTTCGCTGTCATAGCCAGTAAAAATCCCCCGTTACCATACATGAATTCTGACTGAACAGCAAGCTGATGCTATTTACATCACCATGAAAACACACAGGGCAGAGTGTAATGAAGCAGAGTGAATTGATGAGAGATTGAGTTTGCTGTCCTATTCCCTGATTTCCTGTGATGCATTCTAGGGGCTGCTTTGATCTCAGTGTCATTACGGTGAAAGAACAAATATATTTCATAGGTTTGCTATATTTTTTTTTTTAGTATTTTATTTTCAAATTTTCAGTTTTCATATTCAAATAACGTACAAACAATAAAACAAAACAAAAACTACAACAGACTCAAAACCAGGAAAAAAGTTAATAAAATTAAATAAGCAAAAGTTTGCGGTATTTTCAATGTCAGTACGTCATACTGACATATGGTGTATCTTAGTGACCAATACAATCTATTAAAATGTACAGCGCCCTCCGTAATTATTGGCACCCCTGGTTAAAATGTGTTCTTTAGCTTCTAATAAATTCAGTTTTTTTTTCTAAATAATATAGGACCACAATGAAAAAAAGAGGAAAACCCAACCTTTAATTCAAGTGCATTTATTCATTGGGAAAAAAAAATCCCTCATTAAGAAATAATAATTTTATATCAAATTATGTGTGCCACAATTATTAGCACCCCTGATGTTAATACTTTGTACAACCCCCTTTTGCCAACAAAACAGCACCTAATCTCCTATAATGTTTCACAAGATGGGAGAATACAGAAAGAGGGATCTTCGACCATTCCTCTTAGCACAATCTCTCTAAATCATCCCGCGACCTGGGTCCTCTCCTCTGCACTCTCCTCTTCAGCTCACTCCACAGGTTTTCAATGGGGTTGAGGTCTGGGGACTGAGATGGCCATGGGAGGAGCTTGATTCTGTGTCTGGTGAACCATTTTTGTGTAGATTTGGCCACCTGTTTAAGGTCATTATCTTGCTGAAAGACCCAGTGATGACCCATCTTCAGCTTTCGAGCAGAGGCCACCAGATTTTGATTTAAAATGTCCAGGCATTTCAAAGCGTTCATGATGCCATGCACCCTAACAAGGTTCCCAGAGCCTCTGGAAGAGAAACAGGCCCACAACATCATCAATCTTCCCCCATACTTCACAGTGGACATGAGGTGCTTTTCTGCATACTCATCTTTTGTGTTTCGCCAGTCCCGCTGAGAATGTTTGTTGACAAAAAGCTCTATCTTGGTCTCATCTGACCAAAGCATATGGTCCCAGTTGAAGTCCCAGTACCGCTTAGCGAACTCCAGATGTTTGAGTGGCTATTTTCTTGTAGCCATCGCCTGACTTGTGAAGGTCAACACACATCTGCCTGACTTGAATGGTGTGTTCCTTTGTCTTTCCCATGTTCAAGAGTGGATAAGAGAAATGGCCTCAGTGTCACGTCGTATTTATACCCCAGGGGAACAGGAAGGGATGAATTACTAATTAAATGTTCCTAGGTACTCTGATCAACTTTGTAAACTACTGTAGAAATGACAGAAATACTTCAATTACATAAATTTCCTTGGAATTGTTAGGGGTGCCAATAATTGTGGAACTGGTGATTTTATGGAAAAGAATTATTTCTCAGTGAGGGTTTTTTTCCCCTTAAAATTCACTTGAGTTGAAGGTTACATTTTTCTACAATTTTTAGTGTGAGAGTACGCTTCTGCAATAAAAATTGAATTTATTTCAAGGCTTTTAACACATCTTAACTAGGGGTACCAATAATTACGGAGGGTGCTGTACGTACATATCTACTGACTCCCTTAACTCTGATTTTCCTTTAACTTTCCCTGTAAATGCCTTCAACAAGCTTTTACTACTCCAATTCCAAATAAAGTTGGGATGCTCTGTAAAATGTAAATAAAAATGAATGCAATGATTTTCAAATTTTCTAAATTGACATTTTATTCACAATAGCACATAAACAACATATTAGATGTTGAAAGTGAGACATTTTACCATTTCATGAAAAATATTAGCTCATTTTGAATTTGATGGCCGCAACACAAAAACAGTTGGGATAGGGCCATGTGTTTAGTATCCCATCTTCTTATAACGACAGTCAATAAACGTCTGGAAAGTGAGGAGAGCAATTGGTGAAGATTTGGGAGAGGAATGTTGTGCCACTCTTGACTAACCTAGGATTCTAGCTACTCAACAGTTTTGGGTCTTCTTGGCTGGATGTTTTGTTTTGATGCACCAAATATTTTGTATTAGCGAATGGTCTGGACTGCAGGCAGGCCAGTTCAGCACTTAGACTCCTCTACTGCAAACCATGCTATTGTGATGGATGCAGTGTGTGGTTTGGCATTGTCTTGCTGAAATATGCAAGGCCTTCCCTGCATGAGACATTGTCTGAATGGGAGCATATGTTGTAAAATATCTATATACTTTTTAGCATTAATAATGCCTTTCCAGAGCTGTAAGCTGTCCATGCCACAGACACTACCCTTAGGAAAAATGACCACACAATACTACAGTAAAAATACTATAGTTTTCTACAGTAACAAAGGTATTTTTGAGGAATTACTATATACTATATACTATATATAGTATATACTATATATATAGTATATATATATATATATATATATATATATATATATATATATATATATATACTATATACTATAGTAACTCTGTAGTTTACTGTATTGATGCTGAAATAAATCACAAAAGTCAAACTCTACAATAGTAAACTATAGGAATGATGTGAAATTACTATAGTATATTTGCAACAAACTATAGTTTACTGTAGTAAAGTGTAGTTTACTATAGTTTACGTCAATTTCATTGTAGTAAACTATAGTTAACTATAGTAAATTTTTATTAGGGTAATGTAACTCAATAACATCAGAGATGTAGGCTTTCGAACTGTGTGCTAATAACAAGCTGGATGGTCCCTCTCCTGTTTTGACCGCACAACGCGGCTTCCGTGGTTTCCAAAAAGAATTTCAAATTTTGATTCATCTGACCACAGAAGAGTTTTCTGCCTCAGTCCATTATAAATTCACTTTGGCCCAGAGAAGACGGCGGTGTTTTGGGATCTTGTTCACATATGACTTAATCTTTGCATGATACAGCTTAAGCTTGCATTTGTTGATTGCACGGCGAACTGTGTTCATAAACAGTGATTTCTGACATTGTTTCTGAGCCCATGTAGTGTATTCCAGTGCAGAATCATGTCTGTTTTTAATGCAGTGCTGCCTGAGGGCCCGAAGATCATGAGCATTCAGTATTGACCTTCGGACTTGTCCCTTGCACACAGAGATTTCTCCATATTCTCTGAATTTTTTAATGATATTATGTACTGTAGATTCAAAGTCTTCACAATTTTACATTGAAGAACATTTTTCTGAAATTTTCCGCAATTTGAGATGCAGTTTTTTTGCAGACTTGTGAATGTCTGTCCATCTTTATTTCTGGGATACTCTGCCTCTCTAAAATGCTCATTTTATACCCTGTCATGTTACTGACCTGTTGCCAATTCACCCATTTCGTTGCAAAATGCTCCGCCAGCTGTTTTTTATTAGTATCATTTACTTTTCCAGCCTTTTGTTGCGCCTCTCCCAACTTTTTTGAGATGTGTTGCTGCCATGAAATGCAAAATGAGCTACTATTTTTCATAAAATGGTAAAATGTCTCACTTTCAACATCTGATATGTTGTCAATGTTCTATTGTGAATGAAATGAGGGTTTATGAGATTTGCAAATAATTGCACTCTGTTATTATTTACAATTTATGCAGCATCCCAACGTTTTTTGAAATAGGGGTTGTGGAATTTTATTTTTTGGAAATTTCATGTACATGTTTTGTACCTGCTGGTTGAAACGCGTCATTGCAGCAACAAGACACTTGTATTAAGCAGAATACTCAAACCTTGGACGTCATGTTTTAATGGCTGCTTCATTATTGAAATATTTAGAAATATAAAAATAGAAATATTTAGATGTTGTGCATCATTTAATATATAGCTCATTTCTCCATAGTTCAGCAGGACATATTTAGGATCTTTAAAAACTCTGGGATCTCTACTAGAATGTAAAATATTTGAATGACGTTTTTGAATTTTATGGACCCATATGGGTCCATCAGTTTTATGGGGTATATCTTATGATACAACGTACCTTTCAGTTTTTATCGTAAAATGATTCAAATTTGTCATTTCAAAATAATGCTCTTAGGAATTGGCATTTACTAATACAGTAGTTAACATTTAATGTTAGCTATTCCCTCATCATCATTTGTTAACAACTGCATTAATTGCCAGTTTGTAATCAAATAAAAAGCTTACGTATTAGTAGTGAATAAGTGGTTCTCTGTTTGCTTTTTTATCTGTTAAATTGCAAAACTAAATTAATTTTTGCATGAGTTAATGTATTAATGATGACTTATTTTTACGTGTAATCAATCTATTTCTAGTAGGCTTGACTTAAGATCGTAAGATCCTGAGTTCAAGCCCCGGCCACGGCCTTCGCGGTGTGTTCTTGGGCAAAACACTTTACTCCAACACTCCACGCCTCACTCCACCCAGGTGTATAAATGGGTACCAGAAAATGGGCAGGGACACTTGTCTAAGAGCTGGGGGGAGTTCCTGCGATGGACTGGCTTCCCATCCAGGGGGAGTAGCAATACTCCTTGTCGCTTCATGCCATGGAAACCGGGGTTAAGCACCGGCCCGATGGGCCACTAGGCTTGTACAGGCTTACTTCTTCTTTATGTTGGCTTATTATACAAACTGTGACCAAAAGTTCTGTCTTACTGTGTGATATTTGATGTGCAGACTTATGTTTATGAGAGTCACTGAATGTATAGGGAAAGAAGAGGCTATATTTGTGCTGTCTCTGTGCTGATACGGATTAGAACAGCGCAGTGAGAAATCCGTTAATGTGAGGGGCAGCTCAATGTCTCTCCAGCTCACACACTCAGTCTTACTAGTATTAAAGGTGTGCTCATACTCTGATGTTTATATGAGGATTCTGCCAATGGTAACACATAATATGTAAATGTTCATAATACAGCAGTATCCATAACTCATTATCCACTGTCCTGATGTGACCGGCATGAAGCATTTCCTATTATCTTATTTGGAACTTTTTTCAGGAAGTGACCTTAAAAGTTGGGGAAAAAATGTTTGTATGCGAATTAATAATTAATTCATATTACCCATTTCATGAATACTTACAGTGATGAATATTTATTTGGAATCTACACTTCAATTTCTAGATTTGTATCCAGACATTCAGCATGCGGTGTGTATTTTCTACTTCTATTAAGGGCTATTTCTTTGTACATGTAGGTTTCACAGTGTAGATGTTTGAGCATTTCTGTGTTTAGAAAAATAACTTCATTGACATTTAAGCGTGGCAAAACTTCAGTACATTCTCACTCGTCCTGCTCTCATGCCTCTGCTTTCGATGTCTGTGAACCAGGTGCTGAGTATAGATTCTAAATCCGTACTAATACATCCATACTCAGATCCTGATTTTTCACTTTGAGCTAGTGATCTTCCCTCAGCATACGAACTAGGCTTATGCCGTCGGAGGCGACGGCTTGGGGTATATCCCCGAACGCCCCCAATCCTCCAATTCCCCAATCCTTGAATAAACCTTGAATTGACTTTCATGTGAACTTAATTTCAGGTCAATCGGACAAATGGTTCTGAAGATATGGCCAAAATGGTAATTTTCCATCACAAAGAGCCACCTGGTGGCAAAATATTGAACTATACAGGTATGATGTCATCATGTGACACGTTGTGAGGTCATGACCTTGCAGTTGCACATAGTTTCATGAAATTTGGACAAATGGTTCCAAAGATATGGCAAAAAATGGTGAATTTTATGTGACAAAGCTCCACCTTGTGTCAAAATTTTGAACCAGACAGGTATAATGTCATCATGGGACACACCCTCAGGTCATGACCTTTCATTTGCACTTGATTTGAGGTCAATCGGACAAATATTTCCAGAGATGATTAAAACAGTGATTTTTCAGTTTTTGGCCCCTGGTGGCCAATCTAGAAATCCAAAATCAAATCAGTTCTTCCTCTTTATGATACTTACTTATATGCAAAACATGACATTTCTAATTGAAATATTACTGAAGTTATCGCCTTAACACGGAGGGCGGCGGCGGTCGGTCCAAAAACATACTATCCCCGAAACGCCGTTCGGCGTTTGGGGATATAATTACTTCTTCAGTTAGAGCAGAGGTGTAAATGTTAGGAGATGGCGCGTCACTGACCACACCTGATAATGTTGAGAGTTTTTGGAGTTTCTGTAATGGTCATTTAAATGAATGATTGAAAACAGGTCGTGACCAATCATTCTTTTTAAAGGGTTGTTTGAGCCTCCCCTGTTGCCAGTTCATGAGCCGCCACTGGTTCGCACATAAGCTTATTTGGACGCAAAACAGCCTGATCGTAAGGAACCAATTATTTTTATCAGTGAAAGTTGAGAGCCTGGATACTCTACAAAGTTAAACTCAGAAGTTTTACAAAATCTGGGGTGATCGGCGGTACAAATACGAGTGTTAAAACTGTTGAAAACATACCTGAGAACATCTCGTCCAGTGCAAAGCAATCGACCTTGAAAATCGGTCTCTGTTCGTTGTTTTCATCTAAAACTCCAGCTAGAACAACTATTTCTGGAAAACCAAGCTATCAACTAAAATACAAATTACAGAAACAGACTCTATTTTGTTGGTATTGAGCTTCTGATCACTCAAGCACTTCGTGATGTCAAGGAATGTCTGGTTAGCTTGCCCACCAGAGACTTGTTGCTGTGCGGATAGTTGTCACGTGATCATGTGCTGCAAAAGGCCTATTTTGAAAGACGAAATATGGTTGCACGTCCACTTGAAGCATGCTGTCAGCCAAACACGCCTTCAAATTTTGTTCAACCACACAACTTTGATGTTTACAAAAGACTGTGTAGTTCCACTTAATTTTCTTTGTTAGATATTTAAGTTGGCCGAAGACTGAACGTGCTAATATGCACAGTCTTTATTCACACTTGATGATGGCAAATGACATGATGGTTTACAACCACTATAGCTTTGACAAAGGCAAAGGTTGCCGCAAAGCCAAAATCAAAGGTGAAATTTTGCCATCTTCCCATTCCTTGGAGCTGCGGATAGCGCATGCGTACAGAAGCCTCAGAGGGTAAAAATGGTTTTGTTTCTGCCGCACTAATGTCCTTCAAAGCTAATTTTATGACTCAATATTAGTAAAGCTTGGCAGTGCCCGAAAATCAGCAATGCAAATGCCAGTGCCACTCAAAAAGATTGGGGTCTGGTCTTGTTGGAAACGATCCATCTGCATCTCAAAGTTGAGGCCAGAGTAGGCTGTTTCCTTACATTAACAACTTCTGTGTTTGGACTTAAATTGGAAAAATGATTCGGCACGTTGAAAGTGAAAAAATGTACCGTTTTTACATAGTATGCACGGGGGTGTAAAGTCTGGGTTCAGAAAGTAAAAATCCTCCCTAGAACTTAATTCCAACCTCCTGGATTTACTTCGGACAGGAGACAGAGCCAATATGAATGATCAGCTCATTCTGTTTGAGGGAGAAAAACTTCGCAGGACTTTCTGACCCCTAGATTTTACACCTCTGCTTGTATGCATGAGCCAATGCGTGTAATGCAAAACACATTATGTAAAATAAAGAATCAGTCTTATGCATGCTGTTGCCCTGGGCAGCGCTGTCAAGAAGGCCATGGGTTCAAATCCAGCCTGGGGCCTTTCTGTGTGGAATTTGCCTGTTCTACCTGTTTTAAACATGAGTTTATTCTGGGTGCTTTGATTTCCTCCCGCAGTCCAAAGACATGCATGATAAACTAATAATATGACATACTAAACTGCCCACAGACACGAGTGCCTGAGTTAATAGTACGTGATTTGATTCCTACGTGTCTTTAGAAGACTACTGCAGATGACACAATATAGCCATAAAGTACTTGTTAAAGTTGTTAAAGTAAACAAACAAACAAACAAACAAACAAATAAATAATCAATTTATCGAATGAAGACGGTTCACCAGCACCGGGAACAGCAGGTTCTAGCTTCCATGCTAAGAGTATTAGCGAGCTGCTCTTTAACTTCCACACTGAACGCATACCGATAAACACCAGTGATTAGAAACCAAAGTTATTTCCCTCTGCTTAACCCTTTCTCTCTCTTCGCTGAGTACCAGAGAGCTCAGCCCCTCTCATGCTGACATCACAAAACCTCCAAGTCTGTTGGTTTCGGCTCGACGATCGTTTGGCAAGTACAGGAGCCAGACATGCTCAGCTCCAAGATGAATTTGGCCAGAACAGACAGATAATTGTAGGGAAAAAAATGAACAAAAAAAAAAAACAATATGGGAAGGGAAGGGGAGGGGATTGCAATATTTTTTTTCATAGTCCCAATTAAACCAAATTTTGTTACACTGTATTTCTTGGTAAACCACCCACCCATTATGTTATGCTTTTGTTTCTGGGTGGGGGCTGGCTGGGACCTATCCTGGCATACAGAGGGCTCAAGTACATCCTGGGCAGCCCGCCAATCCGCCGCAGGCATCACGCACTCATTCCCAGTGGAGAGTCCGGACACTAGGGAGGCCTTAAGCAAAGAGGCCCTTCAAGGGTGTGCTAAAATGAGTGGCCATTGGGGGCCCCTTTTTGCCAGTATTTTTGGGGCCCTAAATATTTGCCTGGTTTGCCTCTCTTGACGGAGTGCCCCTGCCCCAAACCTATGAGGAATTCAGAGTCTCTAATCAGGCCGAAAAGCATGTCTGTGGACCGTGGGAGCAAATTGGAGAACCTCTAGGTAATCCATGCGGACACTTGGCGAACGTGCAAACTTTACACATTAAGGCCTGAAACTGGATTCAAGCCCGTAACATTCTTGAAAGAAAAAGAAAAAGAAAAAAAAAAAACCCAACACCAAGAAAGCGTAGACTTTTCAGTATTCAGTTAAGCATTGACTAAAGTAGAATCTTTGGAAAGAAGAGAAATTGACAGATTAGGTGGCAGCCAAATGGGAGAAGTTAAGTACTGGAGGGCATGACCAGAGAGCCAGCAGGTAGCGCTGTAATACGAAGCTGGGGCGTGATTATCCAGTCATTCATTTCCTGAGTTCCTCCGAAATAGCAGTGATCTCCATTTGAGCTTTGGATGATGTAATTAAATGAAAAGGCAGGGATCTGCTTTGGCGCCCTGGCAACCAATCATTTTGTCCGGGGGGTCTTGATCCTGCCACTCAAGCATTATACGATTACCCTGTTTATTGTGGGCTATTGAGATCTCTGCATGTATTTTCCTTCAACACACTGCTCATTTGATTCAGGCCGCAGAAATCTGACAGGGGAACAATGCCTGTGTTTTATAAATTATACCGAGCAGCTCACACATCAGAAAGTTGGTCACAGTAATGTAGTCAGCATCGCTATTATGGCGTTTCGCAGAGGCCTTACTATGGTGCAGTTTGAAAGGGAAACGCACATGCAAATTTCAGGTATCGTTTACATTTATGACAACACATGGCAGTAAATTATTTATCTATTTCAAAATAACTGCAGTGATTAAATGGTTTGACACTGTTTGTATTATGTTCCATTATGTTCCAAGTTTTTTTTTTTTTTTTTGGTCTCAGATGTTGATGTTGTTTTGTTTCCCATATTGGTTGTGCAGTGGATAAAAAGTATTTTTGAGGCACCAGGCACCAGATGTTAGTCTACAAAAATAACCTTTGAAGAAAACGTTTCATTGAAGTCAGTTGATAAAGCTAACAAGACTGTGGCAAGGTTTCAAAAAATAATAATAATCTCCAAACTTTTCAGGGTAGTCATGCCAATCATTGATTTATATTATTTTTTTTAAACTGCAGAGCTTTTTTACAGTACATTTTTTCAATATCTAGAATCCTCCTGTTTCATCAGAAATGGAAGCATCTTTATCTCATGCAAGGGTTCAACATGAGCCTGGAACTGGCATAGTACTGTACGTATCATTAGGGGCCTGAGCACTAGTCTGCTTATTATCCCCCGCCACAAAGTGTGAGGGGGATATAGGTTTGAGCTCCGTCCGTCTGTGCGTCCGTCCGTCCATCCGAATAAGGGACAGCTTTTCTTAGGAACTATCAGAGTAAGGTCAACCAAACTTGGTGTGTAGCAATCTAATCTTTATGCTCTCTTGCAAACTAATTCCTTTTTTTTTTACCCCAATTAGCCCCACTAATAAGTAGCTTTTGTGTGGCCACACTGTTGTTTAGTCCCAGTCCTCCCAGTTCTTGTTGCATTGTTTGCGCTAGTGCTCTTACCTTCATGATTAGGCATAGCCTTCTGTACCACTGCTAATTCTTTTATGATGAGACTTTACCGAGTTTTTAGTGATCTCCGATCAAAATCAGTCATGACTTTTTTCCTACCCATTTCATCTGTGAAGTTGACAGTTCAACACTATCCTTCCAGTCTTTAAGAAATTGTTGGTCTGTCCATGACACACTTGTACTGATTTCAGCAATCTCAGCTGTTTTCTTGATGCTGGTCAGTAATTTGACCAGCTTGAAACACAGCAACATCTTTTCAATGACTATTCCCACGTGGTTGTTTAAGAAATTAGATGTTTGCATTGAATCATTTAGGATTAAAATAATTAAATCATTGAGTTTCCAAAGGGCCCAACTCCTGTGAATTAGAGGTCTGCATATCTTATTAGCCTGGAATCGATACATATTAAGCGCTGGTCACTCCCAACGGTCAGGCCTCAGTCGTATAGCCAGCGTTTAGCGTTTACGTCACTAATGAAGAGAATATATGAATATTCATGTTTTCTGCTCTTGGCTTATTGGTGGTTCTCACCAAAAGGTGGTCCAATTGAATATGAGTTAGCTGGCCAGCAACCGCATTCGCGAATGTTATTTGACATGAGCTTAAAAATTTGATTATGGCTTGCTTGCGTTTACTCTTGGAGTGGTTGTTATGTTTTGTACAGGATAATGTTTGGCAATATCTGCATTTCTTAATTTCAGTGGGATTCCCCGGTTTAATAAAGGCTAAATTAAATAATTCTCAAGATACCTAATGTATTTCACTGTAATTGGCATTAGCTGTAGCTCGAAGGGCATGATTACATTAGCTAGATTAAAGTGATACTCCACCCAAAAACTATAATTTGTATATCAATTAGATGTCCATTAGATGTCTTGAACGGACAAAGTTGTTCTTCACCTGGCGCAACTTTATGGCCAGGGGAGAGTTTTGAAAAATTATCCAAATTCCTTTTTTTCTGGAAGCAAATGGGGTCACTCAGTAGCAATGGGAAAACTCCACAAAACATCTGTTGACAAACTTTCAAACCATCGTCCAACGCATCGTCCAGTATAATCCAAGTCTGCTTTGTCCACTCGTATCCTCAGAACTCTAGAAACGCGATTATTTTTCGCTAAAAATAATAAAATACCACAGTTAAGCTTCATGAAAGCTCGCGCATTCAACAGAAGTCCCGCCTCCCGGCTCGTTCACTGCCCAGAGACTCTGCTGCCACTCGTATAAACATGAGCCGGGAGGCGGGACTTCCATTGAATTCAGAACAGTGGTATTTTATTTATTTTTAAGTCTCTCTAAAGGGGTGGGGCACCCTTGCGACTGTGAGCCAATCACAGATCTTGCAAGGATTTTGTGCGAATGTATGAAATTCAAACACTGACCTATCGACTGAGACCAGACATGTAAGCAAGTGACCGTTGGGAGCAACCAAAGCTTGATGTGGATGGATTCCAGGCTATATCTTACAACAAAACTGGGGAAATGTCTTGCAGTTTCAACCAAAAGTATCCCTATGACATTCTTGTAAAGAAATAAACCAAAAATATATGGGTCACAACATACTGGCAAAAAATAAATCAATTTTTCTTGAAAAAGAGTGTTCCTAGGAGTTGGGTCCTTTGGAAACTCAAGGATTCAATTACTGCCAGCTGAAACATATTCATCACAGCAATAATGATTCAATCATAGGCTCTTGAGTATTAGCTTTTTTTAAATCCAGATGGCTTTTTCTTTTTGCTACATTTTGGTCAGGCAGTGTGTGTATAAGTTGTTCTCTTTCTACGAGGTACAAGTTTAGTTGGATACGTTTTCATTTTCATTTTGTGGCTCAAAGGTGATATGAAGGTTTTGGCAATGTTTGGAAAGTTGTTCAGAGAGTTGAACCACTGAACTTAGCTCTTTCCTATACATGGCTTATAAACAGTATGCCTTGTTCTCAGTCTACAGGGCTCAGTTTTTCGCTGTACATACTGATATGAATAGGATCTCTATTGGTTTTGGTGATGATCAGATCATTTTTAATGGAGCTGTGGCACCCAAATGAACACATCCCTTTTCATGGCTTATAGATGAAAAAGTTAAAATTCAGTGACAGAATGGCTTATATATGGATTGTTCTCATTCATGCCACCGGATGGGCGAACTTTGTGATCAACCCTGGCTGCATGTCGGTCCATCCATCAGTGCAGCCACAATTTATTTTTCTCAGTCTACAGATGACACTTTCTGTGGGATTAATATGTCTCCTCCTCAGAAGGAGAGGGCAGACACATTATTTTAGGCTTGGTTCCCGTTCGTGTTTGCGTGCACATTCGCGTTCGCGTTAGTGTTCCCACTTCGTTTCTGGAGCGTAAATCCAAAACTGTTTGCATGGTCTTAATGAAACTTCGCATACTTACTACTCAGGTCCTGAAGTGGTGCCTTTTGGAATGTGTCTGTCTGTCTGTCCGTCGGGATGTCATCAATTTATGTCCAGAGCATTCTTGTCCTCAGCCATTTGTATGATTTCGTTGACAACTAATGGTAAACTCGAAACGATGCTGTTTTTTTTCCAGAATTCTTCAGCCTATTAATGCACAACTTTATGTCATAGACGTTAGTGACATGCTACCCTTTGTGGCTTCCCAAAAAAAATTGGTGACAATACCTCCTACTATGCAGGCACTTCTGAAGAGACTGAATATTTCAGTAACCATCTCTCAGATTGACATAAAAATGAGTTTCTGGGGTCTGACTTAAGCCTCTACAAGATGCTAGAAGTTTCATGCTTCTGACTTGCACATACTGTATCCTGCAAACAAAGTCAATGAGAAACAGGCCAGAAAGACAGTAAAGTCATATCTTGGTAAGTGTGCAGGGCATCAAAACAAACTTTTATAAGTGATATCTCTGCCAGGCCTTGACGCTTCCTGAGAAACTCTTGGGGACATGGTTGTGCAGTGGTTAAGTGTGCTTGACCTGGGACCAAAAGGTCTTGAGTTCAAGTCCTTGCCATGGCTTTTGTGGTGTGTTCTTGGGCTAAAACGCTGCCTTCCCACAGTGCCTCACTCCACCCAGGTGTATAATTGGGATAATTATTGTATAATTATAATTGTCAGGGGAAACCTGACCAAGAGCTGGTGGATTAACCTGTGATGGACATCCCATCCAGGGGGAGTAGCAATTCTCTTAGTCATTTCATGCTACTGAAACCAGGCTTAAACACAGCCTAATGAGCCACTAGGCTCGGAACAGACTTACTTTACTCTTACACTGGCATTTTACCATGTTTCCATGAAGCTAGATTTGTAGTACCTTTGTCGTGCTCTAATACAACCCAAGAAGTTTCATGTAGTTGCCTCAGGGTTCAGAGCAAAGTTCGAAACCCTTTCAGTTTATAATTAAAAAGCTTGCATCTCTGCAATGCTTTAGATCAGGGCAGTGTCGAAACCTATAAATGAAATGTCCCACTTTCACCTGGTGCAAACTAGGGCCCCTTCAATGCTGCTTGCAGCTTCAATTATGATGATTATTATTTTTATTATCATTATTATTATAGCTTGAGTATGATATTAAATATTATAAATCACAATATTTGAAGCATGAAATGAGAGGAAAACTAAAAGAAAACAATGTTTCTTTGAAAAACAAAAACAAAATGCGTGCTGTTCTTTCAGCTGCAATGATGCAATGTTATGATTGCAAGCTTTGTTCAGAAAAGGTACAGGGATCAGTATTACAAATACGAGCTTTGTGAGGTTCCATTTTTGTTGAAACTGGTTGAGATGCGGATTGACTCAGGTCAGTTGTGATTTTAGAGCTGTTGTTCTTCAGCTATTAGTAACCAAGCTGTCATGGTTTGGTGGATTTGAGAGCTTTCTTTGCTGCTCTCGTCCGGGACGACATCGTTTTGCTCTCAATCGAATTCTTGGGCCAGCTGGCATTAATTGGGGGCGTCGCCCGGATTCTATTTAAGCCCTAGTTCCGCCTCAATTCCCTTGCTAGAGTGTCAGCGTTACGTTTGCTCTTTAGCTGGTAAGGTCTCTAGTAAGAGAATTGTTTGGGATTAGCTGCATATTTGAGGAGAAGTTTTAGAGAGCAAAGGAATCTTTGTTTTGTTTTCCCTTTTCATTTCGTCCTTTCAAGCTCGCTTTGCTTCCTTCCCCGGACGACGTCTAGGTCCGTTGGAAGCGCGAGTCTCGCCCTCTTATTTTATTTGTGTCTTTCTCTCTCATCTGCTGTTTTCCCCTTTTATTCTGGCCCCTGCGTTTGGTGTCTAAAACTCAACAGCCATCACACAAGCTATCGTAACGTTAGTCTGCAGGAGCTTTGATTTGTGGCCACAGTTTTTTTTCGCTGCTGCAGTATTTTAGTTTTGTGCAAACAGCATATGTTGTCATGATTTCTGACATCGCACCCCTTACCACTTTAAATTATTTTAAAGTTTATGTCATTTTTGTGACCGAGCCACCTGCAATTCAGGCACCCAACTATTTGGCTCCTTTGAAAAAAAAAAAAACAAAAAAACTGCTTTTATCTTCATCTCGCTTTGGAGACTTGTCTTGCTGGTCGGACCTCCTAAGCAGATGCATGATGCTAAGTAGCATTCATGGTAATAAGAAACACTTTTGTCAGTGCTTTGTGGATCAGTTTCTTTGTAGTGAAAGCCATAGGCTGTGGGTTCATCTGATATTTTGCTCTTTCTGTGCATGCATCACTTGTCTGAAAACATACATGAGATGATAAAGTGGTTTATCTAAGTCCTTCGAAGTGTGTGTGTGTGTGTGTGTGTGCGTGCGTGTGTGTGTGTGTGTGTGTGTGTTTTTTTATATATACATCTGGGTGATTCATGACTCAATCAATACCAGTTTTTTTGTAAATTGTATGTGTAGTTTTTCCAATATTGATCCTCTCAGAACAAGAGTGGTCTAAGTACACTTTTCATGTTTGTTAAGTTTGACACAGGGAATTGGAGAGAAGGTTCTTTTGAGTGCACTACTGAAAGTGCTACGTATCTAGCTCGTTGTGCGTGTAAAAGTTGGTCACTACGTACTAACACTTCCAGAGAGCAAGCGCAGGGCAGTGCAAGAGTGGTCCAACTCACTTATCCAATGGCAGCACCATGGAACAGCCATGCTGTAGTCAGAAAACCATTCCAGATTTTGGAGTTGAGGATGATTGAAGGTTCATCAAGTATTATTGTATCTAGTTTTGTAGCATCTTAGTAATGCCATTTTGTGACATTTCTTTGAAGGGCTTTTCGATTTCAGTCAGCCAGTGGAAGTTAGTGTTGGCCTGTTGCTGTTGCAGTTTGGAATGACAACACAGTTTGATTAACAATGAGGATTGCACTGTTTTATCATTCATATGCATGGGCAGCCTTACCGATGTTTCCCCCCAACTGCAAGGCAAGAATTAACATCCTAAACCTCGACTGTATGAAAACATGCGGAGGCGCACCGCCAGGAGAGGAGAACTGGGCAAATATATTAGGCCCCCCAAGAAGGCAAATGCTTGGGATCCTCAACAGCCACACAAATTGGCTCATTTTGTAATGACTTCTAAAAACCGCATTAAGCCTTCTATGAAGGCATTATAGCGCACCACCCACCGATATTTTCGGAATGCGCAGATTACACGGCTCTCCGTGATCGGAGTTGCTGGTTTTCTCCATCAGATTATATTAGTTGTGTGGGCACTGAGGTGGCTAAGAAGTGTAGCAATTATTCATCGTCTACAAATGATGGCAGCAAAAGAGCTATGGTAGCTGATACTCTGGGAATTTCGGAAATACAGTCGTCTCCTTAGCTGATGTTGCTAGTGTCTCGGTCTTATCAGTTGCCGTGTGATCAAAAAAAAACGTAATTCGTTTGCTGCATTCCGGGGGTATTTCATATTTTATATAACAGTGAGCTTTGATGTATACATCTTAAAGTATTATCTAGCAATTTTATGCATTTTTTACGCATTAAATTATCTATGAACATAATTGAAATTTCTGGATTTGGGCCAGGTCACGTTCTGGTAGCCACCGGAACCGGCCCTGTCAAAGTAAGTTTCTGAATCGGTAAAATGCAATGATAATTTGCAAAATTTAAGTTGCAACAATAAAGAACTGGACTTTTAGCTTTTATTGGTGTCTGATCAGTATTTGAGGGAAATTAGGCACCTGAACATATGCTTCCAACCTTTCATTGAAACGGATAACGTACACAAATTTCTAAAATTAAACGTTATGGCTATAAGGTAACTTCTGGCTACTCTACACCCAAGGAGTTTCGGGACATAACCCAACCAAAGCCAACAAGAAGTGAGTTTTCTGGGACTAGTCGGAGTTCAGGCATTTCCGCGCAAAAACAACAATCAGACAGAACATTACTGGTGAACCTTTTCGATTTTCAGGTGTCTGTTATCAGTGCGTCACATTAACGTTATACACTGTGCTGCGTTTTAGTATAACGTTATCTGAATGTGCTTCGAGCGAAAAAAACATGCCTCATAATTCACATGGCATTGCAGCTGAAAGAAAACATTAATACGATGAACACGCTGAAAAAGTATTGATGGTTTTGCATACATTATCATGGCTATGGCAAAGCAGGCTCATTCTCTGACAAAGCGGGGGGATACTGCGCCACCTAGTGTTGTGTAATGTTTATAGCTAGGCCTATGCAAATTTGAATTAAGGTCTGGCAATACGAGACATCTAGTGCTTCTAAAACTAGTCCACTCAAGCGACATTTAATTATATTGGTGGGATTTCGAAGTTTGAATTGCATTGTATCATTATCCCAGTGATTGTTGTAGAGCTATCCTCAAACCCTGTCCCCTCAAAAGAAAACAAAGAATAAGGGCTCTTTGCGCCATTTGTATTTAAACCTAAGGCGTTTTTACGCGGAAACTTTTTTAAAATTTCGAATTCAGTGACGCAGAAAGTGCACAAAGACGGCCACAGTTTGCAATGCAGCTAGCTTGTTGGGGTGAGTTGCACATTTCAGTTTCTGAGAAATTTATCGCATTTACACATGCATATATTTTATTGTCAATATTTCAATAAATCATCACAAATAAACACCAAGTTTCAGCCAGAAAAGTTGAAATTTCACTGGATAGGCTAATGCGTGAGCTTTCATCCAGCAAAATTATGAAGCTCTTATGGTTTGTATGCCTCCACGTTTGCTTTTGAAATGGGCCCTCAGAGGCTTAAGGCTGCCACTGTTCATATGCCATCTATAGCTCTTGAGTTGATAGTAGTGTGGGTTGTTAATTGTCTATTAAAGTTTGAAATGCATTTGATTTCCTCTTTTTGAAAAATATAAGAACCATCAATTTTCTCACCCTACCATAATATTCTGCTTTACTGTAGATCAATACACTTATCGTGTCTGACTCTCACTTTTGGTACCTAAGAGGAATGTTGTGCATAGTATTTGTCAATACTAGCATGAATACTTAGGCATTCAACAAGTTTGACCTCATAAATAAGACGTACTCCAGTGATTAACATATTCACGTTTTGTCTATGTAATGGCTTTCTCAAGTAGAGTGCATTGAAAAATGGCAAACGTGGAACTGGATTCAGATGAAAAGATGAAGGTTTTTATTTTGTCTCTTCTGTAGCACTGCAAAGGCAGAAAAGGCGAATGCAAAAACAAACAGGAAACGATGTTCCAAATTTATAACAATAATGCACTGAACTACAGTAACAGCGCTTTTAGGAAGGGGTTTTAAAGATGCATGCTTACATGGTTACAATGTCTATACAAGACTAGAGCGTAATGACAGGAGACAGGATTATGAGACATCGCGCTCTCAGAATACAAAGCTCTGGTTAATATAGAGAGAGCAGTGAGGGAATGACAGTGAGTAACAGATGTGGGTGATCCGGGTGGAGTGTGGAATTGCAGGCCGGGTCTTAATAGACCGGTCATTGAGGGTGCTGGAGGCGTGGTGTTACAGTCTGATAATTTTCCTGTCTTGCAATTATAAGTTAGCAGAATAGACACCAATAAGACCATTTGCAGTATTCTATATGTTTCAGAAAAAAAAATATTCACGACAGAATTCCATAAATTTCGCGAGTGAATGACGAAATTATGAAAATGAGGCATTAAAAATAAAAATCTTTCCTGCAGAGATGAAACAGAATCAAACAATGATATGTTTACAAAAATAATGCGATATATTAGAAGCTAATTTTTTTCATGTGTGTTTGACTTTAGTGCAGTCATCCTACAGGAGACGAAAACTGTAGTTAGACCACTCTTGTTCTGAAAGGCTCAATTAGCAGGTTGCCTATTATCCTAGCAAAGCAATTTGGCTGCATATCCATACTCAAAATGTATGCAGGGAGAGCACATGCAAATATTTCTGATCAAAACATTTGAGTGGGAAAAATATGATTAAGACAAACAGATTGGATGACTATTTTTCACTGCTCAAGGATTCAAAAGGTGTGCAGTTGTTAGGTGTAGCATTGTTTGTTTATCCTGTGACTCCTGCTGGGAATGTAGGTACCCGTTGGTTTCTCTCTGAACAAAACCACAAACTAGTTTCTTTTGACCTAATTTAAGAGTGCGATTACATTGGGAAAAAATGTTGTTGAAGACAATGTAGCACTTCTGAGGTGAATCACGGACTGGTCACTCTCCCAGCAGGGCAGAATGAGGCACAGATTGTATATGTGCATATTTGGTCATACTAACTTCATGTTCTGCATTTCAGTGAGATTATAGATGTCAAAGCTGTAAAAATGTAAATAAGTCAGACAAGAGGGGCCAAGATGCCGGTATCTTACCGGTGTTTTCCGCTGGGTTGTGAGGGTGAGGATTTATGAACACAATGAATCTTGAAGCTTTGATGATAATTTACGGCAGCAGGATCATATTCCAGGTCCCAGTTCAGTCCACTAAGAGCAGGAAAATGAGGCTACAGCGAGGTCACAAAAACTGGCAGAATGCAGATCGAAGATCGAACAAAAAGAACCTTTCCAGGTTGGAAACAAGAAATAAACCCTTCTGTGAGATGCAGGCGATGGATGTGAAACTTCATGAACACGTTTCCGTTCTACGCTGGGTCAACTGTGCCGGCAAATGGTGATTACGTAATGGTTTCGACAGCGTTGTTTTGGAGTTCTCTCTGGCCCATTAACTACAGTTGAACAAGTTTAAAATTCACACCAAACCTAAGCATAGCTGACCGTGCACATCTCAGTATGGCAACATCATGCATCATCTAAAGAATTGATATTATCTTTTAGTTTTTACATTAATCAAAGAAGAAGAGGTATTGTTTATTTGTGGCATTTGTTTGCTTGTTTTTATGTGAGCAATGTAATGTAAAAATGGTTCACTCAAATTACATAACATTTTCAGGAACAGCGAGGAATGGTCTAAGAATCGCAGATTACATTTTAGACCTAACTGGGTCAAGGTAAAGGTCATCGAGAAACCAGATGGGGTATATTGTGCCTGCCAGCCCCTGTTTTTAATGTTTTTTAATACTTAACAGAGTCATGTTCAACCCCTCTATCATATTAGAGGTAGACTCACCTCTCATATAGTGTAACTTAGGCTGGCAGTGCTGCTGAAATAGATACCAAAGTTACTGCTTGACAGTAGAGATTATATTCTTCATGCGTGACACGAAAGGACTAAATTATTCAGCATTATTTGGTATAGGAATATATTGACGTATTTCAGTGGCTAGTTTACTCGCTGTACAATCACAAAATCTTGGCCTCAAAGACGCTCGAATGGCTGGCGCATCATTATATCATTATATCCAATATGATGAGCTGTACACTTGTGTGAAATATAATCCATTTTAGATGTACAGCAGACCTCTTTTAGCATTATGATTTGTCATTGACCTCATTTGTGTTTTACTTACACTGATTACAGTGAAATTAAACGGCTTGGTTCCCAATAAAAACTGAAACAGAACAGTTTGGGGTTTTTGTATCTGATTTATTTATTTGATTTGTAATAATCGAATCCATCTCTCTCTCTCTCTCTCTCTCTCCCTCTCGAGTTCTCTCCATAGCTCTCTCCCTATATCTCTCCTTATTTCTCTTTGTATTTCTCTCAGTAACTCTTTCTCATTCCCTATCTCTCTCCATATCTCTCTTGCTGTATCTCTCCATCGCTCCCTGTCCCTCCCTCTCGCTGACAGAACATTATCTGCAGTAGGTGAGCGAGAGCTCCTGTTTGCTCAGCCCTGGCCTGCAGTAGATGTCGGCCGTCTGTGATGGATGTTCCTCTCACTTTATGTTCCCTCAACTTTTTTCAATAATTTGTCTGTTCTGTGTTTTAGCGCTTCAGCACTTCCTCTTATATTTGCTGTCATAGCCTTCTGTCCCTGCTTTATTTGCTTTTGAAGCCATTTTAATAATCCCCAAAGAAGTTGTAAAGAATGCTTTTAAAAATCATGAGATTGCAATTCTAAGGAAATAAGAGTGTTGCCTCTGTAGGGTTTTATGGATAAGTGGAGGAGATTTATAATTTTTTTTTTTTTGGTGCTTACTCTGATATTGTTATGGATTGCTTACTTGAATTAAAGGTTGGCTTAATCATATTCATTAAAAATGCTTCTGAGCGCCCGCAGTGGGAGAATGGCTAAGTGGTGGCTGGCTTGACTGGTAAATGTCGAGGTTCTAGTTGAAGCCCCTGGGAGGCCTGGGATCCAGACGCGCTTCTGGAGAGATAATGACGGGATGCTCTCCACCATCGGGCTGCGGAGCAGCAAGGCCATTCACCCCTGAAGCACCCCTAGGGCTCTCCCCCTGTTACTCCAACTGTCGTTACACCTTTTTTAGCTACAGTGGAGATTGTGTGAAATCTTAATACATAGCTAGTAAGTGAGCGATGAAGCGCGGGAGGTTGAAAGTGTCATAGAATAATATTCACACTGATTAAATCTGTTACTCCATTTAATTCAGGGGTGAGTTACATCCGGGGCAAATGTTGATTATATCTCCTGTGACAAGGACTTTACGGCAATACGTGGATCATAAATAGCAGCCATTAGTACTTTCTTTTCCATGCATCTAACTGAGGTTGGGGGTACAATTACATTTTTGTTCTTATTGCTAATGTGCGTTACATCCTATTTTTACAGCCTTTGAAATGGGCCGGAGAGGTCTCTGTGCGTGCTATGTGAGTGCCAAAAATGACTTTAGTCGGATTATTATTATGTGATTATGTACTCAACCAAATGGCTGAAATGTTAAATGTGGTGATACTGGGAAATTAGGAGTACCTCAGTGCCTTTGATCCTTCCCATTAATTTAGGTATTTACATATTTTATAACCCTAATGTTGTTGATGGTGTCAGTTATTCCACTTAGCTTCTGAATGCAGTACTACTCGTGTCCTCAAGCGGGGACAATAAGAGCATGAATTTTGCGGTGTCAATAAGTTTCCTTTACCGCCAATGTTCAGTCTAGTCAACTTAAAATAATCACTTTTCTTGTGAAACATGCTTGTTCTAGACGGCTTAACAATGTGAAACATGTCGAGACAATATTATCAACAATAAGTTTTATGCGTGCATGGTTATTTGCATTGCGGGATGTGCAATATATAATTTATGTGAAAATTAAGCAAATTTTCTCCTACGAAGCACAGAATGAGTTGCACGTTTTAATAAAAAGAATGTTGAATATAGCCATTTATTGGTACAATTTTTAAAATGCACCATCATCATCATCAGAAGCACTCTCTGCAGCTTTCGTCTTGAGGGTGAACCATGGGTAAATCATATTCATTTCAGTTCGGAACTGGACAAGCTTTGACTTTGACTTCAATGCTTAACATTTATTGGTCAAACTCTTCCTGAGATTTATAATTTTGTTTCACAGTAATGAAGTAGCAACATGCTTCATTGTGCTTTCATTAGACAGAAGTTATTTCAGCTGAAGTGAAAAAAGTAATGATGTCCAACTACTCGCTTTATTCTTGGGCAGTATTTCTCGCTCTCAATCTTGGGGACCAACTGTACTGAGTATGCTGGATTTTGCTCCAACTGCAGTTACAATTCCAGTAAAATGCAAGCTGTTAATTTTTATTAATTTGCGGCTTTTCAGGTGAGAAAGACCTTTCACCCTCTTAAACCACACTGACAGAAATGGATTAGCACTCCGTGTTGTTTAAAAGCCAAGCGTTCATATTGTGTTTATTTTGCGATATTGAGAGCCGAGCCAAGCCAAGGTAACAATCAATGCTAATTTTTCTTCTGAGAGCCGGTGTTTAAGATCTCTCCAACAATTTTTCTTTTTAAAAAAAAAAAAAAAAAATCAGGCTCAAAAATTATGAGCAAACAGGTTCGACTCATAACTTTCTTTGTCGCCAAATCATTATGACCAAATAAATGGTTAGTATTAGTAACCACTTGTCCATAATTTGAAGAATCGGAAGCCACTTGATTCTTCAGTTTCAGGAGTCTGACTGCTTCCTGCTTTCATGTGATAAAATGTTGTTTGCAAAATACTGCAGTTTGAATACAACGCTCTGTTAAGCATGCATAGCTAATTCTGACAAAATGTGGTTTAACAGGGTCAATAATTCCTGTGATCATGAATAGTGCAGTTAAGTAAAATGAGCAACTCTCTAAAATTCGGGGATTGCAGTTGTGGTCGAAACAAAAACAATCGGATCACACTGGATCTCCCGGTCCAAGTTCGGGACCTACCAGTCTAGAATGAAGGTGAAATAGCGGAAGATAAAATAAACATGAAATGCATAAGTGAATGATTGAATGCAATTGAAAGATGCATTATTTACAGTATTTGTCATTTATTTATTTGTCCTCTCATTTTGTCTCTTTCAGCGCAGCCAAATTCACCAAAAATACACGAAGGCTGGTGGGCCTACAAGGAGGTTGTGCAGGGCAGCTTTGTTCCAGGTAAAGATTTACGGAGCCCGTCGTCCTGTCATGTGTTCACGAAATCTTCTCTCTCGCATTTTTGCATACAGTTATTTATGCTTTGCACTTAATTACATATTGTCAAAACAACACCTAGTCAAAGGTGTTGTAGTGTTATTTGAGCTATTTCTGATTAGTGTTCATTTCTCTTAAATGTTAATATATTTTTATATTATATAAAATGTGCTAATTGAAAGAGGCTTAAGGACGGTGGTGAGGAGGGCACGCTGTGTGCCTTACCCTGGAGGTACACACACACACACACACATGCGCGCGCGCACTCAAAATACACTATTAGTTGTAGATATTTAGCAGACAAAGTAGGCAGCCTATGTCAAGCGCTACACCCCATAACCGTAGACAGGGCTCTGTCACGCACTCACAGGGTCAGGCAACGCCAAAGCCTACTTCAACTTATTTTGCTGATCTCATTATTAATAAACAGGTAATTTATAATAAATAATTATTAATAAACTCAGTGAAAAATGTTCATGTACTATTTGGATGGGTCACTTTGTTAAAAGAGCTTTTCGCCATTGTTGTAGTCCATTTTGTTCAATCTTGAGTGTTTCCGGTGGCTAGAATTTTTACTTTGGTTTTTTTTTTTTTTTTTAAATACGCCAAATAGTGACTGTGATGAATGCTAAAATTTGAGTCAGATTTTGTTCGGACTAAAAGTTTAGGCTTTGCTTAGATTTTGCCAAGTTTGCTTGAGCATGCTATTTATTTTAGTCTTGACACAATGCAGCTGAAATTAGAGATTTGGATGAATCTGGTTAAACAAAGACTTGCTGCTCATTAGCACTGTCACCTCGCTAGCTTAGTAGTGTGGTACATTAGCCAAACTACAGTCACTGCAAATCATGAAATGCAAGAAACTCTACTTGGCTTGCTAATTACAAAAGAGCACTAGGTTGCAGGAAAATGAGGAAACAAGCGGTTATCATTGTGTACGCTCATACGCTATGCCACAGCCTGTTTCATGGTTTTTTTTTTCATCTAGGGAAACTGGAACATCCTGCATAAACAAAGATTCAGTTCATAACATTATGCTAGCTACATTTATTTGGAAGACATTTTTATCCAAAGTCCTCTTGCTTGTGTAAGACCCACCCCCAGGTTCTCTGCTGAACGAGTCGTAGCTACTGAAGTCCCAGTGATGCTGCTGGCTGTGTCTTGTGGAGGGAAGGCTAGGCAAGGAATGAATAAAAATTTGTACTTTTCCAGATTGAGTTTTAGGCGACGCTGAGCTATCCGCGTTGAGATGTCATCCAGAAATACGGACTGTGTTCCTTGGACCTGCATGTCAGAGAGAGGGAATGAGAGGATAAATTGTTTTTTATCAGCATAATCCTGCTAAGAGAAAGCTGTAGATGTGATAGCAGAGCCAAAAGAAGCGTGAATGGGGGAAAAAAAAAAATAAAAAGCTGAGGCCCCGAACAGGGCTGCCTGAAGCAAGAGGCTGGGGATTGAGACTGATCCCATCCAGGAAGGCTGGCGAGTCCAATCCACTAGATAAGAAGCAAATCAAGAGACGGCAGAACCAGAAATATCAGCCAAAGTGGAGATTAGGAGTTGGAGGTTGACTGCGTCAAAAGCAGCAGACCGGTCAAAGAGGTTGAAGACAGTAGGGAGGGACGAGGTATATGCTGAGAGCAGTCGTAACAGAGCAGCAGTCTCAGTCGAGTGGCCAGCTCGAAGGCTGGGGGGTGAAGATGGTGATTCGGTAGGAGGAAAGAGGATAATTGGTCAAGATACAGCTCACTCCAGAGCTTTAGACAGGGATGGCATTTATACAGGATGGTAGTTTTCAATGTCCGTGAGGCCAAGGCTGGGTTTCTTGAAGAGCTGGGTACGGGGCTGGCCATCTCTGAGGCAGGAGGACCACGTATAAATCCAACGGAATACATAATAATAGAAGAAAGAAAGGGAAAAAGCTCACTGGATGTAAACGGCAGGGCAGGAGATGAGATGGGGTATAAGCGATTGGTTGTGGCAGAGTGGGCTGTTAAAGATGGAGTATATTTTGAGGCCCCAATGTGTTGGAGGAGGAGAATATAGGGGTGGGTTGGTCCTGTGGAGTTGGAAGCATTTCTGGGTGAGTGATGGAGTTTTGTGTTCACAAATCATGATTCATTCTTCTTGCAAGTTTGCTGTTTGTTTCTATGTCAAAATTTGGTGGAAGAATCTTCTCTTGGACAGGCACTAAAGCCTACTGGCTAACAACGAGCACTCAATTCTAAACACCATACCTAAATTGCTTTCCTACCGACACAGTTCCGATGCTGTTGCGGACACGGAAGCCAGGTAGCTGCTTGAGCTAGCATCGGCTGTATTTTTGGCAATACTGCTGGCAACGGGAATGTGTCCTCAGCTGCTTTTATAGAATGCACAGATTTGGTAGCTTTGCTACCTTTTTCTCCTATTATTTTTTCTTCTCTCTCTGTTTAGACTCTATTTTTGTTTAAAAAAATATCCTGTCTGCTTCTTTCTAAACAGTCAATAACTTTAATGTAAACCTGGCTGTCAACATGTTTGACATTGCAAAATTTTCTAAGCACACATTTCCCAGCAATTGTTGCACTGCAGACAATGGCACCAATGCAAAGAAAATGGTATCAAGTGATGGAATAGTTGGCCTATACATTATCCAGGACTGAAATTGGCATATAGGCTATTATCAAAAACTATTTTTCAAATAACCACGATGGAGCTGGATTCCCACAGAGATATTCGATCAAGCCCGATATGACTCCAGTACTGCAATTTCACAAAATTCCGGTTATTTGACATCATGTGCCAAGGCAAATTTTTTACTTTTATTTTTTTATTAATAAAATAGCAAAAATTGTATCTTCAAAATTTGAACTGATGAACAGTTTAATAATTAGATGATGCGCACTCTATAGAGATGCTAGCCCCCGCCTCTTGGTGACCTTGACCTTTGACCTTTCGACCTCAAAATGCAAATTTGGACAGGGTACTCTAGGATCATTACCCCACAAAGTTTAGTCACCCTAGCTTCAGTGGTGGCCGAGCTGACGCGCGGACAGACAGACACACACACACACACACGCGCACGCACGCACGCACGCACGCACACACACACACACACGCACACACAGACAGTGCTAAACTGTATACCCACGCCCCCTCGTCAGGCGTGGGTAATGAAAGGGAACAATGGGTACACTCATAACATACACTTGGAAATCAGATTAAATGAATAGAACTAATTAAGAAATGAAATACAAATATACAATATACACAAAGGAGCAGAAACACGTTTTGTCTGGTTGCTGAAATGCTGTATTGTGACGTCGCTGTTTAAATATTATTTAATTGTATTTGTTGAACAAGTCAGGATAGCTTTTTATTACATGTTAACTTTGCATACATGCATTAGTGTAACACAAAATATAATAAATATGAATTCACAATATTAAAACTGCATACTTTTTTAACCATTGTGCTGGCTCAGTGATACACGACACTTATCTACTAGTGCAGCCGCATAGTTAGCTTGACATAAGCAATAAAGACAAGTTTTGAGTTGGGTACCTGGATTTACAAGTTTTAAAGGTTTAAAAGCTGTTGCATGTGTTGTCATTGTTGCAGCCACCTGGTTGGACTTTTTGGAGATGCATAAAAAAGACAGAATTACATTTCATGATTGAGACATTACGATATGTGATATCTTTGCTCTTGTTTTTTACGAGCCAGGCTCAGGAAAACAGTTGGGTGAAACAAATTTGAAGAATCACTTTGCTCTTAATTAGTATAAACATGGTCTCTGGAACTAAACTTTTATTTGCAAACGAGGAATTCAAATGACAAGGGCTCACACCTGTTTCGACTAAACGTGGCGTTCAATTTAAGTGGAAAACGCTGAAACAATTTAGCACGTGTGTGGCAACATTTCGTGCTCATTAATTTACCTGAGCTTTCAATACAGCTATATAAACACAATGTGGACCTAAGAATTTTATTCTTCATGGCAGGCGTTTGTATTTCTCTCACTCTGAGGAGTTGGAGCGTAAATATCGTATATGTGACGTGCGACTAATTAAACTAATTAAGGCAAATTAACTGCTTAATAGAATTTTGACCGAGTTTGACAAGCACTGCTTTAGTGTACTTAAAAAGTAATATTTAATGATTTGATTATGAATTGATTATACTGTTTTTGTATTGCTTATAGAAACCTTTGAATACTGGGAATTTTTTTTTGTTTAGTTTTGTAGAATCTGGAAATATAAATGACAAATGGCTGATAAGCTTGGTCCAGAGCCAGGCCAAATGGCAATAAAACTTGTGTGGACTTCCCCGCTAGGATGCTCGCTCAGCCTGCCTGTAGAGGGTGTCCCTGGTTTTACTTTGTAAGAGGGGGGTAGTTGCAAAGCCCTGACTGCCACAATGCCATGTGGGAGTCATATTACTGCCCTTACTCTTAAGTTTAAGTCCAGTCATATCAATCAGTTTAAAATAATCTAAATCTCTGGGAACTTCATAATATGTTAATATGTTCCAGATCCTGTGAAGAAATCACTTATATACTTATAACCCAATTGAAGTATATAATAATCCATCTTAAGGCTTTTTCATGACAACTGCATCATATTAGTACATATTCCTATCATGTTTGGTCTTGTTATTCTCGGGGGAATCCAAGGAGTTGAATGGAGTATGTCTCATTCCCATTGGAATTATAGTTCATTCCCTTTTGGAAAATCCTGAAAATTGATCAGAATTCACCCGGGTTATCACCCTAGTCTCCTCTCTCTGCTGGACATCCTCCAAATGGTGGAAACCCAAAAACCAGATTCAGCCCCCCTTCCAGGGCGTTTATGGCCAGGCTGCCTGGATGGTAAATGGACTGCATTTATATAGTGCTTTCTAGTCACATGATATGACCCCAAAGCGCTTTACAACTTTTTGCCTCTCATTCACCCTGATGTCAGAGGCTGCAATGCAAGGCGCCACCCTGCACATCAGGAGCAGTGTGGTGTTCAGTGTCTTGCTCAAGGACACTTCGACATGTTCTCTGGAGGAGCCGGGGATCGAACCGGGAGCCTTCTGAAAGCGAGGAGACACTTTCCGTTCGAGAAAGAATCGTCTTCGGTTCCTCCCTACGCTAGGCGTGAGTAGTTCTTTAATTATGGAGAATGGTATCCCAGCTCTCCCCACGTGCCTGAGTATGTGTGTAAGTAGCCAATCTGTGTAGTTGGGGGGGATGGCATCTGAGTTTTCCTCACGCACGTGGTGCGGTGTCTCTTCGTGTGCGTGTGCATCCTTTCCTCCAGGTATGACTTTATTCCCTCTCACTAAATTGTGTGTAACTTGTCATTGGCTTAACGTTGATCTGTTTGATCTAAGCTTTTGCCTACCTGGTGAATAAATTATGGTTATTCCTCTCAGCTTGCGTGGTCTCTGTGGCTCCTAATCCTTTTATTCTTTCTAGCCATGGTACTTAGGGGGCGATTCCTTACCATTCCAGAGTAGCTAGCTGATATTGTTGGTAGTGATGGGCTTTAAGTTGGATTGCAGATTACGGTCTACCCCTAAAGAGTTTATGTAGTACAGGTCCTGTGGATTTGGCCTTAAGGGTACACCTGGGCTTATAAGCCGGTGCCTGGTAGATCCCCTTAAGGGGCCCTTTGGTGAACATAAACTTGGGTTTGTGACATGTTTATGCTCAGTGCTATTTTGTTTATGCCTAGATGCTACTATCATGGTAATTCCTTCCATCCTCTAGAACTATCACTGAACTAAGATCCGGCAGCTGCGTTTGTTACCCGGGGACGTTGGCTGAGTAACAGTGGTTTTCTCAGACGAGTCTGATGGAGTAGCTGCCCTGAGGTTCATGCACGCTGTCCCTAAACTATACATTCTAATTCTAATTTGGAGTCAGGGTACCGAGGGTATAACAAAATTTGGTATTCTAAATGTATTATTGACTCAGATTACTAGTAACCCTTGTGCTTTTGTGCCCCGTCCTTTAAACGGAGAGAGATATCCATTCTATTGTGACTCACACCAGCCAGGAAATTGTGCGACTGAACGCCAGCCAAAAAGAATACGTAAAATCCTTCGCCCCTGCAATGTCCGTACTTGGTATTATTTTGTGGGGTTTTACAGATTTTTTTTCTGTTACATGAAAACACTGAAAGGGGGCCTAGATTATGCTTACACTACATGCACCGGAGGCCTATTCAAGATTACAGGTGTTAGCGAGAATGAATGATTAAACCATGTTTGGTTCAGCATAGGTGAGGGAGGACATCTGTAAACAGTCTTACCCTGCTTTTCAAGATGCCGTCCAGCTTTCTCAACATCAGCATCCCCACTTTGGCACTGCTTGTTAAAAAAAAAAAAAAAAAAATTGGCCTAAAAACCTTGTTTACAGTCCTGTTGGCGGAAATGCAAGAACTCACGGCCATTCAGAACTTGTTTGTCTTTCCTTTACCACACTTAGCCGGCAAATTTTGGTCTGGAAGACGCCTCTGGTCTCGCGAGTGCACTTACTCAGCTGTGAGCTATACTGTCACAGAGGGAAAAAAAAAAAAAGTTCACTTCAACAATAGATTCACTATATCATTTTTAGAAGCACCTCAAATAGAGTCATGAGTTTAGGATATTGTTTTTGGCATATGCTCCGGTTGCCTCATCAGTGATTGATGTTATTTCATTCCTATCGCTGCTCGAAGTCATTGTCGCAAACACAGCTGTGTTTTTATCGAGGAACTCTCCCTCTCTTCTTGCGTTTTCACCCTCCTCTTCTACCTCCGTCTTGTCGTACCCATCTTATGTTCAGTCCGCAGGCTGCGCACCTCACTGCTCCAGTGCTCGATCTGCCAGTGTTAAGAAGTGTTACGAATCTGCATTCGACTCGCTGTCCAAGGGAATGCTGAATGGCGTGATGTAAAATATAAACTCGATGGATGATTTCATGCAGAATCTTGTGAAATGAGTCTATTTTTATATAAGGAGTTGGAGAGTGCTGTTTTATGTGTAAATGTAAATGTAATTAAAAAGTCCTCCGTGTATAATGTTCTGCATTACAAATTCTACTTAATTGCAGCAACAACATATTTGTACTTAGTTAATTCCTCCCTCTGTTTTCGGGAAATGCTTGCAGTCCATGTCGCTATAGATTCCATTTCAGTTTACAGTCCATTACATTCAGCTGTGGCCATGAATGCTGATCGATGCAGATGGCTGGGTTCAAACTGGGAGCCTGAAATATCTGATTGATAGTAACAGTAATGTGTATTATGCACATACAGCCAGAGGCATAATTATTGTCACCCTTCATAAAAGCTATAGTCAACGACAAGGTACTTATTCATTTGGTCAGAAAATCATACCTGCTCTCGCTTCAAGTCGATGGCCGAGGCTGGTGAGAATAAAACAAAGGTATTTACTTCTGAACACTCTTTGGGGAAAAGCACCATGCTTTGACTCAACCAATGAATAAATTAAAGAACTAAAGGCATTCGGTATTAGTGCTTTCGCCCTTGATTCATTGCCATTGTGTAGGGGAGAGCAGAGCCTGCTTTTGCCTCCTGCAGTCTTGCGTATCTTCGGCCTGTTTCACTGCATATATTTTGTATTCAGTGGAGACATAGGCAGTTATGTAGAGGGTGTGAACTTGTAATAACCTCTCAATTAGTGCGAAAGTTGTCATGCGATGTTGTCTTATTGATTTTTTTTTTTGACAAATAAGAGCACTTTCATGTCAATTTGATTTCTTTTCATATTGTCTTCCTATAACCTTATTAACCTCCGCCGAGGAGGTTAATGTTTTCGGTGCCGTTTGTTTGTTGGTTTGTTTGTTTGTGTACAAGATAACTCAAAAACCAATGGCCGGATTTTTATGAAATTTTCAGGGTGGGTGAATATTAAGTCAAGGAAGAGGTGATTAAATTTTGGCATATCTAGGCCAAAGTACTGCTCCAAAGTTCAAGATTTCAAGTCTTTCCAATGGGCCAGAGTTCCAATTGCCGTGCTTTTGACTTTGCTGCCTCCTGGCGGCGGAGGTTCTGCGCTCTCTGAGTGCTTTTCTAGTTAAGCAATTGTGCTGCAAATCTTTATCTGTATATCTTAAGACTCTTTATTTAATACCTTTAAAACATAATTTCTGATGAAAGTTACGTATTCATCGCAGGCTTACAGGCTTTTGCCCTCCATCGTAGCTGCTATTCTTGTCTCGATACTGCAGCTCATAGCAGGCTACACTCATTCATTCGCTGAAGTGTTTGAAATTGTGTGTTTGTGTCTGTGTGTGTCTTAGAGATCATTTATGGTATTTTGTACAACTTTGTGAAACACACATGCACTCACGTGCGCGCGCACACACACACACACGCACACCCACACACGCACACATACACACACGCACACACACCCCGCCGTACATGCACACAGACATGCACACACAGCATGCAATTACTTCATGCAATTATCATTCAAAAAAACCTGTTTTGTGTAGTCATGGGATATGGCTGTTGGTTTAAAAATATCCATGTTAAAAGTCCAAAAATATCCATGTTAATAATTCTGTTCCCTTGTCAAAAGCTTAGTTGCTGGTTACTCGAATTTCACAATGATTCAGAGTGAGATGTACTTGTCAATTTAAGTGCCTGTGTACTTATACAGTTTGACATTGGAGTGCAGCCACAGTTGCTCTGCATATAATCAGGGTGTCGAAATCCAGAAGTTGAAGTTACTCAAAAAATGCTGTTCGGTTTGGAGGTAGCGTTTCCGGTGTTGTCGAGTATTAAGTCTCAACCGTGGAATACCTGACCCCAATCTCCCCTCCGGAGTTTGAGGACACATTGCCTGAGGTATGTTCTCCGTGATACGCAGGAATCATGTATTCTCCATGCAGCATTCTCCGCCGTGTGCTGAAACATCTCGGCAGACGTTGCACGACCAGAAGTCGCGTTCGTACTGCAAACTGCTATGCCCATCATAACTTTCATCGAAATTGTCATCTAATATTTTTTTCCAATAATACGCCATCCAAAAGTACTGAGTATTTGAAAATACTAAACAATTAAGTGGAAAGTAATAACAGAAATGCCAAATACTTCATGTCTCATTCATTAGCACTGCTGGGAGTGAAGGACAGTTAAGTAAATGAAACAGGCTACAGCCAGCCCAATTTTCTGCTCATTAACCCTCGCCGCTGATAAGAAAACATCCTCTCGCTCTCTGTTCAGTCTTCCTTACTCTCTTCCCCCCTCCGCCCCTCTGTCTTTTATCTACTTTCTCCATAATTAACACTGTTTGTGCAAAGGAGTCCCAGCTACAGTAGTTCATGGTGGAAAATGGCATCAGTGTGTGGTATTTGTTTTAAGTTTAAGGTGATAATATGGTGCAATTTTCTCAAAGTCGGTCCTCTTACCCAAATATGGTAAAATCCCCGGCTGGGTTCGTTTTGTTGCTCCCAAATGTAAGGTGCATAATCAGAATTGCCATTGCTGACATAATAGCTGTGTGAAAGTGTGAATGAAGCCGCTGTTCACAGAATTCATCAGACTAAAAGTGACGGAAAATATATGAAATCAGCCTTCACTTAAAGAAAAAAGTAAAGTAAAAAAAACATGCTGTAAATTTGTATGGCGCTGGGATATCGTGGCTACACACTCACACGCACGCACGCGAGCACACACACGCACGCACACACGCACGCACGCACGCACGCACACACGCACACGCACACGCACACACACACGCACACACACAAACCAAGCTCTATAGGCACACCATGCTATTGCTAAGCAAGGCCTCCCTTTGTTCTCAGAACTGGCTTCGTTCTTCTTGAGACTTTGGAAACGTTCCTCTGAGATTCAGGTCCATTTTGACGTGATTGCATCATGTCATTTCTGCAGCTTTATGCTGAAAATCTCTCGTTCTGCCTCATCCCAAGGGTGCTCTGCTGCATTCAGATCTAGTGGCTGGGGATGCGACTGAAGTATAGCGGTCTCATTGTCATGGTCATGAAGCCAGCTTGAGAAGACTTACTATGCTTTATGCACTATTACTCTGCAAGTGGCCATTAGAATATAGGTAAATTGTTGCCCAAAAGAGCTTCTCTCTGTCAGCAACAATGCACTCAGGTAGGCTCTGGCATTTCAACAATGATTGATTGGTATTAAGGGGCCATAAGTGGGCCTTGCAAACATTTCCTGCGCCATTGAACGACTGCCATGGCTTCACGCTTGTTTGCAGGTTGGGTGCATGGATTCACGCTTGCCAAATTATGACCCTACCATCTGCCTGTTAGAGCAGGGATTGAGATTCATCCGGGCAGGCTATGTTTATGCCATCTTAAACTGTCTATTTGTGGTGAGTGTGTGCCCACTACAGCCTCCGAGTTCTGTTGTTGGCAGATAGGGATGGAACCCGACCTGGTTCGTCTGCTATTGTAGCCCATCCGCGTCAAAGCGTATCGTTCTGGGCATTCTGGGATGCCGGTCCACTGGCCGTAGTCATTAAGAGTAGATATCTGGATTAACTGTGGGGTTTCAGTCCGCTCAAACTAGGCTGGCCACTCTGACCTTTCCCGTTTAACAAGGCCGTTCTATTGGCAGAACTGCTACAAACTGGATGCTTTTTTCAAATTCTTTTTCACACCATTCCGAGTAAACTGTAGAGGCTGTTCGTGTGAACTTATTAGCAGCCCAGCACTCTCAGTAATGCTCTAGCCAACCTCTGTGACTCCACCAAACCAAAAGGTCAAAGTCACTGAAATCACATTTCACCAAATTTTTATGTTTGATGTGAACATTTCTTGAACCTCCCAACCTGCACTCACCTGATTTTACTCATTTCATAAGGGTCACCAGGTTGGCTGATTGGATAATACAATGAAGAAGTAGGTGTACAAATGTTCCTAACCCTTAGAGCACTGAAATAAATTGAAAAATATATACATTTAATTACAGTATCTTGTGTTGTTGAAATCCTATCATGCGGCAACTTTTTAAGAGACAGGGAGCTCTTAGTTGGCACATGATAGGTTTTCAACACCTTTGATTTTGAAATCTTAAATCATTGAGCAACAATAGCTGCATTTAGCGCTCTTAGAGCCTGGTGACTGTATTTACTTTGGTCAAACAAACCATAAAGTTTCAGTGATGCGCACCCATTCTCTACTTCTCCGATGATAATTTCCTCGGTCGAACCTTTGACCCTGTGTGTCGACCGCGGAGCTTTTCCATTGGCTTGGCAGAAGTACAACAACCTGCCCCACTTCATTAATTCACCTTTGGTCCAGTTATTTCCAAGACTTTGCCTCTCTGCTGAGCGGGCAACTTCAGTCCCATCTGCAGCTGTTTTGAACAGCTGGTGCACATTGCCTGGGACAGAGGAGTCTATCTGGCCCGCTTAGTCAGTACTGTAGCTTGTGCGATGTCCAGTCCCACAGCTCCTGAGTACTGATCCCTTCAGACTCACCGAAGAGCGGCTGGCTACTGGCATTAATAATGTCTTTATCACCCAGATCTGTAAAAAAAAAAAATTAAGTTCCTAGTTCTGCTTTTCCTCAGACGTTATTTTCCAGTTGATAAGCGTCTGAATTTAAAATAAATAAATGAATGCAACTTAATACTTGCACTAGTTGATATTCCTTGTTAATAGTAGTCCTGCCTCTAGGCTAACGCTTATGGCGGACCGGAATACAAATAAATAGCTACCGGGCAACGGTTTATCGACCAGTATATCAAAATAGCTACCGGGGAAACAAGCGTGGGTCCTCTTCATGTTGCCGACTGGGAGGACTATAGGGTTTAGTGAATGTTATCTGCTTTTAAAATCAAGTGCGATAGCTGGGATACAGCGCACAGCATTGATGTATGACTCTCCATCATTAGAATTCGAAATCAACGCATGTGTATCTGTAGACTTGGCGGAACGTGTGAAAAATGTAAGTTTTACCGCTCACACGTGATATTTGCGGTGAAATATTAATTTGATGTTGATGATTTATGCACGACCTCTGCATCACTGTATGTTTGATCTCATGCGCGTATCGAGGTTCACTCCTGTCTCTCTGTAGATATTACAAGCGCTTTGAAAGCACCTTTTGAAAGTCAAAGCTTATCATTTTCTGCATCAGGACGTGTTAAAGGCAATTGGGCTGCCACAGCCAGGGTCAAAGGCCGTACAAGAGAGGACTGTCTATCACCGCGTCTCAAATAGAGATGAAAAACAGCGTGAGTTTGCGTGTCCAACTTTTATGTATGTCTCTGTATGGTCCTTTGTTAAAATGGAATTGTTTTTCTGAAATGATACAAATTACACTGTAAACCCAGATAGTGTGGCAAACTCAAATGTTTCACAAAAACTTTTTACCTCAAAAAATTTTGTTAGCCAGCTTAAGTGAATTTTGTGGATGGTACTTAAAGAAAACAAGTAAACATTTAGTAGAGATATTTATGCAATGTTTTTTAAGTGCCGTTAACACAAGATCATTAAATTGGCTTAAACACAATTTTTTTTAGAGGTAGTCAGTTTCTACAAAACAATTGGGGTGTGCCACAGTATCTGGATTCGGAGTGTCGAAAAGTACCAGAACTTCAGAGAAGCCTGCTCCCGTAACCAGCAGTTATGATGCAGTGACACATTCAGATGAAGCTTGTCCTTAGCAAACATGAAGGACACCTTTTGTGCCAGGCAGGGTGTCAGACATTGTCAGTATGGTCACTGCCGTAAGCCAGAGGTGTGCAGTTCACTGCACAGAGTGGAGAATCGTGTTAGTGCGAACTCTCTTTGATAACGTTTGTCGCTCGGATACGTCAGTTAGCTTTTTCTCCCCCCCCCCCCCTTTTCCCTTCGGAGACGTGCACTTGCATTTTATTTCTGAGGTATACACTCCTCTTTTGTTAAAGTACAGCGTATCGGGCGCCTCGGTGGCACATCGGTCTGAGCGCGCGCACCGTGAAGGCTGTGTCCTTCTCGCGGCGACCTGGGTTCGATTCTGGCTCGGGTCATTTCCTGCATGTCATCTCCATTCTTCTACCTGTCCTTCTGTACTCTGTAACTATCAAATAAAGATTAAAATCTTTTTAAAAAGTGCAGTATATCAGTGTGTGTATGTATGCTGCCTCTTGTATTATCAAAGGAGATGAATCCTGTAGACCATGGAGAGGGATAAGAGTTTGGGGACAATACAATAGTTTTTCTCGTGATGTGATGCATGTTCTGTATTATTTCTTGTTTTCAGCTCAGGTTGTTCTCCAGGACTTCTTTCCATTCAGCTGCAGAAAGGATTCTGGGATTCTGAGATGTTTTGTTAGCAGCAGCTTTTTATTTTTATATTTGTTTACATATTTATTTACTTTTTGAGTGAGCGGACCAGTGCTTCTTAACTTGTTTTACTTGTGCTAGAGAGAGTAACCCCTGTGCTCTTTGAGTAAATTGACAACTCCAGTTTTCGGCGATTTTTCTTTAATTTCTTTTTTATTCTTTTTTATTTTATTTTATTTTTTGCTTTTACTAAGCAATTCCGTTGCATTTTTAGAATGCTCCTCCTGTAATTACAGCTGAGAAATGGAAGACCTTTGAAAAGGATCAGAAGTTAACTGAAATTAGAACCGCTCTCAGGAACAGGTTTCTATGATCAAAAACGCGGAAGCCGAGCGAAATAAGGGCCGCTATCCAGGGCTGGTGATTGAAATTTCATTCATTATGCAGCTATTGTGGGGGAACACCATTATTAGCAAAAAACTTCCCTTTGAAACCGTACAGGCAGGTGATTTTGTTTGGTAAAACTTGTCTCAACTGGAATCATATATGTTGTGTGTCAGGCTGTTTTGTGCTTTATTCATGTTACTTGATAACACTCACTTCCTCACGCATTAAGTTGTCATGTCTCCCCCTGGAGGGAGAAGGCAGACCTGTTTTATGCTTGTTTCCTGTTCGCGTTTGCATTTGAGTCGGCGTTCCCACTTTATTTCCGGAGCGTAACTCCAAAACCGTTTGGATGATCTTAACTGGACTTTGCGTGCTTACTACTCAGATCCTGAAATGGTGCCTTTTCGCATGTGCCTGTCTGTCCGGCCGTCTGACTGTCCGCCTGAATGTGTTCAATATTTTTCCAGAGCATAAATCCTAAACTGTTTGCATGATCCTCACGAAACTTTGCATCTCTACTACTCAGGTTCTGCAGTGGTGCCTTTTCGTATGTGCCTGTCTGTCTGTCTGTTTATCCGTCCGTCCGTCTGTCGGTCCTTCTGTCCGTCCGATGGGTTCGGCAGGGAAGGGGGCGGAGGGGGAGACGTCTGTTTTTATGAGTAAAAACACATTCTAGTTATTCCCTGCCACAAAGTGGAAGGACATACAGGATTGAGAGTTGTCCTTCTGCGCGGCAGTTCGTCCCTTGGTTCGTATGCAGACCCATGCTTTTTTTTTTTTTTTTTTTCTAGAATTCCAGACCCGTTCAATATTTCTGCTTAGTCACCGTAACACATTCATTTGGGTTACAGACATTAAAATGTGCCCTGTCCAAAAAATTGGGACAGTGGTCATTACTGGGTAAAGTGGCACCTTGTTTTTTTATTTACCAGAACATGTGCTCGGCCCTGCTTGCATATGGCACTCTGGTCGATGAGTCCTTGCCCATATAGCCACAGAGAACACGGCTGACCTCTTTTCTATTTAGTGTTATCCATTTAGCTGCAAAGAACCAGGACCATCAGGTAATTTACTTTAAAATGTGTCTCCAGTATTCGAAGTGGGTCTCTCTCAGTACTCATACTGTTTATTTTTCCACTAAGGCGCCAATCATAAGCATGTCACTCATATGTCTACACACTTCCTGGTCATGTCCTGAAGTCCCATTGTGTCCACTTTATCAAACATCATTGACTTCAATGGTAAGGGCAATGCTTAATGTACTTTTTATGCCCCCGTAAACAAAGTTTCGGGGGCATATAGTTTTCCACCTGTCCGTCTGTCTGTCTGTCCCCACTTTGCAATGGCTATAACTTTTGATCGGCTCATGATAGGACTTTGATACTTGGCATAAGCATTGCTTGTCAGAAGGCATTTCAGATAAGGTCATGACTTTTGACCTTCTGACCTTGACCTTGGAGCATGACGTTTGGTGACGAAAACTTTAACATGGGCCATAACTTTTCATTAGCCAGTAATAGGCATTTGATACCTAGCATATGTATTCCTTAGGATAGGGCCTTTCTGATGAGGTAATGAATATTGACCTTCTGACCTTGACCTTTAACCTTTGATTGACTCATGATAGGCCTTTAATGGTTAGCATGTGCATGTTATGTACGGGGGCATCAGTGTTTCACAAACACATCTTGTTATTCATTAGGCGTGTGATTAGTCCTGAAATGTTCCTAAAAGACAGGTTATTGTTCAGCTGAGCCTGTGTTCATCAATATTGTTCCCATGTCTGTGTGACATGTCTAACAGGTAGAAACCTTTTTAAATTGACATTCACTGGTCGAAAACTAATTATTGGAAGCAAGGAAGTTGGCTGTCTGGTGTCTCATAGTTCAGCGGAGGAAAATGGACATCCTGTATTACGCTGCTGTCCTCCTTCTTGGAAGCAGTCATGCAGGGAAGGACTTGCATGTACTAATAGTTCTCGTGTCAGGCAAGGATTGTCATTCCCCCGATAGCTGGCAAACTTACTGGTTACCGGCAGCACTGGAGCTTATCAAGCCTGCGATGCCGAAAGAGTAATTTCTCTTCTGATATCCATTCAGAACAGTGACTTAACTGTCCAAAAACGATTCCATGTTCGACTAACCTTTGAAATTCAAAACGTTCCTCTCTGAACTAATTACTGTTCTGGAGCTGATTTTTTTTTTATGAGCAGTAAAAGTGAGGATTCTGACTTAGTTTTTATTCATATTCGTCTCGTCTAGTGTTAGCATTCTCAGTGCGTGTGCTCTCCTGCCGAAATCACCCCCAATGCTCTTGTGCCTTAGATACTTAGATGCCTTAGATAATCAAACATTGCTGCCCCCACGAACTGACTTCCAGCACCATTGGACAACCCCCGAAGGACTTAACAGACCTGGTCAATATCAGCTGTCTCAAGTTCTTTATGTGTCTTTATGTAGATCAAAATCTGCTTCTTACACTGGCAAGCACTATGATAAACGTTTAAAATGGGGCTTCGACCTCAATGTAAAAACTGAAAATCTGACTCAAAGAAGGATGGCGCCCGGCTGGAAGGCATTGCGAGTCATTTCAGAAATGTATTTTGAGACCACTGAAACTGGAAGTGGAGCAAGCTCAGAAATGCTTTGCTACTGGTTGCCTTAGTTTGTTAGGTTTAGGTTTATTTTATTTTTTTATTACGGTATAATGGAAAATAAGACAGAAAGCACAGCAGTATTGTGACCTTTTAGATTTAGTCTTTCGCAGCTATTGGTATTAAACAACTATTTCCCAAAAAATAAATAAATAAAATAAAAATCTTGACTTCAAGCTCAAAATGTAAATTAATCCCAATAGATTTGCCAGAAGTTTTTTATTAAAAAATAGAAAAATAAGAAGAATAATATTTTCCTGTGTTTGAAATAGCAAATTTCACCCCTTCAATACATTCCCCCCAAAAAACGCAGCAACTGCAGAGATCAGTGGGGAGAATCACATTTCCTGTTTACATTTTTACTTGGCTTTCAGAAAAGCACAGTTACCTGTTATGCTGCAGAACAGGAAGTTAAGTGTAGAGGCAGAGCACTGTCCACTTGGTAGTTTATGGACATTTCAATCACGAAGACTTCCGATTTAAGGAAAAGAGATTTATTAACAATGCAATCACATGAAAGAAATTCAGGATTTGGCGATGACTCCGTCCTCGAGGTGTGATGGCGTAGGTTGTAGGACGCCACGTGCAGTGGCCCGAAATAAAAGGGAAAATCAGCAACGTGCTGAGAGATAAAATAACATAGAAATAACGAGCCTCGCAATACCAACGGACGAGACTCAGTCCGTGGTAGCAGAACAGGCCAGCTCGAACCAAAGATCAAACTAAGGGAAAAAAAAACCAAATCAAACCCTTACTCACTAATACTTCTCCTTACTTGCAGCTAAGATCCTGCCAATACTCTAGCTTCTCGAAATACCTTACCGGCTCAAGCGTGAAGAGCAAAATGACACTCCAGCAACACGAACGAGGAAGAACAGGAGCTTAAATAGAGTCCGGGCAACGCCCACAATCAATGCCACCTGGCTAAGGAATCCGACGGTGAGAAAAACGATATCGTCCTGGACGAGAGTAACAGAAAGGAGCTAGCAAAGCTCCCAAACCATGACACGAGGACCATCAAGCGAGGTGAGGCGCTGATCTGCCTGGGTAGCAGGCAAGGGCGAAGCCATCCCACGTTGGGCAGAAGGGTCACACGGATTAAGTAGATGCTGAAGAGGGCGGAGTCAGAAGTTGGTGGCGATGGGGAGGCGGTGGGCGATGCGGAGTCTGTGCAACAGCAGACAGGAACACGTCAGAAGCAGATATAGAGAAGACCGAAGGCACTGATTGGGTAAGTGTAACAGCATGAGAATCCTACGTCTCGTGATTTAACTTTCATTTACACTTCCATATTATACGGTAATTTGCGGACAGATCTCAGAAAGAAGAGGGGAGGACCGAACCCAGGATTAGCACAGTTCAGTACAGATTTTGTGGGCAAAGCTGAGCTGTCAATCACTGACCAGTGGCTTCTGGGATAACAGCCAGGCTAATCTACACCAAACTGTCCCACAGGAGGATGCAGTAGCTTGCGGGGAACATGGTTCCAATCCTGATGACCATAGACATAGTTGGGAGCTTGTTCCTAACAAACTGGACAGAGGAACAGACTTGGAAGAGTTATCGAAAACGTAACCCCAATCCTGGACCCCAATAAGGCTTGAAGCTTGTTCGTGTTCACTAGGCAAAGAGGAAAGCTTCAAAAAATGGCTGTCATTAAAGGTTACATTACATTTCACAAAGAAGCAGAGTTTCTGCTAGAAATACTGACTCGTTCTGGGCTCAAAATACAAATACAATCCAGCAACTTGCAACACAAAGCAGAGAGTTTAAGTACATGTCACATGGACATTAGAGAATAAACATAAAATCATGATAGACATGGAAGTTGCTGAATTGAAAGAAACATGAAAGTCATTCACATCAAGGTTGTGACACCAAAATACGCATGAAGGATCTCGAGGCAAAACAAGACATATCCCAAAAACTACTTTCGAGAAAATGTACATTTCTGTATTCCTCAATCTCATGTTGTCTGACTGTGTTAACTTGAAGCGCAGACCTGAGGGGTTCAAAACTCAAGATAATTGTGACGAATTATTGAATACTGAATGTATCACCTGCATTATATTTGCAGTAATCTAGAATTCTGTTTTTCAAAACACGACATATCCACTCTGTTTTATCCACCAATGGGAAAATGACACAATATCAGTTCACATAGCATGAAAAATACGTAAATTTCACAGTTGTTCTTCCACAGTTATTCTACAAGTCACTCTGCTGTTACAATCCTAACATCAGCATAATTATGAAAAATACTTAAAGTGCGCCGTATAAATGTCAGTAACTTACCTGAATTCGATGAATTTTCATCAAGGGTGATCGCAGCAGATTGGTGGAAGTTTACTTATTCAGCTGTGTCTGCCAACTTTCAATTTTTATTTCAATTTCATGCATTCATCTATTTTCCTCTCCTTTAGTGAATGGGATGGTGTCTCACTTCTGTAAATCCATAAAAAGTGTTCAAATCAGTGTTGTTTGCTGTGATTTCCCACGCCCTCGCCATAATAATCTAAGTAAAAACATGACTACAAAGCTGGCCGTGATTGGTTGAGTGGAGTTGTCGCGTTTCGCTAATGAACCAGTGTGGCATTTGTTGCAATTTGGAAATAAGTTGCACTTCTAAATGATATAAAGTGTTCAATATGTCGCATTTTGAGAAAAATTAGATGAAATATCGCACAGCCCTACCCCTGATTTTGTGATTTGGGCAGGGTTGATTGATACGTTGAAACAGGCGTTTGTCACGTGTTGCCCAAAAAGGCTTTTCAAACACATTATTGAAGACCTTACTTTGATTTCCAAAGCAAACTTTTCAATCATATTCCAGAGGAATCAGTGTATTCTCATTGTTCATACATTTCATTGAACAATTTTATTAATTTTAGTATTTCATAGGATTTTCTTATGCAATAGAAAGAAAAGCCAAAATTATGTTTTGTTTTGAATCGTTGTTTAAAGGAAAATTGACAAAATAAGATGGCAAATATGCATTTCAGTCATGGATCGCTATTCTGTAACGATAGACTGAGTGGTCCACAATGAAATTTGCCACACTTGTTTTCTTATATGCATTAAGTAAAAAAAAAAAAAAAGATATGTTTTTTTTTTTTAAATATAATATGTTACTGAATTGTTTGAGTGGTTCTACAGGCTGAATCTTGATTAGAACATTTTACTTTTAATTGTCACATCAATAATTCATCTGCACCCTACACAATGTTTAATTGTGGAAAAGCACCCAGGATTTAATTGCACATGTTGAATGCATCTCTGTTCCATTGAGGGGTTATAGAATTTTGTTTTTTAATTTGACCTTATTCTGAAGCTTCTACCATGACATCAAATTTCCATTAAACTGAATTAATATTTATGCTAATATCAATGTATTTAACAGTGGGCCTACCCACGCACTTTCCCAGGTGTGGGGGATGTTTGTTCTTTTAATTTCCCAACTTGAATATTTTATATTAGACATAGTTTTAAATCAAAAAGTATAATAAAGTAATTTACACAAAAAAAACAAAAACACATCTGTGGGTTAAATAAGACCACTAAAGCAGTAACAGGACCCAAAATCACCTTGGAAATGCTGGGTTGTGGAGGCTTTCAAACAGACTCACAGCTTCTCATGAGCATATTTTCTGTCTCCTACTGCGTCTCCAGCACAGAGGCTTCAGACTCAAATCCTGGTGTATGTGCTGCTTTTCGAGTCGGTCCTGCACTTAAATGCTTAATTTAAGTCATTGATTGGCTAAAAAAAGGTGTTCAAACCTTGTTAATGAGGCCTGACTTCGCTGCTGATTTTCTAAAAAGAAGTCTACACTGTGGCCCTCGAGGACTCTGCACAAGAGAAAGTCTTGTTCTTTGTTCTCACATTTCTTTAAATTGATTGGATGTTTGTTTTGTCAGTGTTCACACCTGTTCCTTGTTCCCACTGTTTCACCTTCCGCTAACTCCTGTTGCTGACTGAAGTTTGTGTCAGGCTTTGTCCACACATACAGGCGCATTTTTGAAAATTGGGTTTTTCCTTGTTTGTTTCCAAAAAAAATCTGGGTTCCCCTGAAAATGAAAAAATGCAATTAAGGTGCTGCCAAACCAACAAGCGACACTTGCATCACTTTCTGTAAGACCCTATCACAAGCCTTAAAAGTAGCTGTACGATGCACACACTCTGAAAAGGCAGTTATTGTGCGGACGAAAGGCTGGAACGCAGTGGAAAAGCTACGTCTTCAGAAATATCTGTTTTTCTGCTTTCTCTCTGCTCGTTATGGTCCTTTGCACCGTCTCTGGGCCTGTTTATTAAAATATGTATCAGTATCTGTCTACCTCTGCATTTGTGTCATTCATGGCATGTCCGATTGTGGCAATTCTCTTCCTGAATCGTGAAATATTTTAGGTGATCAAGGTATGATTGATATGTATTACGTAAAATATCAAGTAATTTCCAGCGCATAGAGATGAAAGGGGGAAAGAAAAGGGCCGTATTGTTCCAGTGCTTCTTATTTCAGTTTTGAAAGTAATCATATAAGACTGGCTGGTTTCTTATCCCCCACCAACACGAAGTGGGAGGGGGATATAGATTTGACCTCCGTCCGTCCGCGCGTGCGTCCGTCCGAGAGAAAGGGGACAACTTTTCTCAGAAACTATTACAGATAGGACAACCAAATTTGGTGTTTAGCTTCAGACCATAAAGGCCTTGATGGAGTTCAGAAATAAGAAGCACACGATTGGCGGAGGATGTTGTAGACCATGTCGACTTGTTTTAATTTTTTTTTTTAAGTTAGTATTGTTAGAAAACCATGCCATAAACCATATGTCCTATAGCGAAATCTAATTTATTCTTCCAAGCATCTTCATTGCAAATCCTAATTCGCTCACTCAAAAGTGTTTTTGGTAACGGCTTGCATACAAAGATGGAGCCCCATTTAGGGCCCAGCCACTGAATTCGAAATAATTTTCAGCGTTGATGAACCACCCCATGGGATTCATGAATCCACTACAGAAACCTGCGATATCAATTTTCTTTATGACAAAAAATGATATCTTTAACATTTTTTTTGTTTTGATTAGGGCCACCCATTCTGGGGCCCCTCAAAGTGTCACCAACGATTATAATCATGTGCCAATCAATGCATATTGTAGCTCATATATTATCCGAATGAATGAAAAAAGAATTTGTTGAAATTGATGTCATACTGCAGAGATAGGAAGATATTTGTTCAAAAAATATGTTCTGAAATGAAGATTACCAACGGCCACGTATTCAAACGACGATACATTTGATGAAGTTCCCGGCCACGATACACTATGGGAATTTGCTGAAATTTGCCCTACCGTGTGGCAAACACTCAATGAAAAAACCAGGATGTGTCGCCAGCGGTAACATCTTCATCCAAACACTACACTCCATCTGCAGTGGGTAGGTTAACTCCGTCTACCCACTGCACGCTTTCGTACTCTTTCATAATATTGGCCACTAGGTCACATGACCACAACCATCCAATCAGCGCACTCATCCTGCTTTAAGCTGAGAATCTATAACATCGTTTGTCATTGGCTCCGGGCGACGTGATGTCACACATCGTCTTCCACGTGCGAACGTATTTCCTAATCTTATATCGCACTGACATACCACGCACAAGCATGAAAGCCCTTCGGCACAAGGGTATACCCTTTTTTTTGGGAGTATTTTCTGCCATGATCGTCGCGGATTGTTCACCGTTTACATGTTGTTTTCGCTATTCCGTCTACTGCTGGCGACGCATTTGTAAGCTCGGCGCTGATTGGTCCTCAGTCGTCGTCGACTTGTGGTTGCCACCTGGTGGCCATTATTATGAAAGAGTACAAAAGCGTGCAGTGGGTAGACGGAGTTAACCTACCCACTGCAGATGGAGTGTACCAAAACTTGCATCAACCGACTGTTGTAAACCCTAAATGGGGTGTGTTGATATGAAATGGATTATGGCACTCACTTAATTCCTATAGTTTAAGTTTTTTCAATAATATAGTTATTAACTATGACAAACTAAGGCTTAAAAATTTTGCCTATTCTTAGACCTTCAAACTTCAAGGAGCCTCAAAACCACGACCTCACTGTATTAATCTACATTTGTACAAATTTTGTGTGCAAGGCACTCTACTTAAATCGAAGTTCTGTGCGCAAGTTGGTTCCAATAAACCTTTAAGTGCATAAATTTGTATTCACAGTGCATCTAAATAATTGTTATATATTAATCAATCTTTTCCCAGCGTGAAATGCTCAGTCTGTGCGTTATAACAGCGTTACCGCTACCTATTTTGTCATCCTATTAGATTGACCCGACCAGCATGACTATGCAGCCAGACCTGTCGCTGCCAATCCGAAAGGATTTTTCCCCTCCGCAGGACTCCGGTACTCATGCAGGCAGCCCTTAGGAGTAGGAGGATGTTTCTAGTTTGGTTTGTGCTAGCAGAGCGAAGTTGAAACTGCAGTTACTTGGCAAGCGATGGGACTTGGCTGCCCCATGAGCTGAAGTCACTGTGCGAATCTGCAGCTACGCTAGTGCGCAGGTTTGTGAATTTTGTAATATCATCACGGTCCCCATCCGCTCAGCAGAGCAGCGCATTAAAAGACAGAGGCTGTTGTTGTTTTCCTCCTTTCGAATTGTTTGAGTTCAAGAATTAATCAAACTGTAATAAAAATGTATATTCCTTGTATTGGGACTTCCTGTCCAGAGTACGGAATCTACTTACGCCTGTGTTAGATATCTCTCTCGGAACAGCACAAAGGCCGTAAAATTGCAGTATGGGATAATGAGGTGGTTTGGGCAAGAATATAATGCTCTGCCTTGTGTAAAATCTAATGAAATATTGATGTGTTTATCGACTTGTTAATGCCTTATTTCAGCCTGGGAAACTTCATGTACACAATGTGCTGTGAGACCCTGCATTGCGTTGGAGTACGACTTGGAAAATAAAGTTTACAAAAGTTGCACCTCCTTCAAAATTAAATTAAATTTTAAAAAAAGTTGCTATTATACCTTGGAATATTTAATGTGGTCTGTATTTTCCTCCTCTGTCATATATTTTGCTTTATTAAAAATTGAAAATGAGATTTTCTTTTTTATAGGTGATCTTACCATTGATATAAATGATTGACAAAGGTGCGAAGCTGTTTCCCCGGGGAGGATTACAGTTTGTCATCCTTAGTATTGCCTTTATGATGGCGCCTGGGCGTCTGTCTGTCTGCTGTTTGCCTGTCTCACATTTAATGCTGGCCAGTACCAAATAACTATTAATGTTTAACACCTCATACTCATTACAAGTAAGGGCCGGGGGCAAAATTGTGCAGTGATTAACTTTAACCAGGATTTGACCTTTGACCTTGGTGCAGTGACCTTGACCATGGAAATTTTGGGCAGGCTGTTTCTCAGCAATTAATAGCAGCTATTTTTTTGTGAAATTGGCCACACATAAAGTTCATTGGATGTGCCTGTGCCTCAACTGCTTGTATTCCACATCTGACCTTTGACCTTATTATGATATTATGATACACTTTATTGAACCCTGTGGGGTAATTTGTCCTCTACATTTAACCCATCCCACAGTTAGGAGCAGTGGGCAGCCACAGAGCAGCGCCCGGGGACCAACTCCAGCTCTAAGGCCAGTTTCTGGGTCATGGGGTACTGGTAGGAGTGGTCCTATAACTGGTGAATTACCCGTGGCAAGAATAATTTGTTGTGACGACCTACGTCCACATACCAACTTTCATGAATACGGTGACCTTTGACCCTCGTGACCTTGACCTTTGAGGAAACGGACCTCTCACGGTCATTTCTTGTGACGACCTACGTCCACGTACCAACTTTCATGAAAATCTGTCCAGGGAGATGGGAGATGCGAAAAATTGACCTTTGACCCCAGTGTCCTTGACCTTTCAAAAAACTAACCCCTCAAGGACAATTCCAGGGACAACCTACACAGACCCACCAAGTTTGGTGAAGATCCGTCAGAGGACCTCGGAGGAGTAGGGGAACAAACAGACAGACAAACGTTCCTCAAATTATAGTATGATGATGCACTTTTTTTTCACCAGGAGGGGGAAACTGTAGTACCTGGAGAAAACCCACGCGAACACGGGGAGAACATGCAAACTCCACACAGAAAGGCCCTAGGCCGGAATCGAACCCATGACCTGCCTGCTGTGAGGTCACAGTGCTAACCACTATGCCTCTGTGCCGCCCCTTCACTCTATGACCTTGAATACTTTTTTTTATTCCCCCGCCAAATGATGTGGGGGGATATAGTCTTGGGTGCGGGTATCCGTCCGTCCATCCGTCTGTCTGAACATTTCGTTTCCGGAGCACAATTTGAAAACCGTTTTCCAACAAAACTTGGTGCGCACTTTAATCATGACCGGAAGTGGTGGCTTTTGCTAATCCGAAGTTGATGTGGGGCCGGGGGATACGCCGTCTCCTGATTGCTCTTGTTCACTTTCGCACAAACAAAACTAATCTCAGAAATATGTGCTTTGTTCAAGTTGGGTGTCACCCTGAGCTATTTCTGCTAATCATAGAAAGTAAAAGTACTATATGTGCGTATATGTGTTGTTCAGATTCGGTCACTGTGACCTGCAGGCTTCATATTAGATATTCATGCGAACCTTCGCAATGAATCAGATCTGTTTGATATAATGGCTGGGCCGACGGGTCTTCAGTGCCTCGGACATTATGACTTTGTGATTGTCAGAATTTCAGCACATTTCTCCTCCTGTTGTGTAAGCTAAAAAAAAATATTCCTGCCATAAATTAGTCCTTGAAACAGACCCCTGGGCAGGAGATCAACATCGTACAAGTATCACCGTGTTCTCACTGTGGCAGTTAGCACCACCCACATGATGAGAATTGAAATGCTCAGAGGGCAGAAAGCAGATCTATAGCAGCTAATTTGCTCCTCCCTCGCGAGACGTATCGTGGCGAACGTTCGAGCTGTAGGTGACAGCAAAAAGAATTAAATGACTGGGTGATGGATGAGGCTCGCAAGGGAAGCGTCTCATAATAACCACTCCTTTATTTACCATGTCTGACAGGAAGAGGCAGGCCACGGTGAACGTGCAGGAAAGACCGGGGGCAAAATGCAGGCATGACTGCCCCCGAGCATATCCTTTAGGCAACTGTGATTACTCTGCAGCAACGCTTGGCTTCCCCTGCCAGTCTGACATGCATATGTAGCTAATAGGGGATTAAAGGACGAGTGATTCAGATCAATGCTTGGAGTTTAAGGCCTTGTGTGTCTAGTGCCCAGACTGGTGGGATGAGAGGATTAGGCCATCAACTTGCACATCATTTCTTGAAAGCAGTGGCTGCTATTTCGGATAGCTGTTTGTTGCTGTCACTTTGTGGGGCTTGTCATTTGATCCGCCCCGGAGTCGGGCCAAATTGAGCGGCGGCCTTTTCGCTTCTCCTGCATCGATTATCCCGGGCATTGAGTTTAGAGACGTCGAGAATGATTTCTGGGATTTAGTGATATCATATGCTTTTTTTTTTCATTTAATTTCCTTTTCTGATCCGTATTCTGGCTGTCAGTGTTTGAAAACTGACATAATGCGGGTAATCAGTCCAGTACAGCGCCCTTATATGTCATGTAACATCGATTCCCCCATAACCACCCCTCTCCTCCATCCTGGCCATATACCCGAGGGTGAGCAGGTTCACTTCGAAATGACTATCAAATGAAAACAACACTGCCAAGATTATAAGAAATAAACAAATAAAAATACACTATTTCATTTTTTATTTCTATTTCAACGCCGGAGCGTTTTTGTCGCGAAACAACCAAGAGTTTAGCAACATTTCAAATAACACCGGCAGAGCACTTATTAAGAAAACTGCAATTTTTGAACTGAAGAATAATGTTTATTAAAGGTGCTGAAAACCTAGAATACAGACTTGGGCCTTTTTTTTTCAAAAACAACACAATTGGATTCTGATATTAATTGATAGTTTGTGACTGACACATTACTGTTTGGCCTGGCTGCTTTGCTCACGCAGATTGAAACTCAGTGGCGTAGATGTTAGAAGAAGGGCTGTCGGGGGTGCGGCAGCCTTCCCTATACGGCATTGATACTGTTTTTTTTGAAGAATTTGTTCTTAAATAAGTCAGTCCTTCTGCCTATATTAACATTTACTAAATATGAAATATAAAATATATCTGAACATATCTGAAAATGGATACTAACATGGCGTGCACACATATGCAGTGTGGCCAGTGTCAGAAGTGTGTGGTCTTGGGTTTGGGGTCAAAAAAAATTTTACCCCCCCAGGTCACTAATTAACTTAAATAACTTATGATTATTACACTTATTGAATCCTGTTAATTTACGCATACTAACACACCCACAAACAGCAGCTCAATGGCAGAATATAATATCCCAACCGTTTTTACATTGCAGAAAGCACAATGCGCATAAACTGTTTGATTCATAGACTGTATGAAAAGATGGATGAAGCAACCGTGACGTCACCCATTGGTTTCAGCATAGCATAAAGGAAGCCTCGATTTTGGCCATTTGAATTGTGCCATGTTGTCATTTTGAAACTGGATGTGATTTCTATTGGCACGAGCGAGAATCAAGATCCGGGGAGGGATGTGAGAGGTGGATCTGACCGTATCAGACGAGGACCAGAGGATAGCCACGCTCCTAAAGCATATTCTTGCTTTATTCTTTATTCTAGGCTACTTGGGACCATAATTTACAAAAATGAACATCACGATTTATCAAAGGAGATTTGAAACTTTTTGGAACTAGCATAAAATAATGTAAAAACTCATCATTTAAATGAAAATCAGGTGGGAAAGTAGGGTCATTTTCTCATAGACTTCTATAGCATTGACCTTCTGTCTGCAACCACCGACGTCGCCATCTGCTGGCCATTAAATAGAATGCCATTTTACAGTACTTCCGCATGGGCTTCATTTTTCAGACCAGGGTGCTGCGTCCATCTTTCTATGCAGTATTTGGTTTGACTTTGTGTTTCCACCTTTAGTAATAGGCCAGCCATATAATAAGAATTATTGCATGTTAACAAGTGCTCCTGATGTGGTTGACATTTGGTATAAATCTTAAAACTTTTAACAATTGATAAAACGTTTCACAATTTACAGTATTTCTTCATTACGCAAGATTATGTTGGATTATTAACTAATGTTAGAGTTATTATTATCGAGTACATGGAAGGGCAGTTAGCTTTCTCGCTAGCAAGTGGTCTTACTTCAATCTGGCAAATTTGTGCAAGAATTGGGTGTTAGATTGCTAGCTAGCTGAATAAACATGGTACTACACTACTGTCTTAAGTGGGCTAAATGGGCAAGTTGGGAATAATAAACCAGAGGAATCTGAAAAAATCAGATGCTTGGATGAGAGCAGGATAGGCCTCAGTGTCGGCTGAACATTGTACGAAAATGTAATCTGTAATTTAGGCAGGTTCATCCCTGCCCCCTCTTCCTCTCTACCGTACTTCCGTCTTCTTCTATCACTCCTGCATTGGTTCTTTGAATCAACGCCTGCTTTTCCAATGAAGTCTCTAAGGTTGGCTAGCAAACCTTAATAGCTTACTTGGTCATTTTAGTGGTCATCACATTTCCCATAAACCTTCACAGAGGGAAAACAAGAAGGATATTTTCCATAATATTAACAGAGGATATTCAGCCTAACCGCAGTCAATTTCAATTGAAAATGATCGTTGTCTCGGTTTTAGTATCAGCCGATATAGGCTTTAAAATGAAATGTGCATATGAACATGTTTGCCAGTTTGGCACACCCATATGCTAGACTAAAATTTTTGACTTCTAGGCCGTCACTATCAGAGGAAATTTGGTAAATTCTCTGCAGTGTTGGAACCTTTTCAACTGAGAACCTGTCCACTTCCTGTCAATGCCATTGAAGGGAATTTGACTGCAGTGGGCCTTGAGGTGCTCACAGGATAGTCCTGGATGAGTAGGAGTGATTGCATTTAAACTGCTAAAATGAATATTAATGGCTGCTTCTATTTTTCACTTTGACCAAATACATCCAGTGATGTTGACAGCTTTTTTTAATGAATTTAAAATGTTCATAAGGAACTGCAATAATGATACATGCATTTCAGCAGAACCCTGCGGTGAGCCAGTTTGTAACGAAAATTACAAAGCAACTTTCATATGTATCGTTTGAGAATTATTATCAGTGTTAATGTGTGCTGTAGTCATAAATGAAAAAAGTCTAATCTTCACATATTTATGTGAATGAGAATTGGAAATAAGTGAACAAAGATTGAAGTTAAATCAATATCTTTGTTCTGGGTCTCCGGCTGTTTTCAAAGAACAGTGTTCATATCACGAAGCCTATCTGTCCCACATGGAAAGAATCTATATGAACATTTATAGTATGCGCATATATGCAACCTATATGCCACATATATGCAGCTTATATGCTGCATATAGGCCAAATTCAGGTACATATATGTGCTTATGGAGGGCATGTAGGTTTCCTATATCACTTCTTTATTTCCACATATAGGCCCTGTTTGTACATACAAGGTATAAGTCTCCTATATAGGTCATATACCCAGCGGCAGGTTCTGTTTGTCATACCTATTGTATAGCTCATATCTCACTTTTGCAACTGTCATACATGATGCCTAGCTCATATTTTTATTCTCAAGGTAAAATCTGCACATTAGTCCAAAGTCCCTTGCAGACAAAACAAGAATTTCACGCAACAACTTCAATCGCATGTGAACACGTGAAATTGGCATCACATTTGATCCTAAATAGATGTTGACATGTGACAACTGCATGTTATGTGTAAACCCGTCATTATTAACTATGGCAAGTGAGAGGAGACAAAAAGCTATGATATCAACACAAATATCTAATACTATTTGTAACATTTTTTTCCTGAAACATTAACAATAACAAGGTCATCAATTCTTTCTTGACCATACTTATTTCCATTCTATGAAGATTGAGTTGTGTACTGTGGAAGAGAAGGAAATGTATTAAAAAAATGGTTTGAATTGTGTTTATTTCATCAATTAAGCATTTTTTTCAAGTTTAACTCACTGCCAGATTCACCACAGTAGATAAAATTGGATTCACATCATTACAGCTCATACACATCCACTGAAAGGTTAGACACTACACTGTTACATTCACTAAATGCAGGGTTTTCTATCTTGTCTGTAATGCAGTTTCTAGATGAATGTGGCTCAGAGGTCCTTAGTCTAAATGTATATGTTTATAAAGGTAATGTTATAGGTAATGTATAGGTAATGTAGTGTTTATATAGGTTCTTTTTGTGAGCGGTGCAACAGGTCAAGCAAACTCACTCTACAGCTCAAAATGCCACATTTAGCCTCCCTTTAATTATATCCCCGAACGCCGAACGGCATTCCGGGGAAATTATGTTGTTCGTCCGACCGCCGCTGCCGCCGCCCGCCACCGCCGCTCCCCCCTACGTGTTAACGCGATAACTTGAGTAATATTTCAATTAGAAATTTCAAGTTTTGCATAGAAGCAAGTATCATGAAGAGGAAGAACTGATTCGATTTTGGACAATTTACGATTTCTAGACTGGCCACCAGGGGCCGAAAACTGAAAAAATCAGTTTTTATCATATCTCTGGAAATATTTGTTCGATTGACCTCAAATCAAGTGCAAATGAAAGGTAATGACCAGAGGATGTGTCCCACGATGACATCATAACTGTTTGGTTCAAAATTTTGACACAAGGTGGAGCTTTGTCACATAAAATTCACCATTTTTCCCATATCTTTGAAACTATTTGTCCAATTGACATGAAACTATGTGCAACTGCAAGGTCATGACCTCACAATGTGTCACATGATGACATCATACCTGTATGGTTCAATATTTTGCCACCAGGTGGCGCTTTGTGATGGAAAAATGACCATTTTGGCCATATCTTCAGAACTATTTGTCCGATTTACCTGAAATTAAGTTCAAATGATTGTTCATGACCTGAGGGGCTATATAGTGTATTGGGTTTATTCAAGGATTGGTTAATTGGAGGATTGGGGGCGTTCGGGGATATACCCCAAGCCGTCGCCTCCGACGGCATAAGCCTAGTTTTATCCATGAAACTGCAGCAGCAGCTTATTGTTGTTTCCAAAAGGTCTTGCGCAGTGAATGATTTCCACGCCATAGTTAGCCATGCCATACAACATTGAATAGGTGCTGGTAGAAAAGTTAGTCCAACTAGTGGTGGTACATCTTAAAAATGCCACGCACTGCAAATTACTGCTAGATTTATAAATCTATCAGCTTCTTTAGGATCCAGTTGGCTTGTTATTTTCTCTATTTTTTGTGTACAATATTTTTATCTGAGGAAAACTCTCAAGTACTTTGCAACTTAGGGCTCTATCATACACTTCGTGCTGAGCAGCGCCAGGCCAGGTGACAGAAGTGTCTTTGCTGATTTTTGAGCGATGAATTTGTCGTTTTCCCACTCAGCAGCCAGTTTGCTTTAATAGCAAACGTACTTGAGCCAAACTGAGTGCCGAGGGGCGTGTTGGTTTTAAAATGAGGTGTGGTCAGGTGCACTGATGGTGCGTTGCTATCTTGAGGCAGCAGAGAGGGAATTTTGCAAACGACCAAAAAAACATGGTGTAAAGTCAATTTTCAGGTTTTAACGGCTGATTTGAGGGCGCACAGTAATTAAGTAAGTAAGTAAGTAGTAAGCGCTTTTGTAGGAGAGTGCACAACGCACAAACACCTTGCATGTTACATACTACACTGGGACAAGCAGCAAGTGCCCACACATGGAAACAATTAAAAGTACAAGTATTACGATGTGAAGGATTTTTACTGACATATTTATAAAAAATACGTCCCAAGAGTTAGTGTGCTCGATGTCCGCCATGAGTGAATGCTCTGATGTCGTTTATTTGAATTATGAGGAAAACTATTCTCAGGATTGTCTCTGGGAGTGCATCATCAAAGCTCTAAGGGGTTTGTTTGAAAGAAAATTTCAAAAAAAAAATAATTTGCGGATTTTAGAGAACCTGAGTTGAAGTATTTAAATTTTGCCCCGGAAAAGTGTATCATTTGAAAATAATTGTATTTCAAGTCTGCATCAGACAGTGGGCCATCAGGATGACTTGGCCTAATAATATGTTTATTCCTCTCAGGAGAGACTTGATGTTTTCTGCGATAAGATGGGGAAAAAAATGTGCATATTTTGAAATCGGCAATTGCAGTCAGCCCAAAGATTTGGAAAATGCCGGGATATCAGACATCGGCAACAAATACTTCTTGTGCAGAGCACTAATTTAATGTCCTCTGCTTCTCACTGAGTGTAAGTCAGTGCCTTTGCTTGTTTCAGCCCAACACAGTTGCTGTTTTCAGATCCAGCAGCGACATGCTGCACTTTCATTTTGATTCATCTGTGAAAGTATACCTGCCAAGACTAACAAAACCAGGTCTTACGCCTGTCATAGTGAAATCCTAACATTTATTTATTGCATTAAAGTGAAAAAAATGAAAAAATATATATTTTAATGTATATACAAAATTATTTTGTATCTGTATCATGTCTGCTCCAATTGACAGATGGTCAATGTGTAGATTAAATGTTGATTATGTGTTTATGTTTTAGAAATGCAGTATTTATGTAGCGCCTTCTCATGGACAATCATCACAAGGGCTTCACAGTCATATGGGGGTAATCTCATCTCTCTGCCACCAACGTGCAGCACCCACCTGAATGATGTGACGGCAGCCATTTATGTGTCAGTCGTGTTCAGAGACGGTAAAGATGCTTCTGCCCAGCAAATGCATTCAGCAGTGACACACATCTCCGGCTATATAAAGCAGCAGTACAGCTAAATTAAAATCGTCTTCTGTTCAACTGTTCAATATGATCTTTGACGTAATTCGGTGAATGAGTAACTGCCAGTGCCGGAAATAAACTACTCTCTTACTAGGTGGCCAATTTTTGAGTCTTTGTTCAACGCTCGATAAAAGACACTCAGGAATAAATATGTCCTCTTTCTTATTTGGTTGTTATTGCACGCAAGAAATCCAGAGGAGAATCGGTTCTGCGGATTGGCTAGAAGCCTGGCCTCCATACATGAACAGTGGGACACAGATGGAGCTTGCATATGTAGGAGTCGCTCAGGCAGAACTGCTCATTGTAGGTGCACAACGCCCCGGAGCCACCACCTCGCTTGTAAATGTGCTTGTTTTAGTGAATTTTCTTTGTTTGATTACCCAGTCGGCTGAAGAACTGTTGGCAGATTGTCGCCGGAACTGAGCTGAGAAAAACCTGCATGTGGTAAACGACGCAGCCATTAATCCGAATCAAAAGTTCAAATATAAAGCTTAATTCAAAAATTTGTATTCTCATGTTTTCATTCCGTAGCCTGATTTTCTTTTTTTTTTTAATATCACAACCTAAATGCAGTCGGCAAAAGCAAGCACTAACAGTATCACAGATCACATCTCAATTCTTGTAGTTTTGTGACAGGAGGCAATAGAGCAACTTTGGCGTTGTTGTCTGAAGGGTTGGTCTAATTTTCTATGGGTGTGGTGTGGGTTTGGCTTCATTAAGGCCAGTCCAATTAGCAGCTGTCATTCCCTGTAAAACCAGTGCGTTAACGCCAGAATCGGCTGGCAATGTGGTCAGATGAAGAACAAGCACATAGCTTGCCTGACTGGCGCCTCCCTTGGGTCTTCCTGAGAACTGCGCTCCAACAGAATAATTTAATGATGTAAGGTGGAGAAGAAAGCTAAAGCTAGCGGTAAACAGGCAGGAGACCAGATCTGCAGGAGGAGGGGCGTCCAGCAGTGAGCCCCTCGTGCGAATGGAGGACATCGCTGCCTGCACTATCCCCACGCAGTGCGTAAAGCATTTGGGCAATAGAGGTTGATTTCTCAGGCAGTGTGTTTTGCATGAAAATGTTGGCGATTTTAAAAGGATTATGTGTGCCCATTCAAAGAGAATGTTCACGTGTAAAAATACCTTGTTATCGTCGCCTTTCCATAAGACTGCACCACCATTTTGTAAGAATTATTTATAGGGCGCATGACGAGAGGGAACATTTTAAAAAGGGAAGGTGAGCAATATGGCCGGTGTTCGTTTACTTGTAACGGCTTGGCTGGCTGAAACTCAGTCCTATAAAACCGCCTTGAATGACAGAGTTTGTGTCTCTGTGGTCTGGGTAAGTCAGAGCACTAACGAGATCTGTGGTATGAAACTGAAGAGCCGCCTCACTTGTGCATTGATACACCTCTTAACGCGCTGTCGTTGCAACATAAACTGACTCATTTCGGGGTGCGGAACTACCAAATTGGGCGAAGGCAATAAATATGCTGTTTGCGTCAGAAGAAATTGTGCAGAACATTACTGCCACATGTGTTTCCATTTGCAGAGGCACAAAAATGGAGCCCCAGGTGTCATAATTATTTGCACTCCTGGGAAAGGTGACAGCTGTGAGTCTGCTCCTCTAATTTGTTGCAATGTTTGGGAACACGTTAGGAGGGAAATTTTTAGCATTCTGCTCCACGTAACTTTTCACAATCGCTGATATTTTGAGGTGTTCGCATATGGACTGCCCTTCTCAGTCCAGTCTACAGATTTTTTGTGGAATTACAGTCCGTGGACTGAGATGTTTATTGCAGAATGTGTATTTTGTTATTCCATTTCTCAATGGATTTGCATTTGTGTCATTTGGGTCCTTGCCCTGCTGGAAATTCCACTACAAACAAGTATCAGCCAAGGAGTCGACCAGAATTTTCATCAGCTGGGTTCAATTCATCAGCCTATTGATTTTAACTGGTACCCTTGAACTGCTACTGACAAAAAATATCTTCAGTCCATTACTGACCCACCTCGGTATTTGACCGTATGCTGTTTTTGACACACAATTGTCCTTTGCTTCTAAAAATGTGGATAGTGTGGATGGCCAAAGAGGTAAAAACGTAGTCAAATCTAAGAACATAATCTGACGTTTCTTGAAAGTCAGATGCTTGAATCAGTAACCGAGAGGTAAGCGTTCAGAGAAATGGCTTTCTTTATGATCTTTGGATTCTTTATTGCCCACACAAACAACTTCACCGTCTGTCGCGAAAATGTGCTCTTGTATCCTTTTTCTAGCCTGTCAGAAATCATTCCATTACCTTTGCTTTCTTATTATTTTTAATATAATTGTCTTTGTAGGGTGAAGCCATATATGTTTTACTATTTCCATGTATTTGTATGTAACTGCATTTTGGCACCCAAGTTGCTCCTTTTGGCAGATTAATTGAAGTACATTTGGATTGGCTGTTCAACTTTGTTGGATTTTTTTTACAGCTAGAGGCATTCTGAGAGTGCAAACCTTCCCTAAGGCAGCACAGTCGAAATCTTGCTGAGTGAACATGGCTCATAGGAAACGTAAGGCAATTGCAACGTAGGATTTCGAGATGGTTGCTGTGGTCGCCACTTGATAACATTTGGACCAAACACGAGTATATCACTGGGAGCGAGGTTCAGTTATCGTGTGTCATAGGATTGAAAGATGGCTGCCGTGGCGGCCATATTGTTTGACCGATCGCTGTCAAAATCAGTAGGGTCCATCCGTGACGTAAAAGCATCACACCCACAAAATTTCAGCGATATCCGTTCTTTACTCGTTGAGTTACCTTGTACACAAACAGAGACAGAGAGAACAACCCAATGCTGGCAAAAACAGAACCTCCTTAGTAGAGGTAATAATAAGGTAATAATTTTTCGAGTTATGTGTACTTTTTACACAATGTCTTTCGTGAAAAAAATACATGAGTTATATGAACAGGCAACAAAAGGATGAGCACAGTTTAACAGAAGTCTGCACAGTAGTTTTACCAGATTCTTGAGTATAATATATAGACTATTTGTGTTGTTTAGTACACACAGCATTTTGTTAATCATTTATCACAAAATATTAAGAACATATTACAGTGCAGTGCCAATGGTTTTGGGCGCATGATAAAATCAAGTCATTGACAGAAATGCTTCTCACAGCGATTCTGTCATTTAAATTAATTTCAACGTAACATAACATGAATGAATGGCGAGAACAACTATGCTCGCCAGTTTTTTTATACTATTGTGAATATATCCCTTCAGATATGATTTTGTACTAGGCAACCTTGAAACTTTATTAATGATGCTAACTTTTAAATACCAAAATACGGTGCATAGTCTTGAGGCTAAAATAGAAATACCCATTCGTTTTAAAGTTCAGAATAGTGGTATCGGCTGAGGACAGAAAAATCGCAGCACGTCTGCGCTGGAACAGCTGGGGCAGTGGACTCATTCCGCTCCTGAAGATTGACGGCGGCGCATCTTGAGCCGCGGCGGGAGGGGGAGGGCAGAGTAAACACTCAGCACACCATCTTCTGTCCCAAAATGGCCTCTGCTTTCCCCCCGCTGTTTATCCGGGCAGAACCCATCTCTCAGTCAGATTCTCAGAGCCGTGCGCAACAGGGAGAATCGGCATAGCTGATGCTTATAAAGACTAATTTGTTTTCAGAACCAGTCCAGATTTATATCACCTGTGCGAATTGTATCTAATTTTTTTCCCCTCCAGAAGTGCACAGCGTGGCACTTTGCTGGTTCCTTTGGGAAATAAATGGCAGTTAGAGGTGGGAGGAAGATTTGCTTACTGCTGAGTGAAGTAATATGACAAAGTTTTGTCATTTTTTTTTTCTTTTTTTTTTTCGTTTTAGCTGCTTCACAAAATAATTTTTGTATGGATTTAGCCGAAGTCATTCGGGTGGTATTTCGTTCTAACTACAAACAGATTGTGCAACAGCTTTGGGCCTATTTGTTTTTTCAGCTTGTTTGGTGGCTTCAAATGAGTTTTATTTTTACCTTTTCTGCTTTCATTTCATCATCGCAGATATTTGTTTTTTTTTTTGTACATATTTTGGGTGATTCATGACACAAGATGGTAACTGCCTGCTGTCAGGAAGGGAAATTGTACTCCGTTATTTAGCTCTGATACATAAAATTAATGGTGTAGATATTTAGGCCTCGGTGCCAGAGCACCATAACACAGATTAATTCACCTCTGCATGAGACAGCCAGTGAGATTCTTGATACCAATTAAGTGTTACCATTTCTGGAATTAAGCCTGTTAGGTAGCCGGCAAACACGTTAGCAAAACATCAGAGAGAAAACTGTATTTCTCACTTAAGAAGCTAAAAATATGGCGGGGGGGGGGAATAATTTGTTTGCTTCAAAAAATTGTCATTCTGTTAAAATGAGACAAAATAGGATCCGGTACTCGACTGGGGGTAATGGTGACACCAATGCTGTGTCAGAACCAAGACGGACGGGCAGCATTAGATCATTAAGGGCAGGGACCACTTGAAAATACGGGGTTGAAAAAGAAAGCATTGCGACATCTTATCGGCAGAGGAATATTTGGGAGCATCACAAGAGGGAGAGGTTTGGTTTAAACCCAGTTTGCCCTCTTGAAATATGTTTTTTTTTTAACATGTTTGAAGCTATGCCATTCTATAACATTGAAACCATTTGTTTATTCAGGTATTTTTCATGTTTTTTTTTTTAATGTTTATTTTTTTATGTTGTAATGTATTGTTTCAGCTCAGCCTGTAGGAATTATGGAATTTAATTCCATCACTTCCTGTTTCCCTGGAGTGTGAAACCGAGGTAACACACCAGGAGAATCCATAACCATAGAGAGACCGATGGTATTTGACCTTCACAAGTGAGGTAATTGGTGCCAAAAATAATTGCAGAAAAATTCTAAAAAAAAAACTTTTCTTTTTACTATTCCTTGCACTTAGTGCTGTAATGCAAACAGCATTTAAAATGTATAACTGCTGAGACAGCGTGTTCTGTTTCCAACTGTGTCCTGTTAAATTAAGAGGAAAATACAGGCTCTTTCTTGTCATGCTGGTCCAAAGTAATTTAACGCTCTGGCCAATGCATTTTACATGCGTTTATCCTCAGTGGTAACTGCTTGCCCTCTAATAGCAACACCTGTTGCTGTAACTTCATTTGCATGTCATTTCAGTCAATTCCTACCATAATTTCAGTTTTCTGTGATCTTTAAAAGATTTGATATGCCTTTTCTGTGACTAATTACTGTTTTGAATGCAAAGAACCCATTTATATCCATTCTATACCAGAGTGAGAAATCGAGGGATCTTGCCACATTGCTGTCGGGCTGATGGCAGAAGAAAAGGGAAATGCAGTGAATTTACAAGTATATCACAACATAGCATTAGCCTCACCATCGCTCACCTGGAGAGCTCAGAATAGGAGTCGTCAAAGGGTTGAATGCTGGAGCTAATGCTGCTAAACAAGGTAACTTTGATTATGCAGCACAGCAGGTAGTGAAAACCTTAGCCAAATACTGTTAGCGCAACATTGCACTGCCATCGTGTGTTCTTTCCTATCCATATGGCATTTGGTCATATTTTATTGATTGGCCATGTTAAGGCCTTATTCAGTTTGTAATCCATGTATGTTTTGGTGAGCCGTGCCATGCATGCGCAGCTCCGTTTTCATGAATCTTTTCATCAATAGTTTTTAGCCTTCGCCATGAAGTGAAGCCAGAGATTTTGCAATGGCACCCATTGTGTTTGTTATTTTTTCCGTTTATCCACGCAGATAAGTGGGGACAAGTTTTTTTCCGAAACGACTTTACCTAGATGAATAGAATTTTGTGCGTGTGTGTGTGTGTGTGTGTGTGTGTGTGCGTATGTCACTAGTCTTTTACCTTGATTGGTTTCCAAAAACAGGACTCCGTGGGGACATTAACAAAAATATCTTAATGTCAGATATGCTTTGTCGATCCATGCATTCATGAGCGCGCGTGTATACCTTTCTGAATTACCAACAGGTGTCGCAAGGAAATTTGTGGACTTCATTCATATCAATGTTGCTTTTAGTCTTATTTCATCAGCAGTTGGTATCAGCAGTTGTTGGATGGTTGCTAGACCTTATCATTATTATACCCCCCGCAACGAGGTTTATTTTGGGTATACTGGATTTGCTTTGTCCGTCCGTGTGTGCGTGCGTGCGTGTGTCTGTGCGTGTGTCTGTGTGTGTGTGCGTGCGTCTGTGCGTCCAAACCTAGATCTCATAACCTACTCATCCGATTTTGAAAATTTTTTCTCTTGGTGGAAGGTCTATTGACTGTGGTACTGCTCGACTACTTGTTGTTGCGGGGGGTATCCTGTAAGCCATGCTTACTGGCCAAATCTAGTTTGGACATGGAGTAGCATGCTTGCTAGCCGCTATATTGTGACAGATTAATTGCCGGCAGCCATACCTCTGCTCGATCTGCTACAGCCGCGTGGCTGATGCTAAGCAGGTGTGGGCTTGGTTAGTACTTGGATAGGAGACCACCTGGGAAAACCAAGTTGCTGCTGGAAGAGGTGTCGGTGGTCAGTAGGTGGCCATCTTCCCTCTGGTGGAATAATCCCTAATGCCCCAGTGCAGTGATGGGGACACTGTACTGAAGGAGACACCGTCTTTTGGATGAGATTTTAAACCAAGGTCTTGTCTCTGTGTGGTCATTAAAGATCCTATAACAGTCTTCGAGACTGTCGAGACGGTAGGGGTTACCTGGTGTCATGGCGAAAGTCCCAACCTGGCTCTTTCCACCTGCCCCCTAATTATCCCCTGATCTAATTGGCTGTGAAACTTATCCTCTCCCTCCACACCTCAACCCCCAGGGCTCCCTTGAAAAAGAGATTTCAATCTCAGCTGGACTTCCCTGGTTGAATAAATAATAAATAAAAAATTTGAACAAGCACTGTGACTTGAAACATGGACGGTACGTGGCTCTGAGATTCTATTAACGCTGAGAACTTCAGCTAATAGCCTAGCTGGGGCGCAATTACATGTTGCCTCCGGAGTATTGAATTAATATTTACAGAAGAGTAATACGATTAAAATACTTGTGGGTGAAACATGGTGGTTCACTAAAAATGAACTTGTAGTTTACAAACAAAAACATTCAGCTGACCTCAAATTATTCCGAGTAGCCTATATACAATAACTTTTAGGATGCAGTGAGCACACACATTTATACAAGCTCAAAATAATTGGATGCAATAGGCGGTATCTCTGTTAAAAAAAAAAAAAAAAATATATATATATATATATATATATATATATACTGAGCATAAAATAATGTATCATTTATTTTTGTCTACTCTACTTGGTAATCTTTTAAAGCTCCCCAACATTAATAAAATGGTGTAAATGAAGTAAAAATTGAAGCTGTAAGAAAACACCAGCCTCGCCGATAGTAGCTCTGTGAGATGAGGCAGAGTATCAGGCGGCAGGGCTCTGCCTTGACATGCGAGAGTGACTCCGCTGACTGATGGGGCATGCACAGGCTTGCTCGCACCAGCTGCGCAGTAATTGAAGGCCCGCAGTGCAACATCTGCACTGCTCAATTAGTTGATTGCCGAGAGAAGCTTGCCGAGGCTGGCTGCGAGCCCTTCGGTCGATTGAGAATGTGCGAGCATTGGGAGGGACTTTACAAATGCACTGGGTCATGTCGGATTGGAAAGAATTTGAAAAATAGAAACATTAATAATATCTACTGAGACAATGATCCAGGCATCTGCCTGTTTGGTGTCGCACCGCCAAGGGAAAAAAAATACTTATTACCCAAGAAAAACAGTGAAGAATTGTGTTTCTTTCTGTCACATTCAAGGATATGCAAAGGCCAATGTGATTGGAACATGAATTTCAAAAATTTACATGTAGATGTAAAATGCTTGAATAATGATTGAAAAAATCAATGATCATGACCCAAGCTGGTTATGGACTCTAGGATACTTATTGCTTTAAAACGAAATGCCTTCATTTGAAGGTTCACTAAGTCCTTTTCCCCAAACTCTTCTCCGCCTTGAGAGGCACGCTGCTCTTCATCTCAATACTGATAACTATCGACACGGTGGAAAACGGCATGGTCGTGCCTCACCGTTGCTCCCGCGAGCCCAGGAGGGCACACATCACATGGCAAAAAGTTGAAGTGATTCAATCATCGTTGTTAGCCCGTGCCAATGATGTCAGAATCTGATTTGTTCTTTGTGACCCTATCATCATTTGTACGGCAGCTTCTTTGAAAATATCGAGCATGGATGCTGTCATCATTTTAGAAACTTTTTCTGACGCCTCTTAGTTTGCATGATAACTTTGGTTAGCCTTTATTAGGCGTATAACATTGTTATTTACCATAAGCCCATGTCCAATATTCTGCCTCTCAGCTTTGTCGTTCATAATTGTTATTTCTCTGACAATCAAACGTAATGCCTGAAATGATGAGTAAAGAATTTGAGACAGGTGTGTCATTGGACGGAAATGTTGCTGTTGAAGTTTGCGCCTCAGAAACAATCTTTGAGCCTAAATCTCTGTTCCTGCGGGATTGAGTCATGAAGACCATCGCAGCAGCTCTGTAATGCATTTCCAGGTTAAGTAAGTGTCAAGATATCTTACCCAAATTTGAATTGAACTGGTTAAGCATTTCCTGGGGTTATTTAACAGACCATTTCACAGCAGGCAAAAGACACTGTAGTTTTCCTCCCCCTGGGGTATAATGCGGGGAGATCCAGTCGTCGGTGCTGTCACCCGTCTGTCTGTGGACATTTCATATCCGGAGCAGAACTCCAATAATGTTCAATATTTTTTGTTCTACTGGAAAAAAACTTGCAGTGTGTGTTAATCAGGTCCTAGACTGGCGCCTTTTGATATTTTGGGATTTCTGAGAATAGATTCTGGGGGTTGGGAGGATCTTCTGATGACTGTTGTTGCTGGTGGCGCTCAGTCCGTGAAAGTTAGCTAGATGGCGAATTCAGAATGGGACTAAAATAGAATATGTCACCTCCTGTAAGATTAATCCCATCAGAATTGGGAAGAGTTCATAAAAATTATTTGAAGCTGCCCGATAGCTCACTTTGCGTTACAGTGCAGAAGAAATTATCATGTTGCGGGTTTGAGCCCCAGTCGTACCAACCGGCAGTGGTCGACAGCTTTTTCAGAGTAGCGCACAATTGGCTATTGCGCTGCAGGGTTTCAAATTGGGAAGGGACTGCCCGGAAAGGGAAATAAATAAATTGCTTTGTCCATTGCTTGAGCGCCTCCTGCTGGCCAGTCGGGTGCTTGTCAGGAAGATTCTAAGCCTGTTCGTGTCCGGGTATCCTCCGCCCTCATTCTGAACTTGCGAAGATTCAACCAAGGAGTGTATAAGAAGCAGTGGCTGACAGGTGCGTGCTTCGGAGGAGAGCCGCGAACTGTCTACACTCTCCTGTATTGGCAGCAAGGGGTCGCATACGAGCAAGACTTGTACATAGTTCACCAATTGGGCATTCCTGATTCGGGTGGTATTGGAGATGCCAAATAAAAAAAAAGATGAAATGTTATTTTCCAATCCAACAGAAAGCAATGAACTTTGTTTTGCATCAGATTTATAGGGCTTTTTGGGTGTGATGGATTCAGACTCTGCTACATAATAATTTTTCATTTATTTTGTCGATTCAAAGGGAAATTCAGTTCACCTGACCTGGTGTGGGAACAAAACTAACTGTGCGCGAGAATCTGGACGAAATTACTGTCAGCAGCTGCTGGCTGTGATCGCACAGGTGCAGCCGAGTGCGAGTGCAGGAGATCTTGCTGGACTGTGTTCTCATCTCTTTTTGCCAAGGTTAACGGTTGCTATTTCAAACATAACGGCCTCTATTTAGGGCAAACTGTGCCTGGCAGAAAAGAATAGCTAATTTTCAACATATGTCTCCTGATTTCATGCAAATGTATGACATTTTAAACATATATTATCTATTTGTTTCAGTAATTATCGATTTTTATTATAATTGTTATATTTAATTTTTTTAATGACTTAATGGACCTTTACTATATATGTTTTCTATATTATGCTCATGCATAATAGTTTGAGTGGCAGTTTGCACAAGATCTAACATGCATTTGTAACCTTACATGCGCACACACGCAGGCACACACACACACACACACCGTTTCTTTTTTTCTAACTCTGATCAAAACAGAGTAGAACAGAAGCTACAGCACTGTAAGTCTGGAAGGCAATCATTACAATCAGCACAAATAATCTATTTGCATACCAGGCTTAATGGTTAGGGAGTAGAAGTGTTTCTAGTGGAAAGTATTGATCATTTTTAATGACACATAATCTTCAACAAGACTATGTATCCTTGTTAGGGGATTTTATAAAATACATTTACAAACGCTATCAGCTGTCCAACTTTACTCAGACTTCCTTGGCCCTGGGTCAAGTTACGATCTCAGACAGAATACTGTCCTACAGAATCAATTTGATGAGGAAATCCCTCTGACTTGTGTCTGATATTGCAGATCCGTAGCTTAGGTGCATCTGGAGGTGGACATTCCAGGGGTCAGAAAGTAAACGTTGTTTTTACTTTTTACATGTTTTACTTCCATCCTTGAGCGCAAACATCTGCTATCACCGATATGCACATCCTCTTGGCTGAAGCGCTGTTCCAATTTAGCCAATCCAGGTGGCTGGAACTAAAGACTGGGGAGGACTTTTACTTTCTAAACCTGGATTGTCCACAACTGGGTGCAGCTATGTTTAAAAAGCCATTCATATACAGTTACGCATTTGTATAAAGTAAACATCGGTGTCAACTACAAACTGTTAATGTCTGGTCGGGCGAGGGGTTTTTCAATCGGACTATCAATCTTCTTGGAAATTTCAATTATCTATTTTGTGCCCTCTTCAACAGTCAATCCAGCTCTTCGAAATCCAGAACACTGAGCATTTTTTAAAAATTAGTTTTAAACTGACTTAACCTACTTCCGTATTTTGTCATTTCTATGTTATGAAATGGCTTGTTGAAAGAACATAAAAGAATGGCTAGTCAGATAATTGCATTTGAGAAGAGATTTGGACAATTACACCATCCTTGTCTGTAATCCCTCCCGTGGCTGTGTCATTAAGCTACTCTTTTGGGTTCTACTTGAAGCTCAGACAAAGAAGTTTCAGAAACTGAATTTCATAATGTAAAACGAATGCAAGCGCATGTGTGGGAAGACGAGAGGCGGAATTTGTTACAGGCTGTACTCCACTAATTATTGATAATGATAATTATGCGCAGTTATTTTCCCCGTAGAGGCGATGTCCTTCATGATGGCTGCGTCTCTCAGTTTCCGTGACACAGATAAGTGATAAGAGGCCCTTTTTTTCCCAGAAAAAGGACGGCACTGAGTAGCTGTGAGAAAACCGCAGAAAATTAATTATAGAATTATGGATTATGCCCGTCATGGTCTTCAGGTTAACCTTTTCCTTTTTACAGTTGCATTAAGCAGAGGCATAAATCTTTATAAAACCTTTTACGAAAAAAAAGAAAATCTATCAAAAAAAATGGCTGCTTGTCTTGTCCTCGGAGCGAGTGTGTGTGCTTCTGCGTGTCACTGTACACTGTAAACCCTCGCAAGGGTGGTGAACTTGAATGTTTCGCCGAAACAGTTTACCTCGAAGAAACTGAGTATGCCAACTTAATGATCTTGTCTTCACAGCGCTTAAAACCATGTAAAAGAATAACTTCACCTTATTTTCTTTAACTTCCTTCCATACAGTGCAATTAAGTTGGCCGACACAATTTTTTTGAGGTAATCAGTTTCCACAAAACATTTGAGTTCACCAGACTATCAGGGTTTACAGTGAATAGTGAGGCCAAAGAAAAGGCATCATCGGATTGGAGATCCGTCACCTCAACATCCCCAAACCTAAACACGAGCCAGACCTCCCTCAGCACCATCATTCCGCTGGAGGGAAACAAGCATCACTCTTGGAAATAGATTGGCGTTATGCAAAAAATTCAATTGTACGAACCCTGAATAGCTCACAGTTGATACCCCAGTACCCCAAACTCTTGCAGCACATAGGAGTAAGTCAATGTACTTTCTCCAAAGCTACAGTGGCATTTAGCCCTGATTTCCCTTGCCCCCTCAAATTAGACAATTGGTTTAAATTTTTGAGAGGGCAGTCTTTTCAGCCAGCCCAGTATCATCCGGACTCGTCATACAGTGATGCAACCTGACCATCGATACACCACAAAGCTTCCTTTTCAGATACCAGTTTAAAACGAACCCTACCCCCTAACCTTTAACCCTAATTCTAACCCAAAATGTCAAATAATGCCATAGGCTCATTTCTTTACTCCTAGATTAGCAAAGCTCAAGCCCTTGTCACACTGCTCCGTTTAACGATTCTGTCTAAATATTTTTGTCAGATGGTGCCATACGGCGGCAAATTCAAATTTTTTGGGCCATGGACAGTAGATAGAACAGCTTGAGTGATGTCTAAATACGCTTGAGTACCGTCTGCTTAAGTATGAGTAACAAACGAAAAGGCGGAAAGATGTCTCAATTACGGCTGTTAACATTTAGTTTGCGTTTCATAAAAGACAAAGCTCTGTATATCGCCTCGTCACAACAGCCGTAGCTCCTGGGCGGTCCACATCTCTCATTTTGAGATTATATTTGGATCACTATTATCTCGGAATACTATTATTTTGGAGTGCTATCACACTTCATTTCATCATGCCAGCTAAGAGAAGGGGTACTACAGGCAAGGGCCACGGCAGTGGGGCGAAAGCCCCCGCCAGGTGAGCCCAGAACCTTCTAACTCCTCCTCCCAGGGAAGTTTCTGCAGACTCGGATGCCCCAGAGGTTCCGTGGGGCCCTACAGCCATAAAAGTCTAAAAACCGGTAAGTTTCCGCCCGAGTAACGGTGAAAACGTTAAAAAAAATAACAAATGCCTGCGTAACATATGAGAGCCACCAATTGCTATCCAAAACCGGCTGTCGGAAATTTCGAACATGTCCAAAGTTTGATACGGTTAGCACCGTCTGTCGACGGCTAGATACGTCTGTAAACCAGCTGAAAAACAAATTAAAAAGTCCAAAAAGTACGCCTTCGTTTTTCGGACGGAATCGTTAAACGGTGCAGTGCGACAGGGGCTTAAGGAAGGAGTGTTGTGGTGAGACTCGAGCGTCACTCACTAATCAATCAATTGATTTGCTGTTAGCACAACCACTGGCGGTAAGATTCACAAACAGCTTATCCGGGGGTTAATGATAGTGTCACTGTGATTGTTCTATGTCATCGTTTGGTCTGGTAGCTTCACGATATGACGAGTGAAGACGAGAATGTGTTGTCCCAGCGCCTGCGCGTACTCTTTCCCCGGTAAGCTGGAGTGTGTGAGCCCCTTACAATAGGATCACACTTATTGGTTGCTTTACTGAAGATGCCTTGCAACACCCCAGTCTGCTACTTGAAATGCGTGACTGCTGACCACCATGTCACATGGAGGATTTTTTTATCAGGCTTGACACTTCAGTAGCACCCGAAGTCTCAAAGTCTGAGTCGGTTCTGAACGGATTTCATTCACCCCTGCTGCTCTGACCCCAAGGAGCTCTCTAACTCCCTGGAGACTTTTACCACAGAGACGGGTTCTGATCCCAGAGACTCTCAATCCTGATCTGAGGGTGAGTCAGTCAGATTCCATTGTTTCCCAAACGGGTCCTTCTATCTTCTGACAGCATCCCCAGTCCCGGGCGAAGTGAAGACCAGAGATGTGCTCTCTATATATACTGTATATATCTATGGTGGGGACATAATGAAAATCATTCGCCGGAGTTTCTGCGCCATCAGCAGCTGCAACCTTTCTTTGCCTGCTGGGACGCGTCGCATCAGGTGCACTCTGTGACAGCCCAGTCTGGTAACTCTCGCTCTTCAGTTTGACATTTTCTGTTACAGCAGGAGTCTGCTAACTGGCCTAAATTGACCACGGAGCGAAGAATGCGGCCACTCCCAGCTTCTCCAAGTTCAAATACGATACAGTGCAGTGACGATTATGCATCACCGCTTTCCTATAAAACAGGTCCTAATACGTTACTTCTCTGTAATTTATTGTGAAAATGTAATGAAAAACACTATTGTAAGCAATTAGAGCAAAAAAAGAGGATCATTCTCACAAGTATACTGAGGGGGAATATATGGGTAATAAGCAAAAACATCAGTTTTTTATTACTATTATTATTTACTATTATTTGCATAGCCTGAATACATGTTTTTAGGCTCATTACCTGATTATTGATGCTAAAAAAATTTGGTTAAACTGGTTTGAGGCAAAATTTTTTGACAAAATTACCTCTGATGGTCAGTTGTTACAGTACCAACCTACTAAAGTGAAGGTCCCCCCTTGTGCTGCCAAAACAGCTCCATCAAACTGATGTCACTTGGATTCCCAAACTCAGGGTTTCACAGCAGAACATTTCCCAGAGTATCTCAATCCCGACACCAGCGTGTCTTCTTCCCACAATGCATCCTGATGCCATCTCCTCCCAGGTAAATGGTGAATAGGTACCCAGCCAAGCCACATGATGTCAAATAATATGGGACTCACTGGACCAGGTGTTATCAACTCCTCCAGGGTCCATTTCTGAGGCTCGGGTGTTTAGTTTGTCGCGTGTTGGTATTGAAAACCAACTGGTCGTGTGAGATAATTGGCCAAACTAATGCAAATTTTTTACTGCATGCTTACGTACAGAAAAATAGGCAGTATACTGGTAAATAAATAAATAAATAAATAAATGATTCTACAATATGTTAAACCGACTATGTTCAAAAGGTGCTGTCATTTCGATTTTGTTTTTACCTAATATGGATTTAAAAAAAAAAAAAAAACAACCTCAAATTTGAGCTGATAGTCTGCAATTCAACTTCCTCGCCAGTGCATCCTCTCACACTAAAAGATCAGGAGCGCAGAATCAAAGTATATTTGTACCACTGTCCAGTGAATCACGGTGCTCACTGTATGGCGCGTCTGTTGCTGTGGCAATTAATTCTTAGCCTGTGAGCCCGTGGTTATTCTTGTGTATGATCTGGAAACACCTGGTTGTGAGCCTGTGAGCAGCCAAGTGTGTGATCTGCGGACACCTGGGAGTCATACAGGAATATCGATAGGGAAATGCGCACAGCACACAGAAATTACTCTGACTTCATCTCCAGAAAATACACGTTTGAAGTCATCATTGTCTCTTGTACTCAGTATAATTGTTCTTAATACATGAGAACATACAGATGTCATGTATCGTTAATGATACGCCTATAATAAATTCTGCGTTAAATGTTAGAGCTGAAATTTGATTTGGCAGTCATTCCAAGGTGCAGTGTTGCAGTCCTCCGAAAGTAGGTCAGTGTGTATCTTTGAGATCACAACAGGCTCTGTGTCGTTTGCTTTCCATCGCTGAGATGTTGAGAGAGAGGAGAAGAAGAAGAGAGATGTGCACAGAGATGGAGGGGAAAACCACTCTCACCAACATCGTAAAAAGCCGACGACACAGGAAGCTGAGTAATGTCTCCTGCGCTCTCAATAATCTTTTAACGGCATAACATACCCAGGTCCTCTACGGGGCTTTTTTTTTTTTCTAAGGCTTTTATCATTTTCCAGATTGTTAATAATATTAAAATCCCATTCCTCATTACATGTAAATTAAGAGAATCATAATTATATTACAAAGGCTATTCTGATTTATGTTGCCAGCTGTACAGGCTCAATGTTATTTTTTTTTTTTTAGGTTTTACTTCTAAGTACTGCTAAAGAAGGTTCTCTAAAGAGCTGGGGACTGCCATTAGCTTGAAAATCTGTGTGCTCGTACGTTGTCAGGAAATCTATCAGCGGAAAGATGGATGAAGGTTTCCAAAAACTAAAGGCAAATAATGGCAGCGGTGATTCTATTCTGGAAATTTAATGCACTCTTATTTCATGCCCGGCACAATCTCAGCTGTTTGAGTTGGGCTATTCATGTTTCTATAATGCACTGTTTAATCTTGAGGTACCTCCTAATGAAACCGGAGCAATTCCATCGAACGCCGTCCCTCTTGCCTTTCCTGCTTGATCTAGTGCACAGGGGATCGTACTGCCGCCTTTGAAAGCTGTGATTATCGGGGTTTGTGAGGTATAAATTTGAGGCTAAGGTTCCGTTAAAATGAATTGTAGTTTCTTTGCGGAAGAGAAGTTTTTGCAATGCAGTTGTGCCACCATCATGTGCTTGCAACCTTACTCACCATTGACCTTGAAATGGACAGATAAAGGTCAAATGGCTGGGAATAGCGCCCAGCTTAATCCCAAAAAGAGCGTAAAGGGATGCAGGGGTTTGTTTTTGGCTAAGACTCTAACATCTGATTTAAATAATTGATTGTGGGTTTGTTAGAAAAAAAAATTGTTCATAACTGGAGCCTAAATGCTGGGCTAACACTAAACCTGGTGTTTTTGAATCAAATTGGACACCCCTGCTCTCTGGAAATTTAGAATTAGTCAATTTGGAGAGAATACTTTGCCTGTAAAATGAATCAGTATAGTGCACTTTAAAAGGCCCAATCCGCAAATTATTGCAGCTACTTCAGCTTTTATAATTCCATAGTCCTCACTTGAGAAATCAAAGAAATTAACTAATTTGCCTACTTTTTGTGCTGACATCCAATACGCATGTGCATCCATTCTAAGAGGATGCATATCATTGTGCATATTGAGTAAGCTTCGCCCGCTCACTGCTGTCAATATAGCATCAGCTGTTGTCCAGCGTGTTCATTGTTTAATTTGAAATACCAGTTTTTGTGAGCTCTTTGTCAGTGTCGATGTAAATGTATCATGATCGTTCATACATGCACATCGATCACTCAATCACATAATTAGCATAATGTTTGGCCTCATTATCAGGATACAGAAAGCTTTGCCGACTTAGTGCAGGACATTGTGTTCTAAACAATTATTACTGTTATTATGTCATATATCTAGAAAATGTGCTATGAACTCAACCGTTCCAGGGTGTAGGCCAGTCTAATGTGTCAGTGTGGCAACCTGTGGAAGTTGAGATGCTCCACTCAAGGGTTAAAGAAACTACAGTGTGTGGCTACCAATACCCTACCCTTTACCAGCAGCCTTACCACTATCAATCTGCTTCAGCTGTGTGGCTGAAGCTCAGCAGGTATGAGCTTGGTTAGTACTTGGATTGGAGACCACCTGGGAAAAATAAGTTGCTGCTGGAAGAGGAGTTGGTAGCCAGTAGGTTGCGATCTTCTCCCAGGTGGAATAATCCCCAGTGCTGAAATGGGAGCACTGTAATGAAGGAGACACCGCCATTTGGATGAGACGTTAAACCAAGGTCCTGACTCACAGTGGTCATTAAAGATCCTATGACACTCATCGAAAAGGGAGGGAGGGAGGGAGGGGGGGAGGCGTTCCCCGGTGTTATGACTGAAGTGGTGTCCCAATTCTTAGGTTAAATTCCCTTCCCCTCAAAACTACCCCTTCATCGTTGAGGGAAATCTTAGTGTTTAGTGCACTTCAAACCAAGGGTTATGATTAATGGAAGAGAATTGGGATTGCGCCTAAATTCTCAACCTGCCCCCTCATCATCCCCTGATCTAATTGGCTGTGCAACTTTTCCTCTCCCTCCCCCACCTCAACCCCCAGCGCTCCCTTGAAAAAGAGATTTCAATCTCAATGGGACTTCCCTGGTTAAATAAATTAAATTCTAAAAAATTGTGAGAGTGAAAAAAAGATTTTTTTCTCCGTTCATTGACATGACGGGCCACGACAGGTTCACCGATCAGTCCATAGTTTTCCTCGTACAGTGTTTTCAGACGTGACAAAAAAAAATTCTCCTTTCAAGCAATAACTAATAAAGATTTACTGGCACCTCTTATTGAAGTTCTATATGTTGGGGAATTGACCCCATAAAATCAACGCACCCATGAACGGGTCCGTCAAATGCAGCTGGTGCATTCAAGCCTGCAGAACTTTAGGCCTTTTTTAACTATTCTAGTTATCTTATTTCCACTGATCTAGTGGAGATTCCAAGGTTTCCAATGATTTAACCTCGTTTGAGGGAGTATAGTTTATTGCAAGAATTTCAAGAAAAGCTTGTCTTTATTGCTTGCTTTATTTTTATTTCTACATTTTATTCTCTGAATTTTTTGTTATTATCTAATTTTTTCTATTATTTTATTTTTCAGTTGGCCAGAAATTTCAACCCCGTGTGCGATGAGGGATATTTTTAATATTCACCAAATGTGTGTTATTGCTTCAGACTACAAACCCCAGAATGCTTTATACCTCCCAGTTTTATTCTCGCAGGTTTTCTAAATATCTACAATATGTTTTCTGGCACATAAATGCCTCCTGAGCCAACTAGCATCATACACTGTAAGTTTTATAGCGGTAAATGTTTTGCTTTCATCTGGTGGGATGAACTTGCACTCTAAACCTCTTTTGTCAGTGTTGTTGGTCTGTTAGTTGTGTTCTGTTATGTTTTATTTATATCAAGTATTTATTTTAGTACTGTTTCATTGTTCTGTTTATTTCATTTATTTTCCTTTGTGCGTCCGTGTCGCCTCGTTCTCGCCTCCTTGCTCTTTGCTTGATAGTTTCCCATTTCCTCATTTGTAGCCCCGCCCTCTTGTGCTCGGTTCCTGCGTCTCTCACCTGTTTTGTGTTTTTTTGATTAGCTTCCTGCCTCCTCACCTGCCTTGCATCTCCTGATTTGTGGCTCTTGGACTTTTCCTCTTGGACTTTTCGTCCCTTTGCCCTCTTACTGCATTGTAACCCTAGTTCTACACCCAACCCTAACCTTTATATCATGGTGGTCTGTCCTTTGTCCATCTGTCCACTCGTCTGTCAACAATGGCGGCACATTTCGTTATTAGGGAACAAAAATCTGGGGACGAAAGGTCCACAGGAACGAGTAGTCCAGGGACAAAAGGTCCACGGGGATGAGGAGTCTCCGGACCAAATGTCCACGGGGATGAAAAGTTCAGGGACAAAAAAGTCCAGCGACGAAAAGTCCAGTAGCCATTATTTGTTTTAGTGTTCCCTATATCTTTAGTTTTATTTTATGTTTTTGATTCTATTTGTTTTAATCAGTCTCCGTTGTCGTCATTATTGCCCACGCCTGACGAGGCGGCGTGGGTATACAGTTTAGCACCGTCTGTGTGTGTGTGTGTGTGTGTGTCTGTACGCGCGACAGCTCGGTCAGTACTGAAGCTAGGGTGACCAAACTTTGTGGGGTAGATGATCTTAGGGTACCCTGTCCAAATTTGCATTTTGAGGTAGAAAGGTCAAGGTCAACAAGAGGCGTGGTTAGCATCTCTATAGAGTGCGCATCATCTAGTTTCATTTTAGCCGTCAGTTTCCACATGTCTTCCCGGTCTGTTGGGTAATTAGCTGGATCATTGTCTTGTTTGTAGCCACACCCCCAGTCACACTTCCCAGGTCCCACACACCTGACTTGAGTTCACTTCTTGTTATTTTCTCCCCTTTATATAACCCAGTTTTTACGCTTCATCTTTGCATCTCTGTTGCCATATCAAGTCACTCGCAAGCCTTTGGTGTTTCTAGTGTGGGTCTCTGCTTCTGAATACATTTGTGCCCTCAGTTTTTGTCTTCCTGTGTCTTGAGGTTTGGTTATGATTCTGGCTAACTCGATTTATGATACTGTTCTGCTCCTTGGATGGCATTTTTACTGTTTGGCATTCAACCCCTGCCTCGTACCTTGATTCTTATTTGGATTCGCCCTCTTGTGCTGTCTGACCCTGAGATTCTGTTTCAGTAAACCTGATTTTGCCACTCTACTCCAGTCTGTGCGTAGGTCCCCACCCGACATCTTTTAATGTTTTTTCCTAATCATTTGGGTGCCGTGGCCTCTATTATAATCTTCCCGTGTGCAGTAATTATGAGGGCTTATAACATAAAAAAGTCGTGTACTGAGCACAGCAAAGCTGTAAATGTGGGACATTTACGATAATTCTAAGGGTCCTAACTGACAGCGGTATTCAAACATATTAGAACGCAGGGTTTTCTGGGCTGATTGTTCACAATGTGAGATCTTTTCACGGGACCTCAAATCCCCTGTATTTCCCTTTATTGATGATTTGCGAAGAAAATGCATACGCCTCTGTCATTTTATCACAGAAGCTGGAGGAGGATTTACAGCTTGTTATCTTTCAGGATAAAGTTGGAAGCGACGCGCATGCCGTGTGAATGTAGAACAGTTTAAAACGGTATCCTTTTTTCACTGTCTTGTTTATCCCGTTGTTTCATTTGCTCTCATCATGGGGCAGCATCATTAAAACAGAACTGGGGGCGGATTATAGGCGGGATTGGGTACTCTAGCCATATGGCACTAGAGGAATGCTGCTATCACGAGCACGAAGCGAATAACAGGACCACCCAACGTGATCCAGGAGCTTGTTTATCGTGCTGCTTTATATACAGCTCAGGCAAAGGAAATATAATTCAGAATATAAACAATGTTGGATTTCTGGATTTGTAGAACTGGGCGCGTTATTGGGTCTCATGAAATCATATTAAACGGAATTTGGCAGCCACCTCTATGCAGCAGTTGATTATTTCCAGCAGTGCCTCAGGGACAGTCTGAAATACTGCCTGAGATTGCTAGTTTAGCAAGCTATGTGAAATTTGTGTTTTCGTATATTAAAATTGATTATATTATAAACCTATTTGATATGCCTGAAAGCCTATAGCAGTGCTTAGCAGCACTCTGCGCACTTTGTGCTGCCGATATACCGTATTACTCAAGGTTTTGACTCTACTGGGAGTTATTTTTAGTTTATCTTTTAGTTTTATTACTTTAATTTATCTTAAGCTGATTTTGAGACTTTTGAGCCAGGCAACTGTGCCCTACTCCTCCGTAAATATCTGTGACAGTTCTGCACAAAGTGCCATATGAGTAAAACTTAATCCCTCATTATATGCTCTGCCCAGTGGAAATGAGTATCTTTATTATATCGTCGGCTGATTATCACAGCACAGGACTATGCAGTCCTGTAGCTGAATCTGAAATGCTAAACATAATATATAAATAAAAGTGATCTTCCAAAGTTACATTCATATCATATCCAATCCAAAATTTGCTTTCTATAAAAATTCTCTTTTACAGTAAGTTTTTAATTTTCCTGGTATGTGCCCTCTGGTTTTCATGCTCTTATGACATTTAGGGAAATCTTCTGTGGTTCTTTAGCTTCGTTGTGACGATATTCAGCAGTCAGCGGAGCTTTTCTAGTTTTATATACATACGGTATTCATTATTTGTTTTTTTTGTTAACATTCATGTATTTAACTTTTAAATCATATGCCGTCATTTGTTAAAAATCTGTAAATATTGTATTTACGCTTCTTCTTGAATCGAACCTGATTCAGGTTTTCGCGCCGTAGATGGGAAGGCAGATAAAAGGGTTAAATGGATTGATTCTCTCCCTGCATCTCCGAAGATTTGTCTGTGCAACAGAGAGCAGTAATGAATTAGAGAAATCAATGGTGGACCTTATGGGAGCGGTTGTTGTGTGGTGATGGGATGATGAGGGAAGCAGGGGGGCGGGGGGGTGGGGGGCAGGGGGTGTTTTCCTGTTTCAATGAGAGCATTTCATTGGCTGGGATTCAACAGCCAGCAGAACTGCTGAATATTCTGGCAGAGCATGATTTACTGTAGACTGGGGGTATCGTGGAAGCCACATTGACGCTTCGTGTGAGGTCATGTAAGCATACATTCTTCCGTTTCTTACCTCACTGTGCTATTTCATGCACAGATGAGAATAGTTTGTCGGCTGCAGTCCTGAAATTTGAAGCTAAAGAATACTCACAGGATTCAGAGCCACAGGCAGTTACTTTAAAATATGCTCCGTCTGGTGGTCTTTTGAGTTCAGTAATGCTCTGACGCTGGAGTATATGACGGCACCTAATCTGCCACATAAACTTCTTTCTTTCAGTAGGAGCCAAGGCATGAGTTTTATTTTATTTTAAAGCAGATGACGCTTGAGTTAGCGGGAAAGTCTTTTATTTCAGGGGTACTCCACTGAAAACAAGATTTGGGCTCATTCCTGTTAATATTTGGAGTAAATAAACTCTTCCAGACTGTTTCAGAATCCGTCCTTTCGATGTACAGGTATCAAGGTTCCTTTCTATTTGCCTGCCGTGTGCTTATATGCAACTAGATAGCCTTCTGTAGCAATCTCATCACTTTTTTCTTTTCAAATATGATTCTGGCATTCTAAGCAAACTAATGACATTACAAACCATATTGAAACACGAGAAGTTGCTTGTTTACCTGGAAGGTGTTCATTATGTCATTTATTAAAACAAGTTTCAAAATTACCGGAAGCCATCTTGATATAACTCACCAGAGACACAGCCTGAGCTGGATTAGAATGCTCTGTTCTGGCTGCAGTTCTGGCCAGTAAAATCAAAATGGCTTCCAGCAGTTGTGAAACTTGGTTTAGAGAACTTAACAAACACCTTCCAGGTAAATGACAATGTTTCAGAATGGTTTGTTGGGTGATTTGTTTGCTTATAGTGCCCTATAGAATTACACTCTTGACAGTGAATATGAGAAAAACAGGCTGAGAAAAACATTTCTATGCTGTTTATCCTTTGGGCATTTTACTCAAAACTTTCACAAAAAAATGTTCTCCTTTCACTGAAGGGAAATTATGCCATGGAAAAAAAAATGTTGACATCAAATACATGCCTCCAAAAAGGTGTGCCACATTTATTAGCACCCATAGACAATCCTACTATTGAAATATAATTGAAATATGTTTCCCGCCGTACTTTATAAGCTTTTGTTTGCCCGCTTGATTTGGAACTCTTAAATGGTCAACCATGACTTCCTGTTTTACTTTGCGAAAAATGCGAGAACACAATGATGACGTGCGTGAAAAAGTTGGACATCTGCACATATTAAGAAATGGATACCAAATCGCTGGACAGTTTTAAGATACCCCTTTTCACTGTAAGGCAATAAAGAGGAGGTTCAAAGCAACAGGAGGTGTTTAGAATCAGCCTGCAGCAAGATGTGCGTACCCTGATTCTGCGCACCGCAAGGAGGATGTTTCTACCGGGAAAAAAAATCTCCAAGGATCACAGCTGGAAAATTGTAGAGGTTAGTAGAATAGTGGGGTCAGAAGGTCTCCAAAACCATAATTTACAACATACTACAATGCCTACAGTTACTCAAACATACCTGGGACTTTCAGTAGGACTGCGTTAAATGGGCATATTACGTCAAAGTGGAGCTTTTTGGCGGCTGTTTGGCGTGGACAGGACTGCCAAAAAGAAAAGCAACTCATACCCACCGTGACGTAGGGTGGTGAATCTTTGAAATTGTGTTTTTCTTCCAAAGACCCAGTACATCTTGTTTGGATATATAGCATCGACTCCATCACGTACCAGCAGATACGAAATGAAAAGCTAACAGCTTCAGCGAGGATGCTTAAAATGGCCTGTGGTTGAACCTTCTAGCAGGACAATGAAGCGCACCTCTAAGTGAACACAAAATAGTTGACTGACTGCAGCATACAGGTTTTTCCATTGGCCTTCACATTCCCCTAATCTAAAATCCACAGAAAACCTGTGGGATTAGCCGAAGAGGCGAGTCCACAAGTGTCAACCTGGAAATCTAAAGGATGTGGAGAGATTCTGTGCGGAGGAATGGTCTGAGGGCCTCTGCCACATGTTCACTGCCCTCATGTCTCATGCTGGAAGAGGACTGAGAGCTATAATGTGGGGAAATGGAGGCTGCAAAAAGTAATATATGAAAGGGTGTCAGTAATCATGGTATATATATATATTTTTTTTTTGAGAAAAATATCTGCTTCATGATAAGCATTACATTTTTTTTTCAATCATGTTACTTCAATTAAAGGTTAGATTTTTTGTTGAATGAGAGATCATGAGAATTTCTCATTTTTTTTGTTTCAGTCATTTTTTCTAAAGGGTGCCAGTAATTCTTGAGGGCACAGTAGGACGTCATAATCATTTTTTTAAAGAGAAAAGTGACAACAAGGGCACCGCTACCATGAAAATCGAGAACAGTCGTCACCATTCTCACTGAAATGTAATTCCACAGGAATATTCAATTCAATTCACTTCAATTCAATAAGCTTCATTGGCACGACAATATTGCCAAAGCATTTTGGACAGACAGGTAACCAAACAGTGAGAGATGATATACATAAATAATACAAATAACATTCTCTCTCTCTCTCTCTCTCTCTCTCTCTCACACACACACACACACACACACACACACACACAATGAATGAGTACAGTCCCTCAGGCTCTGCCTGCATGTATTTCAGTGGTTAGGCATGAGGAATCATAACCGGCTGCTCATTACATGCGACACACACTGGTCTCAGTCCCATTTCCCTGCTGTCACTTCAGCGAGATAGGCAGTGCCCCATGCGAGAGAGGAATCCGAGTCGGGTTAAGCCCAGGGATTTAGGCATTTCTGCACTTCCTCCCCCACGTCTCCTAATCCACAGAAACCTGCATTTTCTGCAAAATGGTCGTGTCTAAACTTGAATACTGAGGGTCAGGTTCAGAAAGAATATGGGCACTACGCTGCGATAGTAGAATAATGACCCTTCGATTTTTGACTAATTTTGCGGAGAGTAGTGATGTGCTGTGCTGTAAATGTCAGGAAGGTCATTGGCTTCAATACATGTAACTTTTTACGCTGCACTGTGGACACTGTGAAGCCAATTCAAAACAGGAGATAAACTCTCATGTTTTAAAAGACTAGCGTAGTGCCTGTTCAAAGCACTTAAACTATAAATGGCACCTAGTAAAAGCTCTCTGTGGACACAGATGACTGAATGTTGACTCAGTCTGCAGAGCCCTTAAGCCCCGCCCCGCTACTACAGAGAGCATTGTTCATTTTTCCAATCAAAGTTTATTAATTCTGGATTTGTCGCACGTCCAAATCGCTCAGAATTCGACACCACGCGTCCTTGGGTTCCCAGCAGTGCATCAGCCAAGTGTGAAGTCGATGGGATGAACAGCCCTCGAGATACGCAAAGGACAGACATGCTCACACGGAGATTCCTCGCTTTGTACTTGGATACTGCACAAAGGAAAAAAATACATCAGCAAATGAAGTCATGTCAAGCCTGTAATGTTTCGACAAATGCAACAAATACATTCTCTACGTTGCACGACTGAATACATGATCTGTGTATAACGGTATCTTACTTTTAACTGTGTTAGTTGGTTGTGGAGGAACTTCTTTGGTAATGGCTTGAAGAAGCATAATATTCCATTTTGAATATATTTTTGAGTAAAATATTTCTAAAAAGCCTCAAATAATCATTGCTTACGCATTCTCCATTCACAGAAATAAGCGAGTGACATAAGTAAATCTCATCCAGTTCTTCATTGCAATGAGAAAAAGTAAAGGCGACAGTGGAATTTCAACCTTTCACACAACAAAATACAACTGTTGCAACCTATCTCTGGCAACTGCCAATCATTTTGGTTGTCAGTATTTTCACGTGATCGAAAGTAGCGGGACGTTAAATCCACAGTTGTGCGGACTAAGGAAGTATTAGCGGCCTCAGGTAGTTTCATAATTACTATGGTCGTGGGTAGCCGTTTTCGGTAAGGTTGTTTGAGTACGGTATCTTCGTGTAGTGGGCGGATGAACCCCCGCCCTCGAACTGAATCGAGCCAATACCAGCGCCACCTGCGACCAACAGCTGTCACAGAATACAATAGCGCGTCCCTCTGTCGCCAAAGACAGGGACGGTTCATTCCAGGCTTTCCAGAATCATCTCAGACGGAAGGGGGCCAGATATAACTGCCAGGCTCCCAAAACCCAACTGCCGAGCATCAGCATCCACATTTTACTCATGGGCACGTCTGTAGTTAGATATGCACGGATCTGTGTTGGGTACCAGATCCCCTGAAGAAGAGCGGAGGAGAAAAAATCAACATTGCTACAGAATATAGTGATTAAATTGTCAGTTTAGCTCTCTTCCACCGAAAAAATGCATTTGCTACTCTGTATACCTCTCCAAGCGAACTGCAGTAGTGTTCTGAGAGAATAGCAATGAGAGGTTATCCATAAAACACTAGCATGTGTGACCTCAGAACATTTTTCAAAAATCAGCTCCTTAAAATATGTATGAAGTGCTAGCAATACTTCCTCCTCGCACTTGAAAGTACCGCAGCTTTGCTATGTATTAAAAATGTCTTCACTTCTGAATAGCCATCTTTCTTAACACTGAATACGCACGGCCTTGTGGCAATATCCCCTTAAATTGCGTCGGTTAAGCCTATTTGAATGACTGCTGTATGCATGCTCGGTCGAGAATCCTACTCCAAGAGAGAATGATAAACTATTTTGAGAAGGATGTCTCCTTTCTTTTCTAAAGGTTTGAAGACAAATTGTCATATCCTTGTACGTGAAGGTCGCTCAGCTTCGCGTTAAATGTGTTTTGCATTTTTATGACAAGGGCAATTGAATTGCTACAATTAATGTTCATAATACAAGCGAACAATGGTGTAAAATACACGCATTAACCACGAAGTGTACTGACTTGGTCACAGAGTACATTTATACTAATTTTGTTTTCACATGAGCACTAGAATGGATATCTTGAATAATTTGTATACTCAGTTGTATTCAGAATAAACAACCATTGTTAACTTTAAATTTGGAGTTATTACCCTCTAGTGCTTTCTTTCATCGCATGGTGGTAGGAATCCATAAATGCGGTAGTTCACTGTCCCTCAGGGTAGCGCGCTGCTCGGAGGACAAAGGGGATTGAGGGACAGATCGAGTCAGTCCCTTTAAGGCAGCTCTATTACCCTGTTACCTGATCTACACTACGCATGCAGTAGTTATCGTAAGTTAGAAGTACTAACTCCCACCCCACCAATGGGAAAAAAAGAACACTTGTGGGTGCAGGAAATAACGTTGCAAAGATTCACTCACCAAAAAAGCAAGAAGTTTCTGGGTTTGAATCAGAGTAGGTTTTCCCGGGTGCTGCGGTTTCCTCACTCAGTCGAAAGATCGTACTTTTTGGGCAATGAGTGGCTGGGAGGGACCTATATTTGCATTCGCCTCGCACTGGATTAGTAAACTGTGTGGAGTGTATCCCTCCTGCCCATTGGATTCTGGGATTGGATCCAAAATCCCTGACCGTTTTGTTCAGTTTTTCAATCTTTGTTTTCTTCAGTTTGATTACGGCTCGTGCAAATGGAAAATTCATAGACTTTACTTCAGGGATACTTCCTTGATTCTTTTTTCTGTGGGAGGATGCCAAGGAAGTGGCGAGAAGTATTTCATTGCAGTGGAGTAGAGAACCGGAATGTTCTGAAGGCACATTATTGGCAATCTGGGTCAAATTCTGCTGAAATTGCATTATGGATTCATGACCGCTTATCCCTTGCTATGTTCTGGATGTAAGAATATGTGTTAATGCCGCTCACATGCCAAAATGCTTGTACATGCTGCCAATGTGAGAAAATACGCTTACATCTTTATAATCTAATTAATAATTATGCAGATTTAATGTGGGTTTTTTACACTGTCAGTATTTTCAAGAAACATATGAAGATGACTTCATTTTCTTTGAAGGTATAAGTTCCTAAAAACCACCATGGGAAAAGTTATGTAGTTTTTTTTCCGAAGTCGTTTCATCAGTTGACACCACATGTTCTTTCATTATTAGAAAGACTTGCGCTGCTCTTTTTTGGGGTCTTGTGTCAAAATGAATTTCAGCTGAAGCCATGAAGACTGTCGCAGGCGGCTGTAAAAACTGCATCTCACACGGACACCCATTTGTAGTTCCATTCGGTACCTCAGTCAAATTTGTTAGTAGACCAAAGAATTTTTGCACAGAATTTTTGAGAGCATTTTCAATCACGCCCCCGCTCAACCCTGACATGCATGCGCATGCGCACCCATGTACGCCCCCACTCAACCCTGACATGCATGCTCACACACACTTGTGCTGGTACATGTGGGCACATGCTCTGCCTGTTAATAAGGCACCACCACTGTCCTCCGGTTTGCGGGGCGGTTGGCAATTTCTCTAAGGAAGGAACATACCTCAATTTTTTAGGGTTTTGTTTTGAAAGTATTAAAATAATTAATACCTGAAGGGATAGTTTGAAGAAAGGAGTAGGACAGCATAGTTATTATAAGTTATTATCTCCCGCCACGACACAAAGTGGAACAGAAGATACTGCTGTTAAGCTCGTTCGTCCTTGTGTTTGTCCGTCCGTCCCTTTCGATAAGTGGAGGCAGATTTTCTCAGAAACTTCTGTACAAAGAGGAATGCAATTTTGTGTGTGTATGCTACTAGTCATGACTTTAATTTGATCCAAAAAAGAGGATTCAATGATGGTGGTGTATATTGACGATGTATGTCTTGTCGATGCTCTGATTCTGTGCCCTGTCCTTGATGGAAGGACGATGATGATGAAAATGAAAGGTCATAATTTTGAGGCAAACGACCGCGCCGGAAGAGTGACTTCAGTCCAGGGCATCAATACTGCTTCACTGAAGCAATATTGTGACTGACGCCAATCAAGAAGACGAGTCCGTTGGTGGCTAAATGATGTCAGCGTGCATCTGTGCTGTTGCCAGTACTGTAAATGACTGGATTTAATTTCTCTGTTTATTTCAAACAGAATAAAAATGCCAAAGCTTCTCAATGCTGAGGGGAATTAAACATTTCTATTGTAGTTCAGCCTTGAGGGAAGAAAAGTGGGGCGCGTATGATGAAAGCTCGGGAGCCTCATCCCCTTATTCGTTATTCATGTATCGGTGACAACTGCTGTGGTCTGATTCATGCCACACTTCAAATGATTTCAGAAATCAGTCTCCAGGGAACGGGGCGAAATAAATCTCGCCCAGAATTTATGCTTTGCTATGTTTATGCTTGTGAAGGAACAAGGAAAACCGACATGCATGAAAGAGATGGATAAACTCTGTTGCAGACTCTGTCCTTTGAGGACATAAGTTTAGCTGAGGAACCTGTAGAAGTTCAATTCTGAAGTCAGTGTTGACACTGCAAGTTGCTGGTCTGAGTCTTGATATGGGTTAAGCCTGTAGACTGTACAAAAATAAGTTATCGCGGCGCTGGCCTCTGATTAAAAGTGAGTCAACGCACCCTGGGATTAAGGGCTAAATTATCACACTGACCCCATAATCTTCATATTACAGTCCCTTGATCACAAACAATTATAGCATCAACTATTAAGGACGGTGTCAGTGCGTGTGTGTGTTTTTTTAATAAGTCATGCTGCTTCCTTCAAATGCTTCAAGTGCTTTTTTTTAGTTCAGGCTGTCAGAATGCCTCAGGTCATCTCATGCGAATGCCCTCATATAGGGATTATAAATAGTTAAGGCGCACTTCTCTTCCTCAGCAAAAAGTGCAAATCAGCTGAACGAATGCCAGTCACCCTGAGACAATGTGTGTCAACTTTGTGACAACTTGTCGTTATTAATCGTCTGCGGTCCAACCTTTTGTGACGTCTGTTATAACTTGTTTTCTGATTTGTTACGTCTCGATTTCTGGTTTGAGGCATTTTACCTCATGAGCCATTGCATCTTGTATTTTCGATTGTTCAATTCTGCGTTCGGGTTTATTACATTCTGTGTTCTTATTTGTGGTCTCATTTTCCAATTTGCCAAGTTTTGTTTTCTAGTTTGGTTTACTTTTTTCTTTTACTGCTCAAAAAAACACCTCTGCCAATCATTTGAGTGTCGGAGTGAAATGAATTTACCTCGCAGTACACATCATAATGGCCTATTTTAATTTCTCTCTTGAAGGCAAAATAATCTACAAGCATTTGTAATATAATCAGCACATAACCAGCCCGCGCAAATAACTGCCTTTTACATGTTTCCTTTGTTGTGAGTGAAGGTTTTAAGATACAGTCATCTGATGGACGACCATTTGGAAATCATATCGTTCGGTCAAATTTCAGGTCATCTTGGACAAGCGGACAGCAACTGAACTGGGCCACTAGCATGTCTGACGCTTGTCTGGATGATTACAGTGTAGGTGGTAAAACAGAATTGTCATATTACCCAACTTTGAAACCACACTTTCCCTAAATTTGATCTACCGTGTTCGTCTCGCCTTCTACCATCACTGTCTGTTCTGATCCGAGCCTAGCTGTGTGCACAGCGCCACCATCCATTCCAGCTGCAAACTAATTGTCTGTTCGGTGTCACCTTTGAGAGTTTTTTTTTTCTTTTTTTTTCTGAGATATAAAGGCTCTTTGATTCGGGATGAGAGTTTGCTTGTACCACTGAAAAAGTTTGATTTCCCATGTGACAGCTTGACCGCGCTTCATATCCAAGTTAACCGTATACACACATCAATAATCCATCAAACGTTTTTTTTTTTGTAATGTCATCAAAATAGTTGTTATTGAGTTAATAATCATTATTGTTTTATCGTCCGGGCCTACCTTAACATTGAGTTGAATGGATAGATTGGTTCAGGATAAGCCCCATTGTCGCCAATACCCAATTCAGCTATTTGAGTTAGAATTGGACCGACATCTGCAATCAATACCAGTTTGATGCGTCGCTAATTAACACTGTCTCCCTCTGCAGTCTTCCTGGTGGCAATGAGTCGTGTGGTTTACGGCTCTTTTATGTAAGCTGGGTCCTTTGCATTTGTTCTTTGAAAATGGCAGCTGAGCGACTAAAGAAGCTGTGAAAAAATGAGCTGCTTTGGCTCAAATTTTGTTCCAGGTCTGTGCAATAAAAAGCTAATTTGATGCATTGTGTTAAAAAAAATGTACACGGAGGAAACCCATGAGTACAGTGAATTTTGCCAACCCTTTCGTATGCGAGCAGGTTGTTGAACATCTAATTGCATCATAAAAGCCATTGTATTCACTAACGTGTAAAATGAGCATTTTTCTAATCATAAATAAACTGCGGCGGACCGTAATCTCACTGTATATGTGGCTTTCAAAGACGGTGTTTACTCCATTTGGATTAGTGGAAAAAAACACCTTCAGCTTACTCGAGGCTCAGATGACCTGCTACTGAAAACTGCTCTTGTGAAGCCATTTCACAGAAAATTCGCCTGGAGTCTCGAGAGTGCTGTTGATTCACTGAAGACTTCCTCTCCATTTATCGGCATAAAATTGGTGTGGACCTTTGAAAAAAAGTATATCATTGGGATTTGGAAAGGTTCGAAGCTGAACCAACCTGGTATCAAAACACTTATGATATAATTACATATACACCCGTACCTGAATTACATTAAAAATTCACATTCTTAAGTGAATACAAGTCATTTGGGGATATATGAATGCAGTATATGACCTTTTGTAACTTGTTCTAATAAAGCTGTTCATTTTCTTTCCGCAGCCAGTATGCAATTTTTCTTTTCTTTTTTCCCCCCATTTCAGAGAGTGGATTTTAAAATGCGTAATTTGCTGGTAAAAATGTGAGATTGTTTTTGTTATCTCACTATGAAAATGTAGTCATTCTAGCTTTGATAGCATAATTATCTTAAATATACGTAGATAATTTAATCAAATCATCATTCTTTTCCAGCATTTGAGGTTGCCTTTGAAGCAGTTCGTCTTCTTGACGATTTGAAGGCAAGTCAAAGTTAGCTAAACCTGCTTTTCTAGTCTGGACAAATGACATAGCTGAATGCAAAAAGAATTGATGCAGTTGCAGGTGCTGACATGGCAATTGCTTGTGGGTCACTCCAGGCAGACCAGAAATGAGACTGAAAGTGTTGACCTACAACTGATTCCTCTTTCACACCGCAACCTGGGAATATTCACGGTCGGCCATTGCTGTTAAAGGGTTAACCTTGACCTGGGATGCTCAACCCTAGTTTGTAACCCTTTTCGTGACTGGGGAATTTCCTGGGTCAGCTTAGGTATAAGAGGGTTGATCCAAGTTGCTCGTCCGTGAGCTGAAGCAAGGAGCCTCATTGGTAATGGATGGATACACTTTCTTTAAAGACTGATAGGTGTATAATATGTTTTATGCTTGTTATTTGTGGGTCAAAAGAACTTAAATGGTTTGCAAAATTATTAATTAGGTGAAATGATTGGTGATTTTGTTGGGAAATTGCTTAACCATTTCAGTAGATCTAAGCCATTTCGGTAATTATCACCTGACTGAAAGCTGAACTTGGATTTCCACACTCAAGATAAATTTTCACCCTGACAACTGCAGCTTGATAAATCTGACTGGAAACAGAAACATATTTACCCACAGCGCACAAGAAAATGTGAAGTGATTTGGGTGGCGATAGCATTATTTATTTTTAAATGCTTGGCCTACAATTCAAAGATTTCTGGATTATTTGGAATCAAATAATTTATAATTGGAGTCATGTACTTTATCAAAATTGATCCAAACCAAACAATCCAAAAATCCAAACGCACGGATTGCGTGATTAATATGGGTCACAATTAGGCACATACAAAAAAATATGTGACTCCTGAATCCTGTTCAGCTGTGACACGTACCGAATCAAACTCTTCGACCCGTGTTTTTCTTATGTGAACGGCAGCTATCCCTGCACTATTATGTGATGCGAATAAGTCCTACACAAGTCCAGCTTGTATTGAGTACCTTGTGTGTATCTTGGGTTTTCCATGAGAAAAGGGTAAACAGTGGGCATTTGCCTATGATATAATGGGTTTGATTCATTTTCGAGGAGAGAAACAAGTTGTGCATATGCTATTCACTATGCATTATAATTTCATTAATGTTTGGCATTTACACTGCGGCTCAAAAGTTTGGAATCGCTTGTGATTTCCATCCAGATTACATTGCAGAAACCTTGTATTACTGCAAGACAGTATTCCAAACCATGAATACAAACACTGTAGGGACTGAGTGCCGAAGAAGTTGCATAGAGCTGTCGTTGGATTACTTAGATTGTCAGGTTTGTGACACATGCCCATCTTCAAAAACTCACCCGTGAGAAGTATTGCGGCTCATTTGGAAAACCACTGCGAACAGTACATTTGTAAAATTAATATCCTAATGGCCAAAATTTAATCACTAAAAACTGATCAAATCTCTCAGTGCATACTTTGTGATGAGACATCAGCGAAATCGATGATGAGCTCTTTAACATCCGAAAATGTTTTTTCCCCAAAATGTCTGCAATATAATATAAAAAATATAATTTTTTAGGGGAAATTTTTCATTTATTTGACAATTATACAGTGTAGAGAGACAGGGGGGTTGGGGAGAAGAATGGGGGAAGGCATGCAGCGAATAACCCGAGCCGGATTCAAACCCAGGTCGCTGCGGTAAGGACACAGCCTTTTATGGTACGTGCACTCAGACTGACGAGCCACCAGGGCACCCCAAGGTCAGCAATGTTACTTTTGTAAATGAAACATCTTACAATAAATTTTCGAGTCTGTTTCACGTAATGAACTCATACAAACAAACAAAATAACAGCAATTTTATCATGTAAAATGCCAAGAATTACTGAAATGACAAGAGTTTCAGATTTTTTGAGCGGTAGTGCATGTTGGAAAAAGATGTGGGCCGTTGAACCGAGTGTTATGAATCCAGAGTTTTCGAAGGAATTGATGGAGGGAAAAATATTGGTATGAGAGATAAATTGCACTGCCTGGATTTCTCAAATGTAGATGATCTTTGTTTAAGGAGTATATGACCTCAAAAATTGAAATGTTCGACGTACTTAATAATGTTTGGTCAACTGGTTCCTGCAAATCTTACATTTAACTTTTCTGAGTTAAGGATGAGATTGCGAGTCACCGTGGCTTGAGATTCCGGAGAATTCCCTCACAGCGTATTTTAATGAAATCGAGTTTAGAAGGTCACTTCCGCCAAGATAGCTCAACTCACATTCACACTCAGAAAGCGTGCATATTCATTCAAAGAGCTGCTCTTCTCTCTCTCTCTCTCTCTCTCTCTCTCTCTCACTCTCTCAGAATAAACTGTAGAAAAGAACCTTGGTGAAAAAGGAAAACTTCTCAATCTCTGCATCGAAAATAAATTTGAAAAGTCCTCCCACTCTTTCATTCTGTTCAATATCCTGCATCTAATGTATCCAAGGTCAGTGTGAAAATATGCTGCCTTAAGAAGCGCTTTGCTAGCAGAACATGGTTTGTTTATTGAGCGGCCCTCAGCCATGCTTCATCATTTGCAGTACTGTCATTCCTCTCAGTCGTATTAATGAGAAGAAGAGGAAAAAAAAAAAAAAACGCAAGCAGCTTGAACTATTGAATTCATTTGATGAAGCTGCAGTCGCTAATAGAGTCTCACAATTTAAAGGCAAGTGATGCATTTCGGATGACTCACTGGGACATTTTTATTTATTTATTTGTATGTACTTATGTCTTCATTTATTTTAATTACTAGCATGTACAGGCAAAATCATCTCTCATCTCTCCCAGAGTTACAGATTACTTTTCATCGAATGGATTATTATTGTTGATGTGACCAGAGTTTATATTGATGACTGTCAGAATTCAGCAATTCACTTTGCATTAGTAGGACAGAATGCTGCACTCGGAAGCTGTTGAGATGAATGGATCGCTTGTTCGACTGCAGGTTCATCACACAAAAAGTGACGAGTGATCATGGACTCATATTGTCTTTTCCCCAGTGGGACTGATTTTGAGGCCTTTTAAAGAGTCACCTTTGCGACACGGAAAATCTTGGCCCTTAGCCCTCAACATACCTTGCTGAACCCACTACTCTCACTTCGTGGCAAACCCCTCAGTTGTGTCCAATTTACATTTTAATCAGGACGTATAAATATAAATACATCAGTTTCTTTAAAATCAGTCTCCAGATTGCATAAAAAAACAAAAAGAAAAAAGAAAACTGCTTTTTGCTAATATGTGCTGTAATTTCTTAATTATTATGACATTTTGCCTCAGAGCTTATCCAAAACCTCAACGCCTCAAGAATACAATTTCAAGCCAACAAGATGGACATTTTTTCTCAGTTTTCGCTTTTTTTTTTTAACACTCCTTTGTCTTCGTCAGTCATATTGGATCATATTTTGACATATTTCAGGTTCAGTTTTTAAACTTTAATAATAATTATTATTATTATGATTATTATTAAACCCATGATCGTTGCATACTTTACTGCATAATGTGTATTAATTCTGTGCAATAACACAGAAACGGTATCATTTATAATGAATGGTGGTCTTTGAAGTTACCCCTCTTTGCTGTAAAGTGTTTTGCGATGGATGAAAGAGTCTATGTAAATGCTGCTCATTTATTTATAAGAGGATTGCTTGTTTAAATATTTAAATTAGAACTCCACGTGGCACTCTCGTAGGTTGTAATTACCCTCCTCCTGAGTGTACTTGGCGTACCCCTGCATTGCTTGGTCTGTCTGTATACTGAAGGTGTAACTTTTGTAACTTGATGTTGCGTAAGAACAGTATAAACTTTCCAGTTAGTATACGTTGGTGGTTAAATAACACCACGATGGTCTGGACTCTTTTTCCTTTTCACTTTTACATGCTTAAACTCCTTTTTTTTGAACCATGAAGAGGGATAATGTTTCAACATCTTCAAAAGAGCGATGTGTGAGATTGTGCACTTGCTCCAAATAAATGTGGGTAACATTTCACTTGAAAGCACGCTATATCCAATACTGGGTCCATACAATCTAACTCAAGTCATCAGTTATGAAAGAAGCAAACTGCTTACAACAAGGGGTTAATACCCACAAACTGAGAGCCGATCAATATGACAATGCAATCTCATAATATTGAAGTGTGACGTTGCAATCTTTAGTGTACCTTGCTTACCTCTGTTTTTGGCAAGACAACATTAGAAAACAGCCACAGCAAAACTATTATCGGCGCCATATGAATGTTTCTCTGTGGTGTTTGTGTCGTAATTAGCTGCACCAAAGATCAATTTTGCCGAATAGTCAACATCAGAAGTTTAGTTAGCAGTTAGCTGTTTACAAGAAGAAGTGTAATGAATTGACAAACTGATGATTGTAGTTGATAATTTTGGTAAATTTTTGAATGGTTAAAACTAAAAAATTCTTGCTGTTTCAAACGAGTTGCACTTTTTAAAAAGAAAGAAAAAAGTTCCTCAATCAAATTTCTGTGTTCATAATTGTAACTTAAGAATATCATTAAATCTTATTGTTTGCTATATTAGTTGTTTAAATATCATTCACTCATATTTGTAGTAAATTCGGCAGTAGTGTTGCTTTCTCATAACTTCCAAGACTGTTCCATATGTAAACACAATGTGCAGTCCGATGAATTCTCAAAATGAGGAAAGCATAAGGCCCGTAATCAAAGCATCTATTGGATTTGGCAGCATGCCCATCTTATAAGAGGAAAGAAAGCAGAGGGGATGTATTATGCTCAGAGAGACCAATGAAATACCTGTCAAAGTCTGCAAACAAATGTGATAATCTAGTCAAATGGAGCATCTACTGTATTTCCTCGCTGCTATTTTCTTTTTTCATTCTGTTTTCAATTCACTTAATATGATGTCTGCGGGGAAAACATACCACTGCTAAATACAGTCCATTTGGAGTGATTTCATGTGCTCTTCAAAAAACTTTTAATACAATCAGTGTCACAAACCTTTAGCTGCAAATACATTTACTGTAGCGAGTGTCACTAATGCTGACCGCAGTCAGAATTGCTCTTAGAAGTCAAACATGCGCATCTGTCACTCTGTTTGCCCGGCACACAGCCCAGATTCGCCCATGTAATTTAGGACTGATTATTTTTCCCACAAAATTTCCTCCTGGGGGGGACATTATTGTGGTTTGTGGTCGCTGTTCTTGTATACTTGGCAAGCTAATATACCCAAGTAAATAAGGACGGGGATATTCAACATTTTCTGTATGACTTGATTGCCTGAGTCTGTTGAATCACTCCAACACTCTCCACACACAATAAAAAAAAAAATTCCATGGCTTCAAGGAAGAACTGTGAAGTAAAAAGGGGAAAAAATGCGATTGTGAGAAGCAGTGTGTGGGTGACTCGTCGAAAGCAATCAAACAACATTTGTGTGGTGCTTCAAAAATGTGGAAATAAAGCACCTTAGTCAACCCCTGGGCAATTTTGCATCATTCGCCATGTAAAAATCAACCTGACTACTGTAGTTCTCATTTTGGCAAATAGGGGCGCCATCAGTGAGTGACTTGAAGGCACAGGATGAAATAATCTGTGATTTGGGTTGGACCAAAAGCCTGTTTACACCGGGTTTAAGGATGACTGTCTTTACTCAGGGAGTTTACTTGCCCAGAAAAGGCAGAGTTCAATTGGATGGCAACGGATGACTTAATGTTTCATGTATAAATTCTCTGTGCCAATCCATATTGGAAGGGGGATATTTGGGGGAGCAGGTTGATGTTGGCAAAATAATCATGGAAATATGATGGCAGTAGAAGGTAAAAAAAGATGTAACAATTTTGTCAACAATGTAGTCAATTATATACAGTATCTGGCTGTCAATCGCTTACTTATCTAGCAAGTATGTATTTTATAAGGCATTCAGTATGAGTTATTTGCCTTGAAAATATTTCAAAATGACCTTTTTCAATTTGATGGTGCCCTCTCTGATGCACTGTCTTATCTGTTTTCATCCTCATTCGCACAAACTTTTTTTCCGCGGCGTGAATTTTTACTTCTAAAATGTGTTTTGGTTGTTTGTGTGTGTGATTCTCTGCTCTCACGAAGAGGTGCAGGTGTGGAAAATGGAGGATTTTTAGCTCTGCAGTGATAGAGGTGATGAAACAATGGTAGCTTACTGTGAAATGATGAACTGATAAAGTCTTATTTTTGGTTGACTTTTGACTTTTGGATGCTATGATGTACAAAACAGAGGCTATAAAACTTAAAAAAAAAAAAAAGTATAAATATCCAGAATTTCTCACCCCCACCCCCACCCCCCCACCCAATGACAATGAGCTCTACTGTGACCTGTTACTGGCAGAGTTAACAGAGTTAAATGCAAAAAAAAAATTGTCATTTTGGTGCCATGAGGGAGAGGAAGGTAGGCGGGGCCATGCATGGCTGTGGGAGGGGTCAGGACTCACTGAGCCAGTAGGTCTGAACCATACAGAGCGAGTCTGATTGCGATGTAAAAAACTTAAGTGAAGGCTTTTCTAAAACAACCCTCACTGAACTTTTAGGTGCGGTGGAGATTATTTCGCTGGTGAACTGAAGTGAGAGGAAGTATACTCAGCCAAAATAAAAACTTCACACTCGTTTTGAGGTCGATAAGTTAAACATACAAGAAATGAGGTTTTAAATAATGATTTTATTTAACTATGTACTCAGTAAAGATGGTGTATCATAAAAATAATGTCCATAATGAAACCAGTTCCACCGGAAATGCTACGGAAATGTCCAAGAGAAAAATGGTAAGTTACAACTTGAATGAGAGCAGAGCGCAGGTGATTACGTATGGTTTGGGCAGTCACACGACCTCTAAACAATTCATTCCCGGTGGACGTTGCAGTGAAAAATTGATTATGCAAATGACATAAAACAATTTGTCGGTCTTCTGCTTTTGACGTCACAAGTGGGCAACCAGAACGAGGTCGGTCAGCTGTGGTGCCAGTTTGTTGTAGACGTGTCCGAAGATCATGGATAGTCCGTCGACTGCATCCCATAACCCTTGCAACGTCAGTTACGGATGTTTCCGTATTCAGCATGCCAATGGCGCGTTCACGCTGAATGGCATTGAAAATCAATGAATAATTAAGTGTAAAAACTTGTTGTTCCGAGATGTCACTCTAACATGCTAACGTGAGCTCAGTTGCACATCTCTCATATGGTCACGTGACTAGGAACACGAGAAAACATGGTTTTAGCTTAAAGTACGCTCGCACGTGCTACGTACCTGTGCACGTCGGAGTTGATGTGTGTCATGATGTCTTATGATGAGATGTGTTATCACCCCTAGTGATAATAAAAACTGTTTTATTAAAACTTTAGAGAAAATATTTACAAATTTATGAGTGTGAAGTTTCTTTTTTGACTGGGTATATATTCAATTATATGGTTCTTCATGATGATTTTTTCCTGGACTAGCATAGTCTGGCCCTACAACCTTGTATTTATGTAAATGACTGACTGACTGAGTGACTGAATGAGTGACTGAAGTTACAAAACTGTGCAAATGTTCGGGGCACATTTGAGGCAATTCTGTGAGGCGAAGATGCTTCCAAAAATCATTAAATTAATGGTTTTTGAATACTTAAAAAATGTATTCTAAAGTGCTGTGAACTGTTAAAAACAAACTTCAATCAATATTTGCTCAGACAACCTTTTTCCTAAGAATTTGGGATGCTGGTTGGCAGTTTTGTAGTTTTATAAGATTACAGACTGTTGGGAATATGCTGCAGTTCCTCTGCAGGCCCACAGTCTCACTGGCATCTTTCTCCCCAGGTATCACCACACAGCCCTGATGACGTTGAGATCAGAGCTCTGTCATGGCGTATTATTCGTATCATCTGTATTTAGTGAAATGAGAAGTTCTTTAGATTTTTTATTATTTTTTTAGATAAACATGCAGTGCTTCAAATGTGCTTTTTATCTACAGTACAACTTATATGGAAGAGAAAATTAAACATCCAACATCAAATTCATATAGACGTGAATAAGGGTGTTTAAGAGTTTTGCACGGTACCGTACAACTATAGCTGCGTTTTCGTTACCGCTAGAAATGCGCAAAACCTAAATATCGCAATAAAAAACTGGTAATGGAAACACCCAATTTAAAAAAAAAAAAAACTCACAAACATCGCTAAAAAGTTTTTAAGCTTTCGTAAGGTGGTTTTTCAGACGTGTCGATAAAGAAGTTTATCGCAAAAGTGTAATGGAAGCGCTTTTTTCGCTAAACGTGATGTCACTGGACAGGTGTCGCATATTACTTTGTGCTCGGCGCAGGGAGCGAGTTTGTAAAGGGAAAAAGCCACTCGCTTCCGAGTCAGAACCGCCTCTCTGGGACAGGACACGTCCGGTGCCACATCTGGTCCTATAACCGCCCCTCTGGGACAGGACACGTCTGGTGCCACATCCGGTCCTATAACCGCTTCCGAGTCGGAACCGCCCCTCTGCGACAGGACACGTCTGGTGCCACATCTGGTCCTATAACCGCTTCCGAGTCGGAACCGCCCCTCTGGGACAGGACACGTCTGGTGCCACGTCTGGTCCTGTAACCTCAAGCAGCTGATGGAGCGTTTCGCGGGTCGTCCTGAAGGTCTGTACCAACGAGCACAATGTTTTGACCATCCATACTGTGCGCAGTATCGTGGGACTGGCAACTTCACGAGAATTACCGTAAATTATGCAAAATATTTTTCAAAGGAGACAGCAGCAAGTGGCAATTGCACTTTATCGAAACTTGAGAAATATTGATTTTATTTTGCGCAAAACTGTAATAATGTCGAATGTACTTCCCCATCGGTTGTTGCTCATTGCCGAAAATTTTGCACGTGGGCCCCGAACGGTGCAGTCATATATTCGCTCATATAGTCTTGTTGATGCATCGGTGAGTTGAGGCGACTTGGTGCTTCATCAACCAAAATTGAATGGAATATGCAAGAAATGTCGACCATGTTCACGAATGACCCTCAATGGCCTTGTATTTGACCCACCTTACGTTATGTGTCTGCTGATAATTCTGACAAAGACAACTGCCACTTGGTCCCACTCGGAAAGCCACTCAAGCTAAAAACAGCCTCTGCTGGCGCAGGTGTGGCTGACATTTTGCAGCTTTGCGTGGCTCGATTGCTGAAATGCAGACGAGGAGAAGGTCAAACCAGTTATCTGAGCTCTTTTGTACTGCATCTCACATCCACCAATCCGTACGCTGTACAGAGGTCTGACGATTTCCCTCTGTCTTAAAACTGAAACAGAGCATTTAGAGTTTGGTATTTCAGCTTGAAAATATTTGTCTATTTTCTATTGTTCGAATTGTGAAAGATTGCCAACAACTGACAACAATATGCTACTCTACGCTACTCTAAATCTCAGTCCAGTTTTTTTTTCTTTTTTTACCTCCTCCTAGGAGGTTATGTTTCCATCCATTTGTTCGTATTTTTTTTTTTTTTTTGTTAATTAGATAACTCAAAAAGTTATGATTGTTTTGGCACGAAATCTGGCAGAATAATAGGTGGTAGTCCAAGGAAGAGTTGATATCTAAAATGTTCAGGGTACAGAGATTTGGAGTGCAGTCAAGGATATTATTATTCAAACACTATATTAGCTTACGTGTCCAACGGCCAAGGTGTTGTCTCAAAGTTCGAGAGACAGGCGTGTTTTTTTTTACCACCAAAGGGGAAGTACTGAAGAGCCCTAACTGGGAAATTACTGCTGTTGAATTTTCTTCTCTGGAGCCATCCCAACCAGTGGCAAAGTCGCACATCAATTGTCATTTACTGAGGACCTCAGTGGACTAAATTGACTGTTCTTTAAATTTTGTGTATTGTACTGTTTTTAAACAACTGAGGAGAATTTCTTACAGTCTGTAAAAAAAATTACACTGACAAAAAATTAAATAAAAAGACAAGTTCAGCTATTATTACCAGTCTCTCTCTCTCCCCTCTCTTTAGCTTTGCCCTGTTTAGAGTTGGCTTTGAACCAATAAAATTGAGACTCTGCGCTGATTGGTTGCCTTATTGCATCACCATAGGTAAATTTTCGGAAGATAACTCTAGAGGTTAGTGACCTCGGTGGAACATTCTAAATAAGATGCGTTGCCACACTTCATTATCGACGGGATAGTTTCCACTGCAACTCGAGCAGGGTGTTTGCTGCTGCAAGACAGATGCAGTGCCCAAGTCAATTTAACAGGAAGTATGGAAAACAGGAGATTCTATCATGCTGTGTTATGCCCAAATCTTGTAATGGCAGGAAAAACACTGCTTGAGATGTGATGGGAACTATCACATAAATCATAAGTGTGGTAACACATATTTATAACGCTCCGTCTAGTTTGCTAACTTTTAGCATTATCATCCAGCAAATGCACCAATGCTGACCCAATGAGCCAGTCTGTCTGCGAATGCACAGCCTCTCGGGAGGATCCTCGCAGAAATGCAACTAAGTCAAATATGAACTTGCACTTTCGAAAAAGAAATGGTCTGCCGAGAAACTATCTCAGACACAATCTAGTGATTCTGTTTTTGCTAGTATTCCGGAAAATCTCAGTTATAAGATTCGGTGGACATGGTGTTGGATTCTGTGTTCAGATAGCTGCCGCAGATTGTTTCTTTGAGTCAATTGACTCCATTTCCAAGCAGAAGCTGGCTAGAGACATGAGAAAGGTCCCTAGCTTTGTAGCTTTCTGGGAGAGAGGCTCAAACACTAGGAAGCATGCAGAACATAATTTTCTTTATTTTGTTTTATTTTTTTTGGAGGGGGGGATGGGGGTTTGACCCAATATCTCCATATTAAAAAACAAACAAACAAACAAACAAACAAAAAAAAAAAAAACGGTCCGCTGGCTGTTATAGGCAGCCTAGAAATTTCCGAAAGGTCTCATTTTTTGAAGTTTCATGACAGTCCGTTTACTCATCAGCAACAGAAATCAATTAATAGATGTCAAAAAGTCGCACATCGCACCTTTAATGAAAGCAAAGTTTACCAAGCGCTTTTGTCCATTTTTGATTCTCGATCGCAGTTTCCTGGTCCCGGTCGATAACTGATTGTCGACAAACCTACAAAGAAGACCTGTCTCAGAAAAGGTGTGAACTTGCGGTTCAAGGTGTGGACCATCCTGTTAACTATGACCATTAGATCAGCTGGAATGATGGCCGCCTTTCTCAGATCGTGTCTGGGCAGACTTCACGATTTGGAGTGGAATCATATCTTGCAGTTGTTACAGGGAGGACCAAAGTGCACATGCAAGAGCAATGAAACATTTTTATTATCTGGGACCTTCAAAGGCCAGAACGTTGCCTACAGAAACTAGAACGGGCACTCGGTAGAGCGCATACCTTCGCCAACGCCACTGAATCCCTCGCCACTGGCGTTGGTTTCATGCCGATTGGATAAAAATTGACTGAGATATGGCCGAAAGTCGGTTTTGACCTTTTCGTGGCCTTGACCTTGACCTTTGACCCGATCACTCCCAAAATCTAATCGATTGATCCTCAGGTCATGCCAAATCAACCCACCAAATTTTATGAAATTCCGTTTGGTACTTTTTGAGTTATTCGATACACATACAGACAGACACACAAACAAATAAATACACGGGGATCAAAACATTACCTTCGTCAGCGAAGTCGCTGGCGAAGGTAATAATGTAAGTCCGTTGGATGCAGTTTTACCTGCAGTGTTTGTAAAGCAAGGCATTCTACGACTGCGGTCTATACTGCCACCCCACCATATAATGTGTTTAATCATCCTCTCATTTCACAGGTTGAGCTCAGTGTTTGTTTCCTCCATCAATGGTAAGAGGAATCTGCTCAGGGTTTCTCTATGTCTAATGCATTCACATTATGCTCTTAACCGCACTTGTCTACAGTTGAAGAGGCAGCAGTGGTTCAACTGCCAGATTGCAACTAGCGAAATAGGTTTCATGTTGTTCTGTTTGCGGTCGCTGGCTTTGACAATGAAAATAGACAAATTATAGCCTGCCATTTTGATGATCTCTGCTTTTTTTTTTAATGTGTGAAATATAAAACGTATATTTGAGATTTTTTTTTTTTGTGGTCTGTGGTGTTTGTTGAATCTGTTTTGAATAAGAGGAGGAGGGAAATGTTTCATGTCCATTTCAAAAATGTGTCATCAGACTTGATTTAAACGCTTCGGTGGATATGCGAGATGGATATTTAATGTCCTCTCCCCATGTGTCTCCAAACACATTATTGAATCATTAATCAATTTAAATATTAATGAATTTGCCGGAGCCTTCATATAGAGTGCAGTGGTGGCAGCAGTGTTTGATTTTGCAGCAGTGCAGTCTCTGTCAAGCGTGACTGTAATATTTCATAGCGTCTTTTTTTATTTTACTTGAAATTTTAAAGACACAGTCCTGCCAAAAAAAGAAACAAAGCTGATTCCACCTGGAGTGTAGCACTATGTATGCATACTGCGAGGTATACTCTGATTTGAAGAGTTTTTCAGATGTGCTCTATCCACAATTGTTGCCCATATGGATAAGCTTTTGGCTGGGCCTGTTTTCTCATGGTTTAGGCTTGTAGTTCTGCTGAAATCATGGCATTATCTCAGCAGTGTTGGATATTCCGGATGATTCTGTCCCTCCAACGTTTTGTGTAAGGCCCAATTGTGCCTGTTTTGGCATAACAACGTCCCAATACATAGAGCAAGAGGGAGGTCCAAGCATGTTTTGTCAAGATCTGTGTAGAACTTTACTTCCCTGAACAGAACTCTGACCACAACTCCATTGAACACAGTCGGAATGAATGGGTGAGGTAAACCTTCGGCCAAGATTTAGGGCAGCGCATCACTGCCCGACCTTGCGGACGCGGTTTTGGCTGTAATTTCTTGAAATCACAGGGGTAGTGTTTTAACATTTAGGAGAAAGCCTTGCTAGACAGCTGCGGGGAGGGGATGTTGACAATGTCCCATTAATCCCTTTGAGTTTGGGATTAGTTTAGCAGGAGTCCAAATATTTTTGACCGCGTACTTCTGCTGCTCCGTCCACCAACATTTTACTCAGTGTAAGCCACACCCTCTTTAATTTCATGAAAATTCCACCGCAAACATAAATAATTTCAAACAGAAATAGTAGCTTTTCTGAACATCTCAAATGTCTGTACTTACTCATGTCGATATATCCCGTTAGGGCGCCGGGGTTTCTGAACCGTAGGAGATAACACTGTGCAATTCAGCGCTAAAGCCAGGCCTCGAGAGCATACCCTGCATGTGCCTGCCCTTTTCAGTAATCTTGGTATTCACTCTAAAGTGGCTCTCTGAAAGCTTTTGCGAAATCATCGCCCCCAAACAACAGACTAGCTAAGGACTCACTCACATTATGTACCAGTGCTGTCAGGGCACATCAGTTACTCACAATAGCAGGTTTTTGTGAAGCGGTGCCGAGGGTGGTGATTGGTTAAGAGGCTCACACACTGGGAGCTATTTTGAAATGTCCTACTGCTACAGTTTTATTTACCGTTTGTTCTCAGGCTGGGAATAAAAAAAAAAAAGACAAATAAACTATGTTCAATGCAAGTACGTGGAAAGTGTCCCCACGACGGTTGAAAAAGTTGTGACTTGACGATATAATACGATCCTGTGTAGCTTGTCTACCCAGCTAATGGTTTAGTTTTTTTTTTTTCTTTTTTTAAGGGGGCCTATAGCAAAGTAAATTGTAATTCACCTCTTGTCCATTCGTGAGCTGGTCCCACAGACCTTTGTTTCACAAAATCACGGCACTTAATTCCATGTTTCAAACCTTATTACAAAATTAAGTGAATGTGTCCCTTGGTTCCATTTGACTTAAAATATAATTACATCGGTACTCTCTCTGCTCACAAAGTCCGGCAAAGCGTCACAAATCTCTGCCTTTATAGTTTAGAAAATAATTGAAGCAAATAAAACACTGGCAAAGCTGAAAGCTTGTGGCAACATCTCTGCGTAGACGGCTCCTCTGTCTTGGGCCTCTGCGCTGTTTTCCTTTTATGGATTGATCCGAGCCGGAGCCATTCTTTGTATGATCGCTATCCCTCTCGGCGACTCAGTCACCTGTCAGGTTGTATATCCCTGACCATTAACAAATGACAGGAGGAGTTAAGGTGACTGACGTGTTTATTGTTTGCTGAGTGGACCAGCCTAATGAGACACATCAACCCGAAGGTGTTGTGATCGCGCTGGCATTAGAGGACGAGCGGTAACAAGTGTCGTCGACGATCTACCTTTCTTGAGGCCGCGCAGCGCCGTGACACTTAAAGTCAGTTAGCCCTTAAATTGTTTACCTTATTCATAGGGCCCAATGACATTCCAATGATGTACAGTCCCTTTCGCTAATCGTCAGCACCGATGGCGTTGGGGTCTGCGCTAATGCTCGCCGTGATAAAGCGCGCTCTTGATAAACTGCCATAAGGAGTGGTCCTGAAGCCTGTGTTATACGTCTGTGTCTGCATGTGTAGGCCTGTGCGTGTTTGCGTTGGAGGAAACAGATTGCCTGAATGAGGATTTCTCCCCGTGTTCTGATCCAAGCTGCGACTTCATCTGTGAGCGCATACATCCGCGCCTAATGTACGCGAACGTGGCGAAACGCATTTATTTTCGCTTTGATTATGCCTCCCTCTGGCAAATGGAATACTACCATGTCATTATTTGTCTTATAAATGCCATCATCAACCTGAAACGTAGGACGCGGAATTGCTTTATCGAGTGGTCAGAATGCTTCTGAGAGCTTTCCGGCGAAGTATTATCAGAATAGACAGCACAAACAGATTTGGGCTTTTTATGTCATGTGCATTTCTGAGAGATTCACAATCTTTATTTCACCTGCCTGCCACCGAGCTGCCTGATTGTAGATGTGTTTAATACTGCGCATTCTCTGGCCCCGGCTGGGAAAATGAATATGTTTTTCTCGTCTCAACATGAAAGAAAAATGTTGCTCACCGCCGCAAAGAAAAAAATGCGGAGGAATACCTTGCCAATACGAAATGACAGCATCTAAATTTATTCTCATTATATGTATTTATACTCGTCATTATTTTTATTAGCACTATCTGAAATGTAATAGTTTTTTTCCAACATTGCTGCATGCTGCCTGACTCTTTACTTAGTCATTAATGCTTAATCAGTCTATGTGTGTGTCAGTGACTGATTTTTATGAAATTGAGGTACAGTGTCTGATGATGCAGATTGGTTGGGTGTTAATAGCCAGTTGATACAACAATGTATTGACCATAGTTTGTGACCTTGTCTCTGCCTCCATATTGAGAAAATCTGATATTCTGGCAAAATCTCCCAGTATTTGGTGGACTTTTTCTTAACAAGTGCTCCTTGACCTATAGCAGCAAAGGATTCCCACAATATCAATGACCCTCTCATTGGCTCGTTAGGATATGCTTTTTTTGTGAGATTCCTGTCAGGCTAACAACCCTGCCAAACGTGCTCACGGCACAATATTTTATTTTGGTGTCATGATCTCTCATCTAACAATAGCATTCTCTCCTAGTAATAGTTCCAGTAATGACTGACAAATGACATATGCTGGTTCTGGTATAAGAGCCTGGCCTCATCCTGGCTCATCATACTGTGATGCAACCTGACCAAGCGTTGATATACGATGAAAAAGGAGACTTTTGGTGTCCTTATTTGAAGCCAGTTTAAAAAAAAACCCACCCCCTAACACCGAACCCCTAACCCTTATCTTGAACCCTAACACTTAATGTCAAATAAGGACAACAAAAGCGTTCTTTTTGGTCATAAATCAACTCTAGATAAGGTAGCATCACCAACACACGAGTCGTGATGAGAATGTGTTGTCTGTAACGCGTACCGAAATAGGGGGTGGCGTGTTATGTAGCGTTTAAAAATGTTTATGGATGCATTAGAAAGGGCCTGTTTGAGCAATTTGACCCATTTCATGCTAATATTTATCCAGTGCTGCAGCGCACTCCTTTAATTTAAACGGCACAGTTTTTGTACCGTAGTGTCGCCTGATCACACAGAATCATGTTAATCATTTGTATTTGGGACTTCAAGCAAATGGCAATTTACCAAATCCTTGATTCCTCCCTCTGTACTGTGCTTCTCATTTTAGACTCAACCCCCAGAATTCTTTTTTTTTTTTTTTTTTTAAAGGCTTGCACTTTAGAGAAGCTTTAATCAGGACTGTGTTTACTTGATTTAGTGGTTTAGATGGCTATTGAGAGTCTAAAGAGGGATTATGGGAGATCAGTAATCTTCCTCTTTAGTGAATTACATAGCAGTGCAGCTGAAGGAGTCAATAAAATATTTCAAGGTCTACTTTTATACGTGAGAAGCGGACGAGAGACTGCGCATAATGCGAAACAGTGGGCAGTTCGTAAATACATGTGGACAATGACACATTCATTTCTGTTTTTAGCACCGCGCAGTATGGAGAGGTTGTGTGGGCGGTGCGAGAGAATATTGGCGGTTGATTCGCACCCTGCGGTGAGATGTTTGCTGTCAGGCTCCCCTCCATTCTAGGACCCATCGAGGGGGTAATAATTACGGGTGCATTTGCGACAGGGTCCCAGATTTACCCCACTCTCGAGTCCCCCGACTGCCCTGCGGACTCGCTGTCATTTTCAGGAGTGATTTAGCATGGGGAACGTCCGCAGTTCTCTTCACTTCCAGAAAGTGTTACGGCCCAATTCGATAACGCCTTAAACAAGAGACGACCGCGCAGCTCGCTAATGTATTTTTAATTTTTTTTTTCTCCCGGTGATTTTGTAAAATGGAGTAATTTGCCATAGACCGGAGGAGTACTGGGTTTGAATAAAATGCCAGCCGATGGTTTAGCTCCAATGAAGGAAGCTACAATCGAAGCAGACTGCCGTGAGCCTGAACTTGATTTTATTTATCAAACTAAGATGCTTAACAAAGATCTCGAGCAGCCAGAGGGCTCTGTCTCATGGCTTGCGGCATCTCTCTGTTCCTAAATGTGTGTGTGTGTGTGTGTGTGTGTGTGTGCGCGGGCGCAAGGTATTTTCTTGCAGGGCTGGGCTCATTATGAGAATGGGAACAGAGCGAATGCGTTTCTGCTCTCAGTGGATTTTTCTGGTTTTTTTTTTTTTTTCATGGAGTCTATTTTTGAATGCATGCAAGAGAATACAGGGCAGATGGTGTTAATTGGGCAAAAATGTGTAAACCCTCCGTATAAACCACGATTTACAACTTAGAACTTGTTTGAGGACAAAACCGCACCGACAATAACTTTTCTCCGAACATAAAGGAACCCTGTGGAGTTCCTCAGGGTTTCAGCACCTCGATTTTTGTCTACCTTTAGAATGACGACCACATTTGTGAACTAAAGTGTGCAATGTAATTAATATTGAACAATATCATTGTACCATTCTCACCAAATGCTATTTTGCAAATGTACTGTCCGCTGAGATCTGTCAGCTCCTAACTGCCAGTGTAACAGTAACCCTTGATATTGCACTCTGGTCATATTGGCACTATGAGTGCAGTTCATGCTTTCTACCTCCGCCAAGGAGGTTATGTTTTCACCCCTATTTGTCTGTCTTTCTGCCTGTCCCTTAACAGGGTAACTCAAAACGTTATGAATGCTTTGGCTCAAAATTTGGTTGGATGATCGATGGTAGTCCAAGAATAAGATTTCATTTTGTAAGTTATGCGGAACATATTCTGGTGCCTGGATCTGGAAGAATTACAATCTGTCTAATGCGGGTCTGTGAGATATTTCTGACCGGATAACTCAAAAAGTTATGAATGGTTTGGCACTAAATTTGGTAGGATGATCGATGGTAGTCCAAGAATGAGTTGATTCTATTTTGTAAGTTATGTGGAACATTTTCTGGATTCTGGATCTGGAAGAATTACAATATATCTGTCTAATGCGGGTCTGTGAGATATTTCTGAATGGATAACTGAAAAAGTTATGAACAGTTTGGCATCAGATTTAGCAAAATGATAGGTGGCAGTCCAGGGAAGTGTCGATATAATTATGGAGGTGATCAGGAACATATTCTGTGACCAGAAGAACAGATATATGGCACAGTGGAGGTATGCGCTCTACCAAGTGTCCTTTAGTTTTGTTTTTTTTTTGTTACCAGGCACAAGGCAAACTCAATCCATCTGTCATTTAATATCTACAGGCTCAGATTATATCGGATTTGCTGTCAATCAATCAATCAATCAATTTATCTCTTTTTTGCAGTGCCATCTTTTTGGGGACTAGTCAATTCAGCCTGGAACCTTTGCTCTGTGGGGAAAAGACAGTCTCCAGTCAACATAGAAACCAGTCACATGATATTTGACCCCTTCCTCACCACAGTGCGCCTCAACACAGGGAGACGCAAGGTAAGACATATCATGGGCATCATATCATCATGTACTCCCGCACTGTTATAGACTAAGTTTAGCGAGGAATGTCCACCAGGTGCCTGAAAAATGTGAATTCACTCGACTAAATATGAGTAAACACATCTTAAGCATTGTTTCAACTCACAGTTAGTCAAGACGATAGATACTTTCTATTTTAATTTTTGAAAACATATAGAATTGTGTTCCATATCTTAAATTTGTCATGACAAGTGGAGTTGAAGAGAAGAAATAAGTAAAAATAGCCGAAACGGGCTATCATTTTTTACAGTGTATTCCACTTTTATCTGCTATATGACATCTGTAAAGAATTGCCAACATAAGCCTTTGCGTATGTCAGTCTTTACATGATAAAAGTGTATATATATACATATATCTGTATCTTTATATCTATAATATATTTGAGGTCGATGTCTGCCTGTCTGTGCGTATGTACACGTTTTTCTCCTACATTTCTCAACCCATTATCCCCAAATTTGGTGTGAATATCCACTTGGACACCAGGAAGGACTTGACGTCGCCCGATTTTTGAAAAACGGTCATGCACTCAAAAGAAATGGCAATTTCACTCCGGGTAGCGAGTAGCAGCTAGTATATGTATATATACACTACCTGACAAAAGTATTGGGACGATCCTCATTCTCACTCAACCTTTGATGTACGTGCTATATTACAGATGTGAGCGTTGTAGGAATTTAATGGTGTCCTAAAATGTACATGTAAACATCACAGAACATTATTTGAACATTTGGGGATGCTACAGATATACAAATTGGCATATTTTTTCTCTGCATAAGGAAACTCTCACTTTGGGTCTGTAATAAATAAGAGATATTATAATAAATAGTGCTTGCAAGATGGTAATCTTCAAATTAACAAGTTTGGAATTGTGTCTTTGTTATAATGGAAGACCACGGCTACTATTAGTTCAATCAGTATGATCAGGTGTGGCACATGGGGTGATTTTGATTCTCTATAAAAGGAGGGTCAAGACTTAGAATAATTCAGTTTGGTGTATCCAAAATGGGGTCTGTATTTTTATTTGAATAAACAACTATTTCCAAATATGATACATTCACTATTTTCAACTGCACTGTAAGAAAATCACACACATAAATAGTGACGTCCTAATACTTTTGTCAGGTAGTGTGTATATATATATATATATACAAGGTGTTACATCCACTCTGTACATACATACACGTCAGCATACACGCGAACATGTATTTATGCATCGTTGTATAGTTTTATGTTTTTGGTAGGTTTGCTTTTGTGGAACATTGTGCTTTTCCTGAGTGGTTTCTGGCTGAGTACAGTATGGTGCTGGCTGGCATCCCATCTGCAGTTATATTCATGGAAATATTTGTCATGAAACTGTCCAATCAGGAGTGAGTGTGTTAACCCTTAGAACGCTAAATGCACCTATTGTTACTCAACGATGAAAGATTTCAAAATCAAAGGTGTTGAAAACCTATCATGTGGCAACGTGTTTAACAAGTCACCACACGATAGGCTTTCAACTGCACAAGATATATATATATAAATATAAGGGTTAATGTTGGTAGACCGTACACAGGTAGGTATATTTTTATAGTAAGGTGCATTAGCACTGTCCCAGGACCATACACAATATTAATACTTACAATGTTTTCCATATTATCTATTTGCCATTGGTTGCCCATGGATTGGGGAACCCAAAAGAATAAATCCATTGTGCTATGAGATGACCCTTTATTTCTGAAGGCGTCTGTCCTCATCGGCCTTTTAAATGTAAGCAAAGATCTTCCCTAATGCCTTTCACTGGTGTGATGGAAGTTAATGAATAGTTTAAGGAAATTAAAATAGCCTCTACATCGAACCACCAATTCATCAAGAGTTGACATGCGTCAAGGTTATGTGCATTGGATTGAGGGAAATAGTCATTAAATTGTCTGTAATAATTGAATATTTGCTGTGCTGCAGTTAAGCCGCAATTACTTGTAGGGGCTTTGATTGATTTAATCACTCTAATACTATGAAAGTGACACAACTTTATATCACAGAATAACTCATATAAGTCATAGCTGTTGAGGATTTTGGAAAGGGAAATTTCTTATGAACAGGGCCAAGAACAGATGACTATTTCATCTATGTTTTATCATTTATCATCTGTGTGTCTCTTTCAATCCATAAATATCAGAAATACTGTAGTCGGACAACTAACATAACTTGTGCCGTTATGAAATTTGCTCTGTTCACTCCAACAAAGGCTTGTTGATGTGGATGAGCATTAGCAACTGAAACATGGAAGCACAAATGATGTCAAAACTTATATCCGTCACCGAGTGAGTACAATCGTGTCCTGCCGCTACATTGCTTCCCAAATGATTTAAATTATTTTGGAAACCTTTCAGATTAATATCAATCTTAGGACGATATGAAAAATAGTACAAAAGACCAGCATCTGAAAATATAAAAACAAAAAGCAATATTCGAACAGCTGTCGCCAAGCATAACTGTGGCGCGATAGGTGGCATGATCTAATTTCTGATTTAATAGATGAATGAGTTCAAAAGGCTAAAGGCTGGCAATGTGAGTTAGTCAGACTGGGTTCCCGTCAATTATTTTTTTAGGGTTTTAGCTGAGCAGTTTCCCTGCCATGCCCTCTTCAAATTTTAATTTGAGCTTGATCTCATGAGAAGAGGGTGGTCCTTTACGGGTTGGACAGAACAAGTTTTTTTTCCCAGATTATACTGCCATTTATCAGATATAATTGTGAAGTTTCAATGTTGTCAGGACTTGTGCAGAGTTGCTTTCTGTCTTTTATTCCTGTCGCCAAGTAAAGACAATTGCAGCACGTCAGCTGGGGGTCACCGCAGTGCTTTGATTTGCCCAAAGAAACCTCATCAGTCCTTGACCTGTAGGTCCGCCCCTTGCTGCAGCCTCACACAGCGTAATACCCTGTCGCCGTACGTCTATGTGTCATACTGTTTCCCTGTAAACAGCCACTTTTGCCATCCCTTGCAACATAAAAACTGTGATTGTATTGTTAACAGGTTATGGCAAGGATAATTTGAGGATTTGTAAATAAAATAAATGTAAATGAATGAAAACGAGTAATGGCTGTTTATGCTGAATAAATCGAGTCCGATGTAGTTAGCAAAATCGTGGACGTAAAGCCCTGTGTTCTCATTACACGTACCTAAGGCGGACATTTCGAAGATTAAAGGTGGCAGCACAAACAGTGTGATGATTTCAGTTATCAAAACTGTGTACTTGCTTTTAATTCGCTGAATGAGTTCTATTTTCTTGTCTTTGAAAAGCAAATTGTTCCTTTGGTGTTTATTGTTGCTATCACTATAAAATAAATCCATACCAGTGATTGCGGCTGAGGTGAAAATTAAAAATAGAGGAGGCACCAAAATCCTGTAAAGTTTATGATAAGCCTTGGCTTGCTGTCAATCTTTCTTTTTTATTGAACTGGTTTTTCAATAATATAATTTATTGGCTTGTAAACACTCTGCTTCCATCTGAATGGAATTTAGATAAATAAATGCATACATACATGCATACATACATACTTAGATAATTTAATAAAACTTCAGTAAATTTCCACATTAGCTGATGGCATATCCTGCAGTGAAGGCAGCCTAATCTGAACTGATTAATTGAAAACAATTATTATCCACTCATATCCTCAGTTCTGAAGGCTGAGTATTGCTAAGCCCAATTTTGAACAAAAGTGAAGTTCTGTTTCTCCATAACGAGAAGAACGGGCTAAACCCGATAGAAAGCACTCAAAACTGAGTTATCACATCATCGATACTGGAAAATACTGAAAACAGGTCAAGGCTAATCTTAAGTTAACGGGGATTTTTTTTGTACCACCTCTTTTTTCAGCCCAGCAGCTGCCACTGGTACTGTACATACTATAATAAAAAATACGATACATGCATACTTGTAAACTTCTAATAAATAAGTTGACTGTTAAATTAAATAAGAGATGCCAAATTATTACTTTAAGCAAGAATGATGATGCGTTTGGTTACTTAGTCCATCTGTTGGTTTAATATTAATTTTTCTGTTTGTTACACTCTTAACTGCATCTGAAGTTCATTTTTTCTCATTCTTTGGAGAAACCACCTCGTTTGGTCACCTTCTGGCCGGAATCCTGTACTTTTACACATTCCTAGCTTCAAGGTCAAGTGTCAAGGTCAAGGTTCTAACTTCTGGTCTATTTACATTAGAAACTTTTTTTTCCATCTCAGCAAGGCTTTTCTGGCAGTTGGGGGTCAAAACGATGTCACAATGACACACACTGGCATTTTTAATTCTTGAAAAAACAATTTTTATTGATTTTAACGTTTAGCCCTTTGGTCAAGCAGCTCACACATAAAATTTGAGACAAATACGTGGAATGGTTTTGATGTAATAGACGTTTTTCTGACGCCCAAAATCAGAGTTTGTCAACATGAATATATTCATCAAAGGGGATTATAAAATGTAGGTCACTGTAAGAATTTTTCGGCGGACATCTTGGGTTGTGTTCAAGGTCGATATTACATTTTGGCCGATCAAAATGCTTTAATCAAGATAGAAACATCAAACCAGTGTCATTTTTCCCCCCATTAGGAAGCCCTCTAACCTCAATCCCTAAAGAAAATAATGTAAAGCTGTTAATAGAATGATGACTTGTCGATTGTATGGCGTCATTTAGATGTATTACACCTCCTTCCCAAAGTCATATTGTTTTAGGCTTCCTTCGCGTTGGCGTTCCCACTTCATTTCCGGAGCGTAACTCCAAAACCGTTTGCATGATCTACATGAAACTTTGCAGACTTACTACTCAGGTCCTGGAGTTGTTCCTTTCGGTATGTGTCTGTCTGTCTGTCCGTATGGAAAAAAGTGTTGTCTGGATCATAACTCCAAAACTATTTGCATAATATTAACAAAACTTTGCCTACTTACTACTCAGGTCCTACAGTGTTGCCTTTTGGTTCGTGCCTGTCCGTCTGCGGATCCATCCGGTGGGTTAGGCAGGGAAGGGGTGCCAGGGTGAGACTTTGAACTGATGTTGTGAAATTTGACTCTGCACCTCTGAAAGAGTTTCCCTCAAATAAATAAGAATATTAACCGGGGATTTTTTTTTTTTTTTTGTGTTTGTGTTTGTTTTTTGTTACTTATTTAGTTAGTTAGTTTGTTTGTTTGAGTAAGTGGAACATTGTTCTAATTCTATCATGTTGGTGTGTGTTTATAATTGTGTGACATTTTCCAATGCAGTCTATATTAAGTCTGCTGTAGGGTGCCATGGTGGTGAAATGGGAAGTGCTGTCACAGCAGGAACCTTGTGGACCTGAAACTGGCCTGGGGGGGGGTCTGAGTGGAGTTGGCATGTTCCCCTTGTGTTCATTAATGTTCGCCCTGGGGACTCCTGTTTCCTTTAATGCCCAAAGACATGCACGCCAGCGACATTGGTGCCTGTAAGTTACTGTTAGTTATCAGTGTGCGCGTGAATGGTGCACGATGCCTGCGATGGATTGGTGAGCTGTCTGTCCATGGCGTGTTCCTACCTCTCCTCCATTTTAAGCTGGGTTGGGCACCAGCCCGCCTGCAAGCCTGCACAGAAATAAGTGGGTTTGGTAATGGAGGGGTAAATGGATGGATGCATTCTGGAGCTGGGTGACCGTGCCAATTTGCGATTGTGAAAATCAAAAGTGATTCTTTCAGTTTTGAAGACTTAAGTGCATACTGAATTCAGGGGATAATCCTCTAATCCTTTAAATTTCACAAAGAATAGTGCTAGTGGGAAAACAGAGAGATGCTGTATGTTATTGTATTTTTTGCAAAACCTTGTTGTCGGGCAAAATAGTTGTCACTTTCCTTGGGAATCTAACTTTTTCATGACGTGATAGCTAATTACAAGTTTGGCTATTGGGGTTGAAGAATCATAAATAATGTATTTACCAGGCAAGAGGCCTGCCTGAGCAGATGGAATGTTCCGGAGCAGGGGAGAGTGAAATATAGAACTGGTGTGATTACAGGGGAACAGCTCTCATCCGGCTGAGGCATACATCCTTACGTCCTCAGGGAATAGGCTGTCAAGTTTGCCAGTCTGCTCGCATTGCCTTAACTGGCCCGATTTGCTTTCTCCGTGAATTGTGTTTGATATTTGACTGCAACATTATATTTTTCATCTCATTTTCTCTGGCAGTTCATTCATTTCTCAGGGTACATTCAGAGCACTTCAAAAAAACAAAAATTGCATGGATTTACTCCTTTTCTGAAAAGGAATGAGATGGCCCTCTGTACCTTCAATGCCAACTGGAGAACTGAATGGTGAAATTATCCCAAAGAAATCATGATACTTTGGTCAGTTTTGGTCATTTCATTATGCAGTATTTACCAGTTTTTATTTTTATTTTTTTGGTTTTTTTTTTTCTTCTGGGAAATACAGAGCTTTTGGTAAGTTGCTTATTATTGCTGGTCATCAGATATTCCACTATGTTTGTTTTCTTTTAATTTGTGCATTGTGTAGCATCTGCCAGAAATGTTGGGCATTAGAGCAGAAAAGGAGAAATTCACAATAGACGCTTAATGAAGCGCTTGCTAATTTAGTTAGGCATTGGAATCCGCTTGACATATATTCTAAAATGAAGTTACACAGAGGAATAGTGTGTGGGAGAGCAGTGTATCCAAGGACATCTCCAAACCTAGCACTTTAATTTTCCACTGCAGCGTTTTATTCAGTTGTTCCAAAATAACGCGCCGCCCATCGTGTGAAACAGTTCCCGCTGGTGTCTTACAATTTCAGTGGGCTGATTTCACTTGTTATACGTATTTGTTTCTTCCAAACGAGAATCCAATGAGCAAAACTTATAAAACCATGTTGAATAAAATCCCACATTTATTCCTCTTCTACTTGCATTTTCGTTATAACTCGGTTGGAAAAATTACTGTTTTAGCGATTTGGTTAGTTAGGCAGACAGACACACAGAGAAAGACAGACAGACAGAAAGAAAGACTTAATCGTTCTCTGGAGGGAAATTCTTTTTCGGGGCGTAGCACGTTACATTACAGGGAAAAACTTCAGTCGACTCGTAATGCATGGATGTCTCTGTTATAGCCCATGGGAAATAAGATGGGTGGCTTCTGTAACACAGGCAATATATACGGTGAGCAGGCAGTGACATTCATTCCATTTCGGAATATAAAAAAAGAAAGAAGACCCTCTGGTTCTATGAAGGAGACGTGCCAATATAAAGCTGGGAGAGGACTGAAAATGTCCAACAAATCCGGCATCAATAATCAATAGAATCTGTTGAATACTGCCTTGGCCTCATTACGGAAAATAGTAATGCTAATATTTGATGTCAAGTTTGCCTTGCATCGCTGTGTCCCACTGGTTGAGGTAATGTTGAGGTAAAATCTGTTGAGTTGGGGGCCTTCGAGTGAGTGAGGCCCTGTGATCGTCTGGGAGCCCAATGATAGGATATTCAAATCCCCACCACGGCCTCTTCGGTTATGGCAAGGCAGCAGTTGGCACAGCCGGGGGATGGCGTGGGTTGTTGTGCTGGCTAAAAATTTGTCGGCCTCTTTGCTCACTCGTGGCTTCTCATGTTCAGCGCGACACTTGTAGCTGTGCGAGCTGGATGTACGCTGACTGGTTTATCCTCCGACGGCATAGGCAGTGTGTTATTGCCACAGTGTTAAGAAGCCTGGGCAAGTAGGCACGGGGGTCGGAGGAATCACAAGCCAACCCTCCTCCCCCTGTGTCGATGGGTCACGGTGCTGAATTAACCCTCTATTGACCACCGTAGCATATCTGCTACATAAAGTGAAAGGGTTAACAGCCTGGACACCAGCAAATGTTTCTTATTGCTAAATAAACATTTGAGAATAACTTGAATGGTTCGTCAAGTTAAAATTTTGAAATTAAAAAATTTTAATTTAAATTTTAAAAAAATGTAAATGTTTTTTTAAACTATTTTTCCTAATATTGGCCCATAATCAGCATATTTGCCCAGGGAAATGTTTTTACACAATTGGAAATGGGTTTGGTTAATAGAGGGTTAAACAGATCGGCTGCTTTCTGGGTGGGAAAAAAGGGGCGGGGAAACCAAACACAAAAAACGTTTGTCAGGTTATTGATTTGTTCCTAAGCTACCTGTTAAAAAAGAAAAAAGAAAGAGTGAACTCTCTCTTTGGTTAACCTTGGCCCACTGATACAGTTTTAATGACTGATGTAACATAGGACTCACAAAATTTAACCCTCATCCAACCGGGGGGGTTGGATGTACAAATATTTTCCTGTCGCACAAAAACATTAACAGATATGATCTAATGCTTCTAGGCAATTGTTTATTCATCCTTTGTGCTCATTTTCATGAAAAAAACGATGAGGGTACCTTACCCCCCGCGGGTAGGGTAGGCCGTCAGAGTCAAAGGGTAGGGAGGGGTGGTTGCTACCAGCGTCAATTTCTTCCTTTTTTTGACACAAAATATGCTTATATATGCTCTTCACGGTAAACCCCAGAGCTTGAAAATAAGAAAGGATCCCCCAGTAGTGGAGTCAGGTGACACAAATGGATGTGAGACTTGATTTGACCATTTAGGGAGTGAAACTCAAAAGAGTCTTGTTATTACTGAATAACGACAAAGTAAAATGGCGAGTGCAATATTTCACCTGGCTGTTTATTTATTTTTGTGTGTGTGTGTGTGTGTTGACCACTGCCAATGGAATGTAAAACAGTCTAATTATTCTATTTTTATTGGAATTTTTGGCTTTCAAAAAGAATACCGCAGCTTTCCAGTCCACTTGAGCGTAGCCTGACTGCTCCACTGGCAGTAAATTTCTGTTTAGCGCAGTGATTAGTGCTGCCAGGCCTTAGAGACGTGTGTTTGAGCCGCACCAGATGTCTGCCATTACGTTAGCGGCAGGAGTACACCCTTGATGGACGGAGTCGTGTCCCATCGGTGCAGGAGCCTGACAGAGGTTCGCCGATGCACGGTCACGCTCTGTGGAAGGTCAGGATTAGTGTCAACAAGTTGTTGTAAAATTAACAGCTTTTAAAGGAAATGCATTATTTATGTGCTCGATTCACTCAGGGGTAGTGTTCTCATGTTCGCAGAATTTAATTTAAATGAGCTCTCTTTCGAGTTCAGACTGTACGTATGTTCAGACATACTGCTTAAACAGTCATTTTTCATCATATGCAAAAACTTATACAGTATTAGGCTCTCGGTTACCACTGAAATTCCCGGTAAAGCCTACTAATCTGGGATTACAGCGCATGTACTACAACTCCGAAATTAAATGGAACCAAGGAGAATTTTGGCCTCAGAGGATTAAAGAGGACATTACGCTGAACAACGCTGAGGAAAAGAGAGTCCAATTTTTGAAATTAATTTATTTTTAATGTGCATTTTATGTGCTTTTCACTATCAACATTCAACAGATAATATATTTTACATATTATATATTATATTATGGTAAAATATTCATTCAAAAAGGGTGACCAGGTTACTATTTTTCCATGAATTATTGTAGATGTTTGGTTACTCGGTGCAATAAAAAAAGAAGACATTTTTGATTTAATTAGTAACGTTATGTCAACTGGTTCCACGCAAGTGGGAAATGTGCATTCCAATCAACATACTATATAAACTAGCCTAAAATTCTTTAATTCAATTTGAGATCTCTTAAAACATGGAAACACAACATTTTTAAGTGAATCTAACACATTTTTTTTTAGTGTCACTCCCATGACTGCTCATATAAATTTTCCCCACCCCTCGAATGCCATTTCGGGAGCGTGTGATCACACTGTCATCCTTACTCTCTCCGCCGTACCCCTGCCGCTGAAAGTCCCCATTCCTGAGGTGTGAAGCAATTTTCCAGCGCGAATCTGCATGCAAAATACCCCTCCAATCAGCAGTTGCAGTCTCCTGCTTCTTGGAAAGCTTTTCTGCCATTGGGGGGGGGTCTCTGGATGAAAGCCTGTCCGTAACACCTTCCCCCTAATGCTAAAGGCTTCTAAATGCTGAGTGCCTGTGTGGAGCTGCCTTCTGTTTTCACTAACAACTGGACTAGATAGGCATAGGACCACTTAAATGCATTTTTCAAATTGCATTTAATCACGCCTGTGATATGAGTTTTCGTTTTTTACTCTTTTTTATGAAGGCACTTATACTGCTCTGAAAGGGAAGTGACTGCGGGAGCCACAGCAGCAGATGTTGGGTTGTAAGGAAAGGGTTAGAGGCGTCCATCTCCACTGTCTCCCATAATCTTTGTATGTTGTGCACTGTGAACCGAGATAGTGTGGTGCACTCAATTATTTTGTGGAAATCCATTACCTCAAAAAAAAAAGTGCCAGCCTTAATAATCTTGTGCTCACAACGCTTTAAAATATGGTGTAAATAACTTTCCAAAATCATACTTTTTTTTAAATTAACATCTACCCGATGCAATTAAGTTGGCTTACACAATTTTTTTGAGTTAATGAGTCTCCACAAAACATTTAAGTTTGCCACATTACCTGGGTTTACAGTGTGGTCTGAACACTTAGGATTGTTGCTGCTGTTGCTTTATTCTCCAATGGAGGCCACGGTAGCCCATATTTCCTGATTGTCGCGTTTAAATGAAACCTGTCCCAAATTTTACTAATGCTGGGTGCTGCACCATTCTTGCGCCTGAAACGCTGCATCCGCATCTCCTGTTATTCACAATATACTGAAGTTATAGGCGAGTCAAACACTGTGCATTTTGCGGAAGTGACAGTAATTAGAAACACTATTTTCTAAGGAAAATGAGTCGTGGTGAAATTGAATTCAAGAGAATTTGTGCTGGCAATTGTTCAGCCACATTTCTACTGAGGGTTGTTTAACTCATTTAACTCAACGGCGCGGCAAATTCTACCATTCCCTACGGTGAGCCGGTGCCAGCGGCGTGGATGACCATTCGCAGTCCGACGAAAACACGAAATCAGTTGACGGTCGCAGTCATGGGCCACCTGTACTTCAACACTTTATATTGTGTAATTTTCGGGAAAAGTATTCCGCACAAACGCGACAATTTTATATAAAAGTATTCTGTAGGGAGGGAGCTAAGTCTATACAGGGGATGCAAATCATTTCAGTAATCGAATGTTGAGACATGCCTCATCCTGCTGAGCAGAGCCGGAAACACAGAAGTACCTCCTCCCCTGCTTGATCACGGGGGGGGTTGGAGATGCAGGGTTGCGTGGTTGATAATGTTGCCAGAAATTTCTGTCAGGCTTCACATTTCCATTTCATCTATTTGGTATGAAAAGGCTCCATTACGTCCGCTAAAGGAGATTAGTATTTCCGCCATCTGTGCAGATTACAGTCTGCTGAACCAGGGTTCAACAGTAGACCAGAGAGTTGGTTTTGCAGATGTAGCGGAGGTAAAAGGTGATTTTACACCTCTTTTGCATGCCGAGAGAAAGTGCTCTGCTCCTCGGATAAAAATAAAACTGGCATTGCTTTCCGGCGATTTCTGCAAGCCCTCGGCATGCGGTGAGGCAGTGGGTGGTGCTGGGGTGAGATGCACGGTGGAATCATTGCCTAATTTCTCAGACACGTCTAATAATGGAAAGACCAAACAAATGCAACCCTTATTCGACAAGGATTAACTGAACTCCTCTCTGTGCCATGCCTGGATCATTTATGGCCATGTGGCAAGCTTGAACTGGGAAAAAGGCCACAATAATCAAGATAGTTTGCCAGGGAGCTGGACTAAAGGAGGCGTTAATTATTTTGGTTTAAGCCAGAAACACATGACCAGCAGTGTGACATCGTGTCAGAACTCAGCGACTGTCTGGAAATTACAGACAGTACAGTCGCAGTTCTTCATCCAAATGCTTAATAAACAAAATAATAATTCCAGCTTTGCTTTGCAGGAATATTTGTTTTCTTTGGTAACTTTTAAAAAATCTGGAACAGTGTCTGTACCTTCAACAGACACTAATATGTGAAAATGGACTGAAGTGGACGCAATACCACTGTCTTACTCTAAATTAAGCACACTTAGTACTAAAATAAAGCTGGTTGAGTACTTTTTGATTGGCTTGTTAGGAATCTCTGATTGAAGTGCCCGTAGTGTTAAAGGTCACAAAATGTCTATTTTGAGAAAAGTGAGAAAAACAACTTCAGAGACAACTTTCCCATCCTGAACACACTATGTGTGAAAATGTGACACGTACTTTTGGCACTAGGCTCTTCAGTTTAACCCTATTTATCATCTGAACAACCTAACTTATTTCATGTGAGAATCTGTAGACACTCCTAGTTAGCATCATGGAACATTAAAATTTGAAAAATAGATATAAAATTGCCAGGTTTTTTCCTGTTCCCCAGATGTGTTTGCATTTGCACACAGGGCAACGCTACCAATTATGCATGACCCTATTTAAAGCTTTATTATTCAAGAACTGTGCTTCATAGAGTGGGAGAAAATGGCTTAAATGAAACAAATCTCTCATAGCATTTAGATTTCCATCTTACATCAGTTTTGTTTTCATAATTTTAATACAGAGTAAGGGCTGCAAACACAAAAAAAAAAATTCTCATGAAACGTCATTGCTAAAAACGGCAATATATGACAGGACATGATGCACTGTGTGTTGTGACACATTCCTTATGTAAATATTATTGAAAATCTCGGTGACTTGTGCCAGAGTTGCCCCTTTAATGGTTTGGAACAGACAGGCTAGCCTTCATAGCCCTTGTACATCAATGAAACTTGGGTGCCAAAACCCTGTTGCCAGGTCATGGTTTGTCTCTCATTGGACAACTGTCAGCAGGTACTCACATCTGCGGACAGGGAGTCCCCAGAAGTCTCGTCACCTCAGAGATTCTGTGACCCTCTCTTCAGATCGTAACAATTTAGCCCAAGTGAAAGTCATTCAGTTCCCATTTCTCACATATCCATCACATGGAATATAAGAAATAAAATAAAATGACTAATGAATGAATAATAGTTATGCATATTATATTAAACAAAGAGCCGACTGCTGGCTTACTAAGATCGAAGTGTTTACCATTCATGGTTAGCTGGGAGCATTTCACAAATTCTCAGTCTGCTGGACATTCCAGAGAAGGATGGATGGTTGCAATGCTGCAGTTTAGACATGGTGTCTATAAAATTTACTAAAATACCCTTTGAAAAACAGAACCTGATATCCAGCATGACAAGATTAATAATTAGCTATCTTCCAGTGTTCAGTGTAACTGGATGGGATTTTGGTCTTAGACCTGTGAGGCTCGTAAAAATGAACAAAGGTCACAGTGCTGACCTTAAGTTAATTAGAACAGGATTGGTATCCTATTGTAATGATGTTCACATGCTAAAAGGGTTCTCCCTCTCAATCTCAAAATTCAAAATATCTTGAATACAAATTATTATTTTGTAATGTATTAGAATAGTACTGTTGAAATGACTGGCACTCGTAAGTGAAGAATATGTTAACGCTATCTCTCTCATGCCTCTCTGCTTTATGCTTTTAATAATCAATTCCACCAAAAATGATTTTTTTTTCTCTGATCTGTTTCATAAGCATATCTTGTTCGCCATATTAGTCGATGTATTTGCTGCAGAGGTGGGCAGTGATAGACACATGCATATATTAGGCATTAATCTGATGATGTAATCAGTGTGAGCTACAACTCATGAACAGAGGAAATGCTTGGATTTATCAATCGTCGACCCTCCGCTTAGCGATGGATGCATTTTCAGTGGTGTTGCCGTGACACGTGCACTCTCTGATGTTTAAAAATGCTATTTTGTAAATCTGCAATCCTACTCTTAACCAGCTGTGTGTTTTCACCCTGGGGTTTTGATCATTAAAGGAAATCTAGGTCTATAAGTAGTGCGATTAAAGCTACAAAACATCTGTCCACTGGAATAAAAACAGTTGGATCTCTTCATTACCCGAGTTGTTTGGCCATGCGTGCGGCGCTCAGACTATCCGGTGGTGCGGAAGCATGATCATCATTCTTAAGCAAAAAATAAATAAATAAATTATGCGTTGAGATTTGCAAATGTTCCTGGAAGTTCGCCAGACGTAGATTTGCAAAATTCAACTTCAAATCCATGCCCCTCCATACCGTTAGGGAGTTTTTAATTAGGTATGTGGTGGTATGTTTATATGTTTCAAGATTGTAGCTGTTTTAACCCTTTATGCCCTGAAATTATTATTATTTTTTAAAATATTAATTTATTTGTCTTGTGCTGTTGAAAAACCTATCATGTGGCGACTGTTTATACCAGGACAGACATCCCTTTATTATGATAACAAGATTATTCAAATGGACCAAGTAGTTGCAGAGATATTGTGAGGTACAGTTCAGGAACCACACGTGAGAGACAGTAATCCAAATAACGTTTGCCTTTAATGGGGTCCGGGTCAAAGCCAAAAAACACAGGAATTGCCAAGCCACAATACAAAATACAAAATACAGTGTCAACTAGACTGGCAGGGGTCAGAACCAGTAAGACAGATGAGCAAATGTACAAAAACGAGAGGCAAAAAGTCGTAGTCGATGAACAAAGCCAAGGGTCATACACAGGGCATCCAAACACAGAAATTGTTGTCATACAAAAAGGGTCAAAATCCAAAAAGACAAAACAGTACAAAAAGGGCAATGGCAAGGATCAGGGTCGGACAAACCAGTAGAAGAAAAACAATACAAAGAAATATTGATCAACGTTCTGACAGGAGCTGTGAGTGAAATGACTGCTTAAACACTCGTAGGGGACGTCACATGCTACAACGGGGAGGCAGGTGATATGGATCAGACTAATTACAAAGGAATGAACATGAGGAGGTTCCTGATCACAAGAAATTGGCAAAAGCCAAAACGCGGACAGGGATCACAGAGACAGCCTACTGACAAACATACAGCTCCGGTTAGGGAGTTCTACCGAGCACAGAGTGAGAGGCAGAACAGTGATTAGACAGGTGCAGGAAATCTGCCTGAAGCCCAGCAAAGTAAATTGAGTGAAGGCAAGGGGCGGAGACTAGAGCAGAGCGAGTGCTGAGAGCTCGTTAGTCAATTAGTAATGTGCAGCTATACAATCCCTAGTGCTTGTTAGTAAGTTAGTACTATAAACAATGTTAGTCTTGGTTAGTAAGTTTAGCTAAAACAAACTGTTAGTATTGTTAGTAAAATAAAAAAGCAAGGTGAAGGAAGTAAAAGAGATGGGAAGGAATGGTTGAAATCCCAAAAACCATGAAATCACCCAAAAGTGTGGCACACAATACCGGGGCAGTGAGTGATCACATGACAAAAGACCAGACAGGGGGAGACAAGTGCAATGCATGGTATGAGACAAAACATGGACTGGAATGTAACTGAGGGAATGGACTATGGGAGAATATGCAGGAATAAACTGGAACAAAACATGGCATGGATCAAGACATGGCAAAACATGAACAGAACAAGGCAGAATCATAACAGATATACTCCTTTCATTTTGGGCGTGTCATTTTCAAGCCAGAGGCTCGAGCCTTAAGAGGTTATTAAACGGGGTGATAGTCAAGCTACAGGGGACACAGAAAAAAAAATCATATATCACAGGTGATCATCACTATCCTGCTGTCAACAATCTCTAGATATAAACTGCAATGCACTGAGAGTAACACGCCTCACTCATCTGATGTCACAAGGTTCTTTCAGAACTACACTGGAAGGATATATATATATATATATATATATATATATAGCGGTGTGATTTTTGTGTCGCCTGCGAAGCATTGCGGCACATAGGGATCACTTTGTCCGGCGTCTGTCTGTCCGTCCGTCCGTCCGTCTATCCGGTAGTCACACTTTCAGTTGGTAGTCACACTTTCACATAAGCTTCGCAGGCGACACTGTTCACCTGAACACTCTAGTTTTAGTTACATTGAACTTCTCTTCACTGATGTCACTCGCATGTGATTCTGCAGAGAAGCAGCAAACCAAACAGAACTGTGGGCTCAGTCATACACGCCTCACTCTACTCCAGCCATTTTGACATATACTAAGGTGATACTGGGCATCCATGTTAGAATTCTAATGATCTTCTCCCTGTTTTTAGCGACCCGACAGCAGCTTAAGCGGATTACAGCGGCAGTAGCGCTGATTTCTCAGCAGTTGTGACTTCAGCATTTCCGAGCTGTGATTTAATGCCGATTTGTGACAGTGTTCCTGCCAGCATTTCTCAAGCAGAGCTGTTTTAAGGTTTCAAAAGAAAGAGAAATGTGTGCACTTCAAAAATACCATTGTGATTCGGCCTTAATTTGGCAAAAGAGATGATCTATTTAAAATGATCAACTTGTGTGACCTACAGGAATTGTCAAATCACATGGGATCCCTTTGTTAACCACTTCCTGATGGGCTTTTGTGATTTTCCTCCTACTGATTACAAATGAAACAAGTGGTCCCAGGAACAACAAACTCCGCCCCTCACACATGCTCTCACCTACTTGTACGAAATTCAATAGGCATCTATTCTTGGTCAGTGGCAATCCCTATACCGAATTTCAGGTGAATCTGGCCATAAGTTTTGCTGCTGTAGTGTTAACAAACAAACAAACACACAAAGAAACCAAACCCAAAACAATACCCCTTGCCCTCCCCCTTCAGATGGGGTGGAGCAATAAATAGGAAAAAAAAAAAAAAGTTCATAAACTACCTTCACTTTGACAACAAAAACAAGAAGGCATTTCCCTCAATATTCTCCACCACCATGGAGTCCCATTTTCAAATCTAACCAAGGTCATGCCTCGTAACATAAACAGACAAAATCACATTCATCTTGGTAAAGTAGCTAGTTAAAAAAAAAATCTTGTCCCCACAGCCCCAGTTCGTTGTAGGGGCTGATAATCCATTAACCATTCGCTGTGCTTTGTTAGAGATCTACATTTCTTATTTGCTTATCAAAGTTTGAAGTTAAATAAGTTAAATAATAATTTTCATCTGAACTGATATGTATCTTATCTTTGCGTTCGCATTTAAATCACATGGTATTTCTTATATGTTGACCAGTGGAAAACGAGTTCAACATTTTCTTCTCAGTTTATCTTTTTTAATCAGGTCTAATGTTATCCATAGATGGGGCGACACTAATAAAACTGATTACTGAGCAGTATTCTGCCAGTTGAAACAATCAGACCTCCATGTTGAATAGAAAGCCTTTTCAAAAATGATTCAAATAAAAACTTGCAGCGTCAAATTCGGGCATGGTGAGTATTTCGCTGTCGATTTTCAGTGTCAAACTTGAATGAATTCCCTTCCAGCAATCACGCTGAGTCAGCAGTACGTGTCCTTTCCTGTTTTCCGCTAAACAGCTGTGTATGAAGGAATCCGGTCTTTATTTTTGGGTCTGTGATTTTATAAATCAGCACATTAAAATAACAGTTTCCGGCGACTTCTCTCCGGATCTCGGTGAGTCGTTGCGCTGGGAGCTGATCCCCGCAATGCCTCCATCGGGTGACCAACATCCTCCACATTGCAGCCTTTTAATTATCTGACATCCCTGTCAGATTGCCCTCCGGAGAAAGCCCATCTGTACGCCATTCACGCACCCGCAAAACGGCGCACAACGGGATTGCAATTCCGTCCTCCAGTGCCGCTGCACCGCTTCACTCCCACTGAATCACTAAACTCACTTAGGCTGGCTGTTGACTTACGACGGATGTTCCGTTGCCGCCGCGAACCCCTTTCTGCACTCGAGAACAGGCGAGAGTGCTGCGATGATCGAAGGAGTTCCGCGAAAGAGGGGAAATCGCACGCGGGTGATAGGAGTGAGGTTATCGCAGTGATTGTCTGTTCCACATTTCCATTATCCAAATCGCCTGCATTTATTTCCTGCTAATAGCTTCAGTTTCCGGTCATATTAATAAAATGTCCTCTTTTTTTAAATTTGCTTTCATTATATAAGAATCCCACATTAATAAATAAATAAGCTTTAGCGGAGAAAGCATTCAATTTCCGGGGGTAAATAAACAAAAAAAAGGCCAAGTTTACTCGGATTTGGGTCTGCTAATGTATTTTGATCCATAAAACATAAGAAAAGGAGGGAAGGGCGGGTAATGTCTCCCTTAACTATGAGATTAGCATAAACGGTCACCCTCTTTGCTATAGTGCTGTATTGGACAACACTTATAGTGCTGCCCTTAAAAATCCTAAAGAAAATGTATGTTTTGGTGTTCCTTCCACCACCGTAGGCTGACCTCTGTATGTCCTCCATTCCATTAGTGGCCACAAGGGAGCACCTCGGTGGCTTATCCCGTTAAGGCACTGGTCTTAGTGCATCATGGGACCTGTAGTCTGTTAAGCGGTGGTGCAGTGAGGTGACGTGATTGTCACAGGGATTTCCAGGCGGAGGATATCTTCTGGTTGACCGCTGATACTGGTTGATCGTCCCCACTGGCTGCAGAGCTGCCGACTGTCTGTCTTCGCCTGGACGCTATTCGTAATCCGCTGTTAGTTGAAAAGCTGCAGCTGGCGAGACGTTGCTCTGTAGAAGAGCGCGGTGTTGTTTGCACACCCCAAATCACTGGGAGAGGTTACAGCTGCGAGAGCAACTGATTAACACAATTTAGCATTCCGAAGTGGGAGAAAAAGAAGTCAAAAAATGCTGCTAAATTTCAAGTGATGTGTCACTTAACTCTCGAATGCTGCCTTTTGCTCTCTGTCTGTGCACACCAGTGATCCAAAATATTGTGACTCCTTGCAGAAAAAATGATGATTATCTTCTGACAGTGGCACATGTCAAGGTCCACCAACTGACATTAGGAGACAGGCAAACAGTCAATTCACATGGTCAGTGTTTTTGGACCTGAGTTACGTGGGCCAGCCGTAACTGTCATATGACTCGGTCGAAGAATCTCCGAAGGCTCTTAGCCGTGTAGGGGCAACGTAGGTTATCCTGTCTGATCTGATCCCACTAATGGGCAACTGTGGCACAGAAAATTTTAATGATGACTGAGGACTTAACTTGTCTCGACACACACATCGCACCCTTCTGCTTAAGCGACTTTGAAGCCTAGTCAGAGTGCAGTTATAACCCCTGACAACCATGAATCGCGCCTACAATGGCTACACCGGTGTCAGAACTGGACTTTGGCTCAACAGAAGAAATTTTCCTTGTCCAATTAATCCGGTTTTCCTTTGCAACATGAACACTGGCTGGGCAAGTATGCACCAGTCACTGGGGAAGAGATCGCAACAGGATGCACTGTGGGAAAAAGACAAGCTGGTGAATGGTTTGTGATGCACAAGGTAACATCCTGCTGGAAAACACTAGGCCCAGGCATTCATGTGCAGCTGTTCTGGCAGCAACAGAGAACTAACTGCATGTCAGGCATGTTTTGGCTCAGCGAAGTGTGTATTTTCAGCGCATATTGATATTTGACCAACAACTCAGAACACCATTGTGCACTCGCTCCTTTCTGAGTTCCTATTTCACCTCAGAGAATAAATGACAGCGCGTGCTCACGTACGCATGTTGTATGTGTAGTTGCTTCTAAGAGTTATGAGAAGATGCATGCCAACAGTTCATTTGGAAAACGCGTTCAGAATTTTGAAGTTGCGAACATTGCCTGCATGTAGATTCGGTCTGCTCTTGGGGTCAGTCAGATAGAGTTATTCACTCCACACAGGTCAAGAGTTCCCTTTATGTGAGTAAATACACTTGAAATGCCCAGGAATAATATATATCTTTCAGCGAAATGCATTCAAACATGACCAAAGATGCCTTTCTATGACAAGCTCACTGTTGGCAGCCTGCTTTTTTGTTTCATAATAAGCAGTAGAGGTTTGCAATGTACATAATCAAATAGATAACATTCATCTTGTGTGCTTAGTGTGAATCCCAGTGACATACTAAGTTGTCATGGACATGTAATATGTACGAAAACCAAAAATCAGGACAGAATGAATAGTCAGCCATCATGCGTTCCATAAATATTTAAAAGATTGTCATTACAAATGCAAGACTGTGCACATCTTTCATAAATGAGTGTAACTAGTTCAGGCAGGAAACTCGAGTAGAGCTACATCAGCTGACAGCAGCCTGGTAAGCTACCAGCATGTTAGCATCAGGAGGCACACAATTGGAGGATACACATTACGAGGTCATACAGCGGTCAATTTGAAAGACGTCAAGCTCACTTTCTTCCGCTGCTGTTTGCTGTGACTTTTCATGCTGTGCAACACGCTGTTTGGATTTTTGCTTGCGGCCTCCACCCCAGCCTCCACCTGTTTGGTTCTGCCCACATCGGGGGGGATTTCGATGTCATGTGTTCATGACTATGGTTGTATGTTTGCTGTGGCTAGGTAGGTCATTCCTCCAGAGCAGAACCGCCGCCAAAATACAATGTAATGCTTATACCCACGAATAAATTGTTCTATTTTATTGAAACGTGAGTTTTCCTGACTGAAATGAGCTTTTTTGTCGAAGAGGGAGCCGGTGATGAACTTCCTCTTTGCACCGAGACGCTGGTAAGTAGTTTTAACGAGGGCGGTTAGGTTACAGATGTCGTGAAAGGAGAAGGAAAGGGAATCTCGTGAAGTGCTCTAGAAAAGCGCGCGAGTGGAGCATGTGGGTCACGAGGGCTGATGGATCGGCGTCTACTGAGCCTCTGGCCTGCTGTCAGGATGTGACTGATTGGAGACGAGGAGAATGGGGCTTATCGTGAGAGAGGACTCTCCGCACCCCAGGCTTCGTTTCCTCTTAGGAGGGTGCAGGAGGATTTTAATGAGGGCTCGGGTTCCTTTCTCACAACTCGCAGCTTTAAGTCCTCAGTTCCGTAAGTTATAATGTATTTAGTATGAGGGCTTTGTTTCAACTGTTGAGTTTTTTTATTATTCCTTTGCAGTCGCTTTGTGTTTCCGTGCGAGTTTCTGAGCCAAAGGGCGCAGCAGGCGAAAGACACAACACTCCAGTGAGCTAAAGGGAACGCGCCGTCGAGTGGCGATGAAAAAAACGGCTCGGCGCGACAGGCCGTGTCATTCCTGAGAGCTTGTTTTGTTGAAAATATCTACAGACGCACTCGCGGTTTAATGTACTGCGGCAATTACGGGGAATTTCAATTTTATTGACTGCCTTCATTCGGCGGAGTTTGTCGAAGCGTCAGGGTGTAGCAAAGCGTGTTTTTATTGACAACGCCTTGAGTCATGATCCTCAAGTTCTGCAGGGGGCTTGTCTTAGTTCCAGTATTTGGGTTTAAATGGGAATAGCTATCAGTTTTAACAATCAAACTGCCCTGCCACAGAAGACGATTTTTAAATGATGCATTAAATTCCCTCCATTTTAATACTGCTCTGCATATTTTTTTTTTTTTTGTCTGCAAGGATATTGCTCATTTATATTCTCTCTGGCATAAAGATGCTCTACATTCTAACAATGTCATGCCTGTTTCTGTCCCACTGGAAAGGCCTGTGCCCCAGCCTGACACATTTTTTCATTGTAATAGTCCTGGAGAGTTTATCTCGACAGCATAATGTTTGAATGATTCTGCGTTGTTTGTCGTATGACAGCTAATGTTCAACTGAAAATAAAAGGAAAATATACACCTCGCAACCCCAGGTTTACGCTGCGGATTGAAACGTTGAATGTGCCAGCTGAGAGTCAAATTGTTTACACCTCATTAGATCTGTTCTCTGAAGAGCCTGCTGTTTTTAAGGGCTACTTAGCTCAATCCCTTTAACAAGGGAAGGTAATTGCTGAGACTGAGGGATCCAGTTTGATATTGAGCCAAATGAAGTCATTGAGTCTTTAAGCATTTTTCAACAATTTATCTAAGAAAAATTGCACATGTTGCAAATAAACTTCACATTTTTCTTTTATTATTGACCTGCAGATATGTGCTTATTTGCATGCTTTTCTAATGTCCTTAAATGCTGTGCCAATTTAAAAGTAATGACCTGCAAAGGATTGTTCTGTGCATTTAGTTGTGTGTAGCCTGAAATTAAGCTATTTATTTATTTTACTGTAAATTATATACTATATGTGAATCAACACAGAAAAAGGAGTGACATCCTGTAACTGTCATCTTTACAGAATGCATAAAAGTGTCTTTTGGCGTGATTTTTGGTGAACACCAAAGTCTATCGCTCATTGTATAGTTCCCTTTAATTTCTCAATATGCTAATCTGGAAAAAGCACGTTGAAATGTAAAGTCCGGTCACGCAGGGTAAGCAGTAACCTCTCTGTAAAGTGTCATGTGCTGGGCGTAGAGCTGAAGCTGTCACGTAGCGATGCTAATCCAAGAGAAGTAGTAATTCAGCTCCAAAGTGACTGACGACCTTTGTCTGTCTAGAACTGGAAACGGAAGAACTGCCTCTTGTGCGTTACAAAATGTTTTTGGTAATTTTAAGACAAAGCTGGACTGATTAATAAATGCTTAAACATCTCGATCAAAACACTCACAAAATCCGCCATTTTCCCTTTAACCGCGATATCAAATGTCTGATTGTTCTTTTAATGCGAGCGCTTAAAAAAAGCTCTCTTTGAAGACTGAAGTGTCTGCTTAACAGTGATTGTGCTGACACCTAGCAGCCGAACATACAGAATAATATATATATAATATATATCATTTAATAAAGAATCTTATCCACCAATGCAACAAATTCTCTGCTGTGCTACCATACAAACACGCTTGTATTGTTAAAGGAGGAGACCTCACCTCAGCAAAGTACATTTCGGCAGAAAGTAGAATTCTTGATGTGTCTGAAACGCATTTTTAAATGCATAATTTAATCCAATCAAACGCCAGTTCACTAGACTGTGCCAGGGTACTTGTGACATCAATTAAACTCATTTAGGCTTTTGAGTGGACAAAATTTGATTCCCCAAGTAAAAATGTCTGCCCCGCGATATTGATGCCAATTTGAAGACTCGCTGGTTTTAAAATGTGTCGCACTGGATTATTACCAAATTAAAGTTTTTAAAACTTTGCATTTTAGACACTTCAAGAATCCTACTTTCCGCTGAAATACTGTATAGTTTGCAGAGGTACAATAAGGCACTTAAAAGAGGAGACCCTACATGTGTAGTAATCTAACAATGGCATCAGCTAAGCTAACTATAAAAGGAGTGACATACTGCTAGTAACAGTAATACGAGCGCTAATGTAAATATACGCTCAATTTAATAAATACAAAATACAAACCGCATTTCACTTGCATACGCTATGTAGGAATGAAACTAACAGTAAGAGAAAAGAAATGTATCATAAATGAATCTCCTGTTCCTAGAAAACACAGAAAGCTCTTGCATTGAGCAACTCAAGCACACAAAACTCAAAGTGAGTAGGAATTTAGTACAGATGAGTTACAGTAAGTCCATATAGACCGTAGTTAAGCTATGGCCAGTCCATGTCTCTGTCACGTGACTGTTAAAATGTTCTTCGTCCTCTCATTGGCTAGATCTTTTTGAGGGTTGGAAAGATGGTGACCTCCAGTTTTTTTTTTTTTGGTCTCATTTCTGTTAATTAGGCTTTGTATAACTTTACAGAAAAATCGCCAAAAAAAAAAAAAAAATCCAAGTCATAATATCTGAACTCCATATAGGACATTTTTCTATCTAACTTTGGTTTTGTGTAAATATTGTCTCTCACTTTAATATTTAAGCACTTTGGTAATAAACCCTTCACTTAACGGTGGTTTTTTTTACTGTAATTGTATCCTCGGACGACCAGTCGGGGATGCTAAGGATCAGCTATCATCTCACGACGTCGGTCGCTTTGCTCATTAGCGTTCCACAGGGCACAAATATCAACCAATTCGTTTCATATTTGGTGTGGGCTTTGTGTGTGGTAAGGTCAGTTTTGGGAGCTGATTGTTTCAGGGGGTTGATGGATGCATGTCGACTAGTGGGCGACTGACTGACTGGTTATTAATTAGTCTAATTATTGTTAAGACATCAATGGAGTAATCAAGCCCAACAATGCATCTTTTTCCCAGGGACAGCTCAGCTGTCAGCTGTAAGCGTAGTTTTTAGATCACTATTGGCTGGATTAAAATATTTTACCTTTGTTATTTTGTCATTATCGTATTTATTGCGTTCTTTTGTAGGTTCTGGCCTTGTCATGTTCATCATGAAACATTGATGTGAATGTAAAATAGTCCCAGTGTCATCCTCTTATCAGTACGAACGGTAAAAGGGCAATAGATTCTGAACTTATCCCGATTCAGACATGAGCACCTGCCTTGCTGTGTGCGGAACACACCAATAAGACAGTGAGTGTTGATACTGATGAGGGAATAATTTACTGCAATCTTCTGTAATCAGACCGTGTGGAGGAACGCGCAGTTAAGGTGTTCAGTACGTTATGGTTTATGCTTCTATCATGCAATCTCAAGGATTACTTTCATTATTCTGAGTTACTGTTGTGGCAGCCTTTTGATTCGCTATAATAAGCTTCCCTCCTGAAGCTCTCATCTGAATTGTTGCACTAACTTGACGCCTCCAGCCCAGGTGCCTATCCCTCGCTCTCTCCAGCGGTCGATGGGCCAATTTTCACGTCTAGCTGTCCTCCACGTGAGAAATGGGCACAGTCCCTCACAGCGGTTTGAAACCTGATATCTCAAAAACAAATCTCTCTCTGCTCTATGTCCAGTCACATTATCTATTCATTGCAATAATAAAATCAGAAGTAATTTTTGTTCAGTTTCAACCAGTTTCCGGCTCATTTCTATTCTCTCCCATAGTTTCTTTGCAATTACTCTGCAGAAGACAGCATTATGATTCAGGGCAAAAATATGCTGCAGTTTAAAACATTCTGCATGTATGCTCAGCGAGTTTGTCCATGTTTTTTTGTTGCAGAGATTTGGGAACAATGAGTTCTCAAAAGACAGCATAAAAAGTGCATTTTATTGCTTATAAAAGTGTGTGGGTGTGTGTGTGCGTGTGTGTGTGCGTGCGTGTATGTGTTAGTGAGCTTTATAAAGTAAATACCTGCTTTCAGCACTCCAGACTAGAAGTCACTGTCAGGAGGCCAGCAATACCTTAAGACAGCAGAATTTAAAAGTGCTGACATGGGATTATCTCCTCATTCTCGGCTCTCATATTAATTTATCATGTAATTAGGAGTGACGTGTTGGGATGGCGTATCTCACCACAGGCCCACACAGCTCTGTTCAATTTCATCCCACCCGCCGCCTTGTACTTTCAATTTGGGCTAATGCTAAATCTTTCAGTCATGAAATAGTAAACGAACGTCCTGCTTCCATATTGCTACAGTGAGCAGAGTTGCACATTTGTGACACGATACAGCCAATGGGGTCATGTGACCCACCAGGCTGCAGTACTGGACACTTAAAAATCATCAATTTTTATTATTATTATTACTAACCGGCGGCATCTACGTTGTACTTGTAGACCGTATTCTGTCAGTTGTACATCATGTTTTGTTTTCTACATAATTTATTCATATTTTTGCACATATTTGCAGTCTTCAGTATAAAACTCTCACTACATTGGGTGCTTAAAATATCTTTCAAGAGAGCGGCTCACCGATTAAGTAGGCTGACAGTTTATTCCATGTTTAGGTGCAAATAGTTTGGCTGCGAAGTCTGGTAATAGAATGGCCGACGTATTTAAGCGAACTGGGTGATGAAACGCCGTGAAAAAGTCATTTTTCTCATCTTCTCCCTTCGATTCTTCTAATGAAACTATTTGCTTTACATCGATGTGTTGAAAGCAGTTGTTTATATCTGCAATTCCCTGGCATTGTTAGCTGGCAGCTCAGCACCAAGGATAAGCGTGTAAAAATGATATGTGGCACTTTGGCTCATTTTCAGTAAGTGGAAACAAGAAATGAACCTCAGATTCTACTCTATAATTTGATCAAAAACAGAAACTGATTTTAGGGCATCGCCGTTGTCACTGCCTTAGTATTTTTCTTCTCAACCTCTATTTAACCAGGGAAACGTCCATTAAGAGAATTGTTTTCTTTTTTGAGGACATTTTGAGAGAAATGCCACATAGGACAGTCCTAAGTGTGAAGGGATAGAGAGGAGCAGGGTTGAAGCCCTTGAGGCAGTTTTTGGGGATAGAGGCCTTGCCCAACGGCTGAGTTCTTGCAAACATCATCTCTACACGTTTAGTTAGAAACCCAAGCCACAGCAGGGACCGGAGCCAATGCTTAGTGAGATTTGTATTTTTACAGAATCATTAACCTGACTCGCCAGCTGTTCAAACTATCCTCTTGTTAAACCGTGGTGTAATGCATCACGTGATAATACTGTTTCCTTGGTCCAGTGCTTGACACTGGACTGGCAGTATGCCTTGGCGTTGTATTCCGATGTGCGTTCATCAGTCAGACATGTCAGGAGTTGTCATTTTATTGCTTGCCGGTTGATGAGAAGGTGAAGGGTTAATGGATACAGCTCATGAAGAAAGTTAAAAAGAAATGAGTGAAACGTCAGGCCGATTTCAGTAATGCAGTATTCCACTCTCAGATTAACATTTGCAAGTGGGTCTTTTAGCAAGACCCGTTTACATTGGTAAATACTTCCACTGTCCGAGTGCAGGATCCGTTTGGCCTGGGCTCAGCCCCACTTTACTGACCACCATAATTCCCTTATTCTCTTGAGCACGGCGCCCACACGGTTTGAATTATAGGATATTAATCCCGTTTTGACCCATTTGGGGACTTCAGGAAAGAAATTTGCCGGTGTGAACATGGTAACTGGCTTGTAACATGGTAACTGTTTGGACCCGGATACAGCATTAGCATTTGATGCATTACGTCAGACTTAACAAGAGGATAGGCTGGTAAGTCAGATGTTTCGAGAAACATCATGGATTTGCCATGAGTCCCATTAAATTCGGGAGAGGCTTATCGCATCTGTCACATCAAGTGACAAAAAAGAAATTCAAATGGCATCAAAATCATTGTATGAAAAAGTTAAACATTTTCGTGATAGCTCATGTACTATGTTCAGACATATTTCATGCTGAGTGAATGTTGTTTGAGAAGGTTTTAGCAAAGGCCTGCCGTGAACAAAATGCAGTGACCGTCTGTTAGCAAGTTAGCACTGAACCACGTTGCTGCCCAGTGTGAGCGTTGTCTGTCAGATCAGATAGCCTGAGATTTTGAAGTTGGAGACAGTTTAACATTCAAACTCCTGTTCAAACTACTTTTTTTCTTCCTGTGATTGCTGTTGTGGATGTGAAATCGCGAAAATGACTAAAACATGAAAACTGTCACTTTTCCCAATTATGGTTCAAACGATAAACTGCCATTATAGTAATGGATTCAGCTTCCACATACCGAAGATAAGGAGTGTGATTCATACCAATGAGGTATAGACAGAAATGAAACCGCAGCACTTCCCCCCAACGGCATCTAGTCTTTTACTGAAAAGGATCAGTTGTGTCGAAGTTCTAATTTTAGCCCAGCGCTACACCTCTAGTTTCAACTGATTACCTAATCAGGGTGTTCAATCAACACCGCAGATAAATCGAATCAGTTGCTTTAGGCTGTAGCGAAAACCGGCGCCCACGCCGGCCCGTTTCGGGCAAGATTGGCCGCTCCCCTCCCCCAAATCATTCCATTCTGGATTCCATTGGTGTGTGCTAGAGCTGCATGCAATCTAAAGGAAGAGTTTCCTCGGGCTGGAGTCTCGTATCCCGTATGGACGTCACGATCCCAGTTATCTCGGCCGAAGGAGACGTCGCCGGTTCCTCAATGCCAGAGATCAATGCGTCGCCTGATTAAGTTGTGCGGTATAGATTTCTGCAGTCCGCCTCATCAAAGAGCCCATTTCTCTCTCCCTAATGATGCTGATCCTAAAGTTCTTATATCCAGTACCTTAATTTTCGCCTGGCCATTACAAGTAGACAGTGACTTAATGAACTGCAAATAGGAGGAGAGAGCAGCATAAATCATCTCTTCCTTGTTTCCTTTGGCATTGGTGTTGTGCTTCTTTCATCATTAGTATGCCTCTGGGGATTTTCAAAGTGAAGCTGAATTTGAAATACACTGATACCTTCATAGATAACGTTCCGGAGGTTTCAGCGATGAAGGGCATCGCGGCAACTTTGAGATCCAGTCGCCCCGGTGAAATATCTGAGCTCATGGGCGCGGTCATGTGTCATCGGGCAGTCAAGGCTCAGCCCAACGTGCGGAAATTGGTCATAAAATCATTCACCAAGCTTTACGGTAAGAGCTGTCCACGAGAGCTGAGGATATGTTTATTGAGTTTACAAGTTACGCAGTGGAGTTGGCCATTGCTCTTATTCTCTCCCATAAACTGATTTTTTTTTTGTAATACTTTGCAGTTAGATATGTTCCACCGTATAAATAATTCTTATTTGCTCCCTTTCATTCTTGGCATAGGAATTCCCCCGCAACACTGTAACTCTCCGACGAAGATAACCCGTCTGCTCGGCGATTAAATGTCAAACAGGAAGTTATGCTCTCTGAATGCTAAATATGGTCATCAATGGTTCATTATGATTGTGATCTTCTGCCATCCTACCCGGAGTTTTGAAATCTATTTAACACTAAATCAAATGTAATTGTGGATTCTGGTCTGCTGTATTGCGCATTGCCTCCAGGGCGCTGTTCAATTGTCTGAGAATCGGTGGGGATTTGGAGAGTTGGGCCGACCGAGCGCCAGCTTTCCGACCCAAACGAGAAGGAGGGAATGACTAAAAATGTCATATACCCTTGCTGAGATCCTAAATGACCTCCCCTGCTTGGCCCCTGCTGGCGGCGGATTGCGGGGGATTGACAGTACATGCAATGTGGAAATGGAGCCTTTTTGGCGGGGTTAAAAGGTTCAGCTCCCCCTGAAATTACAATATGGAACATGGAAGGTGAGCACCGGGGTAAGTGTGCCTCTGAGGTAAACGCAATGACTGCATGTTTCTCAGCTGTCACTCAAACTTTCTGCCATTGTGTGAGGGCAGCTATTCCAGTGGCCACCTGAGGCTGAAGTTTGTGTCGTTTTGCGCATTTTAATGCCTGCTGCTTGATATGTTTTCCTCTGACACTTTTAATTATATCTTTATTTATATATTTTTTTCACGTCAAGCAATAAAACTTTTGGATATTGCTGCAGTTTAACATGCTGTGCGGAACGCTGAATGCACGCTCAAGCGCCCCCGGCAGAAAAAGGAGGGTCAACGGAAAAAGGAAGAATCACACTCGTAATTAACCTGTTCCCTGCCATTGACGAGATTTCACGTCAATCATGACACAATGCTTCCCCCCCATTGACCAACTATTCACTGTTTACATTGTTATATGGGGGGGGCTTGGTGACACAACTTCCTACTAAGAAAGGTATTGAAAGATCAGTAACTATCATGGAACAGGTAGATCAGAGGGATCTAATAGCTACGACCTGGCCTAGCATCCGTCACGTGGCCTAGTGTCCATGACTGGTGGTTTCTTGTACAAGTGTGACCTCGAAATTAGCAATGACCTTGAAAATCAATAGGGATCCCTTCCTCTGTACCAAGAAGCTTGTTGTAAGTTTAAATAGCCATCCATCAAGTTAAACTCGAGTTACGGTGCGAAAACTGTGAAATTGGGGCAAAATCGACACTTTTTTGACCGGTGTCACCTTGGGATTCAACAGATGACCTTGAAAATGAATAGGGAACTCCTCCTCTATACCAAGAAGCTTATTCTAAGATTTCATAGCCATTCATTGAATTAAACTTGAGTTACGGTGCGAAAATCGTCAAATCGGGCAAAATTGACACTTTTTTTACCTGTGTGACTTTGGGATTTGACGGATGACCTTAAAAAAGAGTAGGGAACACCTCCTCTATGCCTAGAAGCTATTCCCAAAATTTCATAGCGATCCATGAATTCCAACTGGAGTTACAGCGCGAAAACCTGCAAACAAGGTTGTGACCTCTGTGAACTTGACCTTTGACCTTTGACCTCGACCTTGCGCATGGACATCACTTTGGTGAAGGTCAATAACTCCTGAAAATTTCATGATGATACGATGACAGGAACATGGTGAAAAAGGTGTCACAGACGGACAGACGGACGGACAGACAGAAGCGTTCATAGAGCTGCTTGGTCGCAGCTAAAAATACTGGCAGTAGATGGCAACGTAAAACAATACATCGGCATGGAAAACTTTGAGTGGAAGTGTGCCATCAGGAAAAAAAAATGACCTTCTGGCATTAACAGATTCATACTAATTGGGAGTATATACAATACTGTGTGCGGAATTTTCCTCACTGAATGAATACATTGGGGAAGTAGTGTTGTAATTCACTCTTTGTTCCATTGATAGCTTATTTTGAATTTTAATTGAAAATGTCATTTCATTTTCTTTTAGGACTTAGGGACTTGCAATTCTGGGCTGCAATTCAAAATATTGAAGATTAATTTCCCACATGGTTGTCGGCTTATGCAAAACTCTTATTCAGCGTTGTTTTAGTAAATATGCAACAGTATATATTGAGCGTATGTTAATCAAAGACAATTTTGGACAATTAATGATATCCATCTCAGGGTACGAATATTTAATTCAATTTGGCTTTTTTTCCCTTTGGCTTAAGCAAAGTTAAGCAAGTTAAGGAAGCAAGTTGCAGCTTTTCAGATTTATGCTTTCTGCTTCAAATATGTTTATTTTTGTATGTGAACAGTCTCAATGTCCCCATAATTGAAGCACCTATTACTAAAACCCCATAAGTCACACTTGACTTGACTTGACTTGTGGGGTTTTAGTAATCAGTGCTTCAATTTGAACAGGCATCGATATCAGCACTCTGCATTAAAAGAGGAGGCCGCACTTCGGCAAAGTGTAATGCAGCGCAAAGTAGAATTCTTGAAGCGTCTAAACTGAATTTTTTGATTTCATAATAATCCAGTGTGACGCATTTTTAAACCAGCGAGTCTTCAAATTGGCTTCAATATCAGGGGGCAAGCATTTTTACTTGGGGGATCTTCTGATTTTTAATTTGATCTTCGGAAAGCTCACCTTTTAAAAAATTCTTAATAACCTACACCTGTCGCAGTTAATGTCTCCTGATTAGCCACAGTTGCTCAGACCAATTGGTAAAAACCGATGACAGTCTACTTTAGATAGCATTGTTATACATTTCCACACAAAATTATGAGGAGTCATCTTCTGCGCATAAATGATGATGTAAAATATCAATATGTCCTCATAATTTCAGCGCTTGTGTTGCTCGTTAAGCAGCACAGATTTGGGTAAATTAGTTTGCGAGGCTGCAAGAATCCTTTCTTTATTCTGAATGTTATCACGGCTAATGCTTAGTTCCCACTGTCATGTGCTTCGTTACGAACCTCACGATTGGCCATTCACAGCTGATCGTGTAACTTCTCTGAAATTTCAGGTTTGGAGACAAGATGATGTGATGATCTCGATTGACAATTAATCGTGCTGATCATAGGAAATTTTTGAACCGTCCAAAACTTTTCTACGATCAATAAGATTGCCATGACTGAGCTCGAGATCTGATAAGATCTGACAGGATCACCACAATTACTCTGCGATTTAAAACACGATTTCAATCATGGCGCGAATTGTGATAGTGAGAAACTAGCATAAAGGATGCTGAAAGGCAAGTTGCACAGCTGTGTCAATCCTAAGAACGGCAAAAATAAATGCTGCAAAGTCAGCAAAAGTTTTGGATTTACTTTGCCATATCAATTATATAAATGTTGGCAATGGGAATTCACCTTTTCATTATCATTTCTAATTATAGGTCAAGTATTGGTCTTGGTCGCTCAGTTGATAAATCGTTTGACTGTTAATAAGGCCAGCTTAAATAAAAACAGCTTGCAGGCAGTCAAGCCGTAAAGGGACAGCTTACTGAAGGCCCTCTGTACAACTCCATTGCCCGGATGAAAGGAAAAAGAATAACTGATGTCACGAGAGAAAAACTGACGCCACAAGCACCGCGGCACTGGCGTTTGATTGGATAATGCCTTCGAAATGTACACCCACCCACTATAGAGGGCACTATAAAGTGAATGTTCTACACTGAAAACAATAAAGTGAGTGAGCGAGTGAACAAGTGCAAGGCAGCCTCAGATTCCCCAAGTAACAAGAGTTGTCAGAAAGACAACAAGGCTCGCCGGGGCAAGGTTAAAGTTTTTCTGCACGTGGACGGACGCGGACGCGGACGGACGCGGACACGGACGCCGGGGGTATGACAATAGCTCTCCGAACATTCGTCCCGGTGAGCTAAAAATGTCTGCCCCCTGATATTTATGCCTATTTGAAGACTTTCAAATACGTCACACTGGATCATTACCAAATTCAAATTTATAAAACTATGCATTTAAGACACGTCAAGAATTCTACTTTCCGCTGAAATATACTTTGCTGAGGCGCGGTCTGCTCCTTTGAACTCCATGCGTATTTTAAGTAGTGCCTCCTGAGGCATGAGTGCAGCACAGAAGTGAATCTAAGGATGCGACCAGTACTGAAACACTGAGTGAGAAGGTTGATGCTCAGTTGGCAGTTTGTTTTCGGGAATTCAAGCGACATAATTTGTTGAGGTATTCTACAGGAATACAGGGCCTACATTTTCTGCATGTGCTACATCTGACAATAGGTGTGCAAACTGATCTCTACTATAATTCCTATTTTCCTGCAGCTGCTGATATTTTTCTTCTGGGGCTACATGCAACTGTGTGGACAGATGAATACTTAGGATGTAGTTGTATTTTAGGAGGCGTTTTTCCATGTAAATTCGATAGCACCAGTGGAGTGTTCTTTAAATGAGGTCACGCTAGGCAATTTTTGGTATCTTTCTGATGCATAAAGCAGGCAAAATATTACTTGTCAGAAGCAGGTCTTATCTGAACGATAATCCATTTCTCATTTCAACAGAAGGGTCAGACAAACAGAATAACACATTTGTATACAATGGTAATGATATAAATACTGTACTATGATTGCATTATGTTTCATTATATGATCAATTTCTATTACTTGCAGCCTTACATTTGGCATTGATATCCAAGTTACCGATGGAGCCTGTGGACTATTACTCACAGCCAGCTTCACCCTATCACTGGTTTGTAAATGCACATGGTTGAATAATTTTCAGAACATGACACTTGCAATATAATATGATTCTAGCCGCTAAGATATGAAAAGTAATTTTTTTGGTGAGCAAATGTATCCTGTATATGTGGTGCGGAATGGTGCTGCAATGGTTAGCCCTTCTACCTCGTTATAAGAAGGTTTTGGGTTCGAAACCCAGCCAGCCAGGACCTCTCTGCTGGCAGTTTGCATGTTGTCCCCAGGTACGTTTCCTTGGGATACTCGGGTTTCCCTGGAGACATGCACCAGGGGAACACTCCCATGAGTCGCCCAGGCCAAAGCATTGGCTTGGAACTAGAGTTGATCCTCGGATGCTGCAATGTGGCTTTCCTCTGCTCCTAAGTAATTACAATGGGTCAAATGCAGAGGACAGATTACCCCACAGGGTTCACTAAAGTATATCTTATCTAATGGTTGCCAACATTTTTTTCGATCAACAGAGTGTAGAATTTGTAATTGTCCTGAGGCAGAGATTCATGGTCAGCGTCTAAACAACTGATGTGGAGTGTCGGAAACATATTTTATTAAAGATCATGGATATCAGCTATCCAAGCATATATTCAATGTATATATATTTATATATATTTTTTATTCTTTTTTTTTTCTGTGAATTGCATTTTGGATGCAAGCTATTCTGGAGACACTAGAAAGAGCAAAGCTAAGTGACACAGTATGAAATGTACCTGTCATCAAAGATACTCAAATGTCAGACTACAATGACCAAATTTCACAGTTGGCAGCCCCAGCTTCTCAAAGAACTGTATTCCACAAATCAGCGCAGTCAGAGGTGACACTCCACCGACACCCAGGTGATTGTGATAACTCGGTGGTCATGTGACTGAAGTACGGGACACAGTTATTGTCAAAACCTGGCAAATAAACTGCGTTGCTACTAAGATATAGAGTTGCCTAAGGTATTCAGTACATACTCACGCGGCATGCAAACAAGTATATACTTTTGAACATGGCTGTTGTTGTTCTGGCAAACACTCTGCTTGCATTTTAATTTTTTTTATAAACGTTAAAAATGCACCAAGGACCTTAATTCAATACAATGAATATTTTGATTTTATAAAAGTCCTTTCCTGATGTCCACAAAAGAATGCCAAGTGCGTACGAAAGTAAACAAATTCCATTATGTGTTCACTGTTCTCTTGTGCATACACTCGAGTCCTAATATAGGATGGCATTGGTATCAAAGCTGAGCCAGCCTCTTGACAGATTGACACTCTTCATATCATGCTTACTTGCGGTTATCGCACACAGGGTTCTGCCCAGGACGCTAGGAGAGCTGGACGGAAAATTTCTGCTTTCTCCTAACCTGACAATCCGCCTTCCACAAGCTACGTAGCATAATACACATTTTTCACGACTGATCTTGTCAGTGAGGGGCGAAGGTTTAATCTGAGAGTTGGTGGTGGTATGTATGCAAGCACACTATTCACGCCAGCTGGGAAAAATTTTGCGACAATTTGACTGCGAAAAATTGCCTCTATGTCAACAGAAGTTCATCAACTTCTTTTTTCTATTTTGTATCCAAATACTTTCGATTACATTTCCGATACTATTTAGATAACTGTAATTTTTGGCATTATTTGGCAGACGGAGCCAGAACTGGGAATGGGGGGGGGATGGTTTAAACTCCCGTTAAAAACAATTATTCGTCCTGGCCGTGTCCTCAGTCATTTTCATAATTAACAAAAAATTCACTCCGAGAGCACTCCACAGTCAGGTGCTGCTAGTTCTCCTTGTTTAGGTAATACGGCAATCATTTATCTGGACGCAGCGTTATTCAAAATTGCATACCTGTCAACTTGCACGCATATGGCTTGAGTCTCATGCTTTTTGTATTTAATTGCTGAGTCCCACTTTTATTATCAACCCTCCCTGTACTGAGAGTGAAAAGCAATATTTCACTGGAACGCGGGTCAGTCATTATTTCATCATTGTAGAGATTCTCGCGCAGAATTGAAAACTCTATGCATGGAGGTTTTTCATTTTTTAAACGAAGAACTTAAACGATCATGAAGCGCAAGTTAAATCACCTGGTGTGGGGAAAAGGTAGCGTGGAAGTTTCGGAGCAGTTTGTTTTTCGTATACATAAGCCTATTACACGTTAAATTAGGCCTATGTTACAGTACTGAATTCAGCCCATTACTTCATCGTTGTTAGATTGCATATGGAGTGAAGCCGTGTCTTCAAATGGCGATGAATTATTACGATAATTTGAAAACGCGACAAAGAAGGAAAATGATTGAGAACTAGCCGGGATGCGGCCAGAATGTCAGGGCGCGGGTCGAAAACAAAAGTTTGCTATTCTGACAATAATAGCAGGGGCAGCATATTTGTGGTCATTCATGTATTGTTTCTAGCGATTTTATTATACGCTGGATGCGCTCATTTTAACTGACCTTTGAAAAAATAGTGCCGGTCGGGAAAAGCTGAGTGGTGGTCGGTGCCGACTAGCGTCGACCAGCATCGGCAGAACCCCGCTCATAACCCAAGCATGTGTCGAATTATAATCAGAAGAACCACTCCCATTGACGGATCATGGCGGACGTTGCGATGGTCTTTGCGTGTATCGCATATGATACGGAAAATCTGGCCCCCACACTGTAAGTGGAACTATCTGTTGCACGAATTTCTACAGGAATAAATGGGATAATTGCATGCAATTTGAAAATTTGTCATGCTGTTTGCACTGTAGTGTGAATGATATCATTCCGCTTACAGCTAGATTTTTTTTTTTTTAATTATTTTTCAGAGTATTTGTGCACTATAATGCTTTCTGCTCCCATGTGAAAAGCTTTTGTGCATGCAAGGAGAATGCTCATGAAAGTGCTTGTGTACAGTATTATTTTGGGCATATTTCAATGCAGCTATTATTGTTGCTTTTGTTTTTAAACTCAAAACGACGGTTTGCTGTGCCGTCTTCCTTAGTGCATTTCTCATCCTCATATTTTATTGGACAGGATAATAGTGTACAGTTTTTACTGTCGTCGTGCTATTGGCCCTAAGGTGTGAATTTTTGCGCGTGCGAATGGTCTCAATCATCTACTGATACTAAATTAAACAGACTCATGTATTTTTGACCGGGGAAACTCATGACTGTTTTTATTTGGAATAGTTTTTTTGGGCTTTTACATTTGTTTTCTTTTTTTATCATTTCATGTCACATACTAATATAATGTGCCTCAATATTATTTGTTTTATTGACAAGTGGAGGCAGATGAGCACAGGAAACACATCCAATTCACCACAGATTCTCTTGCTTCACGAAGCTAAACTGATTTAAAGCCGAATTTTTGCTAGATTTCACGGGACATCGGCTTCAGCAGTCAGGGGCCTATGACCGGGTCGGAATTGCCACAATCCTCGGCCTCCCTCCGTGCAAATATCCATGAGCTGGTTAGGCCTGCGGTCCATTGCACAGTGTGGCAGCACCGACTGAAGGGTGGCAGTATTTCTAAGCGAGAATGTGACGGGACTGTATTCTGCCAGACACGCAGAATTACTGGGGAACACGTTCCGTACGGCACTAAGCTCTTCCTCCCTCTCACTGAGCTCTGGCATGTCTTGCTGATGCTAGCGGTTTGTCAGATCTACATTCCTTGTGAGATTTATGAATCAGGCGAGCCTTAAAACTACCTTCTGAGGATTTGCATTTTTCTTAAGATATGGTGGGATGTGTTGTTGGATGCCATCGCCTCTGTTTGAACATTTGCAATTCAAGAGCCGCGCCGCTAAAGTAAAGGTGCCATTGAGGCCTGCTTACTCATGCACGAACGAACCTCGAGGAGAAGATAGTGTAAATCTAATCAAAATGGTTATGTCTCCGGAGGACAATGTCTTCCGGATATTCTTGGATAAGGAGTGTGTTCTGAATTTCAGACTTTTTTTTTTTAAATCAATAGCAGTAATAATATTAAAAGCTGCGGCTTCTTCAGACTGAGATTTCCAATCATGATGTTATGTCTTTGCTTTTGATTTTTTCCCTGTACTGGAATTTTGACTGGACGGCATTTATTGCTTTTCTTGTCTCCGAAGGGATTCCTTTATGGTATCATGTCAGTAATGCTAATTGTGAGGCGCATTTAGCCATCAGGGAAGTCAATCAGCTGCCTTTGAAGGAGAGCACTTACAGACTCCATATCAGTGTGTGCATTCTAAGAGACCCATGCAAAGTACTATGAATTTGCAAGTTAAAAGCAAAAATGCAGAAGGATGCAGGGATTTGCTGTCTGCACTCAGTAATGTGCTCATTATCGTCTTGTATGTCTGTCATTAACATAACGGATCGCGTGAGTGTTATCTCAGCCATGCTGTGAATACTTGGCAGTCAACCAAATGTGTGTTTACACATTTCCGCCCACGTTTACAGTTACATGCATGGAAACAACAGCTCGACAAATCGGCCTTGATCCCGCAGCAACGCGGGTTGATTGCGTGCGCCGCTCTGACTTCCTGCTCGGCAGACTTATGGTCTTTCGGGAGAAGATTGTGTCACCTCTGCCTGTTCGCTGCATCTAATTTTGCGAGAAGAATCATATTGTTTCATCACCTAAACTGCTGCGTGAGTATGTGCCTGCGCAGCTACTTCGCTGTGCGGTAGGGGTGGATCCAGGATGGTGGGAGATCCGGGGCTTAGCCCAGAGGAAGCTGCGAGACAGAAACCCTCAACTTACCACAAAAGATACCGGGGAACACTTGTAAATTCACACCCATTAATGAAGGTAAAAAAAAATAAAATCACTCAAGATACAGTCAGCACCTGGTTCAAGTGTCTTCAGATTTTTTTTTCTGCTGGTAGGTTGGTACTATTACGTACATCAGCCAATCACAGCTCTGGTACCGGCTGTGGTACCATTGTACTTGCCAACAGCCAATCACAGCACGGCTGTACTCATGCATCAGAGAAAATGTCAACCCATTCAATCTTTTCTCTGACTGCTGAGTTGTGTACGCGGTAGATTTTTGAATGCCCGCCTGACAATCACGATTAAAGTGCTCCACAATGAGCTAAATAGCAAGTAAACTAGGTCTGCTGCGGAAGTCCAACAGTCTATTAGACCTTGGGTTTGGTGACTAATAATGTGGCTCAGAGAGCAAATTTTGTGATATCAGAAAGTGAGGACGATGACCGAGGTTATTAGCCCAAAAAAACAGACTGCTTTGTGACCGTAGGCTTCATGACGCAGGCTACTAGTTGAGCCATTGCGCTGATAAGCATATCATGATCGTCACTGGAGTATATTGGGGAAGCGAAGTTAGTTTCCGAACCAGTATCTTGAACATCAGCTGCTTTTGACAAAATACTTTTCAACTGACCGCCGGCTAATTATCGCAACCCCATAGAAAATAGACTTTAAATCGAAGAACCACAGGTTTTCTCATCTTTATCGTGCTCTAATGAAAAAAAATCACCTTGCACCCAGACCGCAGACTAATGACCAGACTTCAGGCAGGACTTCAGACCAGAGTGGAAGAGTGCATCCAATCTAATCCATTAGGATAGAAGTTTAGCGACTGATGTTGATACGAGCTATCCAAATAAAACCATTTGCCACTGGACGCATGGATGCATGGCTCGTACCAACATCAATCTCTTATCTTATATCGTGATGGATTAGATTGGATGCTCCCTTCCACTCTGATCTGAAGTCCCGCATGTTGAGGATTATTCGCTCAGAATGAATGAAATCGGTGACTGCTTGGTCCAGGTGAAAAATGATTTATTTATCTTCATTAGAGTATGATAAATATGAGAAAAGCTGCAGTTATAGATCTATACTAGTCTATTTTCTTTGGGGTCCTGATAATTGGCCAGCGGTCAGTTGAACAGTAGGCTATTTTGCTAGCTGATGTCGCGGTGGATAGCCACGACAAGAAAGTTATTCTATATAGATCAGTGAATGAAACGGACACAAGCGTCCCCGTAACTTTGGTAACTTACTACCACACGCCGCGAATAACATAGTACAATATAGGCTAAAGACTCAGTGGTTGCAAGAGCTCCAAGTTCATGCTCGTCTTATTTTTTAACCGTAAGAAAAGGCCCCGGGCTAAAGAAAAAATACCCCAGGCTCTAGCCCAGTAGCCAGGCCCTATACACGCCCCTGCTGTGCGGGATTTTCTCTCAAAGACATTAACGCTGTTTAAAAGCAGGCTTTCGCCGTGCGTTCGGTCCACGCTGCCGCAAACACACAGCGAGGAGCACGACGGAGAAAATTGAGGGCACGCCATTCATGATGTATGAGCTCTGCCGTTTTCTGATGAATCAGCATCATTTACTCCAGCTGAAAGCCGTGGTGTGCACGGCGGTAAATACTTCGACAGCGAGATTTCAGAGTGTTCTAAGGCACTTAACCCTTGTGGAAATACCCCAAACATATGCAGCGTCTCAGAGATGGTTCAAAAGACGACGGACATGTGTGTCCCAGGTGTTTTTTTATTTTTTTAAATTTTATTTATTAATATGACAGGGATATTTTTAGGGAAGATTCTGAGAGCAGAACAGTTGCGTTTTCTATGCGCTGGCAGCCAAGGCAGCCTGGACATTGTGGCTCCAATATGACACCTGAGACACCGCCATGGTCGAGTGCTGGCGCTTGTCTCACAGTCACGCCAGGCCCAGCGGAGCATCGCCTCCATAAAGCCAGTCTGCTCATTGAGCTGAGCTTGTCAATGAGTACGCCATTCTCAGTTTTTTTTTTTTGAAGAATGGCCACATTTTTTTTTTTTTGCTTTCAAGTAACTGACCTTAATTAAATGGGCCCTCTCAACGGCCCCTCTTCGTCTTAGCAGATGTAGTTGTTTCTCGGGTTGCTTCCATTCAAGAATTCATAACATTGGTTCATTCAAGAATTTATTACGTCGGTTCTGTCCGGCCCCTTGTTTTGATTACTCAGCTGTTGTTTTTAATCATCTGGTAGTAGGTGCGTCTTCGTGAACTCAATCTCGGGTGAAGTGATTAACAGACGACTGCGGAATATATCATAGCAGTAATACTCCATCTACGGCATTGGCGGGACATGTAGCTGGTGCAAAAATAGAGGCAACAGTCTTAAAGGAGCAGTTCACCCAAAATTGAAAATTCTGCCATATTATCCACTCACCCTCTTGCCAGTTGAAACACAGGGAAGTTTGTTAGGGAGGACGCCAGCTCAATTTTGTGGCAGCCTTCTCCAAAACAATTGAAGTCCATGCAGACTTGTTCATTAGAGTTCTCGGGAGTCCTAAAACCGGCCAAAAACCATCATGAAATTGCTCTGCACAGCTCCTGTGGCACAATCCAAGTCTCCTGAACGATCGCACTGTGACTGAAAAAGACCTGAGTCGCACCATAATTGGGCAGAAATCTTCACGCTCTGTTTGACAAGATCTTGCAGTCTCTCCAGAACACTTCTTTACACTGCTGGAAATGTTTTTTTTTGTTTTTTTTTTTATCCAAGGATAGGGAAGTCATGACCCACCCTATCATGCCTCAGACTAGCTAGTACTCGTTACCTTCCTTTATTGGATTACTATGGCTTAGGCATGAGGAGATTGGTTACAGTTTGGGTATGAATATCAGGGTAAACCAATCAGAGGCAGAGTTGGGTCAGGCCTTTGATATTCTCGGAAAAAAATATTGCAGAATGTTACAGGCACGGGAAGAGCTTTTTTCAACTGGCCGCTAACGCTTACTGATTACTGATAAGAAATTCAAACAGAGACAAAAATGTCTGCTGTAGAAGAAGAGCAGTTCTTTGCCCAGCCTTATTTATTTGAACCAGGATAAACAGCCGAGGTGCGAGGTCAAGTGTGTGCAGTTGTGAGCATTTTTGAAAAACAAAAGCTGCTGTGAAGATCTGCCCCCGATAATGGCGGGGTACAGGTGCTTTTCAGTCACAGTGGGATCACTTCGCTTCAGGAGACTTGGTTTGTGCTGCAGGTGTCGTATGGAAGTCATTTTATGGTCATTTTTAGACTCCAAAGAACTCTAATGAACAAGTCCTCATGGGCTTCAGTTGTCTTGGAGAAGGCCTCTACGGAGTCGTGCTGCCATCCTGCCAATGTGTTGTGCGGACTAACAAATCTCACCCGAGTGTTACCCGGCGTAGGCACGAGTAGAAACATGGCAAAATTTTCAATTTTGGGTGGACTACTCTTTTAACCCTTTGAACGCCATAGCCAACTATAGTTCCCCAATAATGTAATTATGAAAATCAGATGCTGTTGAAAACCTATCGTGTGGCAACTTGTTTAAAAGAGCTCCCCTGCACAAGTTGCCGCACGATAGGTTTCCAACAGCTCAGGATAATTATGTCCTTAATTCCTCGAAAATGTATTCGGCGTTCAAAGGGTTAAGATAATGACAGCGGAGATAATTAATGGCAATAATAATACTTTAGTACATGCCTTATCTTGGCATGCGATCATTGTCACGCCCAGCCCAGTCGTGTCCAGCACGAGATGAATGCAGCAGTGTCACATTTAATCGCGGTTTTCGGTGTCTGATTGAGTTGTTGGGGATGATGGCACTGTTCCCCAAAGATTAGCAGTTCATCCCTGTTGTCATCTTTGCCGCCCATAGTTAACAAATGAAGACATTGCAATCGCTTATTTCCACCTGCAATTATGTCACTGAGGCCCAAATTGAGGCATCTACTGTAGGCATTGGTCTGAAAATGAAAATTGAAATAGCTTTTGATGTGATATATGAGGTGCGTGCATTATTAAAGCACTTGATTTGTGATACCAGTGCAATGAGACCTTCGCTTTTGAAGGTGCTTTTCACATTTCAGTTTGATTCCCATCAGCATCTGCGATTCGAGGAATTTGCTCAGGATTAGTTTTCTGCTATTAGAATAGCGTACGATCATAACACCGAGACATTACTCAGGCAGGTCAGGTCGTCGAATGCTCATATGTGTCTGTCTAACTGATCAAAAGGCAGTCGCGCTTTGACAGGAGGGTAAAAGCAAAGATCTTTTGAGTGCAAGTCTTGATTGAAGGAGGGTTTTTTTTTTTTTCCAAGAAATGTGATGCAAAGTAATCTGTGAGGAAAAAAGCCCGTGGGTGTTGTCATGTCCATGACATCTTTTCTGATTTCCTAAGTCTGACTCGATCTAACCATGACCGTTCCGCAAGAAATATCTCACCAGTCATTCTCACCAACATACGAGTTAAGGTCCTCGCTCGACTGCTCTGCAGGTTTGCTCACTTAGTCCACTGCGCCCACGTGCCGTCGCCAAAGCACTGCAAATCAACCTCCAGCTCTGATTGGTTTTTAACATCTGTTCGTAATCCCAGGACCTTTTGACCGCCGTCTGGTTTATCCTCTGGCGAAACAGCACTCCTACTGTCCACAGCTTAATGTGGCTGCGTGATAAATCGTGAAAAACGCCTAGCCCCACTGACCCCTGAACTCCTGACCTCCGGCTCAGGCTACATACTGCGCCCTTCAGCGTCCTGCTAGCAAGCTGACTGGAGTCTAGAGAGGAGTAGATTTCTCTATACGGCTTGACCTTTTTTTCCTGGCTCTATCCTGCAGTGTAGGAGATTAAGCCGGCGTGAGTCGCAGCATGCTGATACCTGTCGGGGGGGAGGGATAAACTCGCGTACGTGGGGGGTTAAGGAGGTGTGTGCAGGGAGTCGAGGAGGAGGTGGCGCTCCAGCATCTTCTCGGCGAGCGCTCGGCATAAATTAGACGGGTCAGTCAGTCCATTTCGCCGTCTGAATCATAAACCCCGGCACTATTATTAAGATCCTGCGGCACCTCAAGTCGGTGCTCACCTCCGAGCTCGCAATCATCTTCCCAATGAGGTAAGACGCAGCGCGAGGACCGGAGATTATGTCGACAGAAATTTTACAGTCACAACATCGGCGTCTGCGGCTGGAGCTAAGCAAGAACGCCATCGAAAATGCGTCGTGCCGCCCACACCCTTGGCCCTCCCCCCTCCCCCCTCCCCACCTCTTCCTGGTGTCACGGCAACGAGCATATTACTATTCATTTTTCATACTTATTAAAAAACCTTGGAAATGCAGTATATTGTTTAAGCTTGGGTGAGCCATCTCCCCTCCACTTCATCGCAGATTATAAGATTGATACCTCATCCGGCAAAGATGAAGAAAACATATTATTTCCATTCTACCCAGAGCGGAGGGAAAAGCTATAAAGCATTACCCAACTTGTCAGGCTGAAATAAAGACAAAATAAATCTTCTGCTGCCTTTCAATGTGTCAGAGGGTGCTTTGCAGAGAAGAAATAGGCATTAAATGGCCACCAGCAATACAGAGAAATTCCTTGAAATTAATAATTACCGTACCCTCGGAAACACTGGAAGTTCCTCTCGATTGCCTTATGTTCAGTCAGGGGCTTTGAAAAAAAAAAGTCAAGCGGCACAGATTCGTATTTCACTTTGGGCAATTATCTTTTTATCCCTCTCGTGAAATAAACTTTTTTTGCTTAGGGGTGCTGAAAAGCAAGAAACAAGGGCCCGTAGCAAGGCTGTGGTTGGATTCAACGAAAGCACTGAGGTTATGCTTTATGAGCTTGGGTAGTGAAACGGCATTGAAACTGTCCTTGTCATTTTAATCGCATGTACAACTACAAGTACATTATGCCTTGGTGCTGTATGATGTTGGTTCCATGGTTTGTGGTTTGCATTACTGTAACTGTTCACAGTGTGTGTTGAGACCCCCCTATCACCACACACACTTGCACACAAACACACACACACATACAGACAACAATAGATCACCACTGCTCCATCATGCTTACTGTCATCAACCTGGTAATCTAATCTCGTTACCCAGAATTACATTGAACACAACGGCGTAGAAAAAGTATGCGATGAGTTTTGCATCCACTGTCCGTGCGCAAGTACACACTGTGCTACCGAGTTGTAAGTCCGTGACGTACTCATCGAGTACCTACTTTCGACAAATCGCTCAGGCTGTCTGATGCTAGCTGCAATAAGAGTCGTTTTCTTTTCTCGCAAAGGCTATTCTGAAACGGGAGTTTTATGCTACTTTATTCTTGTTACAAAGCTGACATTTGTTCCTGCCAGGTTCCTAAAAAAAGAGCGAGAAAAAAAAAAAATCAACATCCCTGTCTTCTCCACAGTCTTCAGAGGGAGTCGGTTCCTCTGCTGTTTCGATTCTCCATCTCCGTCAGACGCAGGGCTGTTACATCCTGTGGGATGTCCTCCAACTAACGGCCCACCAGTCTGCAGTCCTACGCACTCGCTGGCTTTAGACGAAGCACGTCGTCTATTCTACTGACGCCAGTGCAGCTGGAGCGACGCAGACGACCTCAGAATCCCAGCGACGGAGTGATGCTAATGCTTTTAATCCCGGCATGAGAGAGATGACCGCATTTTGCTGCAGATGGAAAAATCTAGTCTAAATAACCAAGGCCGTTGCAGCTGGGTTCTAAACCCTGTTCTGTTATAGTATTCAGGGTACGTGCAGTGTTGTCCGTTGGCATTAGAATAATGATGCAATTTCTGTTGTCTGGGCTCCGTGCCGCTCGCAACGCTCGATTTGAAATGAAGCAATACATATGAGGGTAAGGTGAAGCATGTCAGCTGTGATTTGTGGGTATTTACATCCATGTCAGTGATCTTTGCGAGATTTACAGCCCCACAGTGACTGTCCAAACACGCTCGGACTGCAGTGTGTGCTGTTCTCTGGTCCGTGCACATGATTAAGTACCGCAATAACAGTATTGTATTCCTAGCAGTATGTTATTATCCTGTCTGTGTTCAGACTGGTCCAACGGTAAGAAACTATGATTAGAACAATGATATGGCTTGTATACAGTATATTCGATAAAATATATTTTTTTCATGCTGTCGGTCAATGTAGGTAAGAGCTTCTACTTAGCGAATGAGAATACTGATGGCCCCTGATATAGTTAAGGTTATGATGGTTTTAGAATTTCTAAACTCGGTTGTACAAATGTGTGAATATGTAGGTGTGTGAGTAGCCCTTGCGGACTTGTGATTACTCTTCAGGTATGATCTTTTTTTTTTGTGTGCGATCACAGTCACGGTGCCATCCGAGAGCATTTTTAATCCTTCTACCCCCTAACCCATCGCCGCGTGCTGAACTGGCCTCTCAGAAATGCGTTTCCGGAGAGAATCCGGAGAAGTTCAAGGTGCCCATTTGTCATCCTCTCAATTTGCAGTCGCGCTTTTCCTCGATGCTGAAGTTAGGGTCAGCTCACGCAGAAAAGCAGTAAAAATCGTTTCTGTGTTTAACGAGGCAGATATTTCCCGCTTTGCTGACATGTTCCACCTTGCGCCGTCTCCTTCCACCAATCTGTTAGCGTTATCGTGATCCTCATTTTCACAGGTTTTTTTTTTTTTTTTTGGTGAAGCTCAGAGTGAAAACAGCATGAATAACACGCCAAGGGGAGGAGTATAATGGAGAAATACAGAGACAAAATTTTAAATAGCTCATCCTGAAAACAAATAATGTCATTTCTGGGTTTCTGACTTTTGACAAGATTTACTGTTGCGACCTGAGGGACCTTCTCGCTATGCGCATTTTGATTTTTCAAAAGTTATGCTGTTCTTGTTTGCAGAAACAGCAAATGGAACGAAAAATAACCAAGATGTCCCAATCCTCAAAAACAACACAATGCTGTACTTATTTTTTTGGTCCATAACAAACTTTTGATATGGCCAGCATATCTTAACTCCAGATAGGTGCGCATTTCTGTAAATGAACAGCCTGTTCTGCAATACAGCCCCCATTAGCTCTCTCCTGACGGATGAGCATTATGTAAGGCAGTGGTCCTGAAACTCCATCCTGACGTCCCACTGTCTGCTTGCTTTTGTTCTGACCACAACTGCAATCTTAGGATTTTAACAAGCTGTTGATTTGCCTTAATTAGGTGCATTCGTGTTTAGAGCAGTTATTTGTCCTCTTAAGCCACATTTGACAAATCTACACATGCCACGAAGAATTAAAATTTCATATGCACAATGAGATATGTTAGAAACTGCAGAGGGAAACGTTTTGACCAAACCCTTAATCAACTTAAACAATCAACAGGTTCCTCACATGGTTGCAAAAACCAACAATTTATTTGGCAAACAGTAGTCACACCTGTTTCGTTTCGTGTTAATTTTATAAGCTCAGGCAAATAATTTTGAAAGAATTCAAAAAAACACCTATGTTCAGCAACCCAATTTGGAGCTTACTGACTTTCCCAGAGTCTATTTTGATCTGTTTAGAAATGTTTTTTACCTGCAAATCCTCACAATATGGAAAAATAAGCAAAACATATTTGAGGGATTTTATTCTTCATGGTACTGTTGATATGTCCATAAAAATGCAGCTAAAGGTGGTAAATAACTGCGCTAAACATGGAATGCAGCTAATTAAGACAAATCAACACCTTGTTAAAATGCTAAGATTGTAGTCGTGGTTGTAACAAAAACCAGCATATGCAGTGGGGCGCCAGGTACGAGTTTGAGGACCACTGGTGAAAGGGAACACAGTTTAGCGGAAACTCCCTTGCATTGTCATGTGACACAAATCCATCGGTTTTGGATTAACTGCACTGTTGAATTGATTTAAGCTGGAGTAACACCGGTCACAGTGGGATAATGCTTCTCTGAATGGCTCAGTGGTCAGGAAGTCACTACGCTTCATGTTCTATAGCGCAGGATGCAGATTCATTCAAAATACTCCACCCTGTTCCAAAAAAATGATTTAGAATTAACTGCCTTCTCAATTTCAACCAAGAGCAAAATGTGTAAACTAGATACAGGGAGAAACGATTTCTTTTTTTTACCGCAGTCAATATTCTGTCTTTGTTTTTTTCTGGACGAAGATTTTTTCCAGCGAAAATTGTGTGTTTTGCCAGCATGCGTCCATTTTGCGAGCAGAGAATCGGAAACTCACTGCTGCATGTGTTCAAGTGATGTTGCATCTTCATTTCTCCTCTCTCTCCCTCCTCTGACGCACACCTGTGCAAACGGAGTCTCGAAATTGGATCGAGAGGAAATGCAGTGAACCTCCCCGGTCCTGACTGATTTGAAATGTCCTCGGTGCTCGAAGCAGGTGCCGCCTATGGCGAAGCCAGTGAGCGGTCGTTAAATAAATAAAATATATAAAAATGAAGGCCAGGTATTTGGGCTTTCTTGCATTGTGAAGTCTTTTTTTTTTTCCTCTCAAGAAAGCAGGATTGCCTTGAGAGAAAAAAAAAAAATCCTGGCCAATTCTCTCTGTGATCTTCACTTTCAGAATCTCAGGGAAAAAAAAAAAGAAAAAAGCCAGGAAGTGATGAAAAGCGCTATGTTGGTAAGAGGGACCTAACCAAGTGTGGCAAGTTAAATTAGGATATGAAGTTGGCTTCAAAGAGTGTGTGAACAAAGCCTGGGTCGTGCCAGGACACCATCCTTCACCTCTCCCAATCAGAAGAGAGATTGCTAGGGGCCAGTGCTCATACACGCTTTGATGTTATTCCCCTCCAAACTCTGAAAACTATACTCGGTGACAACATTCATCAGGCTGGATGGAGATATTCTCCAAATGATAAACAACATCTTCAATCTGACCAGAAGCGGCACAGATTTGAGCTGTAATCTGTAAGAAAGTCGGCAGCAAAGGCAATTATGCAGCTAATACAAATACTATCACATTACCTTGCGCATTGACATTAAACCATTTAACAGTCCTTCTCATACATTTCGATGCATCGCGCAAAATACTTCAGCAGATACAAAACGATGATAACGTGTAGACTGACTCTTCTGCATTTCAGTCGCCTCTTTCCGCGTTCCTTTTTTCACTTGAAAAGTCTCATCTAATAAAATTTTTGGTTCACTCAGTTCTGGTCATTCCATAACTCTTTTCCTCATAGGCTTCCTGCAGGGGCGTGTACAGATATTCAACAAACCAGGGACTGAGCCCCCAAGACAGGACATGATTCAGTACAGATTGGACTTAAAATTAATTTCTCAATGGAATGATGAAGTCTCACATCTGAATTAAATCAAATCCAGTGCATTGGCCTAAAAATGTAAACATTAAATGAAAAATGCTGTGATGATTCCATGTCTTTTTAATGTATACTCTGATGACCCTCCTATAGTGTCTGTATTAAAGCCCTCCTAAGTAATTTAAAGCCAAAAAAAAAGGTTCATGTACATCATCACATCACATCTTTCTGAGAGACATAGCGCACACAAACTGACTGTCCCTGGCACCATCAGCCACTATAGCTTACATGCTGGATTATTTCATTTCAGCCACAGTACTCTCTGTGACTTTAGCACAACACTGAATCATCGGTAACATTTCAGAGAAAAGTGTTCAAAATTTGTCTAGTTATGAGGGAAAAATGAGGAACTAACTGCCTGTGAACCACAACGAGCATTTCTTGAGTAACTCTAATCAGATTTTATAAAATGATGAGTTAATTGAAGCACAAATACGGAATAGTCTAAATAATTAGCTGATCTATAAAATTTGATTGGAAGTCACTCAGGAACTGCCTGATAACTGATGGTGTACCGCCAGTTAGTTCCTTTTCTGTTCTTCAAATAATAATCATTACATTTTAATGGTGACCAGGAGTTCCTCAAGAACTTCCATTAAACTAACGGTTTACTACAGTTAATCCCTGATTTTTTCCTTATGTGTTTCCTGGTAACTACTCAAATCAGTAATACCTTATTGTGATGTGTTTGAAAGGCAGGTGGCATCAGAAGGCCAGTAATGCTGAGACAGAAAAACTATTCTGGGACTTAATTTTGCCAAATATGTGTCTCAGTTTTGTTCTCTTAAAAAGAATCTCTTTTGAAAGCTTTACTGCATACTCACTAATTTCATTTCAAAATGGATCTTTATTTCAATAAAACATTAAATTAACTTTCAAACATCAAAATGACATTTTCTGTACATTTCGCCGTCCCAATAAACATCTACCTCTGATCAAAGCCACTTGCCCACTACAGAGTTCTTACCACTTTACTGAATTTAAAAACATGGTAGACAATCAACATAACGACAGTTTTCACGAATGGGTTAAACCGATTTTGAATGTTTTAATCGCTCACTCTATCACATAAGCGTCCTTGCAACTACGGTAAATGACTAACGCGAGCCGCGAATAAATTACAATATGGGCTGGAGACTCCGTGTTTGCAGGAGCTCAAAGTTTATACTCGTCTAATTTTTTAGCTGTAAGAGAAGACCCCGGGCGAAATAAAAAATACCCCGGGCTTTAACACTAGACACGCCTCTGGACTTCCCCTCCCTTTCCCATAACGACTACAAATAATGACCCTGACCATATCAATGAAGACCACTTTTCACTCTTTGGGGATACCCCTGTTTTAAATCAATGGGGAGACTTGGGAAAAGGTCCATTGATGTACATATAGGCGTCATAATATCGAGGCCTGGCTGCAATAAACAGTTCTGTCCAATATATAACATCTGGACATTACTGTTTATCGCAGACAGCCCTCGATAAGTTGTCATTATGGGGAAAAGAGTTAAGCCACAACTAGAAAGCACTCGATAGAGTTTCTACCTCTACCTGCACCATCGTTTCTGACCTTTTTCTTGAAATCTTGACCTTGACCAGTGGAAATTGAATTATCTCTTCCTGTTATGATATATAACATTCCCACGAAGTATCATCAAAATCTGACCTGAACCTATTCTGTAATCCTGCTTACAAATGGACAGACAGACAAAGGAATGAGGGCCTACATAACCTTTGTCCAACTTTGTTGGCGGAGGCAATAAATCATATTATCATGACCCAAACGTTTGCTGTAAACTGGACTTGTTTATTTTTTATCTCTGAGATGTCAGTCCAGATAGAGTACTGGCCTCTGCTGGACGAAAAGCCTTCGAAATGATTTCAAAACTTGTGACAGCTGTTTATGATGATTAACATCATTTAACACCAATCAAATCAACTCCTCTTGCCTTGAAAAATTCTGCCAAACAATATGTTTTTCTTGGATATGTTTCAAATGCCTTGTTCTGTGCTAACTTCAGTTTTATGGTGACTTTGAATGAATTAAAACAATGCAGATTCGAGTTATCATCTATGAATTATTCATTATTTGCTAAATGGTTGGTTTCATTGGCCACGTGTCCGTACTTTCGCCTTCTAGGTGCCTTTTGATTGCTCCAGTCTTTAATTGCCGAAGTCTTTAATTTGATAGCTCTTTTAATGTAAATGTTTTCAATATAGCACAGTGAGTATAGTGTAAACATGGGACCTCTACTTCTGGCATGCGGAGCCATTTTTGACATAATGTGGCTAAAGAGGGTAAATAATCTCTCTAAACATGAAAGCACCTAATTATGGAAAATGAACAGCTTGTTAAAATTCTGGACGGTGTTTGTTGTTGAAACTAGAACAGCTTACATAGGGGGTATCTGGGGCCGAACTTGGCAACCGCTGCTCTCGAATAAGATCATTGTGAGGTAAATTACAGACGTGGCCGTGAAATGAACTCAATAATGGCTTTATATTTTTCATTTATTTCAGCCCCATTTTAAAGGAGTTCTCCGTGGCTATATAAACTACGAACAATACTGCACATCATTTTCCTCAATCTAATTGAATAATGGTTGTTGGCAAATGCCAAGTTTCAATCAAACTATGTGGATCGCAGTGTTTCTCACGACCTAAGAAAAGGCCGGGTTTGATCCTGACTCATTGGCTGTGACATACTGTAAAGGACATTACATATTTCAGGCGTCTGGTTCAAAAAGTTGCCGTCAGAGAAAATGGCGCCTCCTGCGGTGTATGGAACAATGGACAATACAGATGTGTGGTGTGTATTTTACCTTCACGAGATGCATGATTTAATGGATATCCTAACACTGCGCTTTCCTGTCATCGAGTTAGCGACAGGGTCCGGCAGGGTCAAGGACTCGACCCCGAACTATCATTCTATCAGTCCGTTAATACTGCAGTAATCTCTTGGCTTACTTCAATATTTTTAATCAGCTCAGAACCCAATGTTCACGTTCGTATGTTTCAATTACTCAGTTCGACAGAGAGAGTTGATCATCCTCTGTAATGAAGCCCTCCTTTTGCCCCTGAAGAGAGAGAATAAAAAAAATAATGTTTAGGAGCTGAAAACCAAAGGGTTGAAACCCTATTGTTTTTGTGCTGATTTATTTGTTTATTTTTTCTCCTAAACTGAATAGTTTGTGCAAATTGCCATTGGATTGTAAATGGTAGAGACATGAGATCTCACCCACTGACTGGAAGTTGAGCGTAAGTGCTGCCCGAGAAATAAGACCCTAGTCTGCCTTATAAGGTGTGCTATACCGATAGCCTGTATGGCATACAAGTCCTGAACCGTGTGGCCTGAACACATTTGTTTTTCTCCGCTTCCTTGGCTTGAGACAAATGAAATGTTTAATCTCGACTTGACTTGCATATGCCAAAATTGAGAATTTTTTTGAAAAAACTCTTCCTGAACCGTGAGCCGGATTTCTATCATTTTTTTGTGGATCATTATTAAGCCAACAACTACAAGTCTTGCAGGATATGTCCACAAAAGTACCTAAAATATATCCCCTGCAAGCTGCATTCAATCAAACTCTAGGGCAGGGATGGGTAACTCCGGTCCTGGAAGGCCGGTGTGTATGCTGGTTTTTATTTCAATCAATTACCCTGACTAATTGAGTTAATTGGTTGTATACACAGTGCAAAGGTTTGATCAAAGAAAAATGTTTTATGTTGGGAGACAAGATCAGTCTTTGGTAGTCATTCATGATAGTTTTTAGAAATGTGCCATAAATGTCAGATTTCATGAATAGTTTGGCTAATTTAGATAATCAACTAATTAAAGCCCAGAAGTTGGTGTGAAAACCAGGGACAGATACGGCCCTCGCTGCCCATCCCTGCTGTAGGGGGTCCAACAATGCAAAAAAACGAGTGTATCACAACACAAAGCAATTATAATTCAGAAATCATGTGACCAGTCATTACAAAAATGAGTGGATGTGTTTCATAATAAGGTTATTGAAATCATTTTCCAGGAGTTTCATCAGTTCTCCGCACCTGCATGGGCCTGATGCAAATTTGGTCATAAATCAATAAGTTTCTCCAAACATCACCAAACCCTTTGGATATTTTTAATTCAGCTGTTGAAACATGCCCTAAAATGTTTTTGAAATTGACTAATAGGAGTTACGGTGTTGCCAAAATAGGGCGTTGACTTGACGCAAATTGGGCCTTCAGTTAATGAATTTACTCGAAAGCTTTTAATGTCAAACAGTCTGTTTTGGCCTGGACCTTGTAATCGCCACTTGCGGCTGTATTTTAAATCTTACCTGGACTGTCACGTATTTGTGATTTCATTCCTGAAAGGGTTTAGTGCACGTCTGCCATATGTTTATTCTCCTGTAATTCCATTTTAAACCATGTATATTCCGCCATGTTGTTTCAGAGTATTTATGACACCAACACCAGGCTACATTTGGATCAGGTACACTGAAAAAAATGTTTGTTGAATGAACATAATTTTTTTAAGGTAAGTGGTTGCACAAAATATTTTTATCTGAAGCTAGATATTTTTATTATGTTGACTATTTGAAATTACTTATATTTTTTAAGTGGAGTTAAATAACACACCTATTTCTATTAAAATATGCTTAATTAATATATGGAACATTTACTAGGGGTGAAAATCACTTTTTTCACTGTAGGCTGTAAGCATTTATTCAAAATATAACCCACTATCCCTATGGAAAGGGAAATGTGAACTGTTTTTTAATTTGTGAATTTAGCATCACATGAGAAAATCAACATGTCAAAATAAAATGTAACTATGGCTGCCGGATTGCTCACTCGGTTAAGGCACTGCGCTGCAGTGCAGAGGTGACTATCACGTCACGGGTTCGAGCCCCGGTCGAACCCACCGGCAGTGGCTTTTTCAGAGTAGCGCACAATTGGCCATCGCGCTACAGGGTTTCAAATTGGGAAGGGACTGCTGGATTTGGGATGCTAAACCAGCTTTGTTCGTTGCTCCAGCGCCTCCTGTTGGCCAGACGGGTGCTCGTCAGGAAGACTCTGGGTTTGTTCATGTGCCGGTATCCTCCGCCCTCGTTCTGAACTTGCGAAGATTCAACCAATGAGTGTATAAGAATCAGTGGTTGACAGGCACGTGCTTCGGTGGAGAGCCGTGAACTGTCCTCACTATCCTGTGTTGGCAGCAAGGGGTTGCATACAAGCAAGCTTTGTACATAGTTCACCAATTGGGCATTCCAGATTCGGGTGGGATTGGAGATGCCAAATTTAAATAAATAAATAAATAAATAAATAAAATAAAATTATGACTGGATTTTTGATCATGTTAATTCAAGGAGTGAAATCAAAATTGATGCAAATTGCATGTAAATTTTTGATTGTAAGCGCAGTAAAAACATGCAAAAATAACAGATCTGGCATGAAATCGTGGGAAATTCACATATTAGCGCGGGAATAATACATTTTCACGGTTTACAGACTCTTGAACAACAGTCATCACATTCATAAAGAATACAGTTTATGACATAAACCCTTAAGAGAGGTAAGGCATCTCTCCTCTCTTAAGGGTGACTCGAGAGGGCCGTAGCCTATCCCAGCATGCCTTTGATAGGTTACCAGGGATACCCACTGGACAGTTCACCTGTCAATCACAGTGTACACACCCCATTCACTCACACAGCTGTACATATGGCTGCATTTACTCAGTATATATACAAGTATCTTTAGCATCATTTGCTATTTTGTCAGAATCGGTGAATTACCGTATGTCACGTGATAAGTTGTGCTGCTTTATGAAGATGCTGTATAAAAACCATTTTATAAAGGGTGATAACTTCTCTATTGCTTAATTACTCATTACAACAGATCTCACAAAATTACTTACTTATGCTTTGCAATTTGCAGCACAGAGAAGCCTTAATGGATTAAAAAAAAAAAAAAAAAACAGATGCCGTTTCAATGTAATGTACCTTTGCTCTAAAATTCTGTGCCAAAAATATGATTATGTTAGTATATTCTGACACAAACAAATCTGATTATTTCACTTGCTATTTTGAACTACATGAATTTAATTTGTAATGGAGGTCAACTGCAATGTATAGTTTTTTTTGTTTTTTTTTTTTCTGGGGGTGCTTGACCTTGGAGTCAACTTTGTACAAGCAACATGACGAACCTTGGAACAGAAATATGAATAATACATACATATATTGTGTTCATGTATCTGCAGAAAGTGAGCAATTCATCTCATTCATGGCTTTCAAACTATCTTTGAAATTTGAGAGCATGTCGTGCGGCAGGCCTTGTTGTGCCGTGTCTATCTGTGATCTACCTGCTCGAGTAAGTAGCTTCTCCGCTGAAAATGTAACATAAGCCTGGGATCATTCGACCCGAACGCCATGGACCGTGTGATGAATTGCAGCAATATGAGCCAGAGTGTGTATCCCTGCTACTGCGTGAAAGCTTTTATCTTTGATTCTGTGTAAGCGTGCTCTCAATACTCAGTGCAGCCATGAAAATACGTCTATATATCATCATACCTGGCAATTTGGTATGTTTTTAAACTGACGGAAAATTTAGCTGTAAATTACACTTCGCGATTCCATGTTATTCTTTATTTTGTTTCATTTTATTTTATTCTGGCCCAAATTCATAATAAATGACATATCAACTTCATGAAGTTTATCCAGGGAGAATACATGCCTTAGCTGAGGAACAGTAGCCAAAACGGTGCCTCTCAGAAAAGGGGAAAAATACCAAAAATCTGACATTTTGTTGAAACATCAGTCACCTGCACCAAAATAAATTGCCTAAGTAATTGTCCGCTCCAGAATTTCTTTCTTTGATTTTTGTGTCGCCTGCGAAGCATAGCGGCACATAGGGATCACTTTGTCTGGCGTCTGTCTGTCCGGTAGTCACACTTTCTGTTGGTAGTCACACTTTCACATAAGCTTCGCAGGCGACACGTGTTCACCTTAACACTCTAGTTGATATATAATTCATGATATGTGCTTTTTTTCTGAATATATACAGGAAAAACTTTTAGGGCTTAGATATTTTTTCCTACTGATTGGTAATATACCGACAGTATGATTGTTGGAAGCAACTTAATTTGGGAGAACTTTTCTCCATGTTGTAGTTTAGAGGAAACACGGCCCTCTAACTATGTGGCATTTTCAGTTTCCGTTTAATGTAGCATTTCTCTTGTGCTTTGCGTTGTTGAGTATAGTCATCTGCTCTTACAGGACTGGGCTGAAATGCACGCTTAATGAGTACACTTAGTCTTGTCCTGCCTTTCGACATACAGTAGACACTTCATAAGTGAGTGATGGGTTTTGGATGGGCGAATGGACAGATAGACACAGAGGGCGACTGGATGGATGGATAGATAAGAGAAGGTCGGCAGTGTAAATCCCTTCTGCTGAAGAGATCCCTGCGGCATTTTGTTTTAGATTGCCTCTCGGATTGGCTGACATCCTGGATAGGTTACAGTCCTCGTTCTAATGTCACAAGTATAGATTTGCCCTCTCAAAGTTCCTAGTTAGATCTAAGTGATCAATTTCCGTGTCCCATTGACTTTGTGATTCATGGTATGTTTTCGTCAGGTGCTTTTTTTTAAATTCCTTTTGCTTCCTGCGCTATAGCCCCACTTCAGCAGCACAATAAGAGGCTTAATTGCTGTGCATCTCATTTCTTAGACATGCCACACAGCTGTCATTTCTGTGGCTCATTGCTTGCAGTATGAAACCTCACTGCAACAATACCATTCTTTTCACTTATAATTACGTAATTATGTGTTTATTTGTTTGAACGATCTCCAGGAAAATCAAGGGCTAAAAAAAAAAAAAAAAACATATTCTAGTGTAGACAACAAATTATGCCAAATGAAACAGTTTTTATCTAAAGTCTATTAATATGAATATAAAATAATAAGAATTAAATTTTTATGAACACAATTAGTGGCACCGGCTTGTATTTTGCGTTTGGTGAAGTTAGTACAGGGAATTCTGTGACGTGATCTTTGGAAATCGAGGTCACGTGATCTCACTTATGGGTAAACTGAGACAATGATGGCAGCCAAAAACAATCCGCTTGAAAGGGATTTGGCAAGAAAATGCGTCAGAATAGTGCGAGCGACATGGAGCAGCGAAGGAAAAGAGTGAATCTTGTGGAACAGGTGGCCCGCTGCATTGCACAAAAAGCATCGAGAAATTTGAAAAGATATTGCAACATTGCTGGATCGGTTAGAAAATGCATGGCGCCCAGGAGTGCTATCTCATCCTGCAACCTCCCATTCAGCTTTCAAGATAATGTCTGTGTGCATGATTAACTTTGTTTGCAAGTAAATTTCGAATAAGTTCGTTCATGCGAAGATAGGCTTAAAAACCCTCTGTCATGTCATCTCACTGATTTGTGTGCACAATGACTTCGGCTACACTTGGAAAATTTGAAAGATAAATTCTCTGGTTATAGTCGAATTCAAAGGCTCAACCCAATGTTATGACGTTGTTATAAGCATCTGATGTGTCCCATTACCACTTATTTGGCAAAATGACACTTCTGTACAGTGAAATTCCCCAAAATGAGCACAATATATGTCACGTGATACCCTTGCTAAATTGCTGATATCTACTTCTAACACGTTTGGGAAACTATGCTAGCGTCAGACTTCTGATTTTACATATTCTCTGAATGGCTTGTTGATAATTCTACAAATGAGGATGAAGACAAACTGTCATAATAGAGTAAATAATTAATAACATGTTGCTCAAATAAAGGTAAAAATATTGTCTTTCGGCTGTATCTGCTTGACCTTGTCTTGGAGTAGCTGGTTGACCGCAATCCTCCATCATTAAATATTAAATATTTACCAAGCATTACAATGTTGCTTTTACAAACTGTCCATATACACCAGCCCTGGGATTCTGTCTGTCTTTTGTACTGCTTCTCTGAACACCCACTTTCTCCAGCCATACATATTTAATGTGCACAGTATCATGGTTTTAGCTTAGATTGATTAGTGAAACATTTGTCTCTTAAAATGAATACGATGGATATCTTTACAGGAAGAAAAAATGACTCCGATCAACACTCTACTGAAAGTAGCCATGCGATATTCAAACAAAAAACCAAAATAGGAGTTCATTTCCCTCAACAGTGTTTATCTCTTTTCAAGTTTAAAAAGGGCATCATACCATGGGATTTTTTGATGAGGACAACGCTGTGAGCTTTGGTTTGGTCGAATTTCACCTGTGTGGGGTGTGGTGGTCATGTTTGTCTCGACCAAATTGAGGTGTAGGCAGTTTCGTTTGCAGAAGTCGAATGAATTGGGATGAGAGACATATCCTTACGTACTTTGTATCACGCATGGGAAATTTTCCGGTGTGTTTGTGTGTGTTTGCATGCGTGTGTATGTGTATGTGTATGTGTGTGTGAAAAGACATTACCTGGCTGGAAACAGCTATAACAAGTCGACATGGTCAACAGAATCCCCCACCAATCGTGTGCTTCTCATTTTCGAACTCCATCAAGGCCTTTATGGTCTGAAGCTAAACACCAAATTTGGTTGTCCCATCTGTAATAGTTTCTGAGAAAAGTTGTCCCCTTTCTCTCGGACAGACGGACGGACGGACGGACGTCAAACCTATATCCCCCTCCCACTCTTGGCGGGCGATAATAAAATGGGTATTTTGAGGCCATGAAGGGAAGCTAATGGTCAGCAGTTACACCCAGAGAGACTCTGGCATTTGAATACTTCTTCACTGGATTTGCGGGGCCCAATGTGTGCCAAGAAAACCAGCCCCTCTCCATTACACAACTGCCACCAGCCGGAACCATCGAGACTTCGTTGGATGGATCCAAGAATGTGGTTTTCTGACAAAGGTTCTGACTAAACCCCCTCCATAACAGTCGAAAATCAAGAATTCTCTCACTAAGAAATGTTCTTCTAATCTTTCGCTGTTCAGTTTTGGTGAGCTTTTGCTCACTGTCACCTCAGTTTCCTGTTCTTGGCTGACAGGAGAACGAGGGCTGGTCCTCAGCTGCTGTAATCTGTCCACTACAATGCCTGACTGTGGTCACCTCAAAGATGCTCTTGCTGTAATGCTGTTATTTCAGTTACTGTGACCTTTTTGTCAGCTTGCGTCAGTCTGGGCACTCCCTCCTGATCTTTATTTATTTATTTTAACCCGTACAAAAAATTTTTCCCCTTGCACCGCAGTTGGATTTTTTTAAAAATAGGCGTGCAATGCACGGAATACCCCTCAGCCCGATGTCGAAGTTTTTGGAGACGCCCGCCCACCCGCCGCCCGACCGGCCGCCCACCCGCCCAACCGCACGAAGGATAGCAATACCCCGTCAGCCTTGAGGGCTGAGGGGTAAAAATGTAATTCTCTAGAAACCGTAGAGTGCGAAAATCCCTGGAAACTCCAACTGCCCTGTCTGGCACCAAAAATCATTCCTCCGTCAAACTCACTTAGATTGCGTAACATCCCCATGGTGATGTTCCTTCAGAACAAAACCTTAACCTCTTGACCATGTCTGCGTGATATCATGCTTTCAGTGGCTTCCACAAGATCGGCTGATAAGATGTTTGCATTAGAGAGCAGCATACAGGTTTATCTGCTGAAGTGGCCGCTAAGTATAATGACTTTAATATCCTTCGAAGCATTTGTTCCCATTCGTGAATCCTGGGAAAACCTTGAATTAAAAACCTGACCATGAATTCTGAATAGCAAGTACTCAAGGAGTGTGAGTATGTATGCTTATAGCACGCTTTATAGAGGAGGTTTTCTTATCCATTGCATACATTGCGCGAGTTATGAATTATGTTTAAGCTGCAGTGGCCATGGCTTCGTTAAGCACCACGTAAGATATCTATTAGTGGGAAATTCCGCTATAGTTTACATCCCACAGAGTGGATGGACTTTGGTGTTGTTGCTGTGTACTATCTACAGCCGTAAAAAAAACTACATTCAGTTTCCATCCGACAGAATGGATGGACATTGGTCCATCTGTTGTTCATTCATAACCTCGTTCGCTAATCGGCCGCGGAAGTTTGAAAGCGTTCGTGGACGCTTAAGCGTTGAGCAGCACAACAGCGTGTGTGATGTCTTTCTGCGCGGTTGGCAGTTGACTGATGTCTGCCTGTCAGTTACTCCCCTCAGACACAGGAAGGTTGGGGGGGGGGGGGGAGTGATGAAGTGCCCCTCAAAATACTCCACAGCGCCTGGGGCAGCTCTATTGAGCGATTGAGTGGACGAGATAAGGACTCGTCCAATAGAGCGGCTTATTTCGGGGTGTTTTCCCGGCCCTCTCCTTCAACACCCCCCCCCCATGTATGTCACTAACTCAGAGGTCACAAGTTGTCCTCTTAACCTTCCCACTGAGCGAGTCTTCATTAGAGAGTGACAGAGGTGCGCCACATGTGTTCACAGGTGAAGCAACGGGCGATTGGTGACGGGATGTCGCCACAAGGGGGAATCGAACATCTAATTATTTTTGATAGCGTCTCTTCCGGGAGGAGAGCGCGTGGGGAGTCGGCGCTCCACATCCTGAGATTAACATTCGTATGAACCCCCTCGAGTGCCTCCCAGCAGGTCTGGGCACGCAACATAACGGATCTGTGTACGCCGTTTAAACGCTATTTTTCCCTCCTACCTCATATCAATCACCGGCTCGTTTCTTCTCCTTTAACCTATAGTGACATCCTAATGGCCACGGTGACAAGCGATGGACGAGATGTTGGTTCAAGACATTGTGGATTTAACACAACCTAATTAGGGACTGAAAAGGGTCGGGATTAATTATTTATCATGTGCTAAATGAAGTTACTTTTTTTTCTCTCCCACTGTCAGATGGGGGGGACGCTACGTATCCAGCCTGGGCGCACCTTCTGTAGAACGTGCATCGCTTCTCCGGTAAACGAGGGTAATCAGTCCATGTTCTCGAAACTAATTTTTTCTGGGTATTTCCTTAACTCTCGTTTCTCTTCAGATAAGCATGTAGTTTATTTTTTGAACCAGCTTTTCTACATGCTTTATTATTTCCTTTGACATCCATTTTCCTCGCGATGGCCGCATGCTGGAGCTTAGCGATTATAAAAGAGGTGCGAAAGCCGGGCTGATAAAATGTTTTCATCAACTCCGAAGCACATGTTTTGATTCAGAATTGCTTTTGAGGACTGATAACATTAATCCCCTAAAACAGACATGGTAAATGGCAGGAACATCTTTGCTTGTTACCAGAAGTGCAGAAATCCATTAAAAGTTTGAATTTCGCCGGTGATGGCACTGAAGGTGAATGGGTTGCCTCTATCTCCATTCATCCCCAAGGACTTCTCGCTCATATTTCCTGCAATACTAATCATAAAAGCGTTTTTAGCAAGGACGGGGTTCGACAAAAGGCTCCCTCTCCGAGAGACCCACAGCTCATTTAGAGTAACCTGGACTGATAAGAAAATGTTAAAAAACATTGATGGAAGAGACTGAATCGCCGGTTGTTTACAAATTATAGCTGCAAGTTTAGTGACAGGAAGCATAGATGCGTTTCTCTCTTTTCCCCATTAAGCGTTTGCGCTTGCTGTTTCTAAGCGGGAGGAGGATAGGAAATGCCAGATATCTTCTTCTTCTTCTACTTATATCGCATGCGCCAGACGCATAGCGTCCCAAACTCCTCTTCTCCGACCAGCCCTTTGCTTGGTGGCAGTGACAGTTTCCGTCAGACTTAGGTTGGTGTCGGCGCAGATTTGGTTGTTCCACTGGAGAGGTGGTCTTCTTCGGGGGCAGCGCCAGGTAGCTGGTGGTTTTTTTGATAGAATATCGACGCATTCGGTGCCGGATGTAAGTCGGCGCATATGTCTGAAAGTACTGAGGCGGTGTGCACGGATGATGTTTGCGAGTGGTTGCTGTCCAGTACGGAGGAATATGTTGGTGTTTGTGACATGGTCATACCAGCGGACTTTGAGAATGCCACGAAGACATTTAGTATGGAATGCACTGAGTTGTAGTTTATGGGCTTTTGTTAAGAGTCCAGGATGCGCAGCTGTATGTTATAACGGACAGTACTAACAACTCATATAGGCAGATTTTCGTGGCGTGAGGCGGTTGATAACTTTGTCATGGTGGAGGGGGCAAGTGCGATGCGTCGGTTAATGTTTGCACCGCAGTTGCGGTTGTTGGATGTTATGAAGCATCCAAGGTATGTGAAATTTTCAACTGACGATACTGTCTGCATTCCACTGCCAGATGTGGCGGGCAACAAATGGGTTTGTTGTAACTGTGCCGACTCTGTGCCAGGTGATGAATAGCGGCGAGAACAGTCCTCTCCACAGCCCCTTAACCCCCGAGGTTTGGGGAAGAATAGCTGCTCCACACGCTCCGCGGTCTCCTTCATGTAAATTTCAGCGGACCTGGCAACCCCCCCGGCAGTGTCTCTGTGCTGAACTGGGCATGTCTCTCTTCAATACGGGCAGTCACTGCCTTGGAAAAGGTGGTTGCCACGAAAGCCGCACAGTCTCCCCTCCCATCCAAACGAGGCAGAGAGTGCTGCCAAGTATCAGTGGCAGCTCGTCCCATTCTAGAAAATTCTGGAACAATTTCAAATACACAGTGTGCACTTCCTCCCAGTCATGGGAGCGTAGAACCATTCAGGAGCGCACGCCTCACCACAAATCAGTGGACTAAACAGCTTTCTTCTCGCGCGGTATTATTTTACTGATACAAGAATGAAATGAGGTCTGTTCTATGTTTAAGCCCCTGTAAATGATAGTCTGCACTTACACCCACTAAGGTGCTCAGGAGGCAAAGGCTTTTTTGGCTTTGTTTATCAATCTCACTGCTCCCCCTGCTGGTTGGTTTCAAGAATGAAGTACAATTCCCAAAACTAAATCAAGCTGATGCATTTTCAAGCTGAGCTTCCCTTCACCCCTGGCGACTGAAATACATCACGTGATCAATAAACAATCATAAAATAATCTGTTGCATGCAACGCTCAGTTTTGGTGGCAACGTAGATCGTTCTGAGGGAGTGAATAATTATAAAATTGGTTGCAATAATACTGTGAAACAATATTAGGTTGTAATTAGTATAAACCAGCGGCGATAGTCAATACCTTTCACATCCAGTGAGTATAAATCAGGGCGAATGTGAGGAATTTCAAATAACATTCATCAAAACAATGGAAGGAGGCCATCCCGTCGCGATGTCAAACTGTGACAGGATGCATGCCGTGCGCCAAGTATGCAATCCTTCCCAGTGGGACGGCGTGAACATCTGGGGGTGCAGCGACGAGCCCAGGTGTTGATAAGCTAACAGATGCGTCTCCACCCGAGGAGAGGAGAGTGGCAGGCTCCAAGCGCTCCGAGCGCCTTCCGCTTCTGATCTGTTTTTCCATCTTTTTTTTCCCCTCCCTCTTCTGAAATGTACTTTTGCTATAGCCCACCATTTTAAGGAGAAATTTCTCCTGGTGCCGGTGTTTGCGGAGGCAGATGGGGACACAGCAGGCCTTTAAACGCTGGTCTGGCCCTGATGAACGCTTATTAGAAGCGAGGGTCAAACTGGTTTCTAAAGTCCTGGGAATTACACCGATTCTTATTTAGCTTTATCCAGCCCATTTCCTCATTTTCTCATAAAAGCCGCGGTACAGTCGTTATGGGTGTGATCTGTACTCGCTTCAGTGCTCCTTCTAATCGCCCGCAACATGAACAGCATTCATTGTACTGCCCACTAATGGCCTGTTAGTTTTTCTTTACCTCGGTGTTATGGTTCATGCGCTGTTGTTCATATCGCCGGCTGTGCGCATTATACGTTGCCATTTTTGAGACTCCTCCACAATAAGGCCCATTTAGATTAACAAGTGCATGTTTTTGTTGACAGAAAGTTTGAATTTTCTGTATCACGTAACACATACGCCATAAATTAAGCTTCTTATTCGCTCAGTACACATGTAAGTAGATAATTGCGGCATGCACAATTAGGTACGATGATAGCATGGTGTCTTGGCTCAGACCTTGACAACCTGTGGTCTACTGAGCATGAGCAAACTGGGGCACGATATCCCACTCCCGTACAGGGGAAACGCAGTGCCTATCAGACGATAACTGTGTAGAGGTGGGTTTTCTAAGGATAATTCCAGAATTGTTTGGACCTGGGCCCTATTTTTCCTCACTCTCAGAAACAGGGGTACAGCAGGAGTCCATTTCTCTTCCTCAAGGGATTATGTACCCTTTAGGTCTGATTATAGGACCTCAAGGTACCCATGTGAACCTTTTTAGGGTCTAAAAGGTACTTTTATGTTCCAAAACAAATAAAAACCCACTTCTAAGGTACAACAGCAGTACCTTTGAGGGTACTGCCCACAGTACCTTGAGGTCCTAAAATTAGCCCTAAATGGTACATAAGTGCTGAATGTACCTTGGGGAACAGAAATGGACTCCTGTTGTACCCTTATTTCTGAGAGTGTAGGAAGTATTTATTTATGTCTTTACTATTGTTAGAGACAAGTCTGTTTTTTTTCTAATTTGCTAATAGTGAGCAAGAATGCTGTAACTGGAATCAGCGAAAGGACCGCAGTGTAATCCAGTGGTGCATTCGTCCGCACCAAAGTTTGCGTGTGAAAAGTGTGCGTTTTTGCAACTGGCAGGCTCAGGTAGTTAACATAAATGTCTGGCACGAAAAGGATCATTACGAAGGTAGACATGTAACGGAATTCTCCCTCGAGGAGAGGTCTTGCTCTGAAGTTTAGCAGGAAGTGAGTTGTTGCAGGAAGACAGCAGTGTAAACACGAGAGTGAGCCGCCCGGTGAGGAGTGGAGCGCAGAGTTGGAGTACAGACAGCGTAGCTCAGTGTTATTTAAAATATGTAAATAATAATCAATGGTTTATCTCAGCAAATTAACAAATAGTGGCAACTAATGACGTGCCAGACTTTCATGGAGTCCCCTTGGTGGAGATGGACACACCAGAGGTAAGGCTAGTTGTGCTTAACACCGATGAAAACACTCCTATCATCTTTGCAGTGACCATTTTAACGAGGACGACTACTGTCAGTCAAATAGGAGAAGAAATCCTATCAAAAGTAATACCTGTCAAAGTATTCTTTCTGGAAGAATAATTTTATTTGAAGAATGAAGGGACTTGCTACAGTCCGAGTGGAGGTCCTATTATAAGCTAAAGGTATTGACTTGACCTGTCATCAGTACACATGTAAGCATAGCAAGATAAGGTCAAAAACTATCACTCTATAAGTCAGTCGATTCTGCTAAGTAACAATTAAGTCATGACTAATTCTGAAATAACCATATAGATCCATTTCCATTTTTCAGCAGTTGACATTGATAATTATGGTATAAGTCATATCAATAAGCACACATTATCCTGGTAATGTAGTTGCCAGAGTGTGTGAGCACAGTGTTGGAGAAGTCACCTTTATGCTTAGCTGTTAAATAAACTAATGTTATCAGGTCATTTTAATGCCAACGTTTGCATAACTTATACAGTAAGAGGTACCGTAGAAACAGCTGGTGGCAATGAATGATCATGGTAGTTATTTAATGAGCAGCATGGTCTTTTCTAAAAAAGTTCACATTAGAAGTCAAGTCAGAGCATGTAATTTCATATGTCACATAACAACAATCAGAGATTGTCAGCGACAAAAAATGTATTTTCAGTGGACGGACTTTCATGCGGACAAATGTTCTGTTGGATTACACTGCAGCCGCTTTGTGGATTCCGGCGATATCGTCCTCCCTCAATACTGGACCGATTAAAAGAATTTTGGGCTCCATAAATAATTTAGACAACAAAGAGATGGGTAAATAGGATCCATGATGAAAAATACCAGAATTATGCTTTAATTGTCTGAAGACAAGGGTGATGCAACAGCAGGCAATGTTAACTGCGCGCGGCGGAGCGCGATGCAGCACAGCAACAGGCAAAGGTTTTTTTTTTTTGGAGCAGCAGAGTTGTAGCAGTGCAACAGCTTAAATAGCCTGCCTTACAGAGAGTCTGATCAGTGGCAGATGTGAATGGGATTGTTTATGAGAATGCCGGCAAATGACTTGTAGCCATTATTATTATTATTATTATTATTATTGTTATTATTAACCCTTAGAACGCTAAATGTGGCTATTGTTGCTCGATGATATAAGATATCAAACTCAAAGCTGTTGAAAACCTATCATAGGGCAACTTGTTTCAAAGATGTCCTGCAGGGGAGCTCTTTTAAACAAGTTGCCACATGATAGGTTTTCAACAGCACAAGATAATTAAATTCATATTTTAAAAAAATGTATTCAGCTACATTCAGCTCATTAAGGGTTAATAGTAGTGGAAGTAGAAGGATGCTCGACAAATAACTGTCAGAATACACTGTATATGCAATCAATGGTGTAAGCAGTTTCATTTCAAAGGCCTAGCGGATCGAGGAGGGCAGTTTTATTCAACATGCAGGACGTAGCTCTCCCACGGAGCAAGAACCTAGGGAGGGAGACGTGCAAGCAATTATAATGCAGGTTTTTTTTTTTCTTCCTGTGGGTCATCCAATGGCTAAGTCCGATGCTGAGGGAAACTCGGCGGTCTCGCTGTACCGCTGAAGCTGGTAGGAACCAGGCTCACAGTGCATTCTCTCTCTCTCCCCGAGTCTGACATTGATGCGGGATTAAAAGATTTTCTTGCTCTCCGTCCTGCCCCACTTTCTCCGCAGACACGGCGCCCTGCCCATGCCTGGCGTGTTTTCTCACCCCCCCCCCCCCCCCTCCCCCTCAGAACTGTGTGGGCGAGATGGCTCTATAAAACACGAGCTTCACTCTACGCTTTGCATCACTACAAATCAACGCGGACGTTTATCCGCTCCGAGCCGCGCCGCTCTTATGAGCGTACGGTCCTGCACCTTCTCCGCGCTCAGTGCAGGTTTTATGAGTATTGATGGCTTTCAACATGCGCATGAGGCCTGGTATACACTTTGTGATTTACTTTGTTCTCTCATACCGCAACCTCTGTCACAGCAGGACAGAGGAGGTCTCAGATTAACGCGTACTCCATGTCAACGACGATTGCTAAGTATGGTGGCCGACGCCGCCCGACACGGTCAAATGTCTCTCTCTTCAGACAAAATAGCGGTGGTCACAACGGTATGAAACAATTCAAATTGATAGGCCCTGCGAGGTGATGAAAAATGTGAAACAATGTCTCCCTTTATCTCCCAGCGTTTGCGTGACGTTAGCTGACATTCTGTTTAGCCGGAGACTCATTCCTATGACAAGTTAGCAGCCCTCGCTCTTGCAGAGTCCCTCAACAAACAAGGCAACTGTCCCTCTTTTCGCAGACCTCACTGTCAGTCTAATCCTCACAACTCCCAGCTTGTCTCGACTTCATCAGTCCACATTGACACCTCCATTGATGCGTTTGCTGTGTAGAAGCAGCTTAGCAACAGCTTAGCTTAGCTTCTCTCTCATAAACATGGACTTTTGCAACATGGATTGACACTGTAAGGTTACTGGGCAAACAGTATAACCATAAACCATGCATACAGGGCTGATCTGCTCCATTTCATCTGCCATTCCCTGCGATTTCCATTTGACACTAGTAGGTTCCTGGGGTCCATTTTTTTTGAGCAGTACAAAATAGCCATGGTGCTCACATGGTAGTACGTTGGCATGAGCTCAAATTGGTCATGTTCACGGCTTCTGATGTACCTCAAGGTGACCTTTCAGAGAGATGTCTGGCTTGCAAAAGCAGTCTCAAATTAATAACTGATAATTAATTTAACATGTGCCCACTTTAATTGCACGCCAGATGCTTGCGCACATTATATTATTGCTATCTTGCTATTTATATTGGTTCTGTCGATTAAAAAAAGCGATGTACCTCCTGTAACTCTTCATTCTCTCTTCATGTAACTCCTGTAAATGTCTTCATTCAAATTGAATCTCCTTGTCATGATTTATTCATTTGGATTCGCTGTTTCAAACATCACTGTTGAAATAAAGCCATGCAGAACGGCTTATTTACGATAGCTAGCCTGCCGCACTACAATCATTGAAACTAAACCTGGGTGCAGGAAAAATAATATTTTTGAGACTATTTTGGCCAGAGGACGGCATAACGGATCCATCAGCTGCAACTGAAGAGCCTAGCGCTAAAAGTACTTTAGTCACGTTTTCACACGCAGTGCGATAAGGGTGGAAAAATGTCCTCTCTAGTCTCCCACATCAAATTTCTCAATTTTCTAAAAATTTTAATTTTGTGACTTAAGTACTTTTAGCACTGGGGTCTTCAACTTCTTCAGAGAAACTTATAATGGTCACATTCTCACACATGCAATCCACCTGTTCAGCTTATGCAGAGGGGCCGCACTCTGGCCAAGTTTAAGCTGCATGCCTATATGCCTTGTGAAAGAATCAGGCTGGACCAATGTCTTCATGGTTACGATGGCAGTCGACATAGTAATGTACTGCAGCATGATTGCGAGGTCATGATTTCAAATATTCATCATTTTTGATTGGTGTTCATCAAATTAACTTACTGGACGCACTTCCTTGTTGCGTTTTATTGTAATTTTATAATAATTGTATTCACCATCTTTTGACTGACTAAAATTATTATCGCGGGGGATATAGCATTGGGCTCCGTCCATCCGTACGTCCATCCGTACGGACACATAAAATTGAGGCGCCGGAGGATATTGCCATGTTAGTGCCAAGCACTTGCTTTAATTGTAACGATGGGTTTCTGCAATTAATTGAGATGTAGGGGCTGGCAGTTCTAGTTGTATTTCTGCACAACATTAACTGCGATCATACAATCTCAGGGCATTAACTGTGATCATACAATCTCAGGGCATTAACTGTGATCATACAATCTCAGGGCATTAACTGTGATCATACAATCTCAGGGCATTAACTGTGATCATACAATCTCAGGGCATTAACTGTGATCATACAATCTCAGGGCATTAACTGTGATCATACAATCTCAGGGCATTAACTGCGATCATACAATCTCAGGGCATTAACTGTGATCATACAATCTCAGGGCATTAACTGTGATCATACAATCTCAGGACATTAACTGTGATCATACAATCTCAGGACATTAACGGTGATCATACAATCTCAGGGCATTAACTGTGATCATACAATCTCAGGACATTAACTGTGATCATACAATCTCAGGGCATTAACTGTGATCATACAATCTCAGGGCATTAACTGTGATCATACAATCTCAGGACATTAACTGTGATCATACAATCTCAGGACATTAACTGTGATCATACAATCTCAGGGCATTAACTGTGATCATACAATCTCAGGACATTAACTGTGATCATACAATCTCAGGGCATTAACTGTGATCATACAATCTCAGGGCATTAACTGTGATCATACAATCTCAGGACATTAACTGTGATCATACAATCTCAGGGCATTAACTGTGATCATACAATCTCAGGACATTAACTGTGATCATACAATCTCAGGGCATTAACTGTGATCATACAATCTCAGGGCATTAACTGTGATCATACAATCTCAGGGCATTAACTGTGATCATACAATCTCAGGGCATTAACTGCGATCATACAATCTCAGGGCATTAACTGCGATCATACAATCTCAGGGCATTAACTGTGATCATACAATCTCAGGGCATTAACTGCGATCATACAATCTCAGGACATTAACTGTGATCATACAATCTCAGGACATTAACTGTGATCATACAATCTCAGGGCATTAACTGTGATCATACGATCTCAGGACATTAACTGTGATCATACAATCTCAGGACATTAACTGTGATCATACAATCTCAGAGCATTAACTGTGATCATACAATCTCAGGGCATTAACTGCGATCATACAATCTCATGGCAACCCAATTCTGGTCCCATTTTTGAGCTTTTGTTCCTTTAACATAGTACGTCTAGCTAAATATCTCGTTACTGATATCAAAATTGGTTATCTTGTTTCTCATTTTGTTAGTTATAAAACTGCCTTTTTATGACTGATTTGGCTGCTTTGGCTTAGTTACCTTGCTAATTTTGGTGCTGAAATTATTTTGTGTTTATTTGTAAGGTCTGAGAACAATTTGTGTCAGTTGTAATTTACTCCTTAAAGTGCGGTCCTTTTTAGAGCAAATTTCCTCAAAGTAAAGTGCTAACTGCTCTTGAACCACTTTGACTTCAGGCATAATCATGGTCTCGTTTGAAAGGTGACTCTCAGTAGATCGCTCTCCGATAGTCATTGCTGAGAATTTTACCCAAATTGAGTAACTACAGTGGACATATGAGTTTCTGTCAAAAGAAGATTCTACGTTTTCTTCTGCCCCTGTGGCGCTGTGGCCAAGTCTCATCAGCCTATAAAAAGAACGCAGCCAGACAGCGAAACAACTGCACGTTCAAATATTACCATCCAGTAACAAAAAACTAACTTTTTTTTCTTGGATATGTTTGTACATGTTTCAGCAAACAATTTTGTAGAGTCGAAAGTTTTCTGCATTCTTAGTCACGGTCATGTTCACTTATCTCACAGTCTTACGACTTCCTTCTTTTAGGTCTTTCCCCCCGTCTGTTGCTAAATTTTCCAATATTCCCTTCCATTTCCCTGCGTTGGTGTGCAATCGTATTTGCGTATAATAAAGTCACTTTCAAAACTCCTTTGCTTCATTGACAGAATTCCTCAGCATTTAAAACGATACATAATTCTACAACAACACAGCACAATATTTGACGATATAAAAACACATTTATGCTTCGTGGCCTGCCCGGGCCGAGTCTCGCGAAAGAGTTAAATCCCACATGAGCGACGTCGTTGCTCGTTTCTGAGGCGGTCTGATACTCTAATGCAAAATGCTAACTTTGAGAGGAGCAAGATACTGAACTGATTAGGGCATTTGAGATGTATTTATTTATTTATTTTAACTTTTATTCTGAGATGTGACTTCCGAGACGTCACTCTCATGTGGCTCTGACCTGCAGGGAATTGAAAGAAAACGTTAAGAATCTAAAGGAGCGATGACGAGGCTTGAGATGCGCTGCTTAATCCCCGAGCTCCGTCTTCTGCCGTAATCATGGCTCCGATACTCAGATGAAAGATGCGGCTCCTCTCCTGCACTGGGGCTGTCTTACATGGTGCCTCACCTGCCGATTTCTGGAACGTTCCGAGCAGCTTCCAGTGTTATTTTCTAAACTTTAAAACTGAGGGAAAAGAAAATCAGTGTTAGTGGGAGCTTCTCATAGCTGCCATTTGCAATAATCATTACATTTTGTGTAATTGTGCCATAATATGTCGAGGCTATTAGCATTACTGTACTTCTCTCAAAACACAATTACTGGGGTCTTCAAGCATATCATTTCAATATTCGGTATCTGGCTCCAAGAGTCAGAAAATGTCATTTTAATAAGTATTCAATTTTCTGTTTAATCTCTATACGTTTGTAATCCTTGCAAGCATAGCCAAGAATTGTAAATTGAATGTCTAATACGATGGGTAAATAATTTAAAAGCACTGAATGTACTATATTCAGAAACTGGTGAAGCAGTTATTAATTCATTTAATTAATTTGGCAGACTCCTTATCAGGAATGATTTACAAGCCTGTGTATGAAGACTTACGAGAACTAGGGCAAAGGCCAAAAAAAAGATAAATAAAACAAAATGTAAAGCAATGGCATTCGCTACCACTTTAGTGACAGGAGAGCAGCCATAAGAGCAGCAGCTTCATCCATAGAGAAAATCGTGCGGAGAAGTGATCGGTAATAAAATTCCACTTTTGAATTCATCCCACTCACAACAATTTTCAACAATTATGTGAAAGGCCTACATTGTCCAGAGTTGAGCATTCTGAGTATCTACGTATGTGATGCAAGAGCAATTAATATCGTTTTCATTTAAAACATGAGTTTAAATCAACATTTTGAATTTAAAAATCACAGCAGACTACAATAATGTTTGAACTGATTGAATTGAAATGGAAAATATATATTAACGTAATTTATCTGGCACATAAGTTGTTATGGCAGCAGTTGCTGTTGCAGTAGCTGGTGTAGTTGTAGTAGTAGTTGTATTGGTAATGGTAGTAGTAGTGGTGGTTCCCGTACCTGTTAGTATTGTTTCTGTAGGTCTTGTTGCTGTGCTAGAGGGTTTAAAACCATTAATTGGCCTTGTGACATCATATACATACTAAATGAAGGTAAAAACCTGCATAAGCTGTAGTCTGAGTGAGGTGAGATCTTAAATAACCTACTGTGGAACCGTAATACGGTAACTAGAGTGGGTCATACTGCCGTCGTCACTGTTTCATCAGCGTCTCTCCAGTGGGTGTCATCCTAGTTTTTGCCTTGCCACTGTTTGTCTTAATTAATTGATTCTGTTCTCATTGTCTCTTGTGTTCTGTTCTGTTGTTTGAACCCCCCCCCCCCCGGTTTCTGTCCTTGCTTGGTCTTTGCATTTGTTTTTCACATGCTCTTATTCTTCAGTTTCTCTTCTTTGGGGATTTCGCCCGTCTCTCATGCCTGTCCGTTGTTTTGAATATCTGAGTCTTCAAAGAAGTCTTTTTTTAGAGGTTGAACCAACCTGCATTACTGCATTACACAATTTTTAATGGAAAAATTTTTTGTTAGCTGGATTCTTTTTTAATGAAGTTGAAAAAAAAATCACACTCTGCCACTGAAGTCCTTCAGCTGTCTTGCTGTAAACATTGTCCTTGTCGGTCGCCCGTCTCCAGATGTGAGAGAGTTTGGTGTGTGGAAAGGCTGCCGACACCCAAAGGCCCGATTTTGGCTTTCCTGTGATGTGACAGTTGCACAGAGCTCATGCAGTTTGTTCATTACCAAAGCGCACAACTGCAATAATCTCTCTGCTCCCCCTTCAATAATCTTTGTCCACTTCTGCAAGGTTGCTAAATGTCATATGCACTCACCGTGTAATTGCAATTAAAAAATATAGGTGAAGAAAGACTTAACCTTTATACAGCATAATAAGATTATGCATAGGCCGAAGTTGGGAAGTTATGCCGAAAACTTGGTACATAGAGACAGCTGAAGAATAAAAATATAAGTCAGCAAAAGACTGTATTCCTGATGACAGAAAATATTTTAGGCAGTAACTGGGTAAGTTTGCAGAGAATATGCATTTGCTGTATTCAACCTTCTTTTTTTTTTGACATGACAGAAAGCTATCGCTAATAGAATTAGGGCAGAAGGTGGTCATTTGCTTGCATAAATATGGAGCTGAGTCTGAGAAAAGCCTGTCGCAGACTCATGCCAGGATTTTGCCTGGCTCCTGCTGAGATTTTCAGAATTGCTTCAATTGCAGGGAAATAAGGGGTAATTCCTGGGATTTTCTAGAGCCTGTGGTCAAATCATCCATTACACTGGCATTAATAGCAGCTTTATAAAGCTCAGGGCGTACTGTTTATGTTGAAACTGATTCAAATATGGATTGATTGAAATCTGCGGAGATTGTTAGTGCTGTCTATCTGTGGTTATTAGCTACCGTAATATCAAGTGTCCATCTGTCCCTGTTGTAGAGCTTCGAATTGGCAGCCACAGATCTTTTTCATCGTTGCACTCTTTGGTTGTGGACATATGCCATTACTTGTTCCCCACGCCGCCTTCAGTAATTTTGCCATTTTTGAATCTGATGAGCCTGCACTTTGGCACCGAACATTTGGCCTCTTTCGAACTGTGTAAGTATTGCCCTCATGCTTACCCCGGTAAGATTTTCATGAGCTGGTTAGACCTCTTATATGTAGAAATATTCTCTGAATCCATATTTAAATTTATGGAGTTGCTTTTATAAATGTACTTCAGAGACTTCAACGTCAAAGCCATTGTTCATGGTGCTTACGTTATTTTGTCCAACCCACCGGGGGCAGAAATACAGGGGGTCTGCATGTGACAAAGGCAAAAGTGTCATTGATGCAGTCCCATGCACTTACAATAATGTTACCAGAGATGTCATCGCTGTGATCAGAAGACCGTAGCTGATTTTCTACATCAGACGGTATTCTCACATTACTAATTGCACCAATGTTTAACAAATCTCTGACTAGCGACTAGCATTTTAACATTTAAACAGTCTGTCAACGTATTTTCTGTTAATATTATGGGAAATAACCCTATTCTTGCCTTCCTGCTGTGAAGATTTATGGGAAACATTGTTACCAATCAAATGTCCAAGGAAGATATTTTGGTTAGCTAGCCTTTCTCCTGATTGTATCAAAGAGGCGAAGGTAACACAGCCTGCATTAGATTCTTATTTCTTGTCTTCTTATGTGATGGGTTGTAGTAGAACAGCTCACAAATAATTGATGGCCTGCACCTATCGGTAAGCTTCTCTTTACCTTGGCCAGCCACTATGCTAACTTTCTTGCTAGCCAAGATAGCCAATTAGCTAACTGGCCATAGAGAGTGATTTGCATTTATTAGATGGCTAGCCAGCAAATCTGCAGTGCAGATTTTGGGAAGCTGTATTTTATTGCGCTGGTAATCTATAATATATTTGAGGTCGATGTCTGTCTGTGTGTGTGTGTCTGTGTGTGTGTATGTACACGTTTTTTTTCCTACATTACTCAACCTATTATCACCAAATTTGTGTGAATATCCACTTGGACACCAGGAAGGACTTGACGTCGCCCGATTTTTGAAAAATGGTCATGCACGCAAAAAAATGGCAATTTCACTCCGGGTAGCGGGTATATAACTTATTTTACCTGATGCGCGTAGCAATATCCAGTTGCCCTGCTAGGAGCCGCAGTGTCCTTACGAACGTGCGCTGAAGTAACCTGCGAGCAGGCTATCTTGTTTGCGATGGGGCCGAGGGAGTGATAACACAGCCTGCTCGAAAGCCAGGCTTTTGAGAGGGCACCGTGTTCGTCCACGAATGCAGCATTCTCATTAGTCGAACTTAGCTCCTTAATTCAAATTTTACAGTTGAACACTCGCAGGGCAGGCGTTACACCTGAAAAATTCGATGGCAATTATTGACAAAAATTAGTCCTGACTGATTCTACATGGTCTCCCTTGATTAACACGTTTTCCAATTCAAGAATAATCAAGTGGCAATTGAAGACACGGCTTCTCTCCCTCATGCGATCTAAAAGCGACAAAATAATGGGCTACAAAGCGGGTAGCAGCTAGTTTTATATTAGGCAAAGACAAGTGGAAGATGTTATGCACATTGTGCCTTTCCTAATACACAAACTGATGTAGTGCTTTTATATTGCTGTTCATGTGCCTGAATATGCGGAAGCTAACGGGATTGGATCAGTTGCATTCTTTATGAATCCGTGGGGCTGATAGGCCCAAAAATGATAATTGCGTCAGGCCCATCATGACACGCTTCAGCCACTGCCACCCACTGGAAAATGGACGTGAACTGTCCTTCCTGTATTCCCGTCTCATCATCAAATCATAGCGCAGCAGACGAGTTTGTGGCCGTTTGCGTCTCAAGGGCTTCTCGCACAAACGGAGCGCTGTGTCTTGCGTCTAACTGTGGCATACTTCAGTCCCAGTAAGTTCACACCTTGTGACTTGTCCATGTGGCAGTCTGGTCGCTAAGCATCTGTGAACGCTAAATTACTGTCACATATCTTGTGCTGTAAAAGAAAAAAAGCCTTGCACTGTGAAATGCCAAACCATCCATATTCAAGCATGTAAAAGAAAGTAGTTTCTGCATTTACCAGAAAAGGCTGGAATCCAATTGCCACTACTGAGCAGCGAAATGGATAAATTTAAATGGAACCAACTGCAGTGAAAATGGAGCATAATGGTTCCTTTGAGAGCATCAGACTCACTTTATGTTTTCCTCATTTTGGGAAGATTGAGAGAGCAAGATATTTCATGAGGGAGGGATTTGTATAGGTGTTATGCGTTATTGTTATGGATGAGCTGAATTCCTTAGAGTATGCTTGCGTGACACAGAACTACAAAAGGATCTTTAATGAGGCAGAGCAGGTGAAAGATAAGTCTGGCCGCTTTATCTTTCAAAATAGGATTCAGGATTGTTTTGAGGAGAGACCAATGAGCACTCAGTTCCTGCTCCGTCTGATAAAGTTCTGCTCTTACACCCACCAATGAAAAGCTCATTATCTGAGCCTGTGTAACCTGCTCTGCAGTTTTTAGCTGTGTTGGAAATCGTCCACTCATTTACTCACTCCCAATACCCTACATCGTGTATATGATATCGTGCACTACATAGGGAATGACCAAGGGAGATTTCGGACACTACACTGGAATTTTCTGAACATGGTTGCGTCAGCAGATGCGCTGGATTCTCCTGTGATGTAAGCGGACGCGCAGAGCATCATGTAAACAAACCGGACACTCATGGGAACATTTGAGGGTGCAATTCTGCAGGGCGGAGCCATCTCACTCTTCTACGTCTTCTTCTCTGGTGGAACACGATCGCAGTGCATTGTGGTATACTAGAGTCCAATGTAGTGTACATCGCTTGCTCACTCAATTTTTCTATGCATTCTGGGTATTTTTTAGTCCACTATATAGTGGATGAAATTAACCACAAAGAATTTGACCAACACTACAAAATGGCCAATACACTATATAGTGCACTATATCCGTGATAGGGGGCGATTTTGAACACAGCTTTTGCGTAATTCTGTATTTTTACAGAATCTATATGTGTATTGGCTTACTCTCCATATTCAGAATCAATATTTTGAAAAGCTAGAAATGTGCTCAAGATTTCCCATTTTATTGCTCAATACATATGCTAGGTGAGCTATCCACAATACATTTTTTTATGCCATGCAATGAGTAGAATCTTTGCATTCAGAAACTCCAATACAGATGGTAGATGAACCAATTTTAAGCCGAACTATACCATGCTGAGTACATGATCTCATTGGTTGCATCACATTAATGAACTTTACACAACTTCACGAGTGAGTTTACTTTGTTGCCAGGGAGAAACTAGTACTTTTGCCCATTTGCTTACTGACCGCCATCCATAAGCTTTGTTGACCCGCATTATTCTATGAATGACCACAGAGTGGTATGATATTAGAGTGATAATATCCCCAGAACGCCGTTCGGGGATATAATGTTTTTGGTCCGACCGCCGCCGCCGCGCCGCCCTACGTGTTAACGCGATAGCTTCAGTAATATTTCAATTAGAAATTTCATGTTTTGCATATAAGTAAGTATCATCAAGAGGAAGAACTGATTCAATTTTGGACAATTTTGAGATTGGCCACCAGGGGCCAAAAACTGAAAAATCCCTGTTTTTATCATATCTCTGGAAATATTTGTCCGATTGACCTCAAATCAAGTGCAAATGAGAGGTCATGACCGCAAGGTGTGCCTTACGATGACATTATACCTGTTTGGATCAAAAATTTGACACAAGGTAGAGCTTTGTCACATAAAATTCACAATTTTTGGCATATCTTTGGAACCATTTGTCCAACTGACATGAAACTATGTGCAACTGCAAGGTCATGACCTCACAACGTGTCACATGATGACATCATACCTTTATGGTTCAATATTTTGCCACTAGGTGGCGCTTTATGATGGAAAATTACCATTTTCGCCATATCTTCAGAACCATTTGTCCGATTGACCTGAAATTAAGTACAAATGAAAGATCATGACCTGAGGGGCTTTATATTGTATTGGGTCTATTCGAGGATTGGGGGCATTCGGGGATATACCCCAAGCCGTTGCCTCCGACGGCGTAAGCCTAGACTAGAAAACAGGTTAAGAATGATATCGAAACTAACTTGTTAACCATGCATTAACAGGCAGTTCTCGAGTAAACCCTAATATTTTCTGAAAGAATGGCTAATGATTAGTTAATTGAAGAACAATGAGAAACTAATTACTAATAAACCAAGAACTGTTAACATACAGTTCTTGAGTAACTCCTAATCGAATTGTAGAGGATGGCTTATGATTCGTTATTCAAAGAAAAAGTAAGGAATGTGGAATTAACTGCAGTAATACTTTAAGGTACACAACACGGTTTACCCACATTTCATCCTCATTTGTTCCTTGGTTTACTAGTCATTAGCCACTTAATACAACTTCATTGGGGACCACTCAATAACTGTTCATTAATTGATGGCTTACTTGCTGTTCGTTTTTCTTTCTTTCTCATTTGTAACTACTACCCCAATTCTGAAATAGTTTGGACGAAGTATAAATGCAATGACTAAGATTACATGAGCCAATATGTTATTTACAATAGAACATAGATAACATTTCAAGTGTTGAAACGGAGACATTTTACATTTTATCCCCAAAATGAGCTCATTTCAAATTTTCTGGCTGCAACAGGTCTCAAAAAAGTTGGGACACTGGCAAAAAAGGGCTGAAAAAGCTATTGATATATATGAGAATCAGCTGAGAGGACATTTAACAAGTAATTACATTACCTGGCATCAGGCGTGTAACATGATATATAAAAGGCTATAAAAGGGATGTCTTAGAGAGGCTGAGTCTCTCAGAAGTAAAGATGGCCAGAGACTCTCCAGCCTGTGAAGGCTTGTGTAAAAAAAATTATGGAATACTTTGAAAACAATGTTCCTCAATGTCAAATCGCAAAGGCTTTGAAGGTTTCATCATCAACAGTGCATAACATCACCAAAAGATTCAGAGAAACTGGAAAAATCTTTGTATAAGGGACAAGGCTGAAGACCTTTACTGGATTCCCGTGATCTTCAGGCCCTCAGACGCCACTGCATCACTCACCGGCATGATTCTGTCATTGACATGACTAAATGGGCCCAGAAATACTTCAAGAAACCACTGTCTGTAAACACAGTCCGCCGTACCATCCACAGATGTTACCTAAAACTCTATCATGCAAAAGCATGATCCAGAAGCGCCGTCGTGTTCTGTGGGCCAAGGCTCATTTAAAATGGACTGTAGCAAAGTGGCAAAGTGTCCTGTGGTCAGATGAGTCCAAATTTGACATTCTTGTTGGAAATCATGGGCGACAGGTCCTCCGGGCTAAAGAGGAGAAAGGCCACCCCTCCTGTTTTCAGCGTTCAGTTCAAAAGCCAGCATCTCTGATGGTATGGGGATGCAATAGTGCATATGGTGTGTGGCACTTGCATGTTTTAAAAAGCACCACGAATGCTGAAAGGTATGTAAAGGTTTTAGAGCAACATATGCTCCCCTCCAGATTACATCTATTCCAGGGAAGGCCTTGTGCATTTCAGCAGGACAATGCAAAACCACATACTGCTGCTATTACAACAGCATGGCTTCATAGAAGAAGAGTCCTTGTGCTGTACTGGCCCACCTGCAGACCTGATCTTTCACCAATTGAGAACTTTTGGCGCATAATTAAACAAATAGTCCGTCAAAGGAGATACAAAACTCTCCAGCAGCTGGAAGCCTCAAATTGGGATCAAATTCCAATGGCTAAACTCAAGAAACGTCTCCACAATGCCCAGATGCCTCCACTCTGTTCCAACTTTTTTGAGACCTGTAGCAGCCATCAAATTTGAAATGAGCTCATTTTGTAAATAACATTGTAATATTTCTCAGTTTCAACATTTGCTATGTTATCTCTGTTCTATTGTGAATAAAATACAGGCTGGTTTGATTTTATTCACAATTTACACTTTGTCCCAACTATTTCTGAATTGGGCTTGTGATAATCAGCAACAAATGCACTTTGTGTCTCTCAAGAACTGCCCGTAGACGAACAAACAGTTTACAAACAAAGAGTTCCTCATTCATTCCACATCTGTTCGCTGGCAATGGCTCAAATTTTTTTGTGTATTGTTGTAAATTTTACCAGATATGCAGCATTCGACTGCATTTAGCAGAGTACGTGGTTATTCTCAGAAACCCGTGAGGTCCAGTCTGCATCTTTCCCCAAGGCTGAACACAGCTAGTGAGGCACTGGTGCAGTCAGAGGATGACCTGAAGTACTGTCATATCGATGGCCTCTTGCAAGAAGGGCGTAAGTGACACTTCAGTCAAAAATGACTTTTTTGGTTGTTTTGGAATACCTGAGACTAGCCCATCTCCTGACCAAGTCTGGAGTCCCAATTCTGATGGGGTTAAAATGCCTATTTAACATTGATGCAGCATATAGCTAACTGTAGCAGTGCTGTGCCAGTTTTTTTGGCTCTCCTGTAAAATTTGTTAAATTTCACGCTCCTCTTGCACAAGGCCATCGATATGTGACTTCTCATGTAGCCCACTAGCACTTCACTAGTTGCGGACAGATTCCACTTGTCATCGACAGAACCCTACTCCATCTCAGAGAGGCTCTCGTTGCATGAGCTGTCAGTCGCCTTCAGTACTGACATACGTAGTTCAGATTAAATCCAATGCCGCAGGGCTCCTCCATGCACCGCAGCACGATACGAAAACAAGACCGATACACTTGAACGCTTGGATCGAGTTCAATCTCTTGAAATTAATCAATAAAATAACTATCAGTGGAGAGGAGGGCATTGATGTTTACCTCAAGGGCCAGGTGTAAGCGTCTCTGCCATAATTGAATGAGTCACCGGCAGCTACACTGGTTAAATATTCATTATAAGAAAAGCCATGTCTGTAGACGTTGTGCTTTTATGGACCAAAAAAAAGTTCATCTTAATATTGGTGCGTAAAATAGCGAGCCAAGTTGATGGAGGCCATGAGATCTCTGTCTTTCTGCTGCTCATTGGAACATATTATAACCCTTGTTTAGTAAAGGTCATGCCGATATATTACATCGGTCTCATGTTTTGAACTGATATTTGTTTTAGACACATGGCATTTGTCAAGCAACAGAATAGAGTGATTTTTATGGTATTTTGTGGGAGACGGGTCATTTTATGACACCTTTTTTTCATTGAGGGGAAGTGAACTATCATTTTGTGGAATTTAACTTCTGCTGGCAAGGAAAAAGTGAAGCAGTTTCATATTTTATGATTTTAGGAAGTTACTTTGTTGTGTTTCCTATAATTGATTGCCCCATCGTTAATCATTTTAAACAATTCGCATGGTCTCACGGAGAGAACTGAAAACCTTTGCTGAAATGCCAGGAAGCCATTTTTAAATGTGAAATTGAGTGGAAATCTAAGGAGTGGGATTTAAATATGAAGAGTACTTCACTTTGCATTAGAAAGTGGTTTTGCTGCTACAATGTAAAAAAATATTCTACCGTCACTCATCTTGCTTGTTTGTCTCTTTTCAATTCGAATCTCGGCATCGAGAGAGCACCTAAGAAAGGATCAACTGAAAAGACATAAAAGAAGCGTTTGACTTGGCAGTTTTCCCTGGAGCTGCATTCAGATAATTTCATAACAGGATGTGAACACCAAGAAGGGATGAACTGATCTATTTGTACATTGCGTCAAGGTTCTTTAATTAAACACTGAGAGTTTGGCCCTATTCATTTATGCTTTTGTAATGTTACCTCAACAAGCTGAATAAAACATGCAAGACACGGCAAGAAAAACTAACTGAAAAATCACTTGATAGCTAATTAATGTGATATGCCCTAAAGCACGAGAGGAGCGGCGAGCAGCCCAAAGTGCCCCAGGCTAAATCACAAATCTCACACACCGGCTGATATTGGGTATAAGAGCTGCTCTCACGGACATGGTGCTCCCAGGGTATTGAATTAATGCGGTGTTATGGAGGCAGCTCCGGCTAGCGAACGTCATATTTTACCATTAGCGTCCATCAAAGTCTGTGCTTTTTCATTTCGGAATGGAAGCTGCCACCTCAGAGTCCTTAAGTGTGATATTGTTGCCCGTGAAACGTCTCAGCTGAGGCTACAGATTATTCTGTTCCAGATTATGTCAAAAAATAAAAACCTATCAAAGTCACAGCTGAGTGAGCTTTATCTCCTTGGCTGGTAGGAACTCTTGTTTATATGTTTTTGTCTTTTTCCATTTTTTAAGGGGGTTTCGGGGGACTGGAATTTTTGGGTGCTGGTATTGGTTATGTTTATTCTCCGTTGGGGACCTATTTCAAAATGCTTTGTGATTTATAGCTGGAGACTTCTGGGAAAGGTTTGTGCCGAGGCTGTGCGTTGCCCTGCCGAAAGTCCAGCCCCAGTAAGCAGTAATGAAGCAATCTTACAAAAGCAATGCCTCTATTTGAAGCATTTGTGTTCTAGGAAGCGAGCAACATGGCCGGTAAGGAGCAAAACTTAATGCATCAGGGAAGTGAAGTGTTTAATCAACTGAGTCGCTGACCACGGATTTACAGGTTTTTGTGTTTAGTTGCTGCTCTGCTTTTACCCTTCGGCAAGTAAATAGCAAAGTGCGTGAATGAGAAAGATGTAAAAATGGAAGGCTGGTCACCCTGGAAAAGTCAGTGCTGGGTAGATAAATCACGTAATACAATTTTGCTGTCTGTTCCAAAACTCAAGGCGATGCAATCCAAGGTTGTTGCTTGACATGAACATCTCTTTAAATTGATAGCGGATGACGGGGTGTTTTTAAATGTGTTGCCAAGTGTTGATGAGAGAAAACAGAGGACAGGTATTTAAAGGTACAGTCCTCTGCATTTTCTCAGTCAGATAAAGATGCATTCGGCTCTAAACATAGCTAACCCAGTTTGCAGCGTCCATAAATTTATGGCACTGGGGAGCATATGTTTTATTACTGTAATACTGGGGTACTCAAATCCTTTTTTATGAAAGAGTATGGATACTTGATCTTTGGAGTCATCTAGTAGTTTATTCTCTAAGTTTTGACAGACACCCACTGCTGCCCACATCTTTTTAATACTGATGAATATTTCCGTGTTTTACTCAAAAAAAATTAGTGAATATTATTTATGCCAAGGAAGTGGTGAAGGTTTTGCTTTTTCCATTTCTGTCGGTCATCAAGATATCTAAAAAAGTTTTGAATAGATTTACATGAAACTGTTGAAAAGTTGGCCCTTGAGGCAAGAAAAAGGTGTTTACAGTTTTTTACCTCCGCCAACGAAGTTGGGGCTGAAGTTATGTTTTCGCCCCTGTTTGTCTGTCTGATTGTGAACAACATAACTCAAAGTAATGCACGGATTTGTCTGAAATTTTGTCGGTAGATTGCCATTACATGAAGGATGGACCCTATTGATTTTGACCGCAATGAGGGAAACAATATGGCTGTCACAGCAGCCATCTTGAAATCCTATCACACACGATAACTCAACTTTGCTCCCACTCATGCACATATGCATTGACGGAGGTTTGCACTCTACGAGTGCCTCTAGTTTTTTTTTTTTTAATATATGTAACCAATGGGCCGAAAGACACAAGAACGATCAGAAAGGATTGATTTTATATTGATTGAAATTAGTCTCATTCACAATTTGGCTACTTTATATTTTAATCATTTTAAAGTGAAAAAACATAAGACTTCCTGCCAGTGGTACAAAAAATATGGCTCAGCTATGTGAAATATTTAATACTTTATTGTATCCCCCGAACGAAGGCCGAAGGATACTATGGATTTGGCCTCGTCACGCGTCCGCAGAGATTTACTTGTGGACGTTCTACAGCCCACATAAGTGCACGGGTTCTTTTCAAATTTTGCAGGGACATGTATTATGGTGAGTTCACGACACCTATTGATTTTGGGTACTCTGGCACCATCTGGGCCCAACTGGGGGGCCTTTGGGGGATACATGTACTCGGTTGCCGATTGCTCTAGTTATATCTATGAAGATCATTACTGAAATAAGGAGTCAGTCTATTGTGTGTGAACAAGATATCAAAAAAAAAGGTTCAGAGAAGATCTGTGTTGGCCTTTGTGGAAAATATGGTCAATTAAAATTTGAACTGATTGACTCAAAATGTGACTGTGAATTTGTTGCATGTATTGAATTAAATGATGTACACATCACGCTTACAAGTAAACATTAATTCATTCATCCAATAGTTCTAACAGTAAAACCATCGTGTGTCCATTCATCCAATAGTTCTAACAGTAAAACCATCGTGTGTCCATTAACTCTTACAGACTGCTGTTTTTCTCAGCCTGTTTTGTGATTTGGTCACAATAGAGGCCCACAGCAGCCAGCCTTTGTAAGGGTCTCCCTGCAGCTCCTCCCCCTCCGGCTGTCCTCGCCTCCCCTTCAACGAGCCACACCTGTTGCTCGTTGAAGTGGAGGTGAAGTGTAGATTATTTGAGAGCTGCACTGCCAAATTGGGCAGTGCAGCTGCATTCTGGCATTTTAGCTCTGTGTGTGCTGCTTCTCCCCTGTCTGTTTTGTGTGTTTTAAAGTATATTTATTAAATATAATTTTGGTTTTACCAGCCTGTGCGAGTGGGTCCCTTCACCCATCCACGACACTTATAGGCCTGCCTGCCCGCACTCGCAATTGTCGCTTTGTGATCAAAACGATATGTGTGCCAATCTGAGCACTGCTGCCATTTACTGCGTGTCAGAGAGAGCCCTAGACCTTCAACAGTGAAGAGTGAAATGGCAATTCAATCTGGGTTCAAACCTGGGACAAGACAGGAGGATGTGTATTCATTTCAAAAAGGGTTATGGCTCTTTTCATCTTAAACCAGAGCACAGAACACTTCAAATCCCTTGCTGCTTATGAAATCCCCCTTTTTACATGAAGTATTATAATTTAATGTACAGTGTGATTGAGAGCTGATGAAGCGTATGCATTGGTAAGTGGCAGCGCCGTGCGATTTGAGGTGAGTCTTAATGTATTGGAAAGGTGTACTTTATGTAATTCGCTCTTAAAATTCGAGTGAATCTTTGTTTTTCGGTGACAGCTTGGTGATTTCATTCTGTCAAATTGACTTTGTGAAACAAGAATAAAGGGGAAAACCTTGGAAAAAAGTTTGAAAAAATCTAGACCTGAACAGGATTTTTCATAGAATTTTTCCCCTTTGATTCCGTGCACATCTAGTATATTCCTCGGCGAGTGACGGGTTGTGATTCACAGGTTACAAAAATGTTTAAACACCTTTAGTGTGTCCAACTACCCATACTGCAGCTGTGTGCACAGAATCTGGTTTGAGCCATATTATTCAACCCTCAATTAGTCTGCATCCGCACAGTATGCATAAAATCGGATGTATACGGCCGCCCGTCTTCTGACCAGGTTTACCCATTCCCATGACATAGCATAACCTTCCCCTCCTCGTGAAGATTTAAAGGCCCAACTTCACATCAGATTTGGTGCAGTCCATGAATGACCTGTGTGCAAGAAGTACCTAAGTCACTAAATAACACTTTTGTGATTTTGGGGGTCAAAGTTTTCAAAACATGTTGCAGAAATATACAGTTGCAATCAAAATTATTCAACCCCTGCTGCAAATTAGGTTTACTAGCAAAATTTACAAACTTTCAGCTGTTTGCAATGAACAAATCTCACAAGAACAATTTAAGTAGCTCAACACAAGAAATATCACAAGCGTCTTCTCCAAATTCAGCACAAAATGCAACTTTTAATGACTACTGCTGGCTCAAAATTATTCAACCCCTTCCTGATAAGCATCTTTAATACTTAATAGAGCACCCTTTGAGCCACTATGACCTGCTGGAAATGTGATGCGTAGGCAGACAACTGCTTCTGGCAGCATTCCCAAGGAATCTTAGCCCAGTCCTCATGGACAATGGCCTCTAGTTCACTAATATTCTAGGGATTGTGTGTTGCAACTGCCTTCTTCAAATCCCAACAGAGATTTTTTTATGGGGTTCAAGTGAAGCGACTGTGATGGGCACTCTAGAGTCTTCCCAGACTTCTTCTAAAACCAAGCTTTGGTGGTTGTTGAGGTATGCTTAGGACCATTGTCCGGTTGTAAGGTCCAATGATGCCAAAGCGTCAGCTTCCCTACAGACGGCATGACATTTTCTCCTTGGATATCCTGGTACTTGACTGAATCCATCTTGCCCTCCATACTTTGCAGGTTTTCAGTGACTGAGGAAGCCAGGCAGCCGCAGAGCATCAAAAAGCCCCCACAATCTTTCACTGTAGGCAGGAAGTACTTTTCCAGTTTTGTTTCATCACTCCGCAGAATAATATCCCTGAACTTCTGTGGCTTATTTATATGGTTTTGAGCATATTGGAGCTTGTGCTTTTGGATCAGTTGTGGTGTTTGTCTTGGAGACCTTCAACGTTTAGTTTGCGCCCTACTGTGCAAACGAAACCTCAGTGCCTCCTGCCTCCAAGCCTTGCTGTGGGTCTCCTGCAGTCACTCGAGGGTTTTTGACCACCCGTCTCCTCAGGAATCAGGAGACAGACATTCAGAGCTTCCTCTTTCTGTCACATCCCGGTACTGTAGCCACTCCTCCTTAACTCAGAACTTGCGACCTATGCTTCTAACTTTAGCACAGGCACTGAATGTAGAGATACCTTTTTGGATCCTTCTCCTTGTTTGTGCCAGGCAATGATCTCCTCTATTAGCTTTTTGGACAATTCTTTTGACAGCCATATTTCTGATATGCAGTCAAATGTCACTGTCAACAAACACCTAGCGAGTGCAAGTATGTGATGTCTATCTCAAGCAAACATAACATAACATAACATGAATGGCGAGAACAGGCCATTCAGCCCACTGTCTTTTTTTTCACATAACTTGTAAAAAAAAAAAAAAAAGGTCTAACATTTAACATGAAAATGTGAAACAAATAAATAGCTATTTTTGAAAAGCAATTGAGTTTTACTATTGAAACCATTTTTTTTTAAATCCTATTGAAATATAATTATTTCGAACCAATGTAAATTAATCAATTATGAGGATACCTTCACTTAGTGCCAAAGTTATTTATAAGTTTGTTTTTGTTAAAAGGAGTTAATCTGCCTGTCTGCAATTTTTCTTCATCTTTGTTCAGTGCATGTGACGCTTATTTTGGATAGGTCTACTTTTAATAAATTTTGTAATTTCATTCAGATTTATTTTATTTGTGAGAAGTATTCAAGTTTTTTATGGTGACACTTTGCAAAACTCGCTCTTTCGTTTCTTTTAGAAAAGACCTGAAATATGCTTTAAATGCCACCATTTATGCTTCTTTTTAAAAAAATTTCAAGGGGGAGGCTCCCCAAACTCCGCCAATGGGAGGGCGCACCCTCCAGTACCCTCCCCCCGACATCTATATGTTGTCGGGATCGGGGTCATCATTTCCATTTCCAGAATTTCCTCTTTTTTTAAAAATCACTGCTCACATCCCTGCAGTTGGGGCAACACTCAATAGCCTATCATCCTGTTATTCATCGTGTCAGGGCAAAGACAGGCTGAATGAAGACAACAAGTAGGTATGAACACTTCAGAATGAATTTGTTCCGATCTTAATACAGGAAGCATGCATACAAATTCATATAGAGCGCCCTCCATAATTATTGGCATCCCTGGTTATGATGTGTTAAAAGCCTTAAAATAAATTCAATTTTTATTGCAGAAGCATACTCTCTCACTGAAAATTGTAGAAAAATGTAACCTTCAACTCAAGTGAATTTTAAGGGAAAAACCAATCCCTGACTAAGAAATAATTCTTTTTCATAAAAGCACCTGTTCCACAATTACTGGCACCCCTAACAATTCCTAGGAAATAAATGTAATTGAAGCATCTCTCTCATTTCTAAAGTACAGAGTATCTAGGAACATTTAATTAGTAAATTATTACTTCCTGTTTCCCTGGGGTATAAATTTGACGTGACACTGAGGCCATTTCTCTTATCCGCCCTTCAACATGGGAAAGACAAAGGAACACACCATTCAAGTAAGGCAGATGTGTGTCGACCTTCACAAGTCAGGCAATAACTACAAGAAAATAGCCACTCGCCTGCACCTGCCCATATCTACTGTCAGAGGAATCATTAAGAAATTTAAAACAACAGGAACAGTGGTAAACAAGCCTGGATGAGGACGCAAGGTTATTTTGCCACCATGCGCAGTGAGGAAGATGGTAAGAGAAATAAAAAGTTCTCCAAAGCTCACTGTTAAAGAATTGCAACAAATGGTAGCATCTTGGGGTCACAAAGTCTCCAAAGCAACCATCAGGGGCTATCTACATGCCAACAAGCTGTTTGGGAGGCATGCGCGGAAAAAACCTTTTCTCACTCACAATCATAAATGCAAACGTCTTGAGTTCACTCAGCGGTACTGGAACTTCAACTGGGACCGTGTGCTTTGGTCAGATGAGACCAAGATAGAGCTTTTTGGCAACAAACACTCAAAGTGGGTCTGGCGTAATACAAGAGATGAGTATGCAGAAAAGCACCTCATGCCCACTGTGAAGTATGGGGGAGGATCGGTGATGCTGTGGGCCTGTTGGAGCAGAGAAGGATTGCACCCTGTATATGACGTGAAGCAGTCTCCGAATGTCATCTGCTGCCAGTCGCTTAGGCATAAAGCCCATTTGGCCTGCATGTACTAGTTTGTCAATGAACCTTCCAAGCCGCAAGGCGAGGACTCTAGCACATAGTTAAAGATCTGCATTTATCAAGCTTATTGGCCGGTAGCTGGAACATTCAGTGGGATCTTTACCTTTTTTTGGTATCAAAGAAATTAGGGCAGTGTTTAGTTGTTGGTGAAAGCCCCTCCTGTCTACCCTGAATGAATAGCTTGTAGCATTAGAGGCCCTAATATATCAAAGTACTGCAGCAGTATCTCTGCCAGAGTTCCATCCAAGCCTGGTGTCTTGCCTTTTTTTGCCCCAGTTAATGCCAGTTTAAGCTCCTCAACTGAGATTGGTCAACCAAGTTGTTCTGCTTCAGAAGGGGTAAGTTTTGGTAGGTTTAGATCCTTCAGATTCTTTACATTTTGCTCTATCAAAGTTCGTTTTGGCTTTATACAGCTCAGAGAAGAAGGATTTAAATATAGCGCATATCTCTTGGGTATTACTGGTTAAGCCACTTTGAGGATAGTCAAGATACTCGCTTTGTTTCAATCTTAAGGCAAGTAATTTGCTGGGTTTGCTGTCATTGACATAATAATTTTGTCTGATGTGGTGCAAAATGAATTCAGCTCTTCTACTTAATAGATAATCCAATTCTGTGTCATACGTTAGTGATTCTTGAATCGTTTAAGAGAATGACTATTTCAAAGTTTTTTCTAAAGATAAGCCCAACTGTGCCAATTCATTTATTCTTTTCACCCTGGTTCTGTTTAGGTTGGAAGCGAAAGATCTCTGATGAATCCCTTAGTTGCCTCCCAAACTATTACAGGATCACTGACTGAGTCTATATTAAAAGATACAAATTTGATTACTTTAGATTTAAAGTCTGAATCAAACTCCGTGTTTTGGAGTGAAGACGTATTGAACTGCCATCGTTAAGATTTCTTGCCTATTGGATTACACTGAAAAGTGGCGAGGATGGCGTTATGATCAGAAAGGATTGCTGGGAGTGTTGCTTGGTGTTTGAAAAAATTAAGGAGCTCTTTAGAGCAAATCACATAATCAATTCTGGAGTATGTCGGGTGACGTGAGGGGAAAAAGATGAGATCTAAAACAGTATTCATATTGCCTCTGATAATTAGACAGTAATCGGAGAGTGCTAATAATTCCTTTATTATGCGCGGGAAAAACTGAGCATCAAACACAGCAGGGGCGTAAACTGAAATAAAAGTAATTTTCCTACCTCTAATAGTAGTACAGACATAAGCTAGTCTACCTGATTTATCTTTACTTATTCTGTCAATTGTGAAAGCACATGTTTGTGACAGTAGGATAATTGTTCCTTTGGTTTTTGTATTGTCACTTGATGAGGTCATGACCTGATAGTATTTGTTCTGTAGCCGATTTACATCTGCTTTGTGCAAATGTGATTCCTGTATCATGACGATATCAGTATTTTTCCTGCGAAAGTATGTCAATAGCATAGCTCTCTTGATCTGGCCATTTAAGCCTCTAATATCAACAGATAAAATAAAAATCTTATCCATTATCCAGCAGGTAAAACGTGATTAGTGTAGGAGTCATGCAAATTATTGAAAAGTGCCTTAACGACTTAATCAAATAGCAGAAGTACACAGGAGTGGAACATAAACATATCCCGTAAAAAAAAATCCCCTCTTATATTTTAAGGATCAGTGGCGACATCATGCACAACTCTCCTGATAACCAAATCTCTGATCCCCCCCCCTAAACATTGACAAATGTTCCTGACCGTTCGCACCATGACAATCCTGTTGACGCAGTCACAGCGCAGACGGCACTGAACATCTTCACAGTTTGCGACAGGTTTACAGGATAAATTGAGACATCAAAACGGAAATGTAGAAGGATAGTAACCATGGGTTCCTTTGCAGATATTAACATATTTTGGAGTTTCAAACCCGGACATTAATTTCTACAAAAATGTCACAAACCACCCGGAGTATTGATCTAACATCTATCACAAACCAAATAACCATTTTGCCCAATAAACAAACACTAAAATGTTCAAAGTTTCCGTGGCTATAGTAACAAGTGTCTGAGATATATACTGTCCACTCCACATAGAAACGAAAAGTATGCAGTCCATGTGACTTTACTTAGTTTCTTTTTGGAAAACCGGTACGGAAAAAAAGAAGAAGCCAGGTGGGAAAAAAGAAAAGTCCTCGAAATACGACGCAAAAGATATCGTTGCCGTTCATAGCAGAAAATAAAGCTTACTTGAGGCAAATCATACAGATGGTCTATTCAGACTAGGTCTGTCCACAGTCAGCCGGTTAGCCAAAGTAGCAGTAACCAGACAATTCTGAAATGTAAAGAAAATACCTACAGTTCTTCTTCCATCGATTCAAATGCGGACGTAAGACGGGGAAAAGACAGTTGTCATCTGGCTGTTTTCACGCAGGTTTCTCCCAATTGGCTGCAAAAAGCTTCTGCCTCCTTAGCAGACTCAAAGGTAAGCATCTCTTTGTTGTGTTGAACTCGAAGAACTGCGGGGTATATTAAGAAATTTGCAATCCCCCTGGCATGCAGCTCTTTCTGAGTGCTCGCAAAGGCCTGTCTTCTCTGCACGGTCAAGGCACCGTAGTCAGCATAAAAGTGAAGGGTTCTCTCTGTATCTTGAATGGGCTCTTTTTTCCTCGCCTCCTGTGCTCCCCGTAAGATGGCCTGGCGATCTTGATATCTGAGCACTCGGAAAATCACGGTGCGGACAGCACCAGGGCCATAAATTCTATGCACACTATCAATTTCGATAGGCGCCCTCTTACTCAAAGTGGGGATCCATACCGGTATCATTTTTTGTAGGAATCCAATCGGGTCGTCCTCTTCACGGTTTGGTGTTAGTCGACGATGCGAATGTTGTTCCGGCGTGAGCGATCCTCAAGCTCAGCGACTTTTAGCTTTAGCTTGTGTTGTTCCTCGGTGCAATTATTAATGTCTCCTTTAAACCCCCGGTTGTCTTCTTGGATTTTGTCCACTTTGTCGACAAGGCCACGAACTGTTGCTGTTTGGGCTTGCATGTCAGCTCGCAGAGGTTGAAGAGAGATGTTTATCTCCTCCATAGCCCTTCCCACTGCGTCTTGTACAATGCTCTCCAGTGTGTTTTGCTGTTTCTGTAACGCTTCAGTGATAGTATTAGCCATGCTAACTTCGGTATTAGACGTTTTAAATTTCTGTCCCGCGGGTGTTGAAAGTGATGAGTTTTGTGCTTTCCTACCCTCTGCCATCACGGCGTTGATATTTAAAAGGTGAAAATGTTTAGAAAATGTAAACCTGTTAAATAAGTATCAAATCGGAGAGGGTTGACGGAGACTAGAATCCTGCGACCATTGTGTCTGTGGGTCACATGACCAAGGTATGCTACTCTTTATAAAACATTGGTACGCAGCAAATTAGAATATTGCTCGACAGTGTAGGACACACATACTAAAAGAGATCTAGAGTCCCTGTAAAAAGTTCAGAGACGTGTCACGCACAATATCCTTGGCTCAGGTGAAACTGATGTTAAAAGGTTGAAGAAGCTAAATTTACTTCCTCTTTCATTTAGGAGAGAAATGGCTGATTTGTCGTTCTTTCACAATCGTTTGTATAAAAAATTTGATTTGGACCTTAATACCCTCGTAAGCCCCATAGTTCGAGGTGATGATCCACTCAAATTTAAAGGTCCGTTTTTTCGTATGTAGCAGTATGGTGCTGGTTATTTTAAAATGGCCTGCAGGCCATGGAATGGTATTCCACTGTCTGTCAGGGCCACCTTTTCCTTGAAGTCTTTTAAAAATCAGGTATTTGAAATCTATAAATTCAGAGCTGATTCTGTTGATCTGTCCTATTCTTGTAACTTGGTTACTTATTGTCACTGCTCAAGTGACAGGCTGTAGGCCTGCATAAATGTGACTTTTTTAGGATTTTATGCATTATGATTTCATGATTTCAGGAGCCACTGATATAGGTTTTATCCTTTGTTCAGGAGCCACTGTTCAGGTTGTTCAGGTTTTATCCTTTGTGGTTACCCCCTGGATACAACTTTCTGTATCAAACCTGAACTTATTTTATATTGTGTTGATTTTTGTTCCATGTTTTTAATTGTGTAAATTATGTTATGTTTAATTTCATTGTTGTCTCCATAAAGCTTTATTAAAAAAATGAATAGATAAATATTGTTGATTTACATTCCCTACTCGTGTCCTTTTTTAAGTATGAAAAGATGAAGAACACGGAAAACAAGTCCCCCACCCAAAAAAAGAATAATTGTTGACACCCATGTTTAGTGTTTACATGCGTCTCACTGGACATTTATACATACACAGGATGGGAGCTATTCTGCCATGTGCTCTTTGGTCCAGCCTATGAAGTTGTCCGCTCTAGTTTTTTTTTATATCTCTGTGCCAAATACCATCTGCTATTTTTTCCTCCACATCTTTATTGACATCAGATATACATACAAAGACAAACCGAAGTTTGTTTTAGCGTCTGTATTACCGCAACACAGAGTAACACAGACGTTTGTATACAATAGTGCCAATAATCGCCCGGGCGTTTTAATTGAACCGCGTTTAATATGCAAAATTAGGTCGGAACCCTGGTGGCTTTTTGCACACAGGCGCGTATTTGCACGCGGGCGATTATTTGGTCATATATGGTATATCACTTCAGATACTCAATAACTCAATGGTATCTAGCTTTAAGTCAAGCCTGCTCTTGAAAAGTCCCAAGGTCTCTGCCACAACAATATGGTTGGGCAAGCTATTCCACACTCTTTGGGTGCAGAAATATTTCCAAATAACACTTGGTTGAGGGAATCCTACATAATTCACTTTGTTAATCCCTTTGAGATATTTGAAGACCTCAATCAGATCACCCCAGAGTCTCCTTTTCCTAAGACTAAAGAGATTAAGGATCTTCAGCCTCTTCTCATAGCTTTCATGTTTTATACCTGTAATTAGCTTAGTGGCTCTTCTCTGAACTTTCTCTAGAGCCTCGATATCTTTCTTAAAGGCCTGACAAATGTGTTCTACAAGAGAAGCATCACCTTCTTGGATTTGTACTCAATACTTTTGGGAATGTATCCCAGCATCTGATTGGCTTTTTTAACTGCTATGGCACAATGCCTAGAGCCTATGAGGGTTTGGACAACAATAACTCCCAGATCTTTCTGGTGTACAGCACATTCCAGTTTTAAACCCCCCATGAAGTAATCCTGGCTAATGTATTTATTACCTATAAGTACAACTTTTCATTTCACTACATTAAATTTCATTTGCCACATTTCTGCCCAATTCTGGATTCTATCCAAATCATCCTGAATAACTTTAGTGGACTCTAAACTATTTGCCAAACCCCCCAATTTAGTATCATCTGTAAATTTAACCAATCTGCTCTCAATATTACTATCAAGGTCATTAATGTAGATAAGGAACAGCAGGGGTCCCAACACCGATCCCTGGGGGACACCACTCCCCACCATACCTAGCTCAGATGAGATGCCACTGACCACCACTCATTGTGTTCTGTCCTGTAACCAGTTTTGAATCCACTATAGAATACATGTGTAATCTTCGCACTCAGTCTCCTAGAAGGGAGTAATTAAATCGTACATCTTACCCTATATCTTCCATTAAAAAGCCTAATGGCAGAGGGGACAAATGACACACTAAACCTTTTGGTTTTAATTAACCTCTGCGGCAACCTGCCATTGTCTTAATGGCCAAGTTGAAACCTGTTGTGTAAGGGATGAGTAGGGTCCCGGGGTACATGCTCTACTTATCCATCAATATATTGTTACGTTCAAGAAATAAGTCCAGCTCATCTTTTATGATAGATTCCAATATTTTGCACGCGATGTAAGTTAAACTGACTGGCCTATAATTTCCTGGCTCGGTACAGTCCCCCTTCTAATATATTAGTATTATATTGCCATGTTTCCAATCATTTGGTATTTCTCCAGTTTCTAAAGACTGTCTGAAGATGTCGGATAGCAGCTTAAAGATGATCTCACTAACTTCCCTGAGCACTCTAGGATTTACGCCATCAGGACCCGTCGCCTTATCTCCCTTTAGTTTATGCAACTTGTCTAATACTTCGTTATCCCAAACCTCAATTTCCGCTAAAAAATCTTGAGCATTGAACATGCCCTCTGGCTGAATAAAAACCCGCTCTGAGGTAAAATTCTCAACAAAGTAACTGTTTAAGGTATCCGCAATATCCTGATATTGGTATCCCAATAACCCGATGCAACTAATTAAGTTCTTGATTAGCTACATTAGGTGTGCTTGAGACAACACCTGATTTGCAAATATAATCATATGAGGGATTCTAATCGGGGGTTGAATAATTTGGAGACTGCAGTAGTCATTAAAAGTGGCATTTTGAGTTAAATTTGAAGAAACCACTTGTAATATTAGTAGTGTTGAGCTATTTAAAATGTTCTTGTTTAATCTATTAATCACAAAGCTGAAAGTTTGTAAATTTTGCCAGTAAACCCAGTACTACAGTGTTAAAACAGCACATAAAATGTGTATTCATATATCAGCTTGACATATCGGCGCCAGTGGCCTCATGGGATAGTGCAGTGTGTTTTCTGGGTGTTGTTTGCATACACTTTCATCCATACGCAGGATTCAGACCTACAGTACTACATATGTACAGCTTTTCACAAATCTCACTTATGGCTTTCAACGTCTATTGGTATTCGGACACGCCCCCGCGTGTTCTGCGCGGTGCAGCGATTATAACTCTCCAACACACGCCTGAGTAAAATTCAGATGCCTTCTCTTTTGCTGGGAGCAGAGATTGCTGGATGTGGATTGGGTTCAAGTGGCGTGCTTGTCTTGAAGTACAACAGTGAAAATGACTCGCTAATGTTGGCTTATCTCTCCCAGCACGAGCCCACTTTGAGCTTAATCAATTGAATATAAATATGCGTTAGCGCTTACAGTAGAATCGAGAGTGAAATTGGACCAAAAAAAAAGAGAGAGAGAAAAGTCAACATTCGCGACCCCTCGAACACGAAGCTTTCACAGCAGCACCGTTTCATGAATTAATGATGGATAGCCGCCCGCTGGCGTTTGTTGTCTTCATTCAACGGTCTGACCACTCAGTGCCTACACCGTGCTTTCCAGTCGCATCCATCTTTAAACTGCGGATGGTCCCAACACCCCCTCAGCTCCCCTGAATCATCGATTGCTCAGTTCCACACAAGCGTTCGGCGCTAGCATAGCTACTCATCACAGGAGCGGCATGCCAGTTGACGTTATTAGAGGCTGAAAATTCTTCCACTGCGCTGAAACACTGTAGCTTCCCTCCAAGCTTTTGGGATCTTATTCTGCTTTTTCCAAGATTAAGGTCAGATTTTAAAGTGGTCTCTCCCCCCTCTGGGCAGAAACACCTTTTATCGCCGTCTCTTTGTTCTCTCTACTGTATTTCTACAGTGTTCTCAGTGCAGTATTGCAGTCTGCAGGTCTTTAATCTTTTCCATTCCTCATCCATTAATCCTTATGAGACCCCTGATCCTGTACACTGAGGAAGGAAGAGCAGGAAAAGAATTGCATTCTATCTTTTTTTTTTCATCGGTTAAGGGCCAGTTACACAAAGGACTTTTTTTTTTTTACTTCAGTGGTGCGGGTTCAATCATTTCATCCATTTTTGAAGGAGTTCACTTCCTGCTTGGCCTATACACATCTGTCAATCCCCCCCCCCTTCCTTCCACTTCCTGTCATCTATAACCAAGCTTTCTGAAGTGCCCTGTGCTTGCTGCACATGCATACATCTTCCACTGAAGGCAACAGACTAGATTAGTTGACTGCATCAGATTAATCAGACTGACGTGATGGAAATCTCTGAGCTGCGAGTTGCAAAGTAGTGTCTGGAGCTTTTGTGCCATTATAAAAGCCAAACACTGTTTGACTCCAAAACCTGTGCATGGCAGAAGCGGCTCCCTGGCGACAGGCCCATCAATGGCGGCACCGTTCGCGTGCGGTGGGGAGTGGATAGGAACAGCTGGCTTGTGGCTGGCAGAAGCCCTGCCATGTGCAGTGGAGATCCGCCCAGCCCGAGCCAAAAGATGCTTTACACGAGGGCTGGAGCCCGGCCAGCAGCGCAAGCTGTGGCGACGTCCTCAGAGTCATTCACACGTGTAATGCTGTGTGTTCAGTACACACTGTAAACACACGTCCGCCCATACGAATGTACACACGCGTGCCGCTGGGCTATATCCACTCACACAGACGCACACTGACGACACACTCTCACACACGGACACACAAACAGACACACACTCAGGCGTACCAGAACTCGCCTGCACTGCAGACCTTGATAGGGTTGTGAACTCAAATGTTTTGTGGAAACTGATTACCTCAAATAAATTTTGCAGGCCAACTTAATTGCATTGTGTGGAAGGAACTCAATGAAAATAAAGTTAAAGTTATTATTTTTATTTTTACATGTTTTTTAGTGCTGTGAACACAAGATCATTAAGTTGGTAAACAAATTTTTTTTTGTGGGGTAACCGGTTTCTGCAAAAAATTTGAGTTCACCGCACTTGTCAGGGTTTACCGTGTGTACATTTGTGCAAAAGTGCAATTCATAAAGATTAGAGTGGTCCTGACCCTCGGCTGATTTCTTTTGATATTCTAGGATTTCTGAGATTATATTGCGGGGACAGGGGGATATGTCATCTTCTGATGACTCTTATTAATTTAACTGGTCTAAAAGCTTGGAATGCTGCATATCGGTGGCCTTCCGTCAGTTGTTCAGAAGGCCTTCCGTAACCTCACCCATTACCACTCAATTGAGCTGAAGCTGTTCTCGTTCAAGTTCCCCTTGTTAACAATCAGACAATTTATCAACTGAACAACCAAGAACAATCCATAGCCTATAATAATAAATGATATTAAAAAAACTGAATCCCTATTGCCTACATTTATATAATTGATATGGCATTTTTTGGACGGCAACGGCAACATAAATGCAAAAAATCCAAAACTTCCACTGACTACAGCATTTATTTTCTTCGTATGTGCATCGTGCTAACAACGCCCTTTAGCGCGACCACATTCAGAATATAGAACGGATATTCCTCGCTAATTGCTTAATGAGCCTCTTACACTTAGCAAATCTGCACTTTTTCACGAGCTACAAGAGCGCAGAAATTATAAAGACCCTAGTCGATACCTGTGCTATGCACGCGCTATATGCGCGGGCACAATAACAGCTGATTGAATTAGCCTGTTCTACTTGCAAAAAACGGCTTCAAAATGCAGTTTTCACTTCATAACTAAGTTCAATACCTGGCACACTGTCTTTGTCACACAGTAAAACCGGTGTATGCGTAAAATAGACTCATTATTTTCAGTGGTTTCAGAAGACGTGTGAAATTGCGCAAATCGCCAACTCAGTAATAATGTATAGATAATCATATTTTACATCGTCATTTTTGTACGGTAGAAAATGTCTCATAATTTTGTGGTGCAATGTATAACAATGCTATCAAAGATAAATTATACTGTCACCAGTCCTGCCAATTAGTCTGGGCAACTGTAGCTGATCAGGAGAAGTAAACTGCGAGAGGCTCAGATTAATGAGGGCGAGGTTTCTGAAGATCTTTGTTACTGCCAATGGACCGCCACTGCTGTATATTAGAAATTACTTAAAACAATTTTGCGGAACCACCTGACATAACATTTTCAAGTTAGTCCAGCGTTTAATTTAGGTTTTGTCAGACTGCAGTCTTTCTCCGCCACGCCTAGTATGTCCTCGATTGTAGGGGCTTCAGCCTCTGTTGTCAGTGTCAGGTGCACAATGTGCTTATAACTCGGAATAAGTGAAAAGGGCGTCGTAATCTCAGACAGCGGGTCAAAGACATTGCAGGAACAAGCTGACTTTGAAGGTTGTCTGTTGTGTTCTTGACACAAAGATCTCATTCCTTCCCCTTCCTGCTCTATTAATGCTCTGCAGTGTGAGGGCAAAGATGGAGGTGTGACAGCGGTGAGACTGACCTGGCAACCGCAACCCCCCCCCTTCAGCCCACAAAAGCAGCACTTCCCCTTTGGCATTGCTTTGTAGAAACCCAAAATGTTGAGCTTCAGGTGCCTCTTTAAGTCCAAGATGAAAGAAAAGTCCACCCCACACACCCCAGACACACACACACACACACACACACATGCACTCACACACTCATGCATCCTATCTCAGAGTATTACTTGTGCGAATGCTACTTAATTATCTTAATAGCATTTCAGCACAAACAATGTGTTGAAACAGGATTAGCGTCGCCGCTATCCACTCGGTCTCAAACTGGGCGCGGATTTACGAGGCAGCTTGGCAAACACTCTGGTAATTTGCTGGGGTGGCTTGGTCGTTTCAAAGCCCCTTTTCTCCATTTACACAAATTATCAAGAGGAAGCCATTGATGTTTCGTAGAAGTAAGGCGGACAGATGCACAAAGTGCTCCCATTAGACGCTGTCCCATCTTTGAAAGACTGTTATGTCAGCCCTAGTCTTTTATTGTTATACCATTTAGATATATACTGTAAGCACTTAGAGAGAAGCACTTGAATTACAATGAATAAGTAAATATGACACAGGATTACTTCCTGAGATCACTTTCCCATTGCTAATTTTCCGCGGCTGTGTCTTTTATGAGAATAGAGATACTGTTTGTTTGTTGTTATTCTAGGTTTTCATGACTGCCATTAAGGTAATACTTTCCTGGCTATTATTACCAATTTAGAACGGATTGAGTCTAGCTAGCTGGCATTCACACTGTGCTTGATGTTACAAAAGGACCAGGATATCATCCTCAGTATTTATCTTGGCTTTGACATTACAGCATTGCTCATTACCAATGCGCTGGAAAGCTAAAGACACCCTCAATGGCCGCGCAGTTGCGTTCAGTTATTAATATGCAGATCAGTCTCATCCCTGTGACTGCATCCCATTTTTAATCTTGCTGATCGGTGTCGATCCCACTGTTATATTTATTTATTGCCAGGCTCATCACTGCTTTTCCTGCACTTCAGTTATTAACCCTTTCAGTGCCATGGGCAGATATAGTAGCCCAATCATGTAAGACATCAAAATCAGATGCTGTTGAAAACCTATCATGTGGCAACTTGTTTAAAAGAGCTCCCGCGGGGGAGCTCTTTTAAACAAGTTGCCACATGATAGGTTTTCAACAGCTCAGAATATCTACATGTTTAATTCTTGAAAATTTATTCAGCGTTCAAAGGGTTAACATGTTGATTGGTGTCAACCCTGTAATAACATGCAGTTATTTGCACGCTGATCAGTGTCAATCCTGCCGCTCCTCCTGGTGTAATATTCAGGTCTTAATGATGAAACTTGGTAATTAGCATAATGATCAGTGTCAATCCTGCTGTCATATTCAGCAAACATGCTGATCAGGGTTCCTCCTGCTGTTACGTGCAGTTATTTATGCGCCGATTAGCGTCAATCCTGCGATTTCTTTCCCTTATTAACACAGAGATCGGCGTCAGCCCTCCTGTTAGAGTCAGTCATCGTGCTGATTGGTGCCGTTAAACCTGCGGCGAGATTCAGCTAAAATCATGCTGATTGTTGTTAGCCATCCCCTCGGTAGCATTCACGCACTCGTGCTTCAACAGTAAGCGCAAAAGGCGGCATTACACATCATGAAGTGTTCAATGTGAACGCCACAGTTGTTTGCTGCTGTGCTCCATTCAGTGATCAGTGTTCATTAAGACCGTCAGTAATAGCATGTAGGACTTTGATCAGCCCAGCGTGTGACGCTGATCCTTACAGGTGCATGTGGCAGTCCTCATTTCACGTATATACCGTGACATGCACAGCGACTAATGAGAGACCCAATATTTTGCATGTACAGGAATGTTCACCGCTTGTTGAGAATCCGGAATGCAGATATTTTGACAAATAGAACATTGAGAAGTTAAAATATCCTTTGAAAAGCTTTTCTGTAATTGCAAAATCATACTGTGTTTAGCTGAAAGCTTTGGCAATTTAGAGGGATGATGGCATATGGTGGGTGTTCAACCGCAATTGTGTAAACATTGGCACTTTATGGAAAATGCAAATAAAATCACAGTATCTACTACTATACTGGAAGCACTGTTAAAAAGAATTATTTGATGCTTATACTGGTGAATTTAACTGCATATTGGAAATATATGCTTATTTCAAATCTGATGACTGTCATAGATTCCAAAGGGTTGGCACAGGGACAATATAACGCTGAAAATAATGTGACAAGTAGCAATAGGGTACTGTGAAAGTGGAGATGTAAAACAGGTGAGCTAAACTTGTTACAGTATAAAATGGGCCCCAATAGAGGCTGAGTCCCTTCAGAGTAAAGATTGGACGAGGTTCGCAAATTCGCCCGCAGATGTGTAAGCTTGTAATCCATCACTATGAGAGCAATGCTCTCCGAAGACAAATTGGTATGATTTTGGGCATTTCACCCTTTACTATGCGTGATGTAATTAAAAGATGGAAGGAGTTTGGTGAATTTCGGTGCATAGAGGGGAAGCCCAAATAAAACTCCTGTATTTGCATGATCTCCAATCCTTCTGATGGCACTGTCTTGAGAACCATCATGCAACAGGGATGAAAATCACATGATGGACAGGGAACTACTTTCGAATGCCTTCATTGTCTAAGGCCATTTGCTGCTCCATCCACAATACATCACAGTGTAGCCACAGCCATCCATCAACACCGTCTAAAAGCGCCACCGAATTCTCTGGGATTATTGTCATCTAAGATGGACATTAGTGTTGAGAAAGTGTTTTGTCGTCCAATGAGTTGATATTTTTACTGGATTTTGGAAAAAAAAAACTTCTTCATTCTGAAGAGAAGGACAGCCCAACCTGTTATCAGCGTCGGGTCCAAAAGCCAGCGTCTGTCATGGCATGGGGCTGTGTCAGTGCACAAGTCATTGGTGACTTGTCACATTTGCGAGGGTACCATTAGTTCAGAAAGATGTGTACAAATTTTGGAGCATCATTTGCCGCCATCTAGATGTGATTTGTCCCAGGGACATCCCTTTATTTTCCAGAAAGATGACTGCAAGCCAAGTTCGGCATGGATTACAAGTGTATGATCACATAAGTTGAGAGTGTGGGCGCAAGATTGGCCTACCTGCCCGCCAACTTGATCAGTCTCTGATTAGACTTGTCTAAAGGAGGAAGGGGTAAAAGTTCTGCTTGCTCTACTGGGCCAACTGGTGTCCTTAGAGCGCAAATATGTTGCACTAAACTAGAGGCACTCCGAGAGTGCAAACCTCCACCAAGGCAGCACAGTCCAAATTTTGGTGAGTCGGAGCAAAGTTCAGTTATCGCATGTCATCAGATTTCGAGATGCCTGGCCATATTGTTTCACTGATCGCGGTCAAAATCAATCGGGTCCATCCGTGACGTAATAGCAACCCACCCACAAAATTTCAGAGATATCCGGTTATTACTTTTTGAGTTACCTTGTTCACAAACAAACAAACAGCTACTAACTTCGTTTGGCGGAGGTAATGAGTTTGATTAAAAGACACGCTGATGTTACACAATGGTAAACAGTTAACTGTGCCAGCTTTTTAGGATTCATCACATTGTTTATTGTATATTTTCAACAGTCAGTGAAATGTGCACGCTAGAACATCAAATAATATGTTTTCAAAATAGTGCAATGTGTGCACTGCAATGTGTCGTCACAAAAAGAAATGTCCACGTTCAGATGGCACCAGTTCGCAGAGACGGCTAAAATCACTTTGCGCTTGTAATTAGTGGCTTGTCAATCCACTTACATAAGATGGGTCTGTTGTTTGTTCAGGTTGTCCTGCCGGGGTAATGAAGCGTTCCTGCCGACAATTGCTCCCAAATGTGGCTGGAAAGTCATTTTAAATTATCAGTCAGTTTGGTTCTGGCCCAGTATCAGTGGGAAGATTGTAGTGCGAGATGAGTCCTTGTTCGCTATGTTTTTAGCCTTCATTCAATGTGACACTTTGCGCTGTGAAAAAATGTGGTTCTACTAGTTGGCGCTCACTTTGAAAAAAGACGAGACAGGCTTTACAGATTAGTCCTACTTCTGCATTAGAATGAGAAACAGATATGGTCTCAGGTAGCTGAAGTGGGAATTATTGAGAAGTTGTGCATTCAGCTAACAATTTAATATCATTCTCTTCTTTGCATCAGCATTTTAGCTGTGCAGTAGGGTACACTGAAGAGTTAATTGGTGGCCTGCGATATTATTCTATCTTGACCTGTTTCTGTTACTGACAAGCCAGTGATGCAGTTCGTGCAGATAGTATTTTGATGTTTTTCAAAGTTCGGCATTAATGCACCCATCAGAGTCGGAGACTTCATGTATTCCTGGTCAGTTTTTTTTATCCTTGAATTTTTAATGTTATTCATATTCAAAGTGAGGGTTGCTGCACAGCGCAAATGACAATGTCTTGTTGATGAGTCAAGGAGACAAGTGGCGCATTTCTGCTGCCTGGGAGAGGGAAAGTTGCTCACAATGTAGTGACAAAACAAACACAGCGAGCGGGGCCGTGACAGGAAAAATTTACATATTTCTGCATATGCTGAAAGACTGGAAATGGAAAAAAATGCCAAAGCTTTTTTTTTTTTTTACCCCTTTTCTTGCAAGCAAGCCAAATTTAGTTACTGAGGAATTTACAGTGTGACCATGGATAATTCAACTTTTAAAAAGTGAATAAATTTGTTGACTTGCATAGCCTTGCGAGGGGGCTCCAAATGTCATCATGCAGTCATGACTAGAAATGTATTTTCTCTGATTAAGAGGGGCCATGCTATCAAATAACTTAACTGTACTCGCTTTACGTGTCACTGCTGTTGCTTACCAGACACAAAGGCAAAAATCGAACTGGATTTTAGGTACTGTTGTAATTATCAAAATTTGGCAAAACTTGGCTTGCCTTTTAGGAATTAAGTGAACTACCCTAATTAAAGGCTGATACATATGCACTGAAGCTAGTTTTCTGATCCAATTCTCGCAAACCTGCTAATTACAATACGTGTGGTTTGTTTCAAAAATGATTTATAATATCAACACTCTGCAGAGAAGATTTTCTTAATGTGTTTTTTTTTCATTTATTGTTAGAGAAGGCTGTCATTTGAAATATTTTTATCAACATTTTAAGTCGATGCTGTCGAGCTCATTTTCCTTGAGTTACCAGCAGTGATAGATACCCGTCTGAAAACTGAAAAATCTAACCGCGCTCTGTAAATCCAGACAGTGTGGTGCCCTCAAATGTAGCGCGGAAAACGATGACCTCAAAAAGTTGCGTAAGCCACCTTTTCTACTTGAGTGAACTGTACTTCCAAAAAAGTAAATCATTTTTTAGAAGTAATCTCACCATGTTTTTAAGTGGTGTAAGCAAACGATCTTAAAGTTGGCGAACTCAATTTTTTTAGGTAATCGGCCTCCGCAAAACATTTAAGTGCCCCACAGCATCTAGGTTCACAGCGCATTAGTGGTCATGTTCCTCAAAGGGTTAAAAGGAGGTTCATTGGACGATGCTGTGGACTGCAGAGTTTCACAGTAATTCTGATTCCTTTCACGCTATCGCTGTTATCAAATATTGAGAAGGTTATCTATCATTCCTCCCGGCTACTGCTGTTCACCCTTTCAGTTCTTCCTCCCCGCAGGTAAGCTAGACTCAAAAATAAAAATATAAAATCTCTTATTCCCATTGCTTTCGCGGGCGCAGGAATGTCTGTGAATGCCTCGCACGACATACATCTCATTTTCGGCGCGACCTCACGGCCATTTTATGAATCTTTGCCCTGAAAGTATTTTTTACTGACATCCTCCACTGAGCTAAAGCAAAATATGCATAAACACATATTTGCACAGCCTGATCAAATACATGCCAGCTTTATAGCTCTGGCTCTCGTTAGATTTGCCAAATATTTAGATACGCGTGTGAATGCAGCGAGAAAACTGGTTGTTAGGCTAACAAATATTTTGCTACACGCGCCCCTGGAATGCGTGTGAGGTTAGTAAGCAGGCTGTGTGCGCGATGGCTTTCTTTCGCGGATTGTTTTATGGAGGTCAAAATCATATCACGTCAGCCAACTTTCACTGCAGTGAGGTAAAAAATTGTGGAGCAACACAATTCTTGTTGTTCTGGCTCTGTTTACCAGCATGTATCTACGAGCGTAGTTAAACGACAGACTGTCACAGCCAGAACAAGAAAAATATTTCAAAATACTTTCGGGCTGCGCCGTCAGTTCCTTTTTTTCCCGCCATCTCGCATCGCCTTGTTTCCTGGGGAAGCCATTGAACTCCGTACAAAAGCAGGTAGAAACACAAGCAGAAATTGAATGTCTAGATCCTTAGGTTTTGTTTATCTGAGCACCTTCCCTCCTCCAAACGGAGTTACATAATTTCCATAGCTCTGCTTTTTTTCTGAGAGCCCAGGTTTCAATCAATTTGCAATGAATGCCCAGATTCTGGCTCTCATTCACAGCAGCCTAGTTCATTATTTTTTTTCCCTTTGCTAATAAAACAAAGCTGTTACATCTTATTCAGCCGAAAGCCTTATGCAAGCTCAACGTTTGCCAAGTTAGTGCTTCCTGTGAGCGGATTCACAATGGAGACGGATGGGCTTGGGAGGGGGGGGGGGGCTGTTTTTAAGCGACTGAGGAGGCTATTGCGCAAAATGATAAGGTGGCATTAAAGCAAAGTCATCTGAAAGGTCAGCTGAGTCACCACATGAATCAGTGTCTATGAGAGGCCGCCAAATATTCGCAGCCCGCGCTGATACTTTTCTTTATTACCCCGGCTTCTCTCTCACCTCCTGCTTCGTGTATCCTCTTTTCTTATTCTTCAATCTTTTGAGTCTTTAAAGATTTGGGTTCCTGTTGCTGTGAGCTAGGTGCGCTATGGTAACGTCTAACTTCCCGAGGCAACAGACAAAGTAGATGCATGCAGACACACGCGCTTGCTTTTCAGTTGCCAAATAAGCGTAAGCGATTAAGGTTGGAGTGGAGAGGCGTTTCATTGCGGACTGAATGATTTTGTGTAAAATCAGTCTGTCCCTGTGGAATTATCAGGAGGCTGGTGTAGTGTACTCATAAAAGATTGTTCTACGTGTTGACCCTACACTGCATATCCAGTCTGAATGTCGTATCCCCTCAGCGACAGAAGGAACGCTGCTTTAAATCGGGACGGACCAATTTATGAGCAGATGGTCCAACAGAAATTCCAGAATGTTGATTTTTAAAGAAGAATTCTCTGTCCCAGACCACTGTGGGTTGATTTATTTATGATTCAGGTATTGTAACTAATGCAACGGGGCAGGATTCTCCATTTTCAGTTGCAAAGTTTGCATCTTCAATAGGTTGTCCAGGAAGCTTGGGCCACTATCCACTAGCAGGAGTTTTGGAAATGACAACTGCTGAAATGCATTATTGTTACGGTTGTGCTGTGTGCACAACCATAACAGTTAAGGACTAGACTCAGGTGCAAGGATGGACTCGGTCGTATTGATTATGCCTACGGCACGACAGCAGGGACAAACTTAGCAATACAAAATAAAATTGAAACGAGGTTCCTTTAACAGTATAAGTAATACAGACTCTGGGCTTACACTGCAGTAACAGTGTATTACAAACAGGAAAACAAAAGGAAGCGACGTTCCTTTAAATAAAGTGCTGGTCTAAAATAATAAACAGCACTTTGTTAAATGTTGAAGTGCGAAGCTTGGGCTTAAATAGCACAGAGCTACCGCACAGTGCAAATGAGCAACAGGTGCAGGTGATGATTGAATAATAAGGCGAAGTGCAGACCGCCAGGTCTTTGCAGACCGGTGAGCTGGCTGGCTGGAGGCGTGGTCTTAAAATTATACCTACTTGGGCTATGTTTTAATACATTGATTTGATAATCCTTGCCTTCACCCATGAATGCGCATTGCTTTTTCCCCTATTAACCCTTAGAGCGCCAAATATAACTATTGTTACAAAATGATGCAAGAGATCAAAATCAAAGCTCTTGAAAACCTATCATGTGGTGACTTGTTTAAAAGAGCTTCTGCAGGGGAGCTCTTTTAAACAAGTTGCCACATGATAGGTTTTCAGCAGCTCAAGATCATTTAATTTATAAGTTAGCTCAAGATCATTTAATTTATAAGTTTTTATGCCCTCGACCTCGAAGGAGTCGGTCGGGGGCATTATATTTTCATCCCTTCCGTTCGTCTGTCCGGGCATCCTGTTGTAAACTTTTAATTTAATCCCTTAGCGCACTCGCCGGAGGTTTTTGCTTTTTGGTGACCTGAATGGTCATTCATTGAACATGATGCTAAACACTCGCTTACTGTACATGTTCTTGAACGGTTTCAGTCAGGGGCATATGCCACTCCTTGCATTGCTCTTGTTTTTGTTTACTATCAACTGTCGCCAAGAAGTGATAACATTATGATGTATCACAGCATGGGCAGGATGGTACCTCACAGCAAGATGGTTGTGGGTTTGAATCCAGCCTTGGGCCTTCCTGCGTAGAAATTGCTTGTTTTTCCCCGTGTTTGTGTGAGTTTCCTCCACGTACTCTGGTTTCCTCTTATAGCCCAAGAGCATGCATGTCTAGAGAGACCCTAAATGGAGACTCTAAATTGCCCAAAGGTGTGAGTAAACGATGTGTGTATGGTGTGTGTGCACCCTACAATGGATTGGTGAGCTGCCCAGGATGGGTCCCTGCCTTTCGCCAAGTCAGCTGGGATAGACTCCAGCTCCCCCTGGTGAGGAAGAAGTGGTATAGAGAATGTATGAACGGACGCATCAGTGGATATTGAAGTAGTATTTTTTTTTTTTTTTTTTGGTCATGTGTTCAGTTTTTTTTTTTTTTTTTTTTTGAAAATAATTATTTATTATTTCAGCTGTCAAGCAAAGCTGTAACGAGCATGTACTGCTCATGCCAAATTTGATTGGAGGATTGAAAATGCACATTACGGCATTTTTGTTTTTGTTAATCCATCAAGAAAACGCACCCTGAAAAGTGATATATAATTCATCAGCATCACTGCTTCCTCATCCTAATGAAAAAACACAAACCTTGTCATTTGATCAAATGCATGATAGTTTCACCTTGATTCAGTGCTCTCTGCATGCGGTCTGAAGCACTATAAAAGCCTTTTCATGGTTGCTAAAACCACACCTCCTGCAGGGAACTTCTAACAACCCAATACAGCCAATGACCTTGTGTGAATTAAAATCTTTTGTGGACGTCTTCTTCTGTGGGCGAATTGCATTTTCAAAAGATCTTTCTTCAAGCTAATGACACCACACGTTGTGACAAGGAGTGCCACAGTTAATAATGCTTCAGTGTGCATCAGGCATTCTCCAGCAGTTTGTGGGGCTGCGGAACGTGTCAAATTTGAATCGATATCGCATGTTAGCATATCGTAATAAGCATATTGCCAGGGTGGCTTTATCAGAATGATCTGGACTGTGTTCCAGATATAAAGAACGGAGCCACAGAGAAGAGAAAAGGAGGCGTGTGATTCTCTCTCGCTGCAGGCTTGTGCACACAGCTATCTGAAGGCCACTTTCTACCTCAGGCTAAAGCACATCAACAGAGATTATCTATGTGAAGTACCTATGTAATAATTTCCTCTCCTTACTGAGATGTTGCAGTTATTTATTTATTTATTTATTTGTCAACCCAACCAGAGTAAGGACCATAAGCGATGTAAAGTGCACATAGTTCATGTTTAATCTCATGAGTTGTTAAAATTTAAATCACATACGAACATTGAAGTCATCACATTGCACATCATTATCGATCGCAATACTTTGCCTTATCATGTAGCGCTAGTATTGACATCCAGACTCATAACCCTGTTATTTTCTCTGGTTTAAACAAGCTATATAGTGGGTGACAAAGTTTGCTTTGTTGTGCTAGGTGAAACAATTGCTGAAACGTAACTTTGGCCTTTTAGTTAGCTAGCGCTAGAGCTTCATGTCCTGAGATATATTTAATAAATTAATATCAATGCCATTATGTAAAATAATAGTGAAAAATGACGTAGATAACACAGTTCTTTGTACAGCAGCATGGATCTAGGTGTGGTTTTTTTTCAGATGTTATGTTAAGTTTGATAAAGTAGACACAACAACCAATAGATGCATATGAATCACCATCACCAATGACTGAGAAAATTAAAATTAAATTTTCCCAGAGATGTGTTAAAGCCCATTGAATGCCCACTTAGTTATTACTGTGGTCATTTTTTTTGGCAAGATTTTTTTTTTTTTCCCCTATTGTTTTTGCTCTCAACCAAAATCATGAAAAGCATGGTCTGCTCTGGCCGAATTTGAATTGAGGATTGAAAATGCAAATGAAGATATTTTTGTTTTATAAAACATATTGAGCTAATGTATCCAGAAATGAAAAATTGTATTCATCCACATCACTACTTCCTCATCGTAATGAAAAAACACAAACCTTGTCATTTGATCAAATGCATGATAGTTTCACCTTGATTGAGTGCTCTCCGCATGCGGCCTGAAACACGATTAAAGCCTTTTTTATGGTTGCTGAAACCACACCTCCTGCGGGGAACTTCCAACAACCCAATACAGCCAATGACCTTGTGTGAATTAAAATCCTTTGTGGACGTCTTCTACTGGGGATGGATTTCATTTTCAGTCAATCTCTATTGAAGTTAATTATATGCTGCATTTTATTATTGTTTAATGTTAAAATTTCATTGTAAGGGTTGTACTGGGAATGGTGCATCGTACAAACATCATCTTCATAAAAGTGGCGCAACTTCCTGTTCCTTTTATTCTCTTCAAAGTATGCCTTCAAAATATGACGTTATCTCCCAGGTAAATTTAGATTCAAATTATTTTTAGGTAATCTCGTTGTTGTCTAAAGGTACGTGGAGGAGTATACACTTATTATTTGAGGAAAAGCGGTGATGGGCTGCATTCTGGCGCTCTGAGCTGCGCTGGGTAAGAGATCTTTGTGAAAATTCGCACTTGGCGGTTGACTCACGGCTCGAACGGGAACTGCTCTCTGAGTAAATGTCACTTCTTCCCTTCCTCCAGCCAGCTAGCATAGAAAAGCAGTCGAGGTTGTGAATCGTGTCATAGATCAAATGTTGACTTCTCTGGAAACGACCTCACACTTTTTTTTTTTTTGAGAATAAAACTGTCCGGTCTTTTCTCTATTGTATCCATTAAGAGTTACCGACTCTCAATCATTCCAAGGTGAACGGGGAAACGTTTGAAAGGTCTGACGTAAAGCGCAGTTTTATAAAGGGCAGTGATGGTTGTTAAGCTAGGTTAATGATCTTTCAAAAACGTATGTGGCGTCTGATTTCCAGTACGCAACAAGTATGCTTTTCTCCAACATGGTATTTTTTGAAAATGCCTGCAGTATCTCGCACAACTATTATTTTCTTCAGAGCTGGCTGAACAGTAAATAGAAACTGGTCTCAGCTGTAATTAGAATTGTTGTCGGTGCAGTGGGGGGTTTTGTACATGAAATTGTCAAGTCAAGAATTTAAAGTGCAGCCAAGCGTCCACTCTTCTGATTTGCATGTATTAATACAAATATGCAATGAGATGTACAGACAAAACAGTGTATCTGTTATCTCAAGATGGCAGGTCTGAGTTTAAGTATAATCTATGGCTGCGGCAGAAAAATATATCGTCGTGCAGGAACAGTCTGATAAGAGTCATGGCCTGTCCTGAAAGAAATGAGCTGGGAGTTTTATTTAGAGGTGTGTTTTCAGATTAGACTTGTGGTAACTATTGTGTGAGAGGTATATTCATATGCCAAGTTGGAAGTGAGTAGTTTTTAAACTCTGGAACTGTCTCCAGACTGTTTTCATTTTTTCAGTTTAATCTAAGTAAACTGTTGGGCTGTCGAGCTTCAGATCAATTTGCATTATTTTCATTATTTCGCTCAAACTAAGTGATAATATTTGCAACCGTGGTATTAGGGAAATGCTTACTTAAAAAAAGTATTTATTCTGGGATCAACATTGCCACAATTTTGAACGGAGAGCAAATTAACATACATTATTGCTGACTGTGTACCCTGTTGTGAATCTCGACATACAGGATATTGCTGTCTAAAATGAGTAGTCCAGTTGGTGAACTATAAAATTCTATTTTACGTTTTGTTTGTGAATTAATTCTGCCCCTTCTGTTCTGGCGGTTATTTTGTTGTTGTGTTTCATCATTTTTCAACTACCAACAGACAATGATGGCTTTTCCGTGGCTGTTGCAGTTGTCATCCTGGGATAGAGTTGTGTGTTACCATAAGAGCTACTACATACTACATTCATTCCTCCACCTTCTGAGCATCTGGTGTCAGACGTATTTCTCTCTCTCTCTCTCTCTCTTTCTGGCTCTTCCTTGCTTTCTCTCTCTGGCTCTCTGCCTCCCTCCCTCCCTCTATACCCTTTCAAATCATTGATTTTTCAGAGCTTCTATAAAATATTTACGATGTGTGGGCATAGTTCTTTCTCTGGGAATTTGGAGGGGGGGAAATCATTTTGAAGGCGAGTGGTAAAAGGGAAGAGAGAAGAAGAAGGCTTGGAAGCCTAGCTGGAACTATGCTTGGAATATCAATGCTTCACTTTGAAACTGCTCCTGAATATTAATAAATAAACACGCACAATGATAAGGTTCATTACACAGTGCTTACATATCGCTGTCTTTCCTTTCGCGATCTCAGATCTTATCATTTCACGCTACTTCTGTCAGCCTGTAACTTTGCAGACCTTTTTTCTATTTATCTGGTTTCCCGTTAATGATGAATTTCCTCATATTCTATATCGCATGCGCAAGCTTCACTCTCGAGACAGCCTGGTCCCTGAACGGATATTTTATTTATTGATTGACGTCAACTGTTTCCTCGCTGAAAAATTTTGCATCCTGTTGAGGCGTATCGAAGAGTCAGACGATGGCTTGATCGCATTTCATTAACGGTGGATGAACTTTCAAACTCAATTTTTTATTAGGTCACATTACACTCCGCTAACCTCCTGGTGAAGAAACGACAAACATGTTGCCGGGCCGCTGAAAGCCCTTTCACCGCGTCTCATTATCAGCGTGTGATTTAAATCATTCCCGTCAAAACTTTTCGACCTTCCTGGTGCTGCAGCCCGACCTTTCACCTTTGTTTGTTTGCTGTCTGTCACGCAGGTCGGCGGGACGATGTACAACACAGGCCGTCACGTCTCCCTGCGTCTGGATAAGGAGCACTTGGTGAATATCTCCGGTGGGCCCATGACCTACAGTCACAGGCTGGAGGAGATTCGGTTACACTTCGGCAGCGAGGACAGTCAGGGCTCCGAGCATCTCCTCAACGGTCAGGCTTTCTCCGGGGAGGTGAGACCGGCTAGTACTTCTACCTTCGCACCCAAGCCAAATAAACACTCAAAACTCCAAACTCTTTCAAGGTTATTTCTCTGGGTATACCAAATCACAGCATGGTAATTTCATTTGAGTTGGTTGCTTCAGGTTAGCTTTATTAGCTTTTAACCTTGAATGCAGTAAACGCGAGCGGTAAGTATGATAATGCGATGGTAATGCAATAGCTATGAGCCTGAAATGCCAGCTGACTCTCAACGAGCGAGAACCTGAAGGGAACTCATAATAGCAGTGATGTGAGTTTTTATATTCCGTCTCTGAAGGCGCGTGAGGAAACTGGCAGCTAACCCGTTAGCTTATCCTAATCAACGGTCAAGCATTCACATTCTGGATGCATACTAAGAGCCCGGTCTCAACCTGACTCGTCATATAGTGACACTATCTAACCAAGCGTCGATATATCATGAAAACAGAGACCTTTGGCCGCCTTATTTGAGGCCAGTTTAAAACGAAACCTGCCCCTTGACCCCTTACCCTTAACCCAACCCGAACTCTAAACATCAAATAATGATGCCAAAAGCCTCCTTTTTCATCACATATCGCTTGGTCAGGCAGTATCATTTTATGACGAGTTGGAATGAGAATGTGTTGATATTAAATATTAACTCAGAAGCCCCCACTCCTCAAAAGTGGAGAGTAATCAGAGAGCAGTTTATACTCACAAAAGTCAGGTGACAGGACAGTATTTTGTCTTCATGGGAAGTAGGTCCATGGGGCCAATCTGAAATTTCATCCAGATTATAAACTTCCTGTTTATATTGTGCATGTCAATGGAGGTTTCTTCTGGGAATGACAGCTTCACCGAATTGTGTGAAGACACGCAGGCTCGCCAAATTGCGGAATGAACTCTGGATCGCCCATCGGTATGAGTGGCCGTGACTGTAAACAAAGTGTTGTCAGCACAACTCACATGTAAACGGCCAATAGCATTAGTAACAAACAGATACATTGAAAGTTTGGCATTTAGAGTCTGACGCACACTGTGGCTGGCTGAGCTTGTGGAGAGCTGAGCAGGGAGTGTTAGGACATGATACCCCCACCTCAGGTGAGATTAAGAGCCTGATGGTGGATGCCGGGGTGGAGGTGGGATGTTGACTAGCAGCAGGCAAGTGTTTATGCAACAGCAGCGGAGAGCGATGCAGCGATGCAGCAGGCCAGAGGCATGTTTTCCTGTGCAGTAGGAGAGCAGCTTTTGTTGCCCACTCACTGGAGGGGCAGAGCAGCGTCTCGTGTACTTTTGTACATGGGAGTGGCGGTGTGAATACGGGCATGTCTCCAGTTGTCTGCCAGAACTATCTCCACAAGCTATGTCCCATGAAGTGCAGACTGCAGATCTATCCGGGGTGTATGACTGCCTCTCACCCCCCCCCCCCCCCCATAACTGCATTAGATAATGGATTGATGGAGGTCGATGGGAACCTTTGTACTGTAAATGAATAATGATATGGGGATTAAAAAATGGTACATTTTTGACTCAGTCAAATGAGGTTGCCAACTCAAATTTCTCAAATGAGTGTATCCAGTGTTATTCATAAGGAGGTTGACAGGCCTTCATTGGCTCAGTAGTTGATGAATGTGACATTAGTGAAAGCCAAAAAAATATTTGCTCGAAGGAGGAATAAATAATGAAACTCATTAAGTGCCGTTGAAATAAACAGCCCTAAATGATAAAAATTTATCCAAGAAGCTTGAGAGGGGTTGTTTCTGGAGTCTACGCATTTCCTGGTTTAAAACTGCCTCCTTTGATATTATAATTTCATCCAGTTTGTCCACATGATCATTGCAAGATTGTCTTGCTACACAGTTAATGCGGCTGAAGGAATTCTTCATGGACTCTTCTCCAAAACGAATACGTAGCACTGATATTCTGTTGTTTATTCTGTATATCAGTATAGTATCTGTGGTGTTGCCTGGCTCTAATTACTCATTTGTAGAGATTATGGATTTCTGTCACGGATCCCATATTCTTCCACTGTAGATCCTTCAGGATTCCAGATCCCATTTTGGGAATCGCTGATTCTTTCTGATTTGTCTAGAAGCTCAAAAAACAAAAAAAACAACAAAAAAAAACAACAATGCCAGCCAGTGCACTGCCTTTGTCTTCTGATACAGTAATGAGTCACTTAATCCGTGGCATTTTTCTTTCAGGGTAATAAGAACGCCAGCAATTTGCATGGTAACAAAATAATTGTCGGCTTGACAGGCGAATTCATTGTAATTAATGATAATCGTTTATTTTCCCTTGTGGCAGCCAAGCAATATTTAAATAATAATAAAACATTGCGGCCAACTTCATCAGAGCTCTGTGACCTGTGACACCGACACTGAAGACTTCCATGATACAACTATTTTTCATTTTAAATGAGAACGCGAAGCCGCTTCCATTGTTGTCCAGCTTTGTGTGGATTTTTTTAGCGATTCGTTGTTCTGTTTTTTTTTTCGTTTGCGTTTCTTCTCATACATTATGGAGGCTTCCTTGCAGCTAGTGCTCAGATTTTTATTTTTTTTTTTTTGCCCTCTGACTAACAGAGTGTGGGTTTCACGGAGAACCCGACAAAGTCATGACGCAATCACTTATCTTTCCCGGAGCAAGGATGATGAAGCCGTCGTGAGGTCCACTTAATTTAGTTTCTCACAGAGTGGCTTGTGTCTTTTGGCTATTACTTGCCTTTATTGCATGGGGAACCGAACATCTATCAACAGAAAGTATTTCTCCTGTTCAACCTGGAGGAAGGAGATTACTTTACTTTGTGTATATGCAGGGTGGGGGTTGGAGACATATGTTATTTCGCTCTCTTTTTTGAGACAACGGACCATTACAGCCTGTGGAAAAACTCACGGATTGCATTACACTGTGGAACACAACCTCCCTGATAAAAAAAAAAAAAAGTTATGGCTGCAACACTTGAAAATGTGCTTCCAGACAAAGATTTCTGATTACTGCAAACCGAACAGGTTGGATTGCTCATGCCCTTGAATGGAGAACAAAGAGAGAGATTCTGCACTTCAAAAGCAAATTTCAGACTCCCTCTGAAATTCTGTACTTTTTTTTATATTCAGTGCGTTAGCTTCTACAGTAGCTGGATATATGGAGATGCCTTGTATTGAGTTTACCTTTATTTTTATCTTCCTCAACAATTCAGAATTGGGGTTGACCAATTATCGGCCTTGTTGACAACCAGTCTCGATTTTCATTAGTTTCCAAAAAATTGATGTAGTCAGTTTGTCTAATGTGACTCCTGATTAAATAAATACATTTAAAATTTGCAGCCACCTCTCACTTAATCAGTTTTGCTTGTGGTCTGGGTTCATGCACCTGGCTGCAGTATTACCTGACAGGTCACAAGTCACAAGTAAATAGCTAATCAACTAGGCTCCATTTTTATGGTATCTGGAAGAGGAGCTCTATCACGGCAAAGAGAGGAGGACCGTGTTTTTGAGAGATAGAAGTACGGATGTTGCAATGAACCACAATGCTTGACTCTATTAAAGTTACCTGCAGTAAAAACAGAGGTGTATAATCCAGGGTTCAGAAAGTTAAAATCCTCCCATGTTTTCATTCCACCCGTAAACTCCTGTCAGCAGATTTCACTTGTTAGCTTTACCTCCCAGCTGAAGAATAACCAACTGACAGGTCTTTTGTGGCTGGAACAATATCCTGGGATGGACTTTTACTGTCTGAACCTGGATTATTCACCTCTGAGTAAATGTCACAATCGAAATTATTCATTTCAGTGAGTGCAACACTCAGTTTCAATTCGACTAACATTTGGCTAATGAAATTACAACATGTAGCTAGCCTACAAACTAAACTGGAATGAAAAACGTGTAAATATGTTTTTAATATGTAGTGGCTGACACTGGTGGGCTGATAATAATGCTAGTCAGCTAACCTGGGGTGGTTTAAGCTGAGAAAACGTAAACTTTGCTAAAGTTTAAGCTTTCACCTTTGATATGAATGAAACTGTTTATGTGGAGACTGGTAAAAATAACGGGCTTGATCTGTTATTGCATGTTCATGTGTGGAGAAATTGCTTAGAAAGCTTCCATAGGCCATTGTAAAGAAAGTGGAAAAAATTCTATCTACAGTCTTAGAAAGGGGTCCAACGGCTGGTGTGAACAAGCAGGTATTCCACTTGTTTACATGAGTGAATCTAAAGGTGAAGTATCCTGAATCAAAAGTATGATGATCTATGGTTAGAAGCCCCAAGGTTCCATGTCAGAAAAATTTTCCTGAGGAGCAAGTAACTTCACTCAGGCTTGACTCCGTCTCCGCTGTTCAAGTATTCTGTTTTATGTAATAAAGCCGGATTGAAGTCATTTGAAGGATTTTTTTATATGTTACAGATACTGATTTTTTTCCTGAGTAGTCTGATTTCTTTTACCGCAAATGTACATTAGTTATCGTTCTCCTTGATTCGTTATAATCGGTAAGAGCCCCGAAAAACAAACCGCATCAGTCGTTTGCCAGTTCAGAAAGAGAGTGCGATTAACATGTAGACATAGTGTGACATACTGTAGCAAAACACAAGGAAGGTGCTCGAGAGCTGCGGCTGCAGCAACAAGACACTGTTAAGATAATTTATGCTGTGTGTGTCCATCCGGTGCGAGCTGTTTTATAGCACCTCTGAAAATGAAACACCACAGGATTAATAGGTGCTAAAATATTCAAGGTATTATTCAAAACCTCATTCTTTCCCAGGCCCAGTGTTTTCTCCCGCCAGATTATTTATTCCTTTGAGGTCTGGTCCGGAAACCTCGAATCTGGAAAACATCCCATCAAACAGCCTGACAGTTTAGCTACACTCTATAAACACTCTTCTTATTTTCTGAAGCCATTTTGAAATTACTGCACTGTCCATTAATCAATGAAAGCAAACACACCAACAGAGATAAATTTGGCGTAGCTGGGTGTTGAAGTAATTACTTTTTTGTTTAATACCGGTCGGAAATACCAGAGGCCCCCGTGAATACTTTATAAATGGGATCTACCAGATCATGCATTGTAGATTCCTCAGTTATTGTAGCCGCCTGTAAATTAATCGATAGGTTAGAGGGTGGGGTGAGGTTATGAGAAATGGCACATGATGAGGGTTTATTTGTCTACAGCTGCTAGTTGATACAAAGTGCTGAACGAGCCATCATGCTGATCATTCTGTAGCATGTTGATAAACCCACGGTGAGCAGACAATGTATGATTCATGACTGTAACCCCAGCACTGTTCATGACAGCTGATTCATTGAGGTGTCCTATTTACTGCTCCCAAGCTCATAATACTTGCAGCAAAACTAGAAATCGCTCGAGACCATCTGGGATCGCACAAGCGGCGACAGCAATGTTGGTATTGTTTTCAGGGTAGCAGTCCTGCTCATAACGTGTCGGTGAGTGCGTACTCAGACCACACCCTTTTTTGAACTTATAGCCTTTTATTTTATCCCAGCTACTTGCCTGCAATGTTTAGTGACTGCGTTTTTAAAGGTTCCACTGCTGTCACGTTCACAAGAATTACCCACAAACAGAAATACAGACAGACCTACTGACAGACTGTATAAATGCACCCAAAAGTACTGGAATGATCTTTCATAGGAGTTCTGTGGTGGTTTCCGAATAGTCTTTTTGAAGTTTGCCCTGATGACACCGACACAGCCCATCTGAAAAAAACACCAGCATCACTATCGCGGCTGCTAATAATACCTGTAATGTATTCTGTAATTTTTGTTAAATCAAGTTTTGCTGTCCATTAAATTCATAGGAGATATTGAGCTATGTAGCCGCTCTAATTCTCCCCATCTCACCATTTCATTGTAAAAAAAATCACAGCCATACCTCAACGATTAAGGTCAGCAGTGTTTGGCTGAACCTTTAGGGGCTTAATTCAATGGATAAACCATAAGATTTATTAATATATTTTCTGTTTGTAATATATAAGTATAGTATAAGGGTGCAATAAATTGTGGCTGGATAAGCAAGAGTGAGCCGTAGCTTTCAACACATTCCACTCGCAGGAGGACTTACAAATCACAAACAGATGCATTCAGAACTACAAATACGCAAACAACAGGCAGCATTCGAACAATCATCAACAGTAAATGGATTAACCGTCATAACTTCAACAATGCTATTCATTATACAATTACTGTTGAGCTTCTGCGTAACTTTGGACTATGGAGTTGAATCAGTGCCCAAAAATTTCAAGTAAACCAAAATTTTTAACAAATGAATTTCTATTTGCAAACAAATGCAATCTGCTTTGAAAAGATAAAACCCAACCTGACAGAGAGAAATCATTCTGTAAAAACAAAAGGCCATTTGCAAGGAAGTGCAGGATAATTATCTATTGTGTCTGATAATTTTGCTCTGTTCTGTTTGTGAGAAAAGCTGCATTGGTGTATTTGTGAGGAAATACTGTTCAGTCTGTGAGAAGATCGCATTCGTCATTAAAATTCTTCTTCTGCAATTAAATCTGTGCCATAACAGTGTAAGAACTACAGCTTCCCACACAGTAGATTGTGCCTTAGCTCTGCATTCTGGTCTCATTAGCGAGGAAGTGGCTCCATTGTACAGTTGTTAGCTTTGCGGTTTTCAAGTCAAAGTGGGCGATGTTTTGTGCATAGCTAGAGCGTGGTGTGCTACTGCTATTGACAATTTCAGATTAGCGATTAGCAGCTGACCTACTCTTTTGAGGAGGTCTAGGGTTTTTATTTTTACATTATTCTTTGAAAAATTAACTGATCTTCATGGCCGGTTACGTGACTACATTATCACTCATGAAGACCCCACTTACTAGGTTAGCTATTTAGCTACTTCTCTGGAAAACATTGTTTATTTCTTCTTGCAGTAAGAACAGGGCTCATGGGAATCAGGCGAAGTTGGATGTGAACATTCCTATAGCCTAGGGCACTCCCCCTGTCAAATTTGTGTAGTGTCACCATTTGGCCAGACGATGCATTTTGCCTGTGGGGAGAATACCATAGTTTTGGGGATATACCTTACTGTCATCCTCCGATAGCGTCTACCCAGTTTTCTTGTAAATTCTCATTTCAAGTTTCTGACAAGCTTCTAAAACTTCTTTGAGCAGATTTCTTTAGTAAGAATACACATTAGTGGTGTGAGATTCTCTTGTCAGGTTTGGCACTTGCCCTGGCAGCTTGTCTGCAAATTCTGAGAGGTGTGCAAGTAAGTTTACCAAAGCTGCAACAGGTTTAAAGAAAGCTGTAATGAGTTCAATGTGATGCAAAGTTTCTTGCCTGTGGTTTGGTGAAAGGAAAGTGTTGTATGCTGCAAGATAAATATAGGAGTGAAGTTTCCGGAAGCGAGATATAGAGGAAGATACTCGGAATAATTGTACATTTTAAGTCTGGTGAGCAGGTGCATCAAAGGTCGTAATGTGAGCTGTCTGTATTCCTGACCACTGGTCAATACTAGGGTTGTACGCAGAGGTCATGATAATATACTGCACATAGTAGTTCACAAGAGCTCATATCAGCCGCTGATTTTTCAGTTAAAGACTTTTAATGGTTTTTATGCCTGTGCAGGACTTTTTTTTTCCCCTGTGTGTGTATGTCTATGTATATGTGTCTGTGGGTGTGTGTATGTATATGTGTCTGTGGGTGTGTGTTTGTGCACTTGCTACAGATTGAGTATTGGAAAACATTTTTAGTCCTACAAAGTGCGGACATTGTTGGGAAGTGAGGACATTTTTGCCTGTCCTCAAAAGCACAAAGGCAAATTGTGACATATTAGTTAAGGTTAGAGGTAAGGTTAGAATTAGGGATAGGCTAAGGTTAGGGTAAGGGTTTGGGTTAGGCATACATTGCTTATTGTTAAGATCAGGGAACGGCTGCAGTGACACAGAAAGAATGAATGGAAGTCAATGTAATGTCCTCGCGGGGATTTAAGTACAAGGATGCATATGTGTGTGTTTGTCTGTGTGTGTGTGTGTGCGCGTGTGTGGGTGTGTTCATGTTTGCCTGAGTGTATGCATGTGAGAGAGAGATCTCTGAGGCTGGAACATTATTGCAAACTCTCGGGGGATAATTGAAATAAATTACACAAAGAAGACTTATCCCCTGTGAAAATGTGAATTATCTCTTTATTTTATATTGTTTGTAAGTATTATTGATATTTAAATCCGTTCTTGGGCATATTGTATAGTATATTTTCCGTTAGGCTGAAAGTGGGAGCTCATTACTGTAGCCTATTAAAGCACCTCTGTAATTAGCGTTTGTCATTGTGACCGATGTTAGCTCATTGTCACTTCTACCTCTCTACACAATCACTTCTCACCTGCAGCACAGTGTTACTAAACCAGCGCGCTCTTCGCTCGCCCGTCCCTCAGCAATAATGTCCGAAGTCTCTGCGCCGCTTCAGTTCCTGCGTGCTTTACGAGCACACGCTCCAGGTCCTCCTCGGCACGGTGGTTCCAGGCCACTGCTTTTCATTTTTCCCCGTTAGAGCTGTCCGCATCATCTCCGCGATGCAGGGGCTGTCTTCTCGTAACCCACTCCCGCTCCGAGCTGGCTCCCACGCAATAACGCAGGCAGGAGACCTGGCTGACTGTGGTCTTAACCTCTGCTACCCTCCCTCGCTCCTCCCCCTCTGGAGATCTGCTTACCTCAGAACTTCCGCCGTACGCCTGTTCGTCGGGTCATCCTCACACGCCCACTGCAATCAGCAACCTTACAGGACCCAGGATGAGGGAAAGGCCTCTGCCCAGTTCAGTCTGCCAGCACAGAGGTCTTCGCAGGTTACCAATAGAGCGCTATAGATGACTATAGCTGCTCAGTGATGTAAGAAATCAAAATAAGATGCTGTTGAAAACCCATCATGTGGCAGCTTGTTTAAAAGAGCTCCCGCTGGGGAGCTCTTATAAACAAGTTGCTACATGATAGATTTTCAACAGCCCGGGATAATGGCATTTTTCATTCCTTGAAAATGTATTCAGCACTCTGGGGGTTAATGATAAATAAATAAGTATGCTTTAGAAATAAATCCTGAATAAATAAATAAATAAATTTGAACATAAGTGTAGGCAATAAATAAATAAATAAATAAAAAGGGGTTTATTTTTTTTAAGGACTACTTTTATTTATTTTGGTAGACTTTTATTTCATAATTCCACATTTATTTATTTATGTTAGGGCACTTTTATGTCTTAATTCCACATTTGTTTCATTTCTTACATTTAAATGAATGGGGCGTGGTTACCTCACAGACGAAAGCAAGAGCACCGAATCACTGAATACGTAAACAGCAGTACTGTGTATAGGCTACGAGAGGGCCGCGAAAATCTGCGGTGGATGGAAGGACAGTTGGCTGCATGATGTATGGCAGGTGAAAAGTGCCAATTTAAGGATAAAGGGCAAGTCTAGCTTTCCATCGCCATCAGAGTGTGTGGAGTTTTGAATGGAACCGACTGGAACTGCATAAGACAGTCAAACGGGGACACTGCAGCAAGTGGATATAAGGGAAACCTATACCACTGTTAGCGTATATTGGAAATACATCGACAGGTGCGTGTTCGCTGCTGCAGCTGGCTGTACAGACCTCTGCACGAGACTTGACACGGGCATCCGGGGCGCACTCTAACCAGCAGTCATCGAGACGGACGAGTTCCGCGTTGCGTGTTGCTTCAGTTGTCATTTGATATTTATTGTGGCAAATCACGCAGCATTCGCCGCCTTTGTCATAATTGACTCAACGCAACTAGCTAAACAGAACATTCTGTAGAAGGTGCACGAATCATTCGTGTAAAAATAGGAGCTTATAACTCCGATCACTTTAATGATGTCAACCATCTCTAGAAGATTGAAATGCTATTTTTCTAAATTAGATTTTCAGGGTTCAAACGTGTAAGCGATAAGGGTGAACCCACGTGGTCAGCCAATTGACGCAGTGGCCTTTGTGGAGCTGCGCTAGATCTGCGCTTGGGCTGTGTTCCCCGAAAGCACTGATGCTAATTTACATAGTTGGAATCCATAATTGTGAATAGATGAACTATTTGGGAAATGCACCCCTGCGTATTTCACACTCACGAGCTTTGTCTCTGTGCCCTGTTCACTCCCACAGCCGCGCTGGACTCTCCCCACCTCTCTCTCCCTCATATCACAAGTATTGCTTTTTTCACATTTAGCCTTGTTTGCCAACCAATCAGAGCAGAGCTCATTGACAGAGGGGACACGTTCTCAAAACATCCTGTTCATCAGAGTCGAGAGAATGACAGGCTGTGAATAGCCTATAAATCAGATGTATTGTGAGACTTTTTTGCGAAAGAGTTAAATGTAACCTCCTTTTTGGAATATAAGAATACAGTAATTTGGAAAAGAAACAACAATATGGGACTTTTAATGAAATAAAGCGGAAACAGTTGAAAATATATTTCATCTAGCAAGGCTGTGTAGTGAAGTATTGTATAAAAGTAAACTAAAGTCTAACCTACACAAAGGGAGTGAACCAACTACAGGAAGTACCGTGGCAAGATGGCTTTCACTTTGAAGCCTTTAAACCACAATTACACAATGCTTTAAAAACAGACCTAATCAGCAGCACTTTGCTCTGTAATCTCTAAACCAAGATGAGGAAACTAACAGCGCTCTGAAGGTGCCAAATAGTCGGTGCCCAAATTCCAGATGCTTCAGTCAGAGAAACGACAAAATTAAGAGAGCGAGGAGAACTGTGACAGAAATTATGACGACTTTTGCCAAACGCAAAATGGCTGCTCCAAAAATGAGCTGTCGCCACAAGTCGGGGGCACAGATGGACACTTGATTGGATAGTAGCTCATAACCACTCAATTACACCTCTAAAAATCGCCGCAGAATTGAATCAATACATCTCTGAACCAGTCTCAACACAAACAGTCCATTGTAAGCTTCACAAAAGCTGGCATTTATGGCAGTGTTTCCAGTTATTTATTGGACTGTGTGAATACAATATGTTAGGTCTGAAGCTGTATACTTTGTTGACTAAAATTAGAGGGGTATATATTTTTTTTCCCTTGACCACTCTGCTTTGCTTGGCCCATCTCTGACCACTGTTTTCATTCATGTACTAGGTTTATAACGAAAAGCCTTAAACCCTTGTCTTAGCATATTAGCTAAATATTTCCCCTCTTTAAACCAATTAGTGTTGGCAGACAGCTTAGCTTGGTTTTGATTTCATTTACGTATATAGCCTGATGGTGGAGCTCTTTGAAACTTGTTTGTCTCCAGAGATTTTGGAGCTGCCCAATATGGCTACAAAGTTCAATTTTCTAAAAGTAAAAATTCATCATTAACATGGTTGTACTGCTGCCCATAAATAAGCACACCGTTAGGGTTATACTTGTATACAACATTTAGTGCTGTTGGTATTTGTGTGCTCTTGTCAAAAAAAAGTCTGAACTGTTGTCAACAACATTTTCTACGTACAAATTTACTCTTAACCCTTAGAGCGCTGAAATAAAATTTTTAAAAAATATAAATTTAATTATCGTGTTCTGTTGAAGACCTATCATGCGGCAACTTGTTTAAAGGAGCTCCCCTGCGGGAGCTCTTTTAAACGAGTTGCCGCATGATAGGTTTTCAACAGCTTTGTTTCTGATATTTGAGCAGCAATAGCTGCATTTAGCGCTCTCGGGGTTAATTATTTGTGTGAGGACTAGGAAAAGGGGTCACTTGGGTCATTTTATGAAAATGTAGATTTTTCCTACTAAATCAAAGAGTGATCCAAGTTTTTCGTTTTGATTAAAAAAAATTGGGGGAATTTTTGCACAGCGAAGTGTTGTAAATTGACAGTACAGTAGTGCTGGGATATCACTGAGACATCCGTTAATCTCAGAATGCAAAAAAATCCCAAGGGACCCCTTTTCCTAGTCCTGCACACATTTGGCCATTCATTAACCGTAGCCATGCTGAGTATTAGAGATTGTAGGCTGATTGAGGCCATATATTTTTGTGGACAACTTCATTGTTTCCCCCTCTCGTACCCAGTGGTCCTTGTGGCGTAGCACAGGAGTATGACTGGTACCATTTCACCTTCACCAAAAATCTAATCAAATTAACATTCACTCTGTAATCACTTTCTCTCTCGTCGATGGAAAAGTCCTGATTAGGTTTACCGATGATCTGTTGCTCTGCGGTTCCCTTGCTGTGTATTTCATAATTAGAAGCAGCCATATTTATTTATTTATTTATTTATTCTCTTGATATGAGAATTCACCGCAACGGATAGAGAGGCCATCTTCCTTGGTCGGGTTCATTTAGTAATCTGTATAACAAAATGTTGTGTGTGTAAAATAACTGCCCTAAATGTTAACCCTTTGCTCTCAACGGACCGGGTGTGGGGCCCGGAATAGCTTCACATAATCATTGTCAATTAAAATGGGCGTGTAATGTACACGGTGGCAAATTTGTTGTATCTTTTTCCGCGGAGGTAGGGCCTCAGGCCTCTGAAACGTTTGTTAATATTCAGGCCAAATTATTTTTGAAAAAAACCATTTGTAGTTAAAAATTTCTTTCTGTTAGTTGTGGAAGCCCCGGAACATCAAGGATATATGAATGACAAGTTTGAATGCTGCTGAAAAAAGATTTGCTTCACTCAAAATTGGATATCGCCCGAAACTGGAGACTGCGCTTATTCCAAAAAGACCAAGCAGACAGTTAGTAGTGAACCTCAGTGCACAAGTAAAATGTAAAGAAATTTACAGGACAGCAGAATATTGTGTTTTTGTTTCATTTCTTGTTGAATATCAATCCAACTCGGCCATATCCCCAACGAAACTTCGGCCGAAGATGTTTTAAACAACTTAGTTGTTTCATCTTTATGGTGTTCAGCAGAAGTTGAGTTTTTGCATTTATTGTATTGTTTGTTTGTTTTTTATGTGTGTGTTGGTGTGTGTGTGTGTGTGTGTGTGTTTGTAACGTCGGCAAATTTCAAAAGTTTCTGTCAGTTTGGGGTTACATCCAGCGTGTGAACCCATGGGTTCAATAACATCGGATGAAGCTGTGCAGTTTTCCATTAGTATGCAGCCTCAGCGCGCAATATCCGCAGTATTTCAATTTTTTTGGGTGCGGGGAAATGCGACTCGAAATTTAGTTTCATTTACATTCATATATCTTGGCTTGAGGGTCTTTCAGCAGTCTGACTTCCCTTTGATTCATGGCCCTCGATGAAAGCCCACACAAAGTTTCAAATTAGAGAACAAATGTTCTGGCAATGCGATGCATGAGCTTTGGTCTGCTCCAGCGACCTCCTCCGATTCCATCGATTCCTGTCTTTCTCAGAAGGTCAGTCTCGGTGTGCTCAATCCTCTCATGCGAGTGCCTGCGCGTGGAGCTCTGTTATTGAATCCAACGGTTTTTTTAAGAGTAAAGAATTGTGCAAATTAAGTAAGATTTAACTTGGTAAATATATCAGTGAGTAAGATCTCTCGACAATTCAGAGCAGTGTATTCCCCTTACTGCTTTTCTGCTCAGAAAAGTCATCAATAAACAGTGTTTGATGTTTTGATGCAGAGCGGAGTATTCCATAGCGTCAGAGTTTGTCCTTATTTTTATTTTGCAAAACATCTAAATAGACCAGTGTGAATCTTCTCCTGAGTTGCCGCAGTTTTATTAGCTTTCCCTGAAGAGTGAAATATAGGCGAGAGGCTCACTGTCCGTGAAGGAATGTGGCCTGTTGCAACAGTTTATTTCCGGTCAGCAGCCTAGACCTGCATTCACACTATAAGCAATTTTAGATGGGTCATTCAAGTGCACGAGGCTGAAGGAGGGGCAAGATCTTCACAATGCATTATTCTTGGTGGTCTCGCGCTGCTACATAAAAAGACGAGTGTTTACCATACATAATTTACATTTCTATTGAAATGTAAGGACACCATAGCTTGATCTGGACATATCTCTAATTTTTAATCAAATGAGTGATCAGTTTTCATTTGTCCCAATGAAAGTAGATCATTAAATTAACTTTTATTACTCAATTGCAAGCTGGCTGGCTATCTTTACCAAAAAGATTACCAAAAAAGTATTGTAAAACTTGCTTTCAATGTATTATTTGGGATTGTTGTCTGTGGCCAGCAACTACCAATCAAGTACCTTTTTTGGCTCCTGTCCCTGAAGTTTTTTTTTTCTTTTCTGTAATTGCATTTGCGGGGCCCGAACAAAAACATAAGTGCGAATGGTATTCCACATCAAAACTGCGCGTTTGACTCCATTCCGGTGATTTTGTGATTGGAAGAGATAACACACCTGTGGTTGTGGGTTCGAATCCGGCCTGGGGCCTTTCTCTGTGGAGTTTGCATGTTCTCCCCATGTTCGGGTGGGTTTTCTCCGGGTTCTCCGGTATCCTCCCACAGTCCATAGACATGCATATCAGGTTAATTGGTATGAGTGTGATGGTCCAAGAATGGTGTGTGCGCCCTGCGATGGATTGGCAACCTGTTCAGGGTGGGTCCCTGCCTTTGCCCGTGGTCAGCTGGGATAGGCTCCAGTTCGCCCCGTGACCCTAGTGAGGAATAAGCAGGTATAGAAGATGAATACATGAAAGACATATTTATCATCAGTGTGTGCGGTAGAGGTTTGGTTTGCCAGTCAGATCAGCCACTGTTATTGCATCTGTTATGAGCCACCATTAATGCATCAAAAATCGTAAACTGGCGATTTTTGTCAAGTAAAGAACATGCACCTAGCTGGTGTTACCGCTGCCTCCTTCAGTCCTCTGAGAATCACGTTTCAGTTTTGCAAACGGATCAGTGATATGAAGAGGGACGCAAGAAACAGCAAAGCATGGAAGGGTTTTGGGGATGGCTAGAGTAGGTCAATTCACCAAGAACTGTGTTTTGTACAAGAAAATGGAAGTCATTTAAGCTGCATGCAAAACTGCACTTGAGGTACTAAAACAAGGGCAAGACTACAATTGATTATTTGTTGTACCTCCCCACACAGAAAATATTCACATGGAAAAATACTCCTTCACCCTCCCCTTAACATTTGGCATCACCACCATTTTGAGGGCATTTTGAATGGGGTATACAGTATAACGAAACTAAGAATTAATAATAGAAGGAACCAGTATGAACAATCAGCATTTATTTGCAAACAGCTTTGCAGGCTTGGATTCAATCCCAAGAGACCATCACAGAGCAACAGCTTTTGCATTAAATGGTGAACAGAGTGAGTCAAAATGCAAAGCAGGTCTGCGGCACAATGTTTTTTGCATTGACACACCCTCTAATGTGCTGTCCAACCCGACGTGATGCAAACGCCTTTATCCCAGAACAGGAAATTACCAAACTGAGCGAACTCGAAAAAAATATGCTGTTTGCGATAGACAAAACTGCTCATAGCGTTACCACCGCAGGCATTTACATTTGCAAAGGCACAAAAATAGAGTCCTTTACTCATGACCATGAGCCATTTCTCTTTTACTGTGCTGGGAAGGACAGTTATTCACAAAATGGAGCAAAGTTAGCAAAATAAAAAGCTCAAAATTTAGCTTGTATGTTGCCGAGTGCAGTTGAACTGTGGGCAACATTTATCAAGCAGCTTTCATAGCTCAGTTTCCCCATTGCAGGATCGCTGATGCATCCTGAGAAAATTAATTTCTTGCAACCGGGCAACCAAATTGCTCATCGTATGAATGCGGGGTTAGCAGGTGCTTGTGAGAGAGTGCTCCTGTACTGGAAGTAGTAAGACCTGTTTGCCCTCACTTTAAAACTGTACTAATCTCTATTCCTTATCCATGTTAATTCCCTCTGTTTATTGTCGTGGCAGCTATCATTTTCTGTCACACCATTTTTTCAATGGAAGTAAAATTTTATCTTGGTGTAACCTCATATACTCGGATCCAGAATTTTTCTGTTGCCCTTGAAAAAGATTCATAAAAAGGCATACCAGCAAGATTAAATGACACTACGATTTTTATTGAGATAAATTGCAAGTTTCTCTCTTTAAAACGATCAGTATTTTAGATAAGTGCTTTAACGATTATTTAATGGAACCGACCAAGACAATGCACTTTTCAAGTGCTCTATTTATTCGCAAGTCAGATTCACAAGTACTTGGACCCTTGCAATTACTACTTGGGGCTTCTTAGAAGGCTAATGGCACGGCAAACTTTTCCATCATTTTTAAGGAGAAGATTGAGGCTGGTTGCCTGACATAATAGTTATCGTAATAATTTTGCCGTTTTGTGGTTGCGGTGACCGGTATTCAGTTCTCTCAAATTAGCCCAGCAGTCGATGTTGTCCTGATAGTAACCTCAACCTGTGATGGAGGGGGACACGGAGATCAATACGGAGGTAAATGGCAGGATGAGAAATGGGTTGTGTTCGCGGTAGTGATGGATATATGAGGAGATGAATGGAAACAGAGAACAGCGGGGAAGCCTTGGGCCATCACTGATGAAAGACCAGTCACAACACCTTGTACGTCAAATGCATTGTAAAGGCTGACACTAACCTCACCCTTTCTCCCTTCTTCGCATCGAGAGTGCTCCCGTTTTCCCAACAATCAACACTGAGCTTGCGTCTCGGTGCAGCGGGCCGTCTCTATAATGTCAGTCACCGATATGCTGCATGTATATATGCATGAGCTGAGAGTGCACTTTTTATATGTGATGGGCTTTTAGCTGACCAACTTTTCAATATTATTTAATCCTGGCTCACTTAATAGCGCCTGTAATCATCACGCTAGGGCTGTCATTTTTCAAAGCAACTTTGTGTTAAAGCCCTGATATAACTTTAATGTGATAGAGGATTAAATATATATTGGAAACATGGAAACTGCATAAAAAAAACTTGAATATTTATACTGCTTTGTGTTAATAAGGATGAATACATCATGTTGACAGCCAAAGCTTGTCATATAGCAACTTCATTTAATCAACAACATACATCGTGTGTTTTTTTGTTGGCCATCCATTTTCAGCTGATAACCAGTTCGCTGTGAGGAGGAGTGTGGGTTTGGTGACTAGAAAGCTAGTGTTTTGAACCCATGGTCAATTTTTATTTCAGTTTAGAAAGATAAGTGTTTTTTGTAGAATCAAAAATATATGTCTCCCAGTTCATGTAATGATTGACTGAGTTTGTGCATTGTCTCAGTTAAGAAAAGTATTTCATGTGATTTAATTTAGATACACTGAATTAACTGGATTGCCGTGCAGGACTGTGCAATTACCCCTGGCCATAGAGAATGGAACCTGATTTCCTGAACTAATAACTGAAGCTAATTCCGCTTCATTGCTTGTAATTCAATATTTAGTTGCGCTGAAGTTTGTTGACTAATTTAGCAGTGGAAAGTTCTGATTACTTCTTTGGTGACAACTGATGATACCTCGACAATAAGGGCAACGTATCACCTGGTGAGCCCAGTCTCCTCCTGACGCGCCACATGGTGACCTGACCAAGCATTGATATTCGACGTAACAGGAGGCTTTTGGGGTGCTTATTTGACGCCAGTTTAAAACCAACCCTACCCCCAACCCCTAACACTTAACCCGAACTCCAACCATAATAAGGATGCTAAAAGCCCCCTTTCTCGTCATGTATTGACGCTTGGTCAGGTAGCGTCACTATATGAGGAGTCGGAGTTGAGAATATTTTGACCTGGCACTCAGTGTCTGTCTTCAACCTTGTATTAAACATACAGCTTAACATCAGCTTATGTTTTCTGCCCAGGGTTGAATTGCTTGAGCGTTCTTTCATTGTTAAAGGAGCATGACACTTATATATAGTGTACTCAGTCAACTGAACTGAACTCAGTCAAGTATGAATGGGACATTCAGGAATGATGCCAGATCATTTTTTAACATCCATAAACAAAGCATTTGATTGATTTTCTCCCACAGAGTTTTTTCTCCTGGTAGACTCTATTCCATGGTACATAAACCGCAGTGTTTCAATTTTATAGTGCACTCCCTGCGAATGCTTACTCGCCACGGAGAATCGCACTGTAAGAATACAACTCAGAGCATTTATTAAGGACAATAAATCTTCCCAAAATAAACTTGAATATGAATCATCTTAATTCATAAATGCAGTTCTGTAAATAGTGCATAGACTGTGTACAGCTAGTTATTTAGTACACTGTTAACCAGCGTGTTGTCGGCAGGGATCGCTCTCTCCGTGATCACACTCTTATTTCTCCTTCACGTGCAACATACAGTAATAAACCAAGCGAGTTTATGCCAAATAGAATATTGTTTTATCAGCCTGAAGCGCTCCTGTTTATTGAGAAAACAAAGGCGACTGAAGGCTCCATTGACTGCCAGTAAGAGTCACTGTTCTTTCAGAAAACATAGCAAGTGTCTCAGCATTAGACAGCCCTCTCTTCGAGACTGCGCACTGTAAAAATGGCTGCAAGATTTATTATTCCACGACGTTTTAGGCTGCCAAATCAAAGAAGTCAACCCAACTTCAAATCCGTAATTTTGTTTAGAAAATTGCTAAATTTACTTGAATTGACAGTGCAAACCATTTTGAATCACTAAAGAATAAAACAAAAATTGTTAAAAAGTATTAAGTATTGTTTGCATTTTCATAATGGACTTTGTTGTGCTTCATGAGATGTTTAGCTCTGGGATGGATTGCCTGTTAACATTGGATCTTACGAATAAATAGTGTTGGACACTGTGCTTAATGGTACGGGGGCCCAGAAGGGTCATAACACCTGCAGATGCCACAACACCTGCAAACTCAGAAAACATCAGCAAATTCAGAAAACACTTTCATCGATTTCACAACACATGAACCGCAAATGCCAAAACACCTGCATATTCAGAAAACACATGCAAACTCACAAAACACATGCAAACTCTGTAATGACAATGGACATATTTCCCGGGGGGACCATAATCAGTGACGGACCCAAATACGGTTGCTGGTCCAACACGATCCATGCGAAGAAAATTTCCGAAGAGTTACGCGTTCTTTTAATGGACCACCGTGGTTTTGTTTAATTTCATCATATTAAGGCAGTGTCCACATTACGAATTAGTCCACCTAGATAATTGTTAAACGTTCTGCAAACTTTGTTAGCTGTAAACTAGCTGGCTAGCGTTTCTACATTGCTGTCCCAAGACGAGCGCACCGCACCTTTCATAGTGCAATTTCGTGCAGATACGAACACTTTTCCCATTCTTTAGCGCTATTACCTCTCCTGCTACGGACCCTACTACCATTTTTTTAAATCGCTCATGTATCTGCTCATGCTGCGTTCCATTTGTACTGGGAAGTCGGGATCTCCGAGCTCCCAGTCGGAAATTTCAATTCGAGCGCCCCCCTAAGTAGGATTTTCAACTCGGAAAGTCGGAGATTCTTCACCTACCCCGAATGCCGACTTCCGAATTGAAGATGGCTGCACCATATATCAACAGCAAGCGAAACCTGTGACAATAAACTGCATTTGCAATTTAGGGTCATTTGTGTTTCATTTAATAAGTCGTACGTTACACGCAGAACTTAAAAAAGTTCATCGGCGGACTTGTTGCTCCGGTGTTAGCACTTAAAAAATATTGAATAATGCGTTGTTATCAACTAGTATAGCTAAGAATAGCTAATACAGGCTATCCTTGTCAGATGAGGCACCACTGACCCCAAGTCAGTTTTCCCACTCACATAATGGAAGGCAGCCTGCTTGGGTATGACGTTGTTCCCAACCTCGACCTACCGATCCAAATATCGCAGCATTAGTGCCATCACCACATGTCTCACAAGTCAACATGAGTGATTTTAAAAAATTGGCAGGAGAGGGAATAGTGCTAAAGAACGGGCAAAGTGTTAGTATCTGCACGAAATTGCACTATGAAATCAGAATTGACATACATACTATGCGACAGTGATAACTTTCAAAAATGGTAGTGCGGTGGGCTCGTCTTGGGACAACAATGTAGAAACGCTAGCCAGCTAGTTTACAGCTAACAAAGTCTGCAGAACGTTTAACAGTTATCTAATTGGACCAATACGTTATGGGGACACTGCCTTAATATACTGAAATTAAATAAAACCACTGTGGTATCCGACATCGCTAAGTCCGTTAAACAAACATGTTAAGTCTTCGGAAACAATTTTCTTCGCATAGATTGGTCGGGACCGGAAACCGGGTGTGGGTCCGTCACTGGTTATGGCCCCCCTGGGAAACATTTCTGTTGTCATTAAAGAGTTTGCGTGTGTTTTGTAAGTTTTCATGTGTTTTCTGAATATTCAGGTGTTTTGGCATTTGCAGTTCATGTGTTGTGAAATCAATGACAGTGTTTTCTGAATTTGCAGATGTTTTCTGAATATGCAGGCGTTTTGGCATTTGCAGTTCATGTGTTGTGAAATCAATGACAGTGTTTTCTGAATTTGCAGATGTTTTCTGAATATGCAGGCGTTTTGGCATTTGCAGTTCATGTGTTGTGAAATCAATGAAAGTGCTTTCTGAATTTGCAGATGTTTTCTAAGATTGCAGGTGTTGTGACCCTTCTGGGCCACCGTATAACAGGGCACTCCACCTCAAACATTATCTGGACACCTCTGTCGACTTTTTGAGTACATAAGCACCTCCAGTTTTGCAAACCGTCCTTTCTGTCTACAAATGACGTAGGGTACTATTGAAGCTGTATTGATTTTACTACCCTGAGCTTGAGCCGAATTTGCATTTGCTTGAGAGCTCTGCTCAGGCTGCTGCTCTGGCTAGTAAAATCAAGAGAGCCTCCGTTATTTTAGAAACCTCTTTCAAAAGACACAATGAACACTTAACAGGTAAATAACTGACTTTGTCTGTGTACAAATGGTTGGTTATGTGGCTTGTTTGCTTACGATGGTAAAATCACTTTTAAAAAGACAAAAATGATGACATGGGTTCAAGTGGTCACATGGTTGCATGTTAGCTGGTGAAAGGCTAACACATAGCAGCTTTCAATATCTATAGATAGATGTAATGAGAGTTTACAAAAATTTCTGATGGAGTGCTCAAAAACTCAATGGTTATGAGCCTACATTGTGTTTTTGACGTTTGGGCGAAGGCGGTGATGACTTAAAATCACCTCAACTGTGGCCCAAAGAAAACAAGGCGTAACACCTCAGGGAAAGATGAGCTCAGAAGAAAATCTTTGTGGGCTCTGGATATTAGTGGCTCATTTCCTTTATGTCTTTGGGCATTAATTTCTGAATTTAAAGGCCTTTCTTTTGTTTTGATTTCGCCCACGTGGATTTTGAGTTTTAAATTGAATAATAGGGCCGGAGGCCACTCTTTTCAAAATTTTTTTTGGTGTTTTCTGCCTGTTCACCAAATGGTGCTGTGACTAAAAGACAGCTTCTTTGCAAAGAAAATCCATGGTAGTTCACTACTTGTCAATAGGTCTTTGAAGGAGCACATCTTTTGTTTTTAGCCAATCAACACTGAAAAAGTTATTGTGAGACCACGTGTTATCGTTATACAGCAACCATTTTGATACCCAGTGTCCTTTCATTGCCAGCTAAATATTTACATAAATATATATATATATAGTGCCCTCCGCAATTATTGGCACCCCTGGTTAAGATGTGTTCTTTAGCTTCTAATAAATTCAGTTATTTTCTAAATAATATAGGACCACAATAAAAAAAAGAGGAAAATCCTACCTTTAATTCAAGGGCATTTATTTGTTAGGAAAAAAAATCCCAATGGGGAAAAAAAAAAAGAAATAATTATTTTACATCAAATCATGTGTGCCACAATTAGTAGCACCCCTGATTTTAATACTTTGTACAAACCCCTTTTGCCAACAAAACAGCACCTTATCTTCTCCTATAATGTTTCACAAGATGGGAGAATACAGAAAGAGGGATCTTCGACCATTCCTCTTTGCACAATCTCTCCAAATCATCCAGCGACCTGGGTCCTCTCCTCTGCACTCTCCTCTGCAGATCACTCCACAGGTTTTCAATGGGGTTGAGGTCTGGGGACTGAGTTGGCCATGGGAGGAGCTTGATTCTGTGTCTGGTGAACCATTTCTGTGTAGATTTGGCCACATGTTTAGGGTCATTATCCTGCTGAAAGACCCAGTGACGACCCATCTTCAGCTTTCGGGCAGAGACCACCAGATTTTGATTTAAAATGTCTTGGTATTTCAAAGCGTTCATGATACCATGCACCCTAACAAGGTTCCCAGGGCCTCTGGAAGAGAAACAAGCCCACAGCATCACCGATTGTCCCCCATACTTCACAATGGGCATGAGGTGCTTTTCTGCATACTCATCTTTTGTGTTCCGCCAGACCCACTTAGAGCTTTTTGGCTAAAAACACTTTATTTTGATCTCATCTGACCAAAGCATACGGTCCCAGTTGAAGTCCGAGTACCACTTAGCGAACTCCAGACGTTTGCATTTATGATTGTGAGTGAGAAAAGGTTTTTTCTATGCATGCCTCCCAAACAGCTTGTTGGCATGTAGATTGCGCCAGATGGTTGTTTTGGAGACTTTGTGACCCCAAGATGCTACCATTGGTTGCAATTCTTTAACAATGAGCTTTGGAGAACTTTTTATTTCTCTTACCATCCTCCTCCTTGTGCGTGGTGGCAAAATAACCTTGCGTCCTTGACCAGGCTTGTTTACCACTGTTCCAGTTGTTTTAAACTTCTTAATGATTCCTCTGACAGTAGATATGGGCAGGTGCAGGCGAGGGGCTATTTTCTTGTAGCCATTGCCTGACTTGTGAAGGTCGAGACACATCTGCCTTACTTGAATGGTGTGTTCCTTTGTCTTTCCCATGTTGAAGAGTGGATAAGAGAAATGGCCTCTGTGTCACGTCATATTTATACCCCAGGGAAACAGGAAGTGATGAATTACTAATTTAATGTTCCTAGATATTCTGATCAACTTTGTAAACTACTGTAGAAATGACAGAAATGCTTCAATTACATTTATTTCCTAGGAATTGTTAGGGGTGCCAATAATTGTTGAACAGGTGATTTTATGAAAAATAATCATTTCTTAGTCAGGGTTTTTTTTTTTTTCCTTTAAAATTCACTTGAGTTGAAGGTTACATTTTTTCTACAATTTTAAGTATGAGAGTATGCTTCTGCAAAAAACATTTAATTTCTTTTAAGGCTTTTAGCACATCTTAACCAGGGATGCCAATAATTATGGAGGGCGCTGTATATACTTAGCGCCATTAAAAACACAGCAGTGAGGTATGAACTGTATTTGCGGCAAATTGAAGAATCGATAGATTTTTATTGCTTTTCCAGTGAGGCACGAGAGGAAATAAAAAAAAGTGTGTGGTATTGTAATCCTGACGCGCCACGTAAACACGCCAAACACTTCAGTAATAACAAACATTGAGCTGTTCATGATGTGTACAGTGACACTTGACTTGTTCATTTGGGCTTGGTCAATAGCCTACATAGAGAGGTGGTGCGTCATTTGCACTGTCACCATTCAAAAATCAGTCGGCTGTCTATCCGAGAATGGAACACAGGCGCTGTCACTGACCGACCCTGCTTGTGGTAGCTCAAGAGCGCCACATCTGGTTACAGCCTGTACCTGACAGGTTCTGAACAACAACCCGAAACTGATCATGAGATGAGGGGTCCGAGACATCTGAGGGTGAGCGCAAGTGTCGTTTGACACCGTCTACGTGAGCAACACATGCATGCATGCGGACCGACAGAAAGCCCAGTTTTTGCCCATTTACGCATGGCTGCCCTTACCGTGGTCGGTCTGCGACAGTCCCTGTTTTCCTTTCTCAGACAGAAACAGGGAAATAAAGTGCCAAAAAAAATTACACAGAGGCAGGTGCCCACAGTCAGAAGTGAAGAGTTCCAACTCCTGTTGATGGGCAAAAATGGGTTTTCTGTGGGGGCCGTGTGCACGCATGTTTTGCTCATGTAGACGCCGTCAAACAGTACTTGCGCTCACCCTCAATCGTCTCGGAATCCTCATCTAATGATTAGTTTTGGTTGCTGTCCGGAATCTGTCACGTACAGACTGTAACCAGATGTGGCGCTCTTGAGCTGCCCTAAGCGGGGTCGGTCAGTGACAGCGCCTGTGTCCCATTCTCAGATAGACAGCCGACTGATTGTTGAACAGTGACAGTGCAAATGACACACCGCCTGTCGGCGGGTGAGATCTGCCCGTAACATGCCAAAGGCTCTTTTTCTCTCTCCTGTGTCACAAGCCGTTCCATTTTCTTGATGCAGTAGCATTTTTCGTTTTTTTATTTTTTTGTTGGCTTTATGTAGGCTATTGACCACACCAAAAAGAACAAGTCAAGTGTCACTGCACACATCACAAACAGCTCAATGTTTGTTATTACTGAAGTGCTTGGCGTGTTCATGTGATGCGCGTCAGGATTACAATACCACACGCTTTTCTTTATTTCCTCTCGTGTCTCACTGGAAAAGCAATAAAAATCAATTGATTCTTCAATTTGCCGCAAATACAGTACATACCTCACCGTTGTGTGTTTAATGGTGCTTAGTATACTTTAAAACAGGATTCATCAAATGATTGGGAAAACAATTACTGAAATAAGGGGTTTTTGGATTAAATATGGTCAACTTATTAACGTGACATTTTCTGGTTCAATTTTATAAACTTTCACTCCGAATCATTCAAATTCAATGTTTATTTTTTGGGGGCCTATGTTTTATAGTTGTAATGTTGACTCTTTACATAGAGTGAATGAAAAAGAGTTGCTGATGAGGCTGCTACAACTTTTTATTATTTTTTATTTTATGCATTATTGTCGAAAATCGTCACCTTTTTTGTGAATTAGTTTGTCAGCACTTGCCAATGGACCAAAAAAAAAAAAATGGGAAAAAATTTTCCCTAAATGATCAAATGCCGCAGGCGTGCAGAAGTCGGTCTGTAAGGCAGGCTGATTGCACTTTGATGGCAAAGAGCTCTACCCTGTAATTTGCTTAGAGGCCCCATGAGGGGAGTGTGAGGGAACCAGGACTGAGTGTACTAATGCAGAGAGAGCAGATAACTGGAGTGGATCATGCAGTCTCTACAATGTAAAAGGGTTTTTTATTTCAGTTCCCAAACCCAGTTGTCTAAGAGGATACTTTTTTCTGAGCTGTTGTGTTTTTTTCAGATTTCAGGAGTTTGTATTTTAATTCATTTACATTTGAAGGGTTCAGTGCAATAACATTATATGTTCAGCTTTATGGAAATGGTGATTTGAATAGCTTTGACTATTGCTGTTTTTCATCTATACAAGAGCAATTCATGTGCTTTACAGTGGCATTATGGCCAGTATGCGACACTGACCAGTACACAACATGAGCACACGGTGAAGGGATACTCTGGGTAACACCATAAAACCCTGGTCCTCAAATCACCGTCCTCGAGGTTCGAGAACTGCTGGTTTTCCACACAACCTTTACCTGGGAGTCAGGTGTATTGACAGTCTGGCCAATCAGAGGCATTAGGCATTAATCTACTGACCATGGATATAAGAAAACCTGGGCTGGATTAGGATTCAAGGTCCAGATTGTGGGATCTTGCCACAAAACATGAGATTGGCATTTGGCAAGTTACTGCACTGGACCCTTCATTTTTTATTTCGATTTTTTTTTTTTTTTTAATCCGGAAAAGAACAACTTACCTTTCAACTTGGCATTTAGTCAGCTTGGACCAAGTCTGACTTAAAGTTAAACACGCAGGTCCATGTTTTCATATGAATTCTTTATAACATTAATTATGCACTGATCAGCCATGACAATATAACAGGTGAAGTGAGTAACATCAGTTTTCTCATTACAGTGGCACCTGTCAGTGGGTGGGATATTGTATTAGGCAGCAAGTGAATATTTTGTCCTCAATATTGATTTGTTGGCAGCAGGAAACAATGGACAACGTAAGTATGTGAGCGACTTTGAGAGGGGCTAAAGTGTGATGGCTCGATGACTGCACCATGACCGGGTCAGAGCGTCTCCAAAACCGCAGCTCTTGCGGGGTGTTCCTGGTGTGCAGTGGTCAGTACCAACCAAAAGTGGTCCATGAACGGCAAACCAGTGAACCGGCAACAACAGGTTCATGGGCGGTCGAGGCTCACTGATGCGCGTGGGGAGCGAAGGCTGGCCCCTGTGGTCTGATCGAGCTGAGGGAAAAAAAGGTTATTCTGGTTCTGATAGAAACGTATCAGTACATGTGGCGAATCGCAGTTTATTGGTAATGGGGCATTGTAGCCTCAGACCGGTCAGGATGCCCATACTGATGCCTGTCCGCCGCCGAAAGCGCCCACAGTGGGCGCATGAGCATCAGAACTGGACCATGGAGCGCTGGAAGGCAGCGGCCAGGTCTGATGAATCATGTATTTTTTTTTTTACCTCACGTGGAAGGCAGGGTGCTTGTGCATAGCTTACCTGGGGAAGGTATGACTCATCAATACACTGTGGGAAGAGTGTGTTGTGCAGTGTGAGACTGTGTGATTCTTTGGGTAATATTCCGCTGGGAAACCTTGGGTAGTGCCAATCATGCGGATGTTACTTTCACTCGTGCCACCCACCTAAACATCATTGCAGGCCAAGAACACCCCATCATGGAAACCGTATATCTTAACAGCAGTGGCCTCTTTCAGCAGGACAATGCACCCAGCCACTCAACAAAAATGGTTCAGGAATGGTTTTAAGAACACAACAATGAGTTCATGGTGTTGTCTAGACCTCAAAATTCCCCAGATGTCAATGTAACTGAGCCTCTGTGGGACGTGCTGGACTGACAAGCCCAGTCCATGGAGGCCCCACCTCGCAACATGCAGGACTTAAAGGATCTGCTGCTAACATCCTGGTGCCAGATACCACAGCTCACCTTCAGAGGTCTGGTGGAATCCATGCCGCGACGGGTCATGGCTGTTTTGGCGACAAAACGGTGACCTCTACAACATTGGAGAGGTGGTCATAATGTTATGCCTAATCGGTGTATGTTTGTCTTTTTGTTCTTTTCTGATGCAGCATTGTTATTACTCAACCCTAATCACAATGGTATTTATATCCATAATTTCCATGAAAACAGAATCAGACTCTGGACCTTTATAAACATCAGCTGTCATTCTTGACTTCTGTCTCTCAGAGTCCAAAGGTTTAGTGCTTTTCCTGTTCAAGTAGCCCTTTTTGTATAAAATTCAGGATGAAATCGATATTATGGTGAATTAAAAAGCATTTTTCCCTCCTCAACATACGTATCAATCTAGAGTTTATAGCACTGAACTGACAGGTGTCACCCTCACTCCACTCTCACAACAACTGCTGTGATAATTTCCCCGTGCCCTGAATGTGTTTATTCTGATCTATTTTCTCTTCTGTATATAAAAGGGGAAGCTGCCTAACGCATCTGATTGAAAAATAGAAGGCCTAATTGAAAGCTTTGGAAGTGCTAAGAGAGCGAAGAACATGCTGACAGACCTCTGCTTACAGATACTCTCTCTCTGTTCCTCAAAAACGAGCGCATGAGCTGATGCTTAATAGTGATACGTTTGGCCCCGCATATCAATTAAGAATTTTATTTTTAATGCCTAGAAAGCCTCACAGCAAGAAGGTTGTGGGTTCGAATTTGGCCTGGGGCGTTTGTGTGTTGAGTTTGCATGTTCTCCCCGTGTTCGCATGGGTTTTCTCCGGGTACTCCAGTTTCCTCCAACAGTCCAAAGACATGCATATGAGGTTAATTGGAGACACTAAAATGCCCAAATGTATGAGTGTGAGAGTGAATGGTCTGTGAATGGTGTGTGTGCCCTGGATTTGATTGGCGAGCTGTCAGGGGTGGGTCCCTGTCTTTGCCCGTAGTCAGCTGGGATAGGCTCCAGCTCGCCCAGCGACCCCAGTGAGGGATAAGCGGGTATAGAAGATGAATGAATGAATTCCTAGAAAGCATAAATTCATCACGTTGCTGTAGATGTGTGAACAGAATTTGAATAATGTCATGATGTTGTACTCAGAGTTTCCTGTACTTCTGACCATAAAATGCAGCACCATATTTTTGTCCAGACCACAGCAAAGTAGGGGCCGACCCTATAAATGCAGAAGTATGTGAGTGAGTGAGTGAGTGAAGAAGTAACTCCATTGGTTGGTCCAGTGCTGGTTAGCCCATAAAATAAACACGCAACAATCGCTAATACTGAAATAGCGAGCTAGTTAGCAATGTAGCTAGCAAGCTAAAATGATATCAAACTCTGTAAAGCAATAGTTAGCTAGATAGATAGCCAACTGGTTAACGGGTTGAAAGGCTAAACTCCGCTAACCCTGAAATACCGAGCTAAAAGTCTTGAAACGAACGTAACCTAACGAGTCAGTTCAGCGCCGAGTGGTTGGTTGCGCGAAAGGGATATTTTGTGCTGCAGTCTGCCTCAGAATGCAGTGGGTAACAGTGATTTTATACCGCCATGGAACGCAGCTCAGCCAATCACATTTAAGGATGGGAAGCACCCTTTTTATAAAGATGATTTTGTACTGCATGGACAGGGATTCTGAGCATTATTCTCACTTTATTTTTGGTGTGATTTTAGCAGATTTTTTCGGGAGGGTTTTTCTGGGGCAGGCGAGGATGCTAACTAATTATGTTTTTTGTATATGGCCTTATTTTCAGTTCATAATTTTCTCTACAAGTCTGCAGTTGAATTGGGATTGGAAAAATGGCCTGTCTGGGCATCAATCTGGGGGGTAATATATTATGTAACATATTGCAGAATTATTATAATTATTAGTATCCTTGAATAACTTGGTAATGTAACTGGTTTCTGTTAAAATTTTGGTACTACTTGTGACTATTAGAATTTGGGTAATATTTTTGCACTTACTGCATTAAGTATTATGTCACACAGCCTTCATTAGCTGGCGTTTTTATAATTTATCTAACAATTCTGTTGCTCCACCAGATGTTCACAAGGAAAAGTAATGGCTCAAAGATCAATCATTTCCAGTTATTAAATCAGAGAATGACGCATGAACTGGTTTAATTACAGGCTATAGCAACAAAATTAGCATCTTACCAGTTATCTGGAACAAATCTGATTTGTTAATTTGATTAATTTAAGAGAATTTAAGAGTAACAGCAAAAAATGAGTTATTGCATGAGAAAGTGATATTGTAATGTTACTTATTACATCTAGGTAAAGGTAATCTGTAATACATTATATGTCTTCCTGTTTAAAAGTGAATTCCCCAATATTGGTGGGCATTTTGATCATTTCACTAAGCAATGTACTATGCCTAATTCACTCCTATAAGAGATTCAACTAATTACCAGTCCTGGAGATGGATATTGTGTAATACATCTGCGTCAGCCATAAACTGGTCAAATACTATTAAGTAGTTAAAGTTAATGTTTTTTGATTTCTTTTTGATTTGTCTGTAGGTTCAACTCATACATTACAACCACGAGCTTTATACAAACTACACAGAAGCAGCAAAAAGCCCAAATGGATTGGTGATAGTGTCAATATTTATGAAGGTAAGTACCAAAGCATTATTCCTTCTCGTCCTATTCACTACAAACACCCATATATCAAGAGAATTGCAATAATATCATTAAAATATTGTGTTGTTTGTTGTAAAAAAACAAGATTTATGACCAGGCAGGTTTCCATTATGCCTGTTATTTAATTTTTATCAATTTTTTTTATTTTAGAATTCTAGTTGAAGCCATAGCTGGATGTGAAACTCAATGACATAATGGCGGACAGAGGTGTCGAGCAGAATGTTGTGATTTAGCACATAAATCGTGTTCCTTTGAGTACAGCCAGTGCTGTTAACTGGGCATTAAGTTGGACACCATTATACTGCCCTACAGACGAACATAGATTTCCACTGTAGATGCCCCATAGATTAGACGGTGGAGCACTTGTAAGTTCATTGTGCTGTGACATTTGGAAAAATTTTAATACACATTGGTCTGGCTAGTTCTGGAAAAAAGCACCTGAAACTTGGGAGCAATTTTCTGTAACTGTCACTCTGGAACAGTGTGACTCTTCCCGTGGCAGGCTATCACCATAGAAGGTTAAGGTCAATGATCGTCAAGGTCTGGTAAGGCGCCAATCCCATTAGAACAGCTGTAAAAAAGTTCATGAGTTGATCTAATTAGCCCCTCGGTGTCAATTACTACCTCCAGAGTATAAACCAGATCCCTTTAGTTGATTCCCACTCGTAAATAGCCCGGCCCCTAGGGTATTCTTTGTGGCAACGTATCGATCACTGCAGAGGAAAAACTATTCAATCAAACCAGTTTTCAAAACTGAGCTAAACTGCACTCAACTGCAGTCATCAATTCAGCCTCCCGGGCAGCCATCTTAATGTCATTACATATGCAAATATTCATCTTGTGTGCCTTACAAGGTTACAGGGAGCACAAGTTATTATCTTCAGATTCATTTAGGCCCTTTATTTTGTCAGAGGAGGAGTCGTTTATTGGATTAGCCTGTTGATATGATTAGCAGGACAGAGGGATATTGAACAGTTTGGTAAGTTGATGCTAACCGTGAGCCCCTGCTCTGGTCTGCAGGAACGTCTGTACTCTGTGCTCGCTGTCGTAGTATTTCACCTGGAAAAGTCTTCACTTTTCCTGTTCCTGGTGTACGTGTGAAGTAGCTGGTACAGAGGCTTCTGATAACACAGGGCAGGGGGTCCAGCATTCGTGGAGAAACAGTTGAGATGAACTAGGCTGAATGGAGACTCCGTGTACCGGTCAAAACAAAAACCCATCTACCTCCAAATTTAACAGTGGGGGAGGCAGCGGTCGCGCAGAATGGCCACTGTTAGCTGTGCGCTTCGACATCATCCGAGCATTTTTCTTGTATTCCGACCTCGGTCTTTGTCCGCATTTCTTTTATCCTTCTCCAATATAATCATTTCTGGGAAGAATGCGAGCAGAAAAAATGCTGTACAGAAAAAAAATCGTCATCTGAAAGTGATTGAAGAAGCAAAAAGCCAGATAATGACAAACCTTTCACGCTGGTTAAGGAGTAGAGAAGCAGGAAGTCGTTTTGTGTCACAACGGATGCGTAGATTCCCCTTTAATTATTTATGCCCCACCCTCTCTCAGGAAGTTTTTACATTTAGCTCTTTTAAAGGTCAACCAAAGGAAAGCCTCACAACTGAAGCGTATTATACCGGTATATCACATTAAGGAAGTTGAGAAAGCGCTTTAACAGCTCAGAGACTGTCACACACACCTGTTCCTAAAAAAAGTAAATATGAATTCACTGTTTTACAGAATCAACTAACTCGATAATGGGATTTAATACAAGCGAAACATTACCGCGGCTTGAGTTTTATTTATTTATTTATTTCTTGTGTGAACTATACGGCTTTTAAATCTAGAGCAGTGAAATGGGTCGAGAAGCATTTACATTTGGTGCTGAATCTGATTTATGGCTGATCACGAATTGACAATTGTCTAGCGGGCAGATCACTACATATCAGTAGCCAGGTTTGAAACTGAAAATGTGTTTCTTGTTTCATTGTATTCATTAAAAAATTGTATTTTTTCCCTCTGATCTTTCAGATAGCTGAGTCTTCAAATCCATTTCTCAACCGCATGCTGAACAGAGACACCATCACAAGAATAACATATAAAAGTAAGTGTCAGAGATTCAGAGCAAGCAATTTTTTTAAACATTCATAAATAATACATCAATATCTGAAGCATATGTTGAAAGACCGGCCCTCATTGGGCAATTCATGAATTTATGTTTTGAGGAGAAGTACCATCCTTTTGGATAATACATGTTTCCAGTCCCACTTTCACAACATCAACATCACAACATTTTCAAAAATATTTCAAAAAGGGCTGGGAAGGAATTTCAGCAGATGAAGGTTTATCAGTTTTACCGTCCACAGTGTTTGGCGCGTTAGACTGAGATTTAATATATGCAGCATAGAGTGTTACACCGGCAATCAAAATAACGTTCCACACATGTCATAAACTACAAGCGCAATTCACGTTTGCAGAATTGAATATAAAAAACCCACAAATGTAATAATTTTCCCTGAATCATAATACCAGTTGCCGAAATAATTCTAAGTATCCCATATATGTAATAACTAGGAAATTTCAGGGATATTGTTACACTTGGAAACATACACTCATCAAAAAAGTTAAGGACCACTGTTTACTTTTCGTATGGTTTACTTATGATACATATTAAGGAACCAAAAATGCTGAAATATGAACATCCTGAATGAACTCTTATACATGTTATTCAATTTCATGGATGGGTTGTTTTAATTATTGCATAAGATCTTTCGAAACATGTCACACCTAAAATTAGGTGTTTTTGGTGTGTCGGCTGACCACATGCAATGGTACAAAAGTGAATGCAAGAGTATTTTCTTGCGATTCCCACCAAGTTCGGGCAGCATTCTTACGAGAGAGATGCCCAGACGCCAACTGAGTGAAGCAGAGGTTGCCGGAGCCATTGGGATGCTGTAAGCTGGTCTCAGCCAGCGAGGAGTGGCTGAGATAATGGGTGTGTCCCACAGTGTGATTAGTCTTTCAAACCAGTGATACTGTTAGTCTGGAAAATAATCAAAGAGGCCCCGCAGTGGTCGACCATCAGCAACAACCCCGAGGAACGACCGCTACTTGGTAACTCTTTGTCGTCACAACCGTTTCTGTTGTGCGCTTAGACTCAATGATGACTTTGCTGCTGCAACTGGAGTGACTGTTTCAGATCAAAACATCCATTACCGACTTCATAGCACCAGTATGCATCCCAGGAGGCCATTGCAAGAGATCACGTTGACCCCTGCTCACAGGCAGGTCCGTCTCAACTGGCCACGTAACCATGTGGGATGGACCTGACAGCAATGGCGTCGTGATCTGTTCTCCAATGAGAGCAAATTCTCCCTTGATCACAATGAAGGGCTTTTGAGAGACTGCAGACGACAAGGAGAGAGAATTGCAGACTGCTGTATTGCTGAACACGACTGCTACTGGGGAGGCAGCATCATGGTGCGGGGCCATCGACTGTGTAAAAAGATGGACGCAGCACCCAGGTCTGAAAAGTGAGGCCAATGCGAAAATCTCTAAAAATTGCATTTTATTTAATGGCCATCAGATGGCGACGTCAGTGATTGCTGAAAGAAGTTCAATGCTATAGAAGTCCATGGGAAAATGGACTTTCCACATTATTTTATGGTATCTATTGCAAGTTTCAAGTCTCTTTCGATATATTATGGTGCTCATTTTTGTACATTATCGTCCCAAATAGACTAGAATGAAACCAGAATATGCTTTACGGGTGTGGCTATCCTCTGGTCCTGGTCAGACATGGTTAGATCCACCCGTAGATCCACCCCTTGCTCCTCCCTGGATCTTCAATTCACGCTCTCGTCCAATAGGAATGACATCCGGTATCAAAATGAGAAAATGGCACTGTTCAATTTTGGCAAAATGGAGGTCTCCTAAATGGTATGCTGAAACCAATGGGTGACGTCACGGTTGCTTCGTCCATCTTTTTATTTAGTCTATGTATGGGGCGCAATCAGCTATGGTAACCGCACTCTTCTCTATGTGGTCCCAGGTGGAGCAATAATGGGTGTGAGGTACAGAGATGAAATCTTGGAGCTTTTCGGGATTCCCTTTGCTGTAAACGCTCAGGAAAATTTCATCTTCATGGATGAAAACATCCGTCCCCCACAGAACAAGGGTGGTGGCACAGTGCCTGGCGGGCCGTGGAATGGAGCATATGGACTGGCCACCCAAATCTCCCGGCTTGAATCCGATAGAGCATGTGAGGGACATGTTGGGGAGTTGGGGAGGCGTATTGGAGAGCTAGAAGTGCTGCCAAATGGTTTGCAGCAGCTGGGTGTGGCCTTGGAGGCTGCATGGGATATAATTGACATTAGACACATTAATCATCTCATAAACTCAATGAGGCAGCAATGCCAAGCCGTTACTGCAGCTGGGGGAGGCCCCACTCAATACAGACTTTGATCGGCAGACATTTGGGGTTAAAATTAGCAAAAAAAAAACAAAAAAACGGTGACTTACTGATGGATTAAAAATTGAAGCACCTATTACTAAAACCCCATAAGTCACACTTGACTTGACTTGTGGGGTTTTAGTAATCAGTGCTTCAGTTGTCACTTTGAAACTATTTTTAATTCTCATCACCAAAATGTGCCTCTGATCTTCTGGAAGAGCTTCCAGTGTTTTCTACCAATGAGAAGAGCACCGTGGCAAACAAAGTGTAAAAATAAACCCCACCCCACTCATGGCTTGGTGAAAAAATATGAGCTTAGAAAAAAGTGGTCCTTAACTTTTTTGATGAGTATATATTACATTTGCTGGATTGTGATGTGAACCCTTAGAGCACTGAATAAATTTTCAAGGAATTAATAATGTAATTATCCTGAGCTGTTAAAAATCTATCATGTGGCAACTTGTTTAGAAGAGCTCCCCGGCGGGAGCCTGATATGTTTTCAACAGCTACACATTTTGATATGTTACATCAGTGAGCGACTGTGGTTGCCTACAGCTCTCTGAGGGTTGAAAGCAGCAGATTTGTATTACGTTAATGGTTTATTAAGTTTGTGGGAGATTATCGCGTTTACAGGTGTTGCCGCGGTGCTTGGCAGATCCTTGCCGAGACATCTGCCTGACATGTGAGTTTCGCAAGGAGGGGCTCCATTTTTGAATTATGGAGATGGAAAACACATGAATAAGCAAATAAATAATTAAGCAAATGAGGTGCTGACCTCTGGTGGCCGAAGTGCCGCTCAGGCTGGCAGCGGTGTGGGGACGGCCTCCGCCAAACTGCCCGCTGAGGACCAAGAAGCGTCGTCTCTGACAGCAGACATCCAACCCCCCCCACCCCTAACCACCACCACTGCACCCACCCCCTGCCGCAGATCCGCACAGCACGGCAAGCACATGTATTTTTAAACCCGTGCCCCACTTCCAAACAGAATTATTCATACCGCCGCAGCAAGGGAAGATCGGCGATAGCCGCAACGAGCGCACGAAGATCCCTGAGATTTTGCGGGGTGAGCTGTAATGAAGATGAGAGAATGAGAACACTTATTTCTCCACAAAAAGTTAAAGCTTTTTGGGCTTTGCACGTCAACGAGGGAATAAGCGCCTTCCTCATGAAGCTTTTCAAACTGACAGTCCTGAGGAAGGTACGCGGCCCGACATCACAGTAAATAAGTATTTACTCACTTACGTTGGCATTGACACGACTCTGATCAATAAAAAAGCCAAGGTCAAGGGGTATTTCTCAAAGACCACAAAAAAACATTCAGAAGCATCCCTGTATTTCTGACGCTGACAGTACGGGCAGGCCATTGTCAGGGAACAATTCATCTTTTCTGCCTTACGTCTATACTTCAGAGGTAACACGAGAGCTAATAGAGAGAGAACTACAGAGTGCTGCTTTTACATTTGTGCTGAAAAGGTTTATCGCTTATTCGGAGGTGTTTTAGAATATTTTATAGAATTTTCTGAACAGAGCGCTATTAACTTTGGAAATGGATGCGTAATTTGGCCTATTCAAACAAACTAATAGAGGCAGATGACAGATTAAGTATTTGTTTTGAGTAATACCATCTACATAGAAACCACTTCAAACACATATCAAGAGGTGCTACAGCTGTTCACAAATTTGATTGAGCGCTTTTTTTTTTGTTGTTTTTTTTTGTTCTTTAAAGGCCATCCTTTAGATGTGTCAGCTAACATAAGTAGCCGTTTTTTTTTCCTCTGCCGGCCTTTGTGGATTTTGTAGAAACACAACATTTTGACTCATAAATACGTGGGCGGAACATTCTAGCTCGGGGGAAGAGACCGGCGTAAAGTGCTGTTGCGGAGAACAAGGAGTAGCGTCAGGAGAACTGAAGTGAAAAGGGGACTAGGCGGGATATAACAGGAGACGGGGAATAAATGGACTGGCATGAGCCGGTCTGTGGGAGACCATTACCGTTACATTGATTTAGAAGAGGCTTTTATCTGGCGCTGCTTGTAATGTAGGACAAACATAAGTGCATCACCTGATTTACCTGAGTAATAGTGCTGGACCAGCCAAACAGCATTCTCGGACCTGTGAGGAGAAACACGACATCGCTGAAGCTGCAGAGCGAGTTCATTTCGCTAAACAGAAACCAGAAATGGAAGTAGGTACCGTATACGAGATGGCGGGATTGCGAGTGTCCTCCATCTCTGCTGTTTCGCATTAGTGCTCCGATATCCGTTTCTGCTAATGGAGTCTTTGTACTTACCGGTGGCCGAGCGTCTGAACTCACTTCAGACACTTCATCGCCTGGTTTCCGGGATGGAGAGAAGAGCAAAGATCCAGGCAGCTCCATTCACCGGGACTCAGAATGAAGTGTATTTTGCACTATGCGCAAGCGCTGTAATTGTGAGCTAGTTAGTATTGTTCAGTTTGATTTAATTTCATTTGACATGACTAAAATTGGTAAGATTTACTTCCAGTTATCTCCAGTGGAAGGCACAGGGGATTTATTATCAAGAAAAAAGCTTCCCTTTGAATGGAGGGGTTTATTATAGCTGTGATTAGAGCTGGCGACAATGGTACAGTGCGGGATTAGTGAGTGCCCCCCGTTATGCTGAAATTAGCCTGGTATAATTGTTCCAGTCATTTTTTTCCCACCTTATCTCTGTTTCATCATTCCATTGATTTTCTCATTAACCTTAAGGTCAAAAATACAATAAATTCTTCTTTTGACCAACTCTTTTGTCCCTACTGCCCCTACTGGACTAAAAGAGGCGTAATAAAGCGAAAAGAAACAGACAGAAAACCGTAAATACTAAATTAACTGGGTTATTGGGAGTAAATGAAGGAGTGATAGAGGGTGTAGAAGGGTGGGGACATGGTTTACTGTTAACTGTTTACTGTTAACTACTGTTAACAGTATCACTATCACTAAAGCCAAATGCAAGTGGAAACGCTAATTTCAGGAAGAAGCAGTCATCATGTTTACATCTAGCACCTTTTCTTTTGAATTGCATACGATCATATGCATATTTGGGTCGGGTTGTCCTAGCTGAGACATAGTCATAGTATTTCGCATTTCCATTAAGCCATGTCCCCGTGTCAATGCTATTTCAGTGCCATAATACAGCTAATGTAACCTACCCGGCTTACAGCTCTAAATTCACACGCCCTCTAGCCTTTTATGCCAGGAAATTCATTAATACAATTACAAGATTATGAAAATCATTTTTGTTTGTTTTAATCAAAAATAAGGCAAATGCAATGAGTCACAATGGATGGCCACTATATTGACCCTAATTATAAACTTGCTGAAAGAGAAATGAAATTGGCCAATGGCCAACTTTAGGGAAAGTGTCTCGTGAAAGTGGCCGTAAAGCGTCCCCGGTTTAGCAAAGTCAGACAAATGTATCTCCAGACTGCGAAACTTAATATGTTTCATTATCACCAGAGGCACAGTATCCACAGTTAATTACGTTTATTTTAGCTGATGCTTTATCCAAAGGGTGTTACATTTGCTCAGACTAAGCGGGGGCCTGTCTCTCAGGAGCGACATGGGTTTTACGGGCCCGCACCTGCGGCTACCAAACTGTGGCTACTGGGGCTTGAACCAAATTCTGCATCCCAGTCGAGCTGTAGGGAGCCCCATAAACACATGTTCCTCGAAGCCCAGAATGAGTGGATGACAGGAATCATTCAGAGTCGTCCCTCAGTGGCGCGCTCTTCAGAGACGTCGAACTCGACAACACCTATCAAGTGCACTTTTGTTCTTCAAAGTGTGTAAAAACAAAAAAAACCATAAGCTAAAAAACAGCCTCATTTCTATGAACTTCACAGCCGTTGCGCGTCAGTCAACTCTTCTATTCCCGTCTCATTTCCATGATTCCAATTAGTGAAGGCGCGCCTGAAGCTGGCGATGCAGATTACCGCTCTGGATGAAACAGAAAATTCTTAAGTGTGGGGTACGGATGTGAAAATAATCATGACAATTGAATGAATTGTGTCAAGAGTTGATCTGTTAAAGTCACAGAAGCAAAATAGTGACAGGTAGCCCGAGACCATTGTTCTCCTCTGATATCTGTTGCATTTTTTTCTTTTTTTATCGTAGATGATGCATATTTACTGACAGGACTAAACATAGAAGAGCTGTACCCAGAGACCTCAAGCTTTATCACTTATGACGGATCGATGACTATCCCGCCATGCTTTGAGACTGCAACATGGATTCTGATGAACAAGCCAGTATACGTCACGCGGATGCAGGTAAGTCGTCAATTCAACGGTCCAATGGTTCGGACGAAGGACAAAGCTACGGTTTGTTGAGCTGTGAGGCTTCGCACAAGCTCGCCGCCATGAAGTCCGGCTTCTCGCCCATTGCAGATGCACTCCCTGCGCCTCCTGAGTCAGAACCAGCCGTCGCAGATATTCCTCAGCATGAGCGACAACGTGCGGCCGGTACAGCCCCTCAACAACCGCTGCATCCGCACCAACATCAACTTCAGCTTGCAGGGCAAGGACTGCCCCAACAACAGGGCCCAGAAGCTGCAGTATCGAGGTAAAAGTCTGCAGTGCTTCCAATCGTGTTAAAGGGCCGGCATTGTGAAATTTGCCCATTTCCTTGCCCTGACACGCTATATGCTCTGGTCCACCCACTAGCAGACTTAAAGCATGAAACTAGATGTTCTTACATTAGTCAGAATGACCGGTTTTGATTCTGTGCCCCTATCAACATCACAAGGGGATTCTTTCGTATAGTACGGCCCAGTATAGAAAGGTGTCGGTCGCCACAGTGAGGTGGCTTATCTGAGCAGAGCCGCGTTTTTATTGACACACCGCCATCTGGAAACTGAGCGTAGTTTATTAAGGGAGAGAACGAGAGGCTGGAGGCGGTCTGAAAATGCAAACAAGCTTCGACATCCTGTTTTACAGAAACCATGGAATCGTCTTAAATTGCTGCAGAGAGTACAACACAGGAGCTTTGTTGCCTGCCACGTTTCGTTTCTTGCTGTCTTCAGTGTATCTTTTGACTTGACACCTCTCTGTTTTTTTTTTTTTTTTGTTGTCATTTTTTTTGTTTTGTTTTGAGATGTGCCAGTTTGTTTGTGCCCGTGCCTGTGTTTGTCGTTCGTTCACTCTATCTCCGAGTCTACCTGTCTGCCTCTTTGGCGAGCTAATTAGTTAGCTAACTTCCATTTCCTCGGGGACTGTGAGGCTTTACCTTACGTAACAGGCCCGACTTTAAATGTTTTAATTTCTTTCACATTTTTACACTGACTGGGCTAAATTATGATAACCAAATATTTGGCACTTGCATTGTTTTTAATGTGGTGCAACCGTTAAACACTGAGCACATGATTTACATAATTTTGCTGTTCCTTTGGCTCTCTAATGCTGCTCGTTGAGTGCGAAATGGAAGATTGAATATGAGATTACGGTGCTGACTGCGATCGCAATAGGGTGGCCTTCATGCTGACTGACTGGGCTGCGTATTACGCCAAAGGGACCTCAGGGCCGTTACTTATTTATCTCCTCATGCATGTCTGCTCTGGTCAGAAAAGGGCATTTGGGTCTGTAAGACACAAGCGCCTTTCAGTGTCATTGCGTAACATCTTGGCGCCATTTTCATTTGTCTGTGCTCTGAGGAATCTGCATGCGAGGTGTTCACCGTTACCTTCTGTCTGTTTCAGCGAATATATCTCTGCAACAGCTGCACAAAATGTGAATTTTACCCCTGCAGCATAAAAACATTGAGGTCAAGAGGTAACTCTCATTATTCATTGTATTATTTTCCAGAAGTTATGATTACTGCCTCCGTGTTGTGTTTCGCCGCGCAAGCTGACAAAACTCCAATTTTGTGCAGCAGTTGTTCAGATTTTCACAAACTCCCCATCCCTCCACCCCTATATCCTTACTGTAAATGAAACCAAAACAATATCATTTCCACTTTCGGAAAAATAAGTTATAATAATTCATTTTCAGCAGTGAACTGTTCAGAAATGTCCTCACAAAAATATATATATATATGTACAGGCTGATTATATTGTTGTTCTGAGTCTGTAATTGGGCTTGTGAGATTGTAAATGCATATTGTAGTGCATGTTGGAGATAAACTGTAAAGACGTGCTGAATCAGTTTGTCATTGCGACTCTTGTTCATGATATTATTGATCATAATGTCACTCTCTTTTCTTGCAGTGAACGAGTGGCTTCTGAAATAGCTGCTCTAGGACGATCGCGGACGTGACGCTACACTTAAAAAAATCAAGAACAAGAGCAGCAAAGTTCGACGAACAGGATCGAGACTGCTTCGCTTTTTTTCCTGCCAGATTTCATGATATTGTAAAAAAAAAAATATATACATAAATATATCTACACACAAGAAGAGACTTTGCATCTGGCAAAGAAACCCTTATTTCATACTTCAGAAACATTTGAATCAAACACAAACTAGTCAAATACAAATCTATCTATGAAAATGTTTTGATACCTAACTTTTTGGGAGAAGAAAAAAAAAAAGAGTTAAAACGTACAAGAGCCCCTTAAAAATGAAGCATTTATTTCGTAGCTTGTTCATCAGTGAAAGTAAATAAAACTCTGGCCTTTGTACATATGGACGTCTTGTTACATGTAGAACTGAGGGAGCTGCTTTGCGGACCTACCAATCAGGATGGAAATGTGGAATAGTTCATCGCGTCATCATCATCGCCATCTTCGTCATTGTGCTGAGAAGGCATGCAGACCGCGAAGGACAGCAGGACGCAGCCATATACATCAAACGCATTCATTACGTTTCGAGAACAACCATAGACCATTAATACGAATGATAGTGTTTGAGTAAAATATGAGTGTTTTTGGCCTTGTATATATTATTATTATTATTACTAATGCTGAAAAACAAATAAATAAAAATGAAAATAAAGAATAAAAAGAGAAAAAAACCTGAAAAGAGTTGAGTATTTTACGCTTGGCGCACTTTGAATTCTGGAACAGTTCTGAGCTGATGCCTTTTACTCGGTTTTCTTGTTTACAATGGTCATACACTGTGTTTGATTAATGTTATCGGCCCAATAAATGTGTTTGGAAAGTTCATTTTTGTAAGCATGCCTGACTGTGTCTGTCTGTTTTTTTATTTTATTCTTTGCATTTTGTTTGTATGATATAATTGCGCAATTTTTTATGAGCATGGAAGCAGAACTTTTCATTCCATGCCTGGACTGTCATGTGTGTCCCTTCCTATTGTGATATTATCGCTGTTACTTTGAGTTGTCTTGTGTTTCACGCACGCCGAGGGCTCGTGTGCGGCAGTAGCTTTCCCCTGTTTGTTTAAATGGGAAAATGTTTGTGGCTGAGTTCTGCCATTTAATAGCGTGTCGTCTTGGCAGAAGGAGAGCTGACAAATAGAGTGCTAACGAAGTTACTTCGGATGGAGTGTGAGGTTAATGTGGTGCTGACGAACTGAAGAAAATAACCACCCCATTCCTTTGTGCCGTGGCTCCAGTTGTGTCCGTGCTAACTTTTTCAGGCAAACGGAGAGCCACTGATTCTTCCTGTTGCTCTGAATCTGTTTAATTATTCTCCAATTAATTTGGGAATGTTCCTGTTCGATCACTGATGTTAAGGTGAAACTGCTACAATCTACTTTGATTTCTGGTGATTTTATCTATATATCTTACAGTTCAGTAATAAAAATTAAATCGGGTGAAGAATTATTCACAACTGCTGCTCGAGGTTATAGCGGTCGTTATTCTCAGGATGCTGGAGTGTGAGAGAAGGGGACGGGTTGAAAAAGGGTTACCTGTTTAATAAAGGCCCACAATGATTAACTCTGGACAAAGAATTATTTTAGACTGTGGAGTTTCTGAAATGCATGTTTCTTACAGGTCCAGCTACGCTTCGTTCACAGACCTGTCGTTCAGCGTCATGGAAACGAAGAACCTGCCCTCAGATGTTCCAAAGCTATTGATGAAATACATTAATAGGGCGATAAAAATGTATGGCATGCAAGTCTTTCAAGTGGAACAAGACAGCTGTTATGCACAGGCTTATGTGCGTAATGTCATAAGAGGGTATATGCTGTCTGGTGGGACACCAGTGTCCCAATGTTGCAGTGGAGACGTAGGAAGTTAATTGGCTCCTGTGACAAGCATAATGAATGAATTCTGTTCAGCTATCGCTGCAGGTCCAAGGCACAGATGAACTGCATCACTGAAACCAGTGCTTATTTTACCATCGTCCTGCATTTATCCAGAACAATCCATGTACAAAAGTGTTTTCCACCACTCCTATATTTTGTATTTAAAGTACATCGCGATTTTGCTGGCATGGAATGTTTACTAAATTTTGAATATTTTCTGGACTACCAATCATCAGCGAATAGTTAAGATATGACATGGAAATGTAGAATAAAAAAGAATAAATATAGGCAAAGTAGAAACCAACTACTTATTTTTTTTCCATCCATTTTGATCTATCTCTTTATAAACTACAAAAAAAACAGTTTCACACTTGTACAATCAGCAAGTTAGAACTTAATGTAGAAATGGATGTGTGTGCTGGTGTTACCCCTATTTTTTAATCTTTTTTTAAAACTAACCTTTAAAGAAATTATGCACTAAACCTATTTTACAGATTTTTTTTGTTGCTTGCAGTGTACTAATTAGCTATTTTGCCATTTGAAATCCTCCCTCACATATTGAATCGGACAGGGAATCTATTTCAGGATTTTTTTTTTTTTTTTTTTTGCCAAATAGTATAATGTATTGTCTGTGCCATGGCATGCACTCCCGACATTGGTTATATTTTTTAAACAAAGTTGTTAGCTTAATTTTCTCAGTTGCTGTCCAGGCTAAGGTCAATTAGTTTCAGCAAAGGTGATGCCTGTTACTGCAACGAGCATTTGTTTTTTGTTCCTGTGACATCATACCCAACAGAAAAAAAAAAATAAAATTTGTATGGCTAGAATTAGCAGTAAATCAACTCTTATTTAAATGAACTCGGAGACAAATCAGACATTATACTTCTGTTTTTGTCTGCAATCTCATCATCAGTAAATACGTATAAGAGAATCAGTTCCAGTGGCGGGCATACACGCCCACGCCTGACCACGCCCCCCAGATCAGGTGACTTTTGAGCTCCTTCTCAACTCGAGAACCATAAAGGCTTTTTAAAAACTTTTTTAGATGTGGCCTACCAAATGGTCTACATCTTGTGATAAATTGTTTGTATCTACTCGACTGAAATAGCCTCTTGATTGTTGATATTGACACTAACATGCCCACCTCCTGTTTTGACAATCATATGCAACCTCCAAGCATTTATTTTCAATCAAAGTTGTATTAATTTTCTGTTGAGCTCTCGTTTTGACTGCAGGATTGCGGAACCGCTCAGCAGGTTTCTGCGACAAATCCCATGGACTTTCCTTGCTGTTAACCCTTTGAGCGCTGAATTCATTTTCAAGAAATTAAAAATGCATTTATCCTGAGCTGTTGAAAACCTATCATGTGGCGACTTGTTTAAAAGAGCTCCCGCAGGTTTTCAACGGCGTCTAATTTTGATATCTTACATCATTGGGCTACTGCAGTTGCCCATGGTGCCAAAAGGCATAAGGTCAGGACTTTGCGATGGTCAATTCCTGATCGAAAATCTTTCCGCACTCTTGTTTTTTCATTCCTTGTTTTCTTTGCTTGATTCAGGCCAATAATTTGCCCCTTTTTAAACACTGTAACGTCTTTTTCTCCACCGAGGGACTATGTCTTCCGCCATTTTTAGGAAATGAGAAGCTGTGCACTTCATCAACTAGGGTTCAAATAATTATTGCCAGCTGAAACACATTAATCGCTGCTATAATGATCCAATCATAGCATTTGTTGATTTAAATCCGAAAGGTGACTTTGTTTTGGACAGGCAGTGTACTGGGATGTTTAATTATTTCACTCTGTTTTTTTTCTTTTCTTTTCTTTTCACTGCATTTTCAGTGTGTCTGTTTATCTTCCCTTTTTCCCTCTCAGCCCTGTTTCTCTCGTTCTGATGACCGCGTTTGTGGTCATACTCCTCTCTGCTGTCTCCTGCGTCCCCCTCCTCCGGTCTCTCTTCTCTCCAAATCACCTCCTCCTCCATCTACACTCTCTATTTTCTCTCTTTTGTAGTGGGTTTGTCTCCATACACATTTCCTGTTGCTTACGAGCCCCCCCCCCACCCGCCTGAGTCAGATTTCCAGTGCTTTGGCTTTCTTTGAGACGGCTCACACGTTTGGATTGCCCCTTGTGTCTGTTTGCCCTCTGGTTATGATTTTGTATCATCACTTGCTTTTGGATTCACTACCCATTTTAGTTCTGCATTCTGCCTGGCTGATTTCTTGGACTTCTGCCCGTATATGACCGCGATTTGTGCCCAGCGATTCTGTACCGCAGTCCTACCTCTGGTTTTCGACCTGCACTGTCTCACCCCGACTTTGGCTTCATTAAACTGCGAAAGTAAAACTCTCGTCTCAGCCGGAGTCCCAAGCCTTCGATTGTCAGAAAACTGCTGGATGGAGTTTATGAGTAAAATGAATAGTCTACATGGCAGGACCTTTGCGTTCCAACCCCTGCCCTCTCCACCTCTGAAATTAAATCAGTGAGACCATCAGTGAAATAACACCCGAATCCCTGTTGCATAGCATTTGGTTATGTGTTCGATCTCTCTGGCTCCGACTTGCCCTGTTATCAGAGCCTAAGGCTGACAAACTAGTCTTGCATAGTGTTATGGCTGGTTTGTTTTTCTCACGGAGTGAGATTTTGATAAGCTGAACCTTTTTTTTCCTCCTAAGAGAGGAGGATTTGTGTCAAGATTAGCTTTTTTTTCCTTGAAGACTGCATCATTGCATTCTTGCTTTCTTTTAGACTGATTCATTCACTTGAGCCAATGAGAAACCACATGAATGTGGCCAAAGCAGTCAGACAAAACTGCAAATAATTAAGTCAGAACAGAGATGATTTTGAGATCTTAGCCTGAGTTGGTTCTAGATGTATCTCAGGCTGTGGAGCCAACGTATCTGACAGTTCAGAAACACTCGACAGAACGCAGACATGAAGACAAATATCAAATTCAAATTATTCACTGTGTGATGTGAACAATTAATACCCACAAAAATGAATCGCTGAGTTACATTCAGCTTAGAGGCACTAAAAAGAGACCGCACAGGTTTTTGAAAAAGGGTGTTGCTGACCGATTAGACTTAGATTTTCTCGTTTTTGATTGATGCCGAGGGAAAAGAGTTGTGGTTGAACAAAACTGGCCAAATCCAATGCATGCTTTCTTATTTGTGAGACATGATTATTGATGCATGGCGGTATATCATGGCCTTGGCATGTATAGCTGCCACAGGTACGACTGTTGCACACCTGACTGTAAGGACCACATTCAAACGTAATTGGAGATAGAAGCAGTAGAATTCACTCTGAAATGTAAGGAAGCGGCTTATACCCTCAAGTTCGACCAAAAGCCACCAAACTCAATGGATTGTGCTCTATCCTACAGTACAGCAATGATCCTGAACTTACAGCCAAAGCAGCAGTTGTGCTTTTCAAAGCCGCAAAAAAAAGCCAGTCGCCCAATCTTGATCCGACTCAGACACTTCAAACTAACCCTATGGCTGAACAAATGGGAGCTTTAGATAGCTGCAGAATCAGACTTGTGACAAATTCCTTTTCGTCAATTCCAATTCCAATTCCTTTTTAAAAGTATTCTTCAATTCCAATTCCTCTTGGTCAATTCCAATGCCAATTCCTTTTTTAAAGTATTCTTCAATTCCTCTAAGTCAATTCCAATTCCCCAATTCCGTTACCAATTCCTTTTACCTCGAAAAGTTCAATTCCAATTCCAATTCCTTTTAAAAAATATTCTTCGATTCCAATTCCTTTTGGTCAATTCCTTCAATTGGAATTGAAGAGCATTTTTTAAAAAGGAATTAGTATTGGAATTGGAATTTAACTTTTCGAGGTAAAAGGAATTGGTAAAGGAATTGGGGAATTGGAATTGACCAAGAGGAATTGGAATTGAAGAATACTTTTGAAAAGGAATTGGAATTGGAATTGACGAAAAGGAATTTGTCACAAGTCGGTGCAGAACAGGCCGAGCAGAGACTATCAACTTGATGCCTGTAGGTCATGGACTTCAAGCTGCCATTGCAATCAGGGCATAAAATTATCAACTTGTGACTGCTAGTGATCGCTATGGTGCTCTGACATAAATTGCTGCTATTTTATCATGGTGACATCAAAATTTATCGTTTCAGAAAAATCAAATATCAAAGGCTCTGACTTCCAAAAATGATGTAGAGGTGATATGTCTCCATGACATAAAACATTGTCAGCCACGGAACAGCTATGCGCGGGAGATTACTGGAAATGTTCCAGAAACTGTTGACACAGCAGTGCATGACTGCCAGTTCATTTTAGTCAATGGAGCCTTGAGGGGAAATGACATTTCAGTCTGCAAATTTGAGTGCATCGAGTGGTCAATGAAATGAACATTTCTTCAATTTTATTTGATGCGGCCATCTGATGTTTGCATTTTTTGATTTCGGAATGTAACCTCGCGGTCCATTATGGCTCGACAGCATTGCACTGTACACATGTATTCCTCCATACCATAATCAGTTTGATATTTTGGTTTCAGGAGTTTATTCTTGCAATGAATAATTCCTTTGCATAATTGAGCGTGCTGTAATGTATGCGGCTAAAAGGGCTAATTCAGTAACAACTGTGGGCTCTTGGGAGCGAACACATTTCCCTTGATCCACCAATGAGAGCGCTCCGCGAACGAGTTGTTTCACCGCTTTGGCACGACCCATGAGAGTAACTCTTGTGGAGGTGACGTCGTACACTGCGAAATTTCAGTCCAGATAAAAACGCACCCGTGGCTTATTGAAACACGCTGTGCCATCTTATCTTCTCTTGTGATAACAGCTCTCTCCTTTCAGGCAGACACAATTCCAGCAGACACACCTTTCATTCATGTATATATTTATTTATTTACTTATTTTTGATTCATTTTTACAAGCTAATCGTACACGTTATGATTCTCACAGTCACGGTGGGGTAATCGAGTGACGTTACGGGTGAAAACGAACGTGCCCAGACAACAACAGTTATTGAACGGCCTTTCTCACTGCTAGCATGACAGCCATATACTGCTCCCACTAACCTCTTTTATTAGCCGACAGACAGAGCGTCCTTGCAGTCCAATATATTGTCGGAATTGTCTTGTCCCTGAGCAAGATGGCAAATTCTTATCTCCGGAATGTTCTTTTGTTTGTTTTGCTTTGTTTAGTTTCCCTTATAGAGCCAGCGGTGGGTAAAATGTATGTGAGATAGCACCAAATATGCTGTGAAAACTGACTGAGGTTCATTACAATACTTAAAGAAATTGCAAATAATTTTAAACTGGGGGTATTTTAAGACTCTTTCTTTTCTGGATGCCCGAGTCTTTCACAGTTACTGCGCATAAAATACTCCTCAGAGAAATCTAAGATGGACCTCTTCATATGAACCATTAAGCTCACGTGTGTCTGTTGTCTGTGAGTGCTAATGTACTGGGTAAAACTACCAATCACTTAGTCATAAACTTTACTTTGGAAAAAGACTGGAAAAAAATGGCGATGGCAACAGATACTTTGGACAACGCTGCCTTGAAGATGTCATAAAGAAACACTACTCACTTCTGAGCAATGCCTGCAACCCAAGCTAAAGAAATTAGAGGAAGCTAAAAAGCTGGAATTTCAGAGATGTTACTCTACATCTCATGCAATTATTGTGGCCCCATAACAATATATATATATTTTTTTTTTCTTCCCCTTTAAACGTAAATCCAATTAACTAAAAGGGAGCGATTTCGCTTCAGCAGGCCGCATCAATTATTCATATTCATTTTACACCCAAGTCGTCCAGGTTTCTGTGAATATTAAAGCGCTCTGAGAGCAGGAGACCTGCCAGATGTGCTGATCCTCGTTGTTTTCGACAGGGTGCTGAGAGCGGGATTCACCCTCCTCTCTGTAGGTGAAGGCAAAACAACACAGGCATTTACCGCCATTTAAACGGCACAGGAAGTATTGAAGTTGAAACAGGAGGGAAAACAACAGCGCAGCTGAGATTGAGCACTGGATTCACTTACCAGTGCAATGCAGTGAGTACACAGAGATAACACCTCACTAATGCAGATCGCGAATGTAAATTGACAAAATTTAATTTTCATTTTAGTACAAATTACATCTCTAAGTTTTCAAGCGAGTATGAATGCTGAAAGTTGAAAGTGACCCCTGTCTGGACAGTTTTGAGCCTATGCACCAATGAGCCACAGCATTATGACCACTGGGCTAATGCACTGCCAGTCTTACGGGTGTCGTCAAAACAGCTCCGTCAAATACACACCCACAAGAAAACCCAGAACCAGGGCTTCCAGGAGCCAGGGCTTCCAAGTACCGTCTCTTCCCCAGATATACAACAGATATTGCGTTTTGGAAACAAACTCCTCATACATGCCAAAATTACAAAAATTGAGATAATTCCATCGAGCGATAGCCCTGTGCTTCTTACGCATGATGCAAAAATCCGTTTTCAGAAATTCATATTATATTGTGTTATTATTGATGGTCAAAGTTTGTGATTTTCTATAAAATGCAATTTATCCCAAAATAGAAAAAGCTGATTTACTCAAAATCAGTAAAATGGATGTATTGCGTTTTGGAAACAAACTCTTCATGTACTGACCGATGTACATGATGTAAAAGAAAATGGGACTTTTTGGACCAGGTGACTTGTCTCCATGGCTGTGTCTGAAATCACTCACTCATTCACTATTCCCTGCTCACTGTCAGGGGACTCCCATGTTGGTGACTATATGGCGAGCTCACGGGCTGAACGAAGAAATGCTCTCGGACACTACCGGCTTTTTTTTTCGGCGCTGTTATTGATGTCATATTGCTCCTCTTCAATTTGTGCGCATTGCTTGATGGGACGTAGTGCTGGGTTAGAGACTGTTGGTTGGTCACTATATTTTGCAGTGGATTGTGGGATGTAATGAGTTCACTATGTAGGGGATAATAATTCCTGCTACCAATTCGGACAGCCCGACAAAAATGGCGAATCTGCTATAGAGTGTACTGTGTAGAGAGTTGTGAGTGATTTCGGAGGCAGCCCACGTCTCCAAGGTCAATGTCCGACTCTTGCATGCCCATTGGCGCCTTCATTGGTGCACAGGCGTTAGAATGGGCTCACTGACTCGTCCACAAGTCCTCATATTCAGCAGCACTGTGCATTATAAGACTCTCCTCCCATAAGCATTCTTGAAAATTTCTGCAACTTGTGGCCCAGTTGCCCTTCTGTTGAACGTTATTAAACAAAATTAGCACTGCGAAATGGAATATTTATTCAGTACAGGCAGGACATTTTCCAGGTGTATTTGGTGATAATTGATTCGTTGATCGAATTGCTGACTGAGCGCAAGAATACCTTAGTTCATTGGTGTTATGAATAAGATTACACACCATTTACAGAGATTAGATTCTTTTTATAATAATTGGATTCATGATAAATTGATTGAGTCATTACACTGCTGCAATTGATCCACTGGACACATCGTATCGTGGCCAGAGTCACCTGGGAGATCATTTCTTGCATATTTGTTAGAAATATCAAAATTTCCCCATGGGAATTGCATTAAATGAAGACATTTTTTAAGTGGGCTTTTTAATATGAGAGGCCACAGCAATTTTTCGGAGAAGTCAAATAACACGGAGAGCTAGTAATGAATATTTTCCAGTGCTACAATGTTTTGCCTTCTCGAGTAAACCATCCCCTCCCAAACATGAAACTACACACACATACACACACACACAAGATACTTATCAGATCTATGCAGTTCAGTGGCAGGAACATTCTGAGAACTTTGGTTACCTAGCAACCCATCACTATTCAGCCAGAGGGATTTTAGAGGTTATTACTGTTCTGTTCTACCTCTCTCCCAGTGCAAACTCTCATATGCACATTTACACATACATTCCCGCACAATCATGAGGAAGGTGAGTGTTCCTTCAGCTGCCAAGACCAATTAGAGCTAGATTACTTAGTGGTCAACCAATCAATAATCAGTCGTACGTCGAGCAGTTGCTGCAGTGCACCAACAGAGAATTTTACAGGATAGAGAATTATCTGGAAGGTATGCCGTGGCACAAGTGAGTTAATGACACCTGAGTCCGAACCGTTTTTACCCCTCAGCCGACGAGAGTCGTGGAGGGGTATTGTCATGGCGAGCGGCGTCCGTCCGTCTGTCCGTAAACTTTTTGTTTCCGGACGATAGCTGAAAAAAGCCTTGGCCAAATGTTCTCATTTTTTGACGGTATGCAGGGGGTGGTTACAGGAAACTCCATATCGATGTCTGTCCTGCTTCTATAATCAATATGGCTGCCAAAGCGCACGGCTGAGGGGTCCCGTTCGAGACACCACGCTATTTTTTAAAGTCATAGAAATTCTGCAAGTTCAGTTTTCCATACTATTATTATTTTTGTGAATGCAATTTAACTGTGCTGTAATTTGAAATAAAATGCTTGAAATGTGCATCTGTAAAATCCATTTGTACCAATCAGAGAGGAATATAAATTTGACACCAAATTTCACCACAGCATTTTGATTTTTTCCATTAAGTCCAGTGAATCATTTAAAAATAATCAACAAAGTTAAATTTGAATAACAGCTACGCTTCCAGGGGAGTTTGCTGTGGACCAGGCCCAGCGGCAGAATGAATTGACGGAGGGGACTGTTAAAAACTGCGATGGGGCAATGTTTTTCAGAAAATAAAATTCACTGATTTAACCATGCAACAGCCTCAGGCTAAATAAAAGCACCAGACCGAGGCAACAGGGTAGTTTTGCGGTCGGTCGCTTAATGGTAACCCAAGAGTTACTGGTTCATGCCTCCAGTGGGACTGGGGATTCTGACTTGATCCAGAGAGACGAAGTTGGGAGGAACTCTGCTGTTGGGCCCTTGGGCGAGGCCCTTAACCCCCAAAATTGCTTTAGGGGTTTTACCTCTGATTCTGTCTGTCTCTCCTCACTTGCAACTCTTCAATCAGGAATTTCTCCTCGGGCAGCCTCAGAAAAGAGGAACATGTTCTCAGTAGAATTTCCCTGATTAAATAATGATAATAAAGAAACATTAGGCTATTTTCTGATTCACTATGAAATAAACGGAGTGCTGTTTTAGACCATTTTCAGAGGCAGTTCCAAAACATTTCACTAGGTTTTGAATTTACAATGAAAAAGACCTCAGTTTCCAAAATTCAGCAAATTATATTCCTGACATCATACAGTAATCAAAGCCACCAAAATCATTTTGAAAAACTGTTTATCATAGGCTAAGCGCACAATACAACACAACTTGGGGCTTGGGATAAACCTTACCGCGGCTAAACCTAAGAACTATATTTGACATTGAAGAACACAAAGGACTAGCATATGGCGTAAAATCCAGTCAACAAAACATTAACAGTAATTTAATTTAAAATCATCTCATTTAAAATATCACGAGGAAGCCATTTGCTCTCCGTGCGACTGAGCCACGTCTGCAGTGTAGGGGTATCTTGAGTGCCTAGGTTTAGAACCTAGATTAAATTTATCAGGCCCCTCTTCTGTTTTTCCTTGAATGGCTAATGCATAACTACTGATGTAGAGGACAGAATACCGAACAAAGCAGTTTGTAGATCCACCATTCGCTTTTGCTGATTGATAAAAAGGGTTGCGACATTAACCCCAGAATTACAATCAGGATCTAGTCAACCCAGCTAGAAAAGCTATCTCGCACAAAAGCATTGTACGACTCCTGGTTGTGTATTGTGGATGAGAGCACGGCGCACATATCCTTTACTGTAAAACAAATTTTATAGAATACCTTGTTTTTTATGGCATTATGGATTATTTTGGGGAATTTAACTTTCCAGACTGAGGTCTGGTAACATATCCTTTGCAAGCAATAAAATCTTGGAGTCAGTGATGCATATACCTCTAGCATACCTCCAGATGCTGGATATCTTCCCTGATAGTGCTCTTTCAGGTCTGAACTGCAGCTATCTTCAGTTCCTGCTTGTTTTACGGACTTTTTGCCTTGATTTTCCCCTTTTGCATGTAAAATGCATGTTCAATTGGATTCAAATCCGGTGATTGACTTGCTCACAGGACCAAAATAACAAAAAAAAAAAAATAAATGTCACTGTCTAATTAATTTTGATGCTCACTGTATCTCAGGTGATTACAGCCAGGGCAAACGTTAGAAGCCAGAAAAATGAGAGCATGAAGGTAAGTCTGTAAGTGACCATAATGACTTTCTAGTGCTTTGAAATATGTGGTGACACATGAGTGGAGAAGGTGCTGAGTGAGTGATATTTCAGGGGTCACCTGTTACCATTTCGAAGCCCAAAATTGGGGAGCCTCCCTGTGAGGGTGTTCTGATGCTTCAGGTCGCGGAGTTGATTCTAGAATACTCCGTATGCTCCGCTCTGTGGGTTCAGTGCGAGTGCATCGAGATTCAGGCAGCTAGTCCTGATGGCTAAACGTTGGACTACAGATGTCTGTGCTATTTACCAGCCTGAACAGGCATCCACCACTTTCTCTATGGCAATGTCTCCTGCTGCATTAGATTCTGTTTTTGACATGGTTTTGCCGTCTACACTTTCAGCCCAATATGAGACTACATTGAAGCCTTTCAGATGTGGTCTTACAGTGCAGTAAGACAGTATTTTATCCCTTCCTACCTTCCAGGGACTACAGGCGGAAATTAGCAGTTGTGCTATAACCTGGCTCAGAGCATCTCTTCTTGTTTTACAAGATTAATGTTTTTCTTTTCTGTGCATTGTCCCTGTTATAAATAAATAAATTCATTCATTCATTCCTGATTTCTTTTATTTTTGCTTATTAGTCTCATGTAAATGTTCATAATCATCCAGCTAATTGTCATATAAGACAGAGACAATGTGAGTACACGCAAAATGGTAATTTCATCTATTACAGGAAGAGTTACTCAAAACCTCTTTCAACCATGTGGAAAAAAAACTGCCCCCCAAAACCTAATAGCTGATAGTACTACTGGTAATTTTCTGGTCGACAGCACAACTCCTGCTTTCATCAACAATGGCAAGTCGCCCACGTCCAGATGCAAGCAAAGCAGCCCTAGACTACCACAGTAAAACCGGCATTTTTCACTAAGTGTGGAATACTGTTTTAGCTTTGTGCGATGCAAAATGGGACCCATGTCTTCAAAAAATGTCCACTTTTGACTCATCTGTCCACAGTTATTTTGTTATTTTGCAAATGTCAGATGAGACTCTTTGTACTTTTTGGTCAGCAGTGGTTTTCACGATGTAGCTTGTGCTCGGAGGCCACTTTTGTCCAGTCTCTTTCTTATGGTGGAGAAGTGAGCAATGACCATAAGTGAGGCGAGCGAGGCCTGCAGTTCTTTAGCCTCTCAAACCGGGACAACAAATGGGTGAAATTCTGCCTGTTTTGATGGCTGTTACAAAAGGCTCTGTGTCTCAAAAAGAAAAAATGCCAGAGATAAGGTTTAAAAACTTTTTAACTGTGCCTTGATGACCAAATGGCAATTTTTCCACCTAAATCCAAGTTATAATAGTGATTTTCATCAACCTATGTATTTAGAATGTCTAAAAATCAAAAATAGATTTAAAGTTTTGCACTTTTTTTTGTACTTTATGAGCAGTAACTTTTAAAGAAGTATTTACACCAATCTGGAGTCTGTACGTCTCAAAACCTTTTTGAAAAAAAGTATGTTAAAACATTTAAACTTTCAAATATACTCAGCAACAAAAGTTTCTGTGACACCAATATTGTTAATTATTTTTCATAACGCAATTATGAAATTGTCATACATGGTGATATCAGACTGAAACAGTACACGTAAACACAACATTGAAATGGAAATCATGAAAATGCGAGAAAATGACTTTGCACGTGAAAATGTGCGTAAATCATGCTTGTGGATGGCAATAAAAGAGGAGAATTTTTGGAATGTTCACATTGTGCCTGACGAACGACGGAAGCATCACTTTTCGAAAACACAGCCATTTCGGATCAGGAACTCTACCCTCTAAATGCCAAGACTGTCTGAAAATGATCGGTGGAGGGCCATTGGGATGATTGAATCCGGAACCTCGCAGAGGGAAGTTGCTCATCGCCTGAATGTCCACCAAAACACCATTTGGAACTTATGGCAGCGTCATCAGCAGACAAGACATGTCAGAGACCGTCCTCGCAGCGGCCGTCCACGAGTAACCACTCCCAGACAGGACAACTGGATTCGAACAACCCATCTCCGAAATTGATTCCAACCTGCAACCATAACTGCAAGAACGATACCTGGTTTGAGGCGAGTGTCTGCACAGACAATCCGTCGCCGTCTCCGTCATTTTGGCATTGTCCCACGTCGGCCAGCAAGACGTCCAATACTCACAGTACAACACCGACGTGTGCGTCTACAGTGGGCACAACAACATCGACGGTGGATCCAACGTCAGTGGGATCTTGTACTCTTCACTGATGAATCAAGATTCATGCTTAACCGATGTGATGGTCGTTTACGTGTATACCGTCGACGTGGAGAACGTTATGCCAACAACTGTGTTCAGGAATTTGATCGTTTTGGAGGTGGTAGTGTCATGATTTGGGGAGGGATCACGGCTAGAAACAGAACAGATTTGCTTGTTATTGATGGAAATCTGACAGGTCAAAGATATCGCGATGAAGTGCTACGGTCATTGGTGGTACCGTTTTTGATGCAACATGGTCCCGGAATAACGCTGCAACATGATAACGCCAGACCACACGTTGCAAGGATTGTACAGCAGTATCTGATGCAACAACATGTCAATGTTCTGCCATGGCCAGCCAGATCCCCAGACATGTCCCCAATCGAGCATCTTTGGGACGAGATGGATCGACGTTTGCGGCGGTTGGATAACCCGCCAGCTACACTCCAGGAATTGCGACAACGTCTACGTCAGATTTGGAATGACATCCCACAGCAATTTCTGGCACATCTGATTCGGTCCATGCGCCGGAGATGCGTTGCTTGCATCATGGCACGAGGAAGTCACACCCGGTATTGAAGTGTGAAGGTCACAATTGGTTAGACGTCAGACAAGTGCTTCATGACGCATGAAAATGACATTTTTCGTTTTGAGTGACGTTGGCACTGAAAAGTCAGTGTGTCTCCTGTTAAATAAACATATTGATTGCATTGAGATCTTTGCGTGTCATTTATAACATACACATAAATGGTGTCACATAAACTTTTGTTGCTGAGTATATTACATAAATTTTCTTAAAACCTAAAAAGAGCAAATTTTCTTGCCATTTTTTATCAAGTATCACAGAAAGCCCAGTATCACAAACATTATAAAAGTCAGGAATATGGTTAAATCCTGTTTTAAAACTAGTACTGCTTTACCATCAAACATTTGAGTTTCAGTTTCAATAATACAACCCCAATTCCAAAATAGTTGGGACGAAGTATAAATTGGAATAAAGTCAAAATGCAATGACTTTAAGTTTACATGAGCCAATATGTTATTTACAATAGAACGTAGATAACATTTCAAGTGTTGAAACTGAGACATTTTAAATTTTTATTCACAAATAAATAGCTTATTTCAAATTTTCTGGCTGCAACGGGTCTCTAAAAAGTTGGGACGCAGGCAAAAAAAGGGCTGAAAAAACAATACATAAGAGAATCAGCTGAAAGAACATTTAGCAAGTAATTACATTAATTGGCATCAGGTGTGCAACATGATTGGCTATGAAAGGGATGTCTTAGAGAGGCTGAGTCTCTCAGAAGTAAAGATGACCAGAGGCTCTCCAACCCGTGAAGGCTTGCGTAAAAAAAATTGTGGAATACTATAAAAACAATGTTCCTCAACGTCAAATTGCAAAGCTTTTGAAGGTTCTCATCATCGACAGTGAATAACATCATCAAAAGATACAAAGACACCCTGTGATTAAGGGACAAGGCCGAAGACCTTTACTGGATACCCGTGATCTTCGGACCTCAGACGCCACTGCATCACTCACCGGCATGATTCTGTCATTGACATTACTAAATGGGCCCAGGAATACTTCAAGAAACCACTGTCTGTAGACACAGTCCGCCGTGCCATCCACAGATGCAACCTAAACTCTGTCATGCAAAAAGGAAGCCATTGTTGAGCATGATCCAGAAGCGCCGCAGTGTTCTGTGGGCCGAGGCTCATTTAAATGGACTGTGGCAAAGTGTCCTGTTGTCAGATGAGTCCAAATTTGACATTCTTGTTGGAAATCATGGGTGTTGTGACCTCTAGGTTAAAGAGGAGGAAGACCACCCCTCCTGTTATCAGCATTCAGTTCAAAAGCCAGCATCTCTGATGGTATGTGGATGCAATAGTGCATATGGTGTGGGGCACTTGCATATTTTAAAAAGCACCATGAATGCTGAAAGGTATATCAAGGTTTAAGAGTAACATATGGTCCCCTCCAGACATCTATATCAGGGAAGGCCTTGTGCATTTCAGCGGGACAATGCAAAACCACATACGGCAGCTATTACAACAGCATGGCTTCGTAGTAGAAGAGTCTGTGTGCTGAACTGGCCTGCCTGCAGTCCTGATCTTTTACCGATTGAGAACATTTGGTGCATAATTAAATGAAAAACTCCATCAGAGGAGACCAAAAACTCTCCAGCAGCTGGAAGCCTGTATTAAACAAGAGTGGGATCAAATTCCAATGGCTAAACTAAAGAAACCTGTCTCCTCAATGCCCAGACGCCTCCACTCTGTGTTAAAAAGAAGAGGGGATGCTACACCATGGTAAACAGGCCCCTGTCCCAACTTTTTGAGACCTGTAGCAGCCATCAAATTTGAAATGACTCATTCTGTGGATAAAATTGTAAAATTTCTCAGTAATAACATTTGCTATGTTATCTCTGCTCTATTGTGAATAAAATACTGGCTGGTGTGATTTGAAAGTCATTGCATTTTGATTTTATTCACAATTTTCACTTTGTCCCAAGTATTTCGGAATTGGGGGTTCTACATGTCTACAAAAAAAATAAAAGAATCAGAATGACTGCTTGCAGTCAGGTGGGAGAATTATTTCCTGATGTGTAACAGCAATTATGGATAAACAAAAGATACATTTACTGAAGCTAAATGAACTGATATTTACAGTACCCTTTAATATTTACAGTTCAAGCCTCTCAGAGTCATTTTTAAATGCTCTAGTTATATCCAGTGCAGCAATAGATTCCAAGTCACCCGCTAGATAATGTGCAATTGGATAGGGAATAAAATAAATAAAGCATATTTTTATCTCAGAACATTGTCAGTTAACTTACAATCAAACAGGCAATCAGTCACCTTAAGCGGCATCTATCAAGCGAAACCAGACTGACTCTTGTTATATTCTTGGGAACATTCCAGAAATATATCCAAAGAATGACCATGAAGTGAAAAAAAAAAATATAGCACAACTTAGTCCATATAAAACTACATGCAAATACAATAAACTAACAAAACTGAAAATATTTGGAAAAAAAAGACAAAATCATATATAGAAACAGTACATTCTGGTGTGCAGGCCACTCCAAAACCAGGCTTTTTGGAAAAACAAAACCAGATGCAACACTGATTGGTCAAGAAGCAACTTGGAGTGAATTGACTGTATGACACGCAAAGAAACTGAGTTGCGTTATGGTTACCATTTGACATCGCAAACGGGAAGACCCTTCCATTGCCATGGATATAAAGAGATTGACCAGAGTTCCCGTCAGTCCAGCAAGAACAGCACATAAGCCATGGATCTTCATGAAAATCACAAGATATATTCTGTGATTTTTTTTTTCTGAGGTGAAGTTGTGTAAACCAACTTTACCTCATCATCGAGCTTTATTGGTAATCTTTAATGCAATTTGCCTTTTGTCTGCTGGTTAATTTCTGGAAATCATATAAAGGTAAATGGCCTGTAAATGAAAAATTCAAACATTTCTTCAAAGCCCAATTTCATAACTTTCATGAAAATTTTTGAAAGCTAAGTGTTGGGGATTACTATGATTGTGGACCATTTACCATGCATTAGGGAGAGGCAGTAACCTGAAATTAATGATAGGTGAGTGAACATCACAGTTGAAATGTTTTGATTAAGGCTTTATCTGGATATTTTGACTAGAAAAATGATTTGTTTATCAAGAATGGATGTCTCCAAAGGATTCTGAATGATAATATTGATGTGTCTTGCAATTACATATCAGTGAATAATGAAATTAATTGACTTTTGTAAATTCCGCACTGCAACCACAGAGGGGTGTCGGGGTTTAAGTGGTTAGATGTATGTCTGGGTACTTTCATGACTTCGTGGACAAGTCTTCAGTGCGCACTTTTGGTTGAGCGGCCACTCCTGGGAAGAGTTCTTTTCTTTCTCTTACTTTGCTTTTCTGGACTTCTGGAGCCTTTGTAACCCTTTCCAGACTAATACATTTCAATGACTTTGTTTCACATCTGTTCTTGAATTTCTTTAGATTGTGGCATCATGTGCAGATTTCTGCCTTCTTTACATTGCCAGACAGGTTTTATTTAAGTATTTCTTTTATTCCGCAGGGCTGGCAGTAATCATGATGGCCTGTGTCTAGTAAAATTGAACAGATTATCAATTAATTTGCTTAATTGGTTGATTAGTAACAAAAGGGGCAGGTGAATTTTTTCGCATGGGGCCAGGTTGGGTTGGACAGCTTCTTTAAATGAAATCATCATTTATTAAGTCCATTTTGTGTTTATTCAAGTCAAATTTGTCCTATAGCAAAATTAGTGTGATGATATCAAATATTTACGGTTATAAATATGCAAACAGAGAAGAAATCAGTAAAGGGGGCAATAGTTTTTTACAGCACTGTATAGTACTTCTCTAAAGTTTGGACTCACTAAGAAATATGCACGCGCTTGAACTGAAGTGAGGCTTTAATTCACTGCAGTTGCAATGCACTGTTACAAAAACAGATAAGACATTTACAAATGTGACAAACCCTGTCTAATGTTAAATAATTGCTTTTGGCTCAGTCTTTATGTGTGTCTTCGGAGGGCAATTTTTAGCAGGCATCACACCAGTGTACTGACAACATGCTGTGCCACCCCATCCTCAAGTAATGGTGTTGTTCTGTAATTTGGCACAAGAGAAACCAGTCCTATTAAATGAGTACAGCGGAAGCTGAAATATATTTTTGTCAGTTATGGCTCAATCTGCTGAACAGGCATTTAAAAAGTTTAATTTTCTTCAAGAAAAACATGCACATGTTCTTTTTTTTTTAAGGAAAAGACAGGAATTATAGAGCAGGAATTTGGATACCTGCACCATAGTTGTTGCACGTTTTTGCTACCTCTGCTTTGTTCTTACAATGTGCATAAATTACAGTGTCGTCCACGAACATTTGAATTTCAGAATTTGCACAAACAGAAGGCAAATCATTAATATACTCTTCCAAAAAAGAAACTATACAAATATTGAATTATTGATTACACTTTCTTTTCAATATGTTTTCCACATTTGTCAAAACATTTCATGTATAATAAATTGATGCTAAAAACAATGTATAGTTTCTTTTTTGGAAGAGTATATATAGGGTATACAGTAGGGGGCCTAAAATTGATCCCTGGGGCACCCCCACATCATATTTTAGATAAGGTGATAGTTCACCGTGAAGTCTGATAGATTGTGTTCTGCCCTCTAGATATGATTTAAACCATTTTAAGACCTCAGGGGAGAAACTGAACAGGGATAGCTTCGTAACAAGCACATTGTGGCTAATGATGTCAAATGTCTTCCTCAGGTCCAGGAACACAGCTCTAACCACACCCCCCTTAACCATTTTTGATTTAATGGTCTCAAAGAAAAAACAATTTACAGTTTCGGTGGAGTGGTTGGTTCTAAAACCAAACTGCATTGGATGTAATGTATATGGCGTATTGTTAAGATGGGTAGTTAACTATTCTGCTACCCACCACTCAGCAACCATTGACACTATTAGAAGGATGCTGATGGGCCTGTAGTCCTGACTTGGTGTGATTACAGCTGGTTTCCAGACCTGTGAATACTGATCCTGCCTAAATGATGCACTAATCATATTTGTAATAGGACCAGAGAGTGACTCTTTAAGATTTTTCAAAAATATTGCGTCCAGCCCAAACACACCCTTGGATTTGAAGTTTTTTAATGAACTTATTTTTTCCTCTCACTGACTTTGTGACCTCGCTTATAAAGAACACAGGTTGCGTTTCACTCACTGGTAGTAGGCTTAAGGAGTAAGTTTTTGTGTTTGACAACCATTTATATTTGATTCTAGTCTTCGTTCAGGGCTCTCACAAACTTTTCCTGTTAATTTCTTCAAATTATCCCAAATGAATGTACATTTTCTAATTAATTTCACTAATTACATTTATGAGGAAGGATGCCTTACCCTGTCTTAGTTCTTTAACTTTATTTCTCAAGGTTGTGAATCTACGCTTGTCATGTTCTAGTTTGGACTTAATTGCCGTTTTTAAGGCACAGTCTCCTTAGTCCATTCATTTCTGTATATCGCCATTTAACCAGGGGAGGGTGCTCTTTTGATATTGTTTGGGCTTCATTTCTTTTAGAAAGTTTTTTTTTTTTTTAATGTGGATTGGATTGTGGAGAGAAACTCATTACTATCAGTTTCCACATATGTTCCTGAGAGAAGATCACCCCAGTTGATTCCATTTATTGCGCCATTAAAATCATCTTGGTCACCATTAGGTATTTTTAAATAGCTATTCTTTCAAGTAGTGGTCAGATTAAATCGTTTCTTTGTCCGTTTCCTTGATATAAGCACATAAGTTATGATCAGAGAACCCGGTGACCTTGTTAAAGGTTTTTGTTACCCACTCTGCTTGTGTATCTGCCACTTCTCTCTCAGTCATAGTTATGACCCATTTTTTGATATTCATTCACAATCTTATGCATTGAATAACCTCTATCTTCTCTATTCAACAACTGACCATCTTCAAGAGAAAGATGTCTTTGTGTCTCTTTATAAACCAAAGTTGAATTTACAGTGTAGAAAGTGTAGCAACTGATGGAAAGAAATATAAAGCCTTCTCTGCACTTAATATAATGGTTTATCCAGTGCAAAATTACATATTGGCATGATTTGTAGTTTGGATAACTTGTAGTGGTGTAATCTGCAGTATGATAGAAGTGATACAAGATTTTTATGGAAATGAAAGATTTTTGAAAAGCAATACATCAACAGGGCTTGCAGAATGGTACAGAATACAAGAATTTATTTTTCCAAAAAATTGCATCTTTTGGAATTTTTGCCTTTTTTTTTTTTTTTTTTTATGAGGGGGTCCAAAATGAATTTTGTTTATTATGGTCCACAACAATAGCAGTATTGAGCCAGTCGCATTTTGACGTTGAAGCCACGTGTTATCTCAGTAACGAAATTCCTGTGGTTGTCAGATGTGCATTCAACTACCAATGGATGTGGGAAACATGCTAATCAAAGCAAATGGCTAAAGGCAGGACAAGATAAATCGTTTGTTTAAAGGATGTTTCCTGCCTCTTCAAATTTCAGCCGAGCAGTCGTCACTGATGGGTATTGTATACAAGGGGAATATCTGCCGATGGACTAAATGCTTTTCTGTTGAAACCACTGCTCACCATTTACCCCTGCTAATCAAGACATAGGGTGGAAAGACTCTCAAATTAAGCTGATAAAGAGGAATGGGGAACAAACAGTTCCCCGTTGCTGTCGTGCTGCAACTTGGTTGCCTTCAGTTCTCCATCTCCACTGGGCTGGGCTGCAGCCCTCACTTCCTGTTCACAACCTCAAAGACTCATTAATAAGAATGCTGCTGCATTAATCAGGCTCCTGAAGCACCAGCATCTCGTTCCGCAATCACCTGCAATCGTGGAATTTAGCGTAGCTCCAGATTGCTGCTCCGGTTATTCCAGGTTACAGATTATCAGTCGCTACATTCCATTGCCGGAGACTGACAGTGGTGCTTAACTTCAGGTCTCCTGGACACTAGCGTGAGTCTTATTTGTTATAGAACCCAATTACCCATGTGCCCTCTGTAACCGACTGCTCTGCTCCTGATCGACTCCCTCAGCCAATACCAATGTTTCTTTCAAAGAAGGGAGGTCATGCCCTCTGAGCTAGTAGCCACCATAAAATCCAGTCTCCCTCCTGTCCCCCCTTGCGAGAAATAAGTGATAATTTGTATCATATAATTCCTGTTGTTTCACGCTTAGTTTCAGCGCTTTGCTTAAATGTTGTTAAATCCCTAATCCCATACATATCCCATTTGTGTTTTGTTGAATAGAAGAGAGCTGCCCGACACACAATTACTCCGTGTCTGTATTCTGATAATTTATGAAAATGCGTACACTTGACCTCCCTGGTGCAGTCTTTATTTGGCTAAGGCATATGACAGCTCATCATTAAGAGCTTTGGTCAGCATTAGAGCCAGAACGGCTGTTTTCTGTCTTTATCGGATGGTAGATGGACTCGACGAGCAGGTGAACCGCCCTAAGGCCGTGATCACAGCTCCCAGCCCACGCCACTGCACCTACTCTAAACAACCCCCTATCTGTGCAGGATCACTTCAATCGTCCAGTATCTTAACCATACAATAAGATTCCCTTTTTTAAACATTATGTCCACTGAAGTGTCAAGAAGAAATCCAGTTCAATTAAAAGCATACTGTCATACTCTGAATTTAATTAAATTGGAGGGAATTTGCGTCATTTTGACACGCTGTGGAAGAAATGCCTATTCTTCTATTTTCACAGCCTCAGAGTGTGGGCAGCCAACTGCAAGTCCTTCATTGGGTTTGGGCTCGATCCAACACGGTGCAGACGTGGCAGGTTTTGCTTCTCCTTCCAACTCTGATATTATTTACATTTCAATAAATTATTAAAACTCCAAGGGTCATGCATTGTCAGTCATTATTCCTTTTTATTATACGACATAAGGATTTTTTCTCTCCTGATTGGTCGGGGCGAGCTCCGCTGGTTACTGCAAACGGCTAAAATAGACAAGGCTTCCTCACAGGACCTCCTTACAGTGTTCGTATTTTGTGCCGCTTCATTCCTGCGACAAGCTTTACTTTAGAGCTGTCGCCGTTCTCTTGTTTTATATTTTCAAGTAGGGTCATAATACAAAACAATTATTGACTTCAGTTAACAGTGTTTCCGATGATTTATCCAATTTGAACAAATAATGTTTGTGAACATCAATTGTCCAAGGTGGATAAAGCATTGGATTCACATCAACTGAAGTCAATAATTGTATAAGCTGCAGTACAATTTTCTTTTTAGAACCACACAGTTTCTATCAGTAAATTTCCCATCACTTTTTTAATCAAATGTTTTTGAACGCGAATATGCTAATTGATTGATGCCGGCAAGTTAATTTTCCGGTGAAAAGGAATTTGAATTAATTAGAAGTCGGGTTTCAACATTTCCCTGCACATGAGAATAATGAGTGAAATGAATGTCTGAGTTCATTATTTGGATGAATGCACACATATAAATAAATGTTCCATTATTTTGAACATGTGTGGTCTTCGGTGCACCATCTTCAGGGAAAAGGAGAGAAGAAGAGTTAGCAGAATAGAAAAAGTATTGTTTTCAGCTTTGAATATTCTAGGACCAAACTTATTAAAAAGAATGACAGCCTTTTGCAGACTTTTAATATTTTAAAAGTGCTGCAAAAAGCAAAAAAAAAAAGAACTTTAATTTCATCACAGAGCCACAGGAATAAAAAAACATGCATTTCCTAATGCTTCCTAAAAATATTGAAGAAGCTTTTCAAACCATAACGGCTCTTATTTTTTTACGGTTGAAATGTCCCACTTGAATTGTGGCAGATAAGAAGGTAACCTAGGTTTAGAAAGAAATCACAGTGCTTAGAAGAAATTGTATATTGACCTAGTGAGAGCGTAAAATGATACAATAGTTCCAGAGTTTTCTTATTTGATAGTGTTTTCTCATGCGCTGAATGAAAATTAATCTCTCTTTGCCTAGGCATGTTTCTCTCAGGCCGGCTCCTTCTAAACCTTTTCATCGACAGAAATTGACTGTCTTCTCCCACTGTTTTTGCCCATTGCACCGCGGTCAACAGAAATATACTTATATATATAATACTTATATGGGAATAATCTTTAACGTTGGATTGTTTTAAAGCGATATCTGTCTTTTACGGAAGCCCTAAGGGGCAAGGTGACTTTTTTTTGTGGGCAATATTGGCCAAAATAATATTTTGCGCATTCAAGAAAAGAACTGAATGTGACAAACTTATGTTTTTGTCAACACTGACTGCATTCTCTTTTCTTTTTGCCTTTTAGGGCTGATGCATGACTACAGTTTTACAGTGGGGTTATTTTAGCCTGAACTAAGTGGATAAAAGCCTAGGTTTTATTTGGTGAAGGTTTACTGCTGACTGCTTTATACAACCCCTACTCAGAAAAAAAGTTGGAAGGAAATGGGAAACGCACATAAAAACAGAAAGCAGATATTTATAAATTTGCTTTGACTTGTATTTCATTTCAGACTGTGCTGGCCAAAGCCAGACATTCCCTCATAATAGACACTTCCTCGACACATCAGTTTCAGTATAATTTCATTACTTTGTTAAGCCTGTATGCCATTAGGGTTGTGACTGTATGGCGACATTTGTGACTGTCATGCTGCAGAATGTCAGCAGAAAGTCTGCAGAATGTGTATTCGTGAAGGTTGTCATGTTGTCGCGGGAATTTTGAACGTGTTCAAAAATTTGTTGGCGACAACTGTGATCACCAAGGTTTTGAAATTTGTGCCAAATTGTCTGCAGAATGTCTTGAAAATAAGAAGGCAAAAACTCAGGAAACAATCGCAAAGTAGCCAGCAGAATTTCTTCAGACATCTATAAGACATTGCGCTCTGAATTCGTTGACCAGGCGCAGGCGCGTCGAAGGCACGGCGAATGTGGGGAGCGCTGCGCCAACGGAGTGTATCCAGGCGTATTTTGCAATTTCGTGCTCGGTGCAGCCTGGCGCAAGTACTCCTCTGTCCCACCACTGTCCCCCCTGCCAGCGCAAGTGGAAAAGAGGGAGGAGAGAAGGCGTGTTTGGGTTTAACACAGCCGAGTCAAATCTTCACCAATCAAATGAGCTCCTCTCCTCACCGTTAATGTGTTGGAATATAGAAGCCTCTGACCTATATCTGCATGATGCGTTAATGTTGCATTTTACTTTGCTGCTTCAGACATGTTTTCTGCACCGATTACAAGTGATGTAGTCAAGGTCGCCTTAGCCGAGACCAAGACACTACCGAGACCAAAGGGTAGCAAGACCAAGACAAGACCAAGACCATGTAAAAGTGGTCTTGAGACTGGTCTCGAGACCAAGACCGGTCTTGAGCACTACAACACTACCGCTTACATCTATATTAAGCATTACGAATATGAGTTAGCTGGCTAGCTAGGGCATTCGCAAATTATTATCATTAGCGAACTTGTATGAAATTTCAAAACAAAACTACGTCACATCATTCAACCTTATGAAGTTGGAATGAAATACGACGGTTGCTCATTTATTTCTTCTGCCTGCATCATTGGGAAGAGAAACGATGGATAGCGTGTTCCTATTATTACACTCTGTTACTGCTTAAAATTTTGGGATTAACATGCACGGACAAAAATGCAAGATACGTTACACATTTATTTTTAATATGTGATCTTAACTCAGTACGAGATCATAGCAATCAGGCTGTATTCCTTTCCCCCACTAAAAACAATAAAACCTACGTGACAATAATAGTATTAAGCCGCTTGCACACTGGACACAAAATGAATTTTTCGTACGACAGATTACATTCAAAGTCATTGCAAAGACGTGAATACCCGCTTGTATTCGTATCTTTGCATTGACTTTGAATGTAATCAGTCATGCGAAAAATTTGCTTCGGGTCCAGTGAGCAAGCGGCTTTACTGAGCATAGAACGCAAGCATTATTGATATATATATATATATATATATATATATATATATATATATATATACAGTGGCGCTTGAAAGTTTGTGAACCCTTTAAAATTTTCTATATTTCTGCATAAATATGGCCTAAAACATCATCAGATTTTCACACAAGTCCTGAAAGTAGATAAAGAAAACCTAGTTAAACAAATGAGACAAAAATATTATACTTGGTTATTTATTTATTGAGGAAAATGGTCCAATATTACATATCTGTGAGGGGCAAAAGTATGTGAACCTCTAGGATTAGTGATTCATTTGAAGGTGAAATTAGAGTCCGGTGTTTTCAATCAATGGGATGACCATCAGGTGTGAGTGGGCACCCTGTTTTATTTAAAGATCAGGGATTTATCATAGTCTGATCTTCACAACACATGTTTGTGGAAGTGTATCATGGCACGAACGAAGGAGATTTCTGAGGACCTCAGAAAAAGCGTTGTTGATGCTCATCAGGCTGGAAAAGGTTACAAAACCATCTCTAAAGAGTTTGGACTCCACCAGTCCACAGTCAGACAGATTGTATACAAATGGAGGAAATTCAAGACCATTGTTACCCTCCCCAGGAGTTGTCAACCAACAAAGATCACTCCAAGAGCAAGTTGTGTAATAGTCGGCGAGGTCACAAAGGACCCCAGGGTAACTTCTAAGCAACTGAAGGCCTGGCTCACACTGGCTAATGTTAATGTTCATGAGTCCACCATCAACAGAACACTGAACAACAATGGCGTGCATGGCAGGGTTGCAAGGAGAAAGCCACTGCTCTCCTGCTCATCATTGCTGCTCATCTGCAGTTTGCTAAAGATCACGTGAAAAAACCAGAAGGCTATTGGAAAAATGTTTTGTGGACAGATGTGACCAAAATAGAACTTTTTGGTTTAAATGAGAAGTGTTATGTTTGGAGAAAGGAAAACACTGCATTCCAGCATAAGAACATTATCCCATCTGTGAAACATGGTGGTGGTAGTATCATGGTTTGGGCCTGTTTTGCTGCGTCTGGGCCAGGACAGCTTGCCATCATTGAAAGAAAATTGAATTCTGAATTATACCTGAAAATTCTAAAGGAAAATGTCAGGACATCTGTCCATGAACTGAATCTCAAGAGAAGGTGGGTCATGCAGCAAGACAGCAACCCTAAGCACACAAGTCGTTCTACCAAAGAATGGTTAAAGAAGAGTAAAGTTAATGTTTTGGAATGGCCAAGTCAAAGTCCTGACCTTAATCCAATCGAAATGTTGTGGAAGGACCTGAAGCGAGCAGTTCATGTGAGGAAACCCACTAACATCCCAGAGTTGAAGCTGTTCTGTACTGAGGAATGGGCTAAAATTCCTCCAAGCCAATGTGCAGGACTGATCAACAGTTACAGGAAACGTTTAGTTGCAGTTATTGCTGCACAAGGGGGTCACACCAGATACTGAAAGCAAAGGTTCACATACTTTTGCCCCTCACAGATATGTAATATTGGATCATTTTCCTCAATAAATAAATGACCAAGTATAATATTTTTGTCTCATTTGTTTAACTGGGTTCTCTTTATCTACTTATAGGCCTTGTGTAAAAATCTGATGATGTTTTAGGTCATAGTTATGCAGAAATCTAGAAAATTCTAAAGGGTTCACAAACTTTCAAGCGCCACTGTATATATATATATGCACTGCCTGATGCCGCGGCAGTATGTGGTTGGCTGAGAAAGACGTGAAGTTGTTAGTTTGCATCACAGATTCAGCTGCGTTGATTAAGCCAGGTCGAGTTTCCAACCGCCTTCGATCTGACATCAGGACAATCGATATAGATACTATAATTTATGTGCTGATTCAGATAGTAACATTAAACAGTGGTTGCTGTAATTATTTTTTGCATTGAAATGTGCCTGACATTCTGGAAACCTGCCTGTGACGTTTGGGCAACATGTGCGCGCTGTGCGCCGGTCAGCCAAATTACCACTGCAGAGAGAGTAAACCAGGTTGGAGCTGGCGAGCTCTCTGCGCACTCTTCGGCGTAGCCTTTTTCCACGAAATTGTCACTGCGTCATGATTTATAAGTGACATCTCCCCCTACTACGCCGCCACACCCATCTCGGTGCACGTCCGTCTACCAAGTCGCCAAAGTGGCTGCGCATGGTGTTGCACTGCACGAAATTACCACTGCGTGGGCTGCGCCGGACGAAATTACCACTGCGTGGGCTGCACCACACTATGCCACACTGCGTTGTGCCAAGAAATTAGAGCCCATAGTGAAGACTTTTTGAATAATTCACATCCATTTTGTGCATATGCAGTCTGTAATGCCATCTTGACAACATCAGACACGAAAGTAGATGCCAAGACAAGTCTGTTCAGTAGGACTGCAACTCTTTACTTTGTCTTGAAACAGTCGCCAATTTCAAGTCTGCAAACAGTCTCAAACTATCGTAGCCCAGTGGGATCCAGCCTTTACTTGCACAGGCTTATTTCATTTGCTGTCAAATGCACCTAAACAACTAACATTACCCTTTGTGTGATTTGGAATCAGTTTGTTTGCTTTAACCATATATTGTCTAATATGGAATGCACACATTTTTTACAGTGTAAGGTTAGGAAAGCAATAATTTGTAATATTAATCATTCCTTTCTTTGTTTGAGTTACTGTGCTGTTAGGAGGCCCTTACCTCGTGAGGTAAGAGGTGTGGCTGATTGTGGAGAACTGTTGCTGGAGACACTTGATTGGACTCAACCATTGCTGCAAATTTTACGGGGGGGATTTGGGATTTGGCTAGTTTTCCTTGTATTAGTAACAGTTGATGTTAATTATGTTGACCCCCTAATGTGTTATTTGGTTTGGCCAAGTCACTATATATGTTCCCTCCTGTGGCATCCTGTGTTTGGTCAGATCTGGTTTAGTAGTCAGTGTATTGAGTTATGGTTTGTTGATCTCGTTTATGGGCCTAATAGTAAAATTCTTGATTTTTGATTAAGTTTTAATTTTTGGATAAATAAAGCCCAGTTCTTATTTAAATCTCCTGTTTTCCTGAATGTCCTACTTCTTGGTCCTTAACACAGACAGCATGAAGACAAGATGTCTAATGTATTGTCTGTTCACCTTGATTTTATTGATTTGTAATTTTTTTTTATTGATTCCTCATCCTTCAGAAGCAAAGATGGGCTGAGGATTGTCAATCTGCCCAGAGACAAGTGCGGGAATAATTCAAACGTTTGATAAGTGTTCCTGACAGAAAGGCTAGAATAGATTTAGATATTTCGTCCTCTAGAGCTCATAACACGATTAAAGGATTTAAAGAATCTGGGAGGTATTTCTGTGCGTAAAAAGACAGGCTCAAGCCTAAACTTAGCACCTGAACTTTTCAATCACTCAGACAACTCCTGCATCAAGAACCATAATTTATCTACAAATGAAAGGAAGTAAAGAAATCCTCCCCAGAAGTTTATTCCAACCACCTGGATTTACTTCTGACAGGAGCCGATATGAGTGATCAGCTCATTCTGCGGGAGGGAGAAAAACCTGGCAGGACTTTTACTTTCTGACTCTTGGATTTTACCCCTCTGTGCCCACCTTTATCAAGTACATCAACACATACTTTCACAGAGGCCAGTTAAAACTTTATGGCACCAAAAGGAAGTTTAATGTTCATGGTGTCCAGACTTATTTGGGCTCTGAGGCATCTTGGATGGACACACAAGTGTATCGTGGTCAAACAAATCAATGTCTCAGGCCTTTTTGGAATCAGCTTCAAAATGGAAAGGGGTCCACAATCGTGCGTTTTTTTCATTTCTTTTATTAGAAAAAAGTAGCATCGAAAGATGGACGAGGTTTCGCCCTCTTTATGCTTTTGTCATTGGCTGGTGGGTTATCATGTTTTAAAACCTGCATTTATTTTGGATATATGACTCACCCCACCCCATTGCATCCAGCTAGAAACGCCTCCTCCTTGCACTTTTCTGAATGGTTGCACATTGGAAAATCACATTGATTTATTTTAAATGACTGGTTTGTAAAGTCGATGTGATGACACAGATAAGCTTATTGTCCATGACCTGGAAGTATTTTCCCATTGCATTTGTGGAGAGGATTCATGTGTGTGGAAAACCACGATCTCTGGGAAACAGTGAGTCTGCATCAGTCACAAACAAATGAGATAATGAAACTGAAGAGCTGCCTGCTGAAAGTTAGTCACATTTTCAATCGCCATGAGGTAAGGATAAGAAAACATGATGGTTACGTAAGTCCACTGCCTAAATTTTCTCAAAATTTACATTTTATATGGTCTATGGTCTTCAAATGGTCTGAAAGAATTTATGCATCTTACAGCAGACACGAAATGAGAAATGAAGCATATAATCATGATCAATGGTGATCATGTCAACGTGAACAGAAGTATTTCAAAAATCATGATTATTTTCATGCCGCACGCACACACACACACGCGCATACACACACGTCTACTATTAGAAAGAATATGACTCAACATCCTCATTTAAGTGCCCAGGGGCCGATGTGCCAATAGTTTAAAATCCAAAATCTTTCCTTTATATTACCCCGAAGCCGACGAAAGTTGGTCGAGGGGTATTGTCGCGGCACGCGGCGTCCGCCAGTCTGTCCGTTCGTCCGTTAACTTCTCGTTTCCGGACAATAGCTGAAAAATGCCTTGGCCAAATGCTCTCATTTTTTGGTGGTATGTTGGGGGTGGTCACAGGAAGCTCCCTATTGATTTGTGTCCCACTCCGATAATCAATATGGCCGCCAATAAAGCTCAAGGCTGAGGGGTCCCGCTCACGACAGCGCACTATTTTTTAATTATTGCTAATCCTGTTTGCCCCCTCTACACTGTAAAGAATGAATATCAAGGCCCATTTTAGTAACACGTTTTGCTAATAGACATGTAGGGTCTGCACGTCTGATTGTACGTTTGTGCTATATGGGTCTGGCTTTCGAAAACCTCACTGCTTTCCCAACATATCAAACATGACCGCATGGACACAGTAAAGGATAAATTACATGTGTTGTGTCACATGTTATCCTCTGTTTAATGAAATACTTCTTGCTGGAACATGGATGGGTGAAACTTATTGTTCATGACACAAAATTGTACCGTGCACAATGGCCACTGGAAAAACAGCCCGATGAAATAGTGAACACCAGGGGGTTGAGTATAGTGGCCTGTCCTAACCATGGTGTCCCTAAAATTTTCACCTGTCCGAAAGAAGAGGAAAAGAAGTGTGTCAATCAATAGTTGAGTTGGTCAGTAGAGATTTTTGGAAGAAATGGACACTGTATACCTTGAAACAAAGAGGACAACGACACTTCAGATTGTTGCCAACAACAAGCCCAAAAGCAATGCTCAATTGTAGTATTGGGTTGTCCGTATCCTTGGCAACAGGAACTTCTTTGAAGTACTGTTAAGGTACCATTAACCCTTTCAGTGCCATGGGCAGCTATAAACAGGAGCTCTTTTAAACAAGTTGCCACATGATAGGTTATCAACAGCTCAGAACGTCTACATTTTTAATTCCTTGAAAATGTATTCAGCGCTCAAAGGGTTAATGCTGAAAAGTACAGTGAGGTTTTGGAGCAGCATACGCTGCCTTCAAGACAACATCTTTTAAAGAGATGCCCATACATGCTGTGTATCAACAAGACCATTTAAGATTGCTTTCTGCATGCATTACAAAGGCATGGGTGCTTCAGAAGGGCTGCTCGGTGCTGATCTGGCCTGCCAGCAGTCCCTACTGGTCCCCTAGAGGGGTTGAGCCATTTTGTAAATACAAAATACAGTAACGAGGATCTTGTAATGTTGCACATTTTTTGATGCGTTTGGCAAATTCGTAGCAGCTAATAATATACATTTTTATTCAGGGTTGTCATTTTAAATTTACTGCGCTGGTTTGAGTAAAAACACGTCTGTGTTTATGACTGTCTCTATTTTAGTCCCAATACAATTGCAGACAGAGGGAGTTATTATTTTTTTTCAAAAAGTACTTTCTTTCCAAAGTCAATATCCGGATGCACACATTTGCAGTTACAAAAACAGCAGATTCAGTGATGAATCATTTGTTTAATTGATTTAATTCAAGATTGCCAGATGCGCCATCTGATGTAGATGTATTCTGATGTCGACTGGACATTTAGAGGAGAGACAAGAAAACGGTAAAAACCTTTTAATCCTCTTCACTGCTCATCTGATAGATGCGGCTCTCGCTCAGGGGGAGGGTTTGTGCTGTGGCCACCTTGGCAGGGTTCTACATTTTCAGCTTTTCAGCTGTGGATGGTGCCTAAGATTTGGTGAGTTATAATAATTTTTTTCTGTTTGCGATTGCCCGTCTGACTTTAACATGCTGAACATGCCTGCTGGGTGGTTATATCTGCTATGTTTTTGAAAAAAAAAAATGTCATTAATACTAAAATGCAGTCCCAAATAATTCCAAGTATTCAAAGAATTTCTGGCAACCAAATGAAATAAAAAAAACTGCATTACCTAAATTAATGGACTTCAGTTAGCAGTTTTTTTTTAATATGGCAAAACAAAATTAGGTTTTCATTCTCAAAAAACGTACAAGAATGCTTGTTAATCTGATCCCAACTCTATTTAAAATACAATTTTTATTTTATTTTCTATACTTAATTAATGTCTTCTCTTGTGACTGGCATTGAATGAATTCTCAATCAGAGCAACTGACAAATTTTTGACTCGATATTTATACCCATATACTTTAGCCATGCAAGTTACAGGGTTTGAAAAAGTATTCGCCCTTTTTTTTTATTATATGTCATATTTAAACGTTTCAGATCATCCTACTAATTTTAATATCGGACAAAGACAACATGAGTAAACATAAACCGCAGTTTTTTTCAATTGTCATGTCATTTATTGAAGGTAAAGAATTATTCTAACCAATATCCTCCCTTTACTGGCAATGCCACCCCTGCAGCAAATGAGTCTTTCACATCACTATGAAGAAATTCTGGCCTACTCTTTTTTGCAGAATTATTTTAATACCTTTGCATAGAGGTGCAGATTGCAGACACTTGCAGCTACAGAACTGCTAAAATTCTGTGCTCAGTTGCAATATCCTATCAAGATGTCGCGCACCCGCAACTTTAATTGAATATTCAGGGGGAAGCAGTGCCTTTTAGCGATTTAAAATATGGACAATTTAAGTTCCCTTACTGTTTCTTAAGAATCTTATGAATTAAACTCCTCAACCAAGACCGATCTGCACGCCGCCTGGCATATTTGCCAATAGCGTCGATCCAGCAGTTAAAGATGAAAAAAAAAACCTTCTCCATTGTCGCAACAAGCCTCAGCCACAATGGCCCAAAGGTATGCCAAATTAGCAGTGGAAAAAAATTTGCTCTCTGAAACAAAAATTCTACCTGGTATTGAGGCTATGTCAGTCTGCTGTTCATTATAGTCATCAGATATTAAAAACACATGATGCCCTACTATTAATTTATGCAATGTTTCGTCCCTTGTAGAATTCAATGGTCACTTAATGCCTCAGACAATCTCACTGAAATACAGTCGTGTTTGTGGTTGCTATAGGCACAGTTATATTTCACGCCCGCATGAAACTTTCCCGGAAATTAATTGTTGATTGACAAGTTTTCATCCATTTACAGACATCGTAAATTGTCCGCAGTAATTGGACGACAGAGATTGGGCCTTCAGAAAAGTATGTTCGCCCTTGTGCGACGGCGAGTTGCGTCACATCCTCTCAACTTTGCATATTATTATAACGTCAAAGCATTGAAAAAAAGGCTACCAAAAGCAACACAGAAGTTGCATTTAGGAGATGAAAATGTGATATGACCCCTGGGCAGTAGGAGTCTGCCCAAATAGAAGTGGACTGCAGGGTTCCTTGAGCCTGACAGCATTGATTCTCAGGAGAAGGAAGGCAGTGTTGGAGAGTCCTTTCTCCTTGATGCTCATGTCTTAGGATGGCAGTAATTGCCAGATGTGACTCTGCCCAAAGGGATTAATTTGGCCACGCTGGAGAGTTTCAGAGCATGAACTGCCTGTTTAAGATCACGCTACAGCCTGTCAGTTGAATTCAAGTCAGGACTTCGGGCTTCTCCAAAACCTTTGTATTGTTTCTTTTGAAAAGAAGGTTCCGGTTTTGATCCCTGGCTCCTCCAGAGAATGTGTCAAAGTGTCCTTGAGTAAGACATTGAACCCTGCGCCACTCCCGATGTGCAGGTTGGCGTCTTGCATGGCAGCCTCCGCGTGCGGGGTGAATATGAGGCGTACATTGTGAAGCGCTTCAGGTCAGAAGACATGAAAAGCTCTATATAAATGCCGTTCATTTACCATTTCCATTAACCTCACATCATTGTCCTGTCCCTACATTCTACGGCACTTGAGCCTTAGAATTCAAGGCTCCCCAAATCAGGACCTCCAATCCAAATCCAGCCCTGTTTTCTTTTCCCTTCAGGCAAATATTCAACAATTAATGTCTCTGATTGGCCAGACTGTCATCACACCTGACCCTGAGGTAAAGGCAGGGTGGAAAACCAGCAGGTCTTGGCCCAAGAGGACGATGACTTGGGGAACACTGCCTTAAATCATGAACTGATCCTCAGACATTCTTCTTCAGGGTTTTCTGGTAGTGAGCAGCATTTATGGCACTGCCGATTATGGCAAGTCGCCCAGGTCCCGAAGCAGCAAAGCAGCACCAGACCGTCACACTGCCACCACCGTGTTTGACTGCTGGTGTGATGCTCTCATATGGAATGCCCTAACAACCAGTCAAGCCCAGGAAGGTCACAAGCCCTGTTTATTACTCAAAATACAATACAGCCAACAAATGAAGCAGGCAAGACATTGGCTCATATATGATGTTAGGCAAAGTTAAGGTTGTTGAAATCAGCATAATTTGACAATAATGTTTCACTCTTGAATGTTAGCCAGCTTGGAGAAATATTTCATGCTGGGTAAACTTCTTTTGCACTTTTAAGCATGAAGTGTGGTGGGTGGTGAGTTTGAGACGCCAAACGCAGTGGCCAGAAATAAAGGAGGACATGCAGAAGGGAGAGAGAGAAACAAACAGAACAGGGGAGCGAGAATCACGCTTCCAACGGACCAAGATGTAGCCCGAGGCAAGGAAGCAAGGTGAGCTCGGCAGTAAGAACAGAAAGAGGAACACACAGAAAGATTCCCTTACTAACTAGAACTCTTCCTCAAATATGCAGCTAAACCCTAACAGCTCTCTTACTAGAGACCTTACCAGCTAAAAAGCGAAACATAGCACTGACACGCTAGCAAGGGAATTGAGGCGGAACTAGGGCTTAAATAGAATCCGGGTGACACCCCCAATTAATGCCAGCTGGCCCAAGAATTCGATTGAGAGCAAAACGATGTCGTACCGGACGAGAGCAGCAAAGACAGCTCTCAAATCCACCAAACTATGACATGAAGCACCTTATTCGGGGTTACAGTGTAAAATTATTTTGTCAGTAAGGTACCCTATGCTGGTTTTGCACCTTTTGTCTCAAGATCTCCTTCATGTCACACCCATGCAAGGTATTAACTCTTAGAGCACTGAAATATTTTTTTTTAACAAGAGTTGTCAGAAAGACAACAAAGCTCGCCGGGGGGCAAGGTTAAAGTTTTTCTGCATGCGGATGGACACGGACGCCGGGGGTACGACAATAGCTCTCCGGACGTTATTCGTCCCGGCGAGCTAAAAATTATAAATTAAATTATGTTTTGCTGTTGAAAACCTACCTATCATGTGGGGACTTGTTTAAAAGAGCTCCCCGCGGGCTTTCAACAGCTTTGAATTTGATACCTTACACCACTGAGCCATTTATTTTTAGAGCTCAACGGGTTAAACTTTTATCAGCAGTAATTACATCCCGATAAGCTTGGTGCTCAGCGTATTACATCACTCTCATAGATATTATCTGCGCGATGATATGACATTATTGGTTTTTGCTCTTTTCTCCTACCGTGAAAGCGAAGTTAATCCCTTTCATGCGGTGAAAGCAAGGTTCTTTATCTCAGGCCTTATATGTGATCTGTGTACCACAAGACCAGAGACATTTTTTCCCCAAAAGACCCATATCAAGCGAGAAAAGCTTTATTGTAGATTGACATGGTAAGCAATTTAAGCAAATGCATCGAGTGTAAAATGTACACCAGCGACAAGTGCAATTTCCTGCAGACACTTTAACAGTTAATTCACCCCATTTCAACGTATGACTGAAGTTCCGACGTGAAAGAAATTTAATTATTTCCATCTCATGCTTATAGCTGTGGATGATTCTGAGTTTTCCAAGACTTAAAGTTACTTCAAGTGGAAAATCTGTGGCAATCAATTTTTCACGGGAAATACCTTTCCGTTCTTGACTTATCCAGACGCCAGGATCAAACAGTAAGATTTCTGCCACCTTCGAACCGCTCCACAGGCCCTCAAACAACCAGCTGGAGGGTACAGCCGCTTCAGATGAGTCATGCGTTCTCCCTTATACCCAGACAGTTTGGGTATTCTGGATACATTATCATTCACACTCCAAGTTTAAAATTACTTTTTAAACCTCAGTGACCTAGTTAACAATAGCCTGTCACCAGCACAGATATTTTTAATCTGTCTACTGAGTTGCTGACTGTCAGTGTTCATAATTACAATATCAATAGGAATGAAAATTGGCTTTGAAATACCATGAAGGCTTAATGTTGACTGCTGTTTACAAAATTAAAATTAATGTCATGACAGGTATCTCACAATAAAAAAATATAACATCAAACTGTAATTATCATCAAATGATGGCAAATATGATATGACTCTTTTTTTTTTATTACATCTATGGGCTCTAATTTCTTGGCGCAGTGCAGGGTGGCGTGGCACAGCCCAGGCAGTGGTAATTTCGCGTGGTGCAACACCTTGCGCAGCCACTTTGGCAATTTGGTAGCCGAGATGGGTGTGGCCGCGTAGTAGGGGGAGGTGTCACTTATTCATCAAGACGCAGAGACAATTTCGTAGCAAAAGTCTCCGCTGGAGTTGCGCCATGAGCTCGCCAGCTCCAACCTGGTTTACTTTCTGTGCAGTGGTAATTTGGCTGACCGGCGCACAGTGCGCACACGTCACCGAAACCTCACAGGCAGGTTTACAGAATGTCAGGCACATTTCAGTGCAATAAATAATTACAGGAAGCAATATTTAATGTAGCTATCTGAATCAGGACATAAATTATATTATCTATAAAATATCGATTGTCCTGATGTCAGATTAAAGGCAGTTGGCACATGTAATGGAAACTCGACCTGGCTTAATCAACGCAGCTGAATCTGTGATGCAAACTAACGATTTCACATCTTTCTCAGCCAACCACAAACTGCCAAACTGGCACCAGGCAGTGCATATATATATATATACAGTATATATATGCTTGCGTTCTATGCTCAGTTAAGCTGCTTGAACACTGGGCGCGAAACAAATTTTCACACGGTTGATTACATTCAAAGGCCACATTACCCAGATTCATTTAAAAAGATCTTGGCACTAAGAGCTTCTTTAGATCCTTCTTAAATGCGTTTTCCATATTCCTCCTTAGCCTAAGATCTTTTGTGAAGAAGAATTTGAAAGAAGGGTCTGGAGCACTCTTAACACCCTTCTTAGCGACGAAACACTGCAGATACAGCTGGGTCAGGTGAATCAATGTGACACTAAGCAAGGAGATATTAATGCAGTGCGTACAGTTCGTCCTTATTTTATCCCCCCTCCCCTTCTTTCGTGCACCCCTACTATCCATTAAGCATTTTAAATGAGGGAAAACTTACATCTCTCCTCTAATGGTTCCATGTGTTGAAATATTTTACTGTATTTCCCTAATAATTTTTCCGGTCCTCTACTTGACCACTTGTTGAACACTCTATATATAAAGCAACTTGAGCTGCATGTCTCAAATCAAGTTAAATCAGGTTTAACCGCATGATTTCACTTATGTAATAATTTTATGTTATGTTTTCATTCTTATTTTTCTAAGTTCTTATCTGTGCTATTGGTCTTTATTTGCATCAGTTTGTTTTCAGACATTCTGCTGCATGCGCAGTGGCATTACGCACATTCATTTTTAACATTATTCGCCACTTGCTACATCAAAACTTCATTTGCATGCACGTGTGTGCACATAAGTATGTAGAACATTCTGTTACTCTGACATTGATTGATCAATTGAGCTCCAGTTAAGAAGGGCACTAAGAACACATCTCGGAAACACTCAAGGCTCCCTCTTAGGTTAACTTTTCGTTTGAGCCTTCTTAACGCGGTTAAAGTCAATGCAAAGTGTCTTTGCATTGACTTTGAATGTAATCTTCCGTGCAAAAAATTTGTTTTGCGTCCAGTGTGCAAGAGGCTTAATACTATTATTGTCACTTAGGTTTTATCATTTTTAGTGGGGGAAAGGAATGCAGCCTGATTGCTATGATCTCGTACTGAGTTAAGATCACATATTGAAAATAAATGTGTAACTTATCTTGCATTGTAATAATTTGTGAATGCCCAAGCTAGCCAGCTAGCTCATATTCGTAATGCTTGATATAGACATAAGCGGTGCAGAAAACATGCCTGAAGCAGCAAAATAAAATGCAACATTAGCGCATAATGCAGATATAGGACAGAGGCTTCTATATTCCAACACATTAAAGGTGATGAGAGGAGCTCATTTGATTGGTGAAGATTTGACTCAGCTGTGTTATACCCAAACACGCCTTCTCTCCTCCCTCTTTGCCACTTGCGCCAGCACGAGGGACCGAGGCGGGACAGAGGAGTAGTTGTATCAGGCTGCACTGAACACCAAATTGTAACATACGCCCAGACACACCCCGTTGGCATGGCACACCCCCCATTCGCCGCACCTGTGCCCGGTCTATGAATTTAGAGCCCAATGAGACATGTAATCCATATTCAATTAAAACTGACCCCCATAATGTGTTAGTTTAAAATCAATTTATTTGACTCATTTTTTCCAAAAGATTATGGATGATATGAAATTATATTAATAATACCTTTGGTATAATATAATATAAAATTAATAAAAAGCAGAGGTATTTGGGCATAAAATAGCCGCTGATATGCTTCTTTTTTGTAGCTTCATTTATGTAAAATCCAAATCTCCTTAATCAAACCTAAAATTATGTCAGTGTAATTTCTTGAACTTTAAGATATTGAACTATTCTCCAGTCATACACATGCGGTGTGGCATAATTTCTAACATTTCTGAAATTTGCAGCTCCGGTCCCAACTTTTGAGGTTTTACGAAATGAGCCAATGGTGACAACCAGTAAAATACAAAACGGAGGCTTTATTTCTGAAGAGGGAAACCCCCCAAACAAAGCAGGCAACTGTACAAAGTCCACAATCCAAAATCAGAATCCACAGGGCGTAATCCAGGTTTGTAAACAGGGCACCAATCACAAAAATCGAAGTCAGACAAAAATGGGTCAATAAACAAGAAGGCGGCGAAGTACAGGGAGAAGGCAAAGCTCGTGGTCTAGGACGGTCCGGTCAGAAAGATAATCACAATGATACAAGGTGAGAGAAGCGTGGCACAGGTAGCAAGGAAGTATCAATCTGATAAGGAAGTGCTACAAACAAACATGTAATATACGTTTCCGGGAGGTCACATAACAATGGAACACAGATGCAATCAATGGGAATGATAACAAGGGAGAAACACATTGGGAGGAAACTAATTACATGAAATTGGCCGTAGCCAAAACGCAGACAGGGATCACAAGACAAACCTATAGACAGATAGACAGCTCCCGTCACAGAGTTCTAAAGTGCATAGATTAGAGAAAAGACAGCAGTTGTGGAGACCCACAGAAAGCACAGCAGAGATAATCAGGGAAAGACAAGGAGGCGGAGACTAGAACAGGGCGAATGCTGAGAGATCGTTAGCCAATTAGTAAGTGCAGCTATACAGTCCCAAGTGCTCATTAGTAATTTAGTCAAATATACAATGTAAGTGTTGGTTAGTAATTAGCAAAAATAACAAACTGTTAGTATGTGTTAGTAAGATAGTAAAAGTAAGAGGAAGGAAGAACACGAGATCATGAAAGAAGATTGAAACCCAGAAACCAATAAATCACCAGAATGAGTGGTACGCTATACAGGGGCTGTGAGCAAAGACAACACTCATGACACGACGGGGGAGACGAAGTGCAATGCATGGAAACTCAAAACATGGCATGGATAAACTGAAACTAAAACATGGAAAATAATGAATCATGAAATCTAAATACCAAAACACAATACATGATTCTAAAGGATAGTCAGACATGAGCAATAATTCAAAAACACAGAGGTCAGTCCGAAAATATCACAAGGCATGGCGGAAACAAGATACGTGGCATGGTAAATGTAGAATCACAATACAACTATTGCATTTTTTGGATTTCTCACGTTTTTACCATTCATAATATGGCTCCATTTCAAACTGCACAGTGGCATTAATTTATATTAAACTTTTGCAGATGGCTCAAAGAGGATATGGGGTGATTATATTTCAGAAGAGCAGATAGTTTCCAAGTCATCAAGTCTCCAATTTTTGCAAAAACTATTCTCCATCACACAAGGAAAACCAAATACAAACTTGTGGTTCTTCCTAATTAAACAGCCTTCTCAGCCTGTTGGGCTACAGCTAAGCTGTGTACACAACTGCACAGTGCGGATAACAGAAGCCCTTAGAAAGCAATAAGGGGTCAGTATACAAATCAGGTACTCGCAGAATGAGGAGATAAAACAGTTATTTGATTCGCTGTCGGTGATAAACACTCTATTATCTGGAACATTCTCCTTGTCAGGAAAATATTAATGTATGGCTATGGATGGGGTCCAAGCACTTAGATGAATATCAGAGTATCAAGTATTAAAAATTATATATATATATATATATATATATATATATATATATATATATATATATATATATATAATGAAGAAATAAAAGATATTTTTAAAAAATCTGTGCACTGTATTTGAACCTGCAACTTTAATCATGTTTAATCTTGTACTTTAAATAGTGATTGGACTAAAATACTATAATGGCAGTGAAAGTCCTTTTGAAAAATCAACTGAGCCAAATAAATGAAAAATAATACCAATTTTGAAATTTAATATCAAAAAACATATGGAGTAGACTGGGGTCCTATGAGCCATGGGGACCGTAGAGCCGTGTCACATATTTGTAATTAATAGATGTCAGAGCTGCTTAAATAATAATAAAAAAAGGCTAAATAGTGCTTTGGGTCACTTGTCCTTATTGCTCATTGGACCCCAGTCCCTCCTTCAGGTTAAGAGGTTAAGATATGATCAAGAGTCATTCCCGTTAGCAGATGAAAGGAACTGGCGTGTGCTACATGAGCCCCATGCATGGAGGAAAAAGGTCCCGAACTCAGGGCAGTTCAAGGCTTTATATATAAACAATCATGTCACAGCATGTATTTTTATCTCATGGTCAATGAAAAGATATCACTATGTTTCCACAGGGGCAAATTATTGGCCAGCATCAAGCAAAGGCAACAGCTGAAGAGATTATTGAAATCACTGGGATTTGGTCATGAACTGGCGAACAAATGAGTAAAACTTGGAAGTGTAGTGATGAACTGTCAACTTCACGGAAGCAATAAGTCGGAGAAAAATCATGACTGATCTTGATCGGAGATGAATACAATGATTGGTGATGTCTCATCATAAAAAATCAACAAGGCTATGTTTAGTCATGAAGATAAGAGCATTTCCTCATGCTGAATGTTGCAATATCTTGCAGGATTAGTCTTAAGAGCTGCATGGTCACAAGAGAGCCATTTGGGAAAAATGTGTTCAATTTGCAAAGGATCATAAAGATTAGACTAGAGCCGTGGAAAAAGGTTGTGGGGTCTAATGAGTCCAGATTGACCCTGTCCCAGAGTGATGGGCACGTCAGGGTAAGAAAGGAAGCCCATGTAGTGATGCACCCGTCATGTATGGAGCCCACTGTACAGGCCTCAGGAGGCAATGTTATGATCTGGGGCTGTTTCAGCTGGTCAGGTCTGGGCTCAGCACTGTTCTGCTGCAGTAAAATTAATTCAGCAGAACTACCTGAATATACTGAATGACCAGCAACCTATCAATGGACTTTTTGATCCCGATAGCAGCCATATTCCAAGATGACAACACCGAGATTCACCAGACTCAAATTGTGAAAGAGAGGTTGATCAAGCATGAGGAATCATGTTCACACATGCATTGGCCACCTCAGAGTCCAGACCATATCCAACTGAAAGACTCTGGGATGTGCTGGAGAGGCTTAATAGAAAAGTATGACTCACCCATCGTAAATACAACATCTCGACCAAAAATTAATGCAAATCTGGTTGGAAATAAAAGTTGTAACTTTATATACGATTTTAAACAATCCCACAATGAATGAGCACTGTAATCAAAGCTAAACCTGGCCCTACAAAATTTTATAGTGTGTGACATCTTTGGACAGGCAATGTATATGTATATGTCTAATGAAAGAAACAGAAGAAAAAAATAAGAAACAAAAAGCTACTGCCAAACAGAACAGGCTAAAGCTACACTCCTAAGAGGGTAACTAGAATCAAAGAAGAACAAAAACACTCAGGGCCAAGCTTCCACGAGTCAAAGAATAAACTCACTAAAAGAAAACTAGTACGAACAGACGCTAGTAGAATAACTTTTTACAAGAGAACCTGGCAGTTGACAGAGACTCATCGTCAGTAGGAGTGAGGAACAAGCACTGAAGGTAAGGCTCCACCCACTTAAATAGCAGAGGAGCGTGGGTGGGGGCGGAGCTACATTCCTCAGGTGGTTCCGTCTGCATTTCTCCCGTAGGCTACGATCCTCCATTGCCAAGTAAGAATTTCAGCACCATGGACAGCGGCCAGGTTTGAGACCGGAGCTGCAGCAGTGCTGGATTCAGGACCGCGGACAGCTCGCGGCAGATCAGGAGGAGATGCGATTGTGACAATTCCATGTGAAATCACCTACTGTAGATTTTCAGAAATATTCTGGGTGACCCCTTTATCTCTATGAGAATAAAGAACAAGCTCATTTTTGGCATTCCATGTCTATTAGTTTTGCAGATGCTGTATTGGACTTTAAAAATTGGCTCTCCAGCAGTCTTGAGTGTATATTTGCATTTCTGCCAAGATTTGGAGTCTGTAAATTAGTAAATGATCTGTACAGAAGCTTGAATCTGCCAAAGTGGATTAATTTGTCCGCACATTTTTAGATTTTGGCATCTGATTCAATAAGTATTGCTCTTTTTTTTTTTTACTTATGGCTTCCTAAAATGAATTTTTCTCATAACCCTCACGCGGATGCCATCTATTCCTCTTTCCATTCGGCTACTATTGACTATCTATTGGGAGAATTTCTCTTTTGATTGGTTTACATTCTACCTGTATTCCCCTCCCCGACTGTGTCTCATTTAATTGTTACTTCATAATGGCTCTGTGATGTATATTTAAACCCCCTGCTTTGACTTGCAAGTTGCTGGATTGTGATTTGCCATTTGTGCTTAGAACCAGTCGGTATTCCAAGTGAAAATTCTTCATCCTCATTAAGTGTAACGTAAACTTTAATGACCACAATTTGCGGAAGCTCTCTCCTTCACTCAGCCGACTCGAAAAAGCTTCCAAGCCTACTCACTGTCCAGGATAAAATTGCATTCTCCTTAATTAAGGTCATCAGGATTGGAACTAAGACAGTTATGAAATTTTCTTTTTGTCTGAATAGCAAATAAAATTCCCCCAAGTTTGAGAACTTAATTTATGGTCATTTTTGGAATTCAAATGCTAATCGGGCTAAGTAAAAACAAGAGGAAAATAATAATCAAAGCAAAAACAATGGGTTGCTGGACCCCTAAAAGTATTAAAGAACAAACATTTTGAGACTGTGATATCGAATAACGGTATGAGTAGTCATATAACATTCAGGAACTGGCCGGGTGTCAGTCCAGTCCCAGGCAGGGAAACATATACTGTCACGGCCCTCCGCCGTGGGGGGAATGTCTACTGCAACTCTATCCATGGTCCTACCCTTACAAGCTGGAATGGAAGGAAATATCTTTTATTCACTTCTAAATTGATTAACACGTTAATAAATGAGTGACAATTAAATCATAATCAAATGTAAAGGTGGTAAGAAACATCCTTGAGTGATGCAGTTTAAATACACCCAAGGAGAAATTTAACATCGTGCCAACAGTGATTGATATTATCATCAACTGACATCTCACTTTCAGACAAGCCAATTTATTCTTCAAGCCCTAATTTCAGGCCAGTCAGAGAGAATATTAGCCTTATCTCTGTCACTATTCACCTTTAAAAGTACAACCAATATGTGAACGAACTGATGCACTGCAGTGTGGGGTGTTTTTTCAGATTTATAAAGCCTGAAATAACTTGCTAATTTGTGATATATGGAGCCATTATTTATCCACACTCATAGTATTACATGTCATATAAAGCTTTTACAAGAAACACTTTCTTTGACCATTTTTTTTTCACACGAATGAACAAACATAAGTCGATGTTTATTTGAAGCAGGATTTGAGACGGTGGCCAACATAGTCCCCAATTACTCGCGGAAATCTTGCCAATTCAGAAAATTGGTCAATTTATTCGCAGCAGGAGACACAAGAAGACGTAGAAATGAGGATAGCTCTAGCAGTGTAACATTGCGATTACAGATTTTAACCATGAGTTCAAGCTTTATTTTGCACCATGAAGAGTCTTTTATTTAATTCCCTGTCCAATACGCTTTTTGTATTTTTACTGCCTAAGTTTACTCCTTTATACGAGTTTTTCTTTTTTTTTGTCCTTGACATTTTAAGATCAGAATTTTTGAAAGCAGAGAATCAGCAGATTTTGGGAAAACATTACAACTACTTCAGCTCTTTCTCGCTCAAAATATAAATGTACTATTCCGGAATTCGCCGGAAAAACAGTGCTCGCCAGTTTCTGCCTTTGTGCTAATCTCAGACTTCAGTGACTTGAGGATTTAAAGTATTACGCTGAAAGCAGATGAAACAGACTGTTTTAAAACACTTCTATTTTAAAGGTCCTGCCTGAAGGAATACAGCTTGCTTATACCATCCTGGTGTGAAAGAATCCAAAGTGCACAGATTCCCGCAACACATTTTATTTTATTGAAACCACTCGCAATTGTGAGTCAGTGTTACAGATAAGCTTTTATCATTGTTATCGCACATGCTAATAAACCAGTTTGAAGGGATATAAATATTACATTTACAACTCAAGCTTTCCACCATCTGCTCGTCTCTCTTAAAATTGTGGGATAGAGGAAGTAAATAAATGGAGAAGAGAGGGAAGACTGTTTAAAGTAGCGCTCAGCATGCATAAAAGGCCTAGACTTATAGAGCAATAAGCCTTGTGGTAAGAACAGCGCTCATTTACAGATTACGACAGGGTTATTCAAAGCCAGACTTCATATGCAAATGTGAAATATAAATGATTCACAGGCAAATGTTGTAAATGAGATCCTCATTGAATAAGTTGGAAGTGGTAAAAACAGGGGTTTTACTGAGATCCGGATGCTAAAATAGGTCAGGCAATCTGTTCCTTCGAGCCGCCCTCGTTTAATTTCATACACCACATAATCAGGCACCTTGTGGCATATTGTTGTCGATGGGCGGCACGGTGGTATAGTGGTTACCGCTCCCCCCTCGCAATAAGGAGGTTACGAGTTCGAGCCCTGGCTGGCCGAGGCCTCCCTGCGTGTTCCCATGTTTGCATGTTCTCCTCGAGAAGACCAAGGATCTGGCTTTAGAACCCGGAGTTGGTCCCTGAGCGCTGCTCTATGGTGGCCCACTGCTCCCTACTACAGGATGGGTTAAATTCAGAGGACAAATTACCCCACGGGGTTCAATTAAGTATATCTATCTATCCATCAACCCTCCGTATTGAATGCATTCTGATTCATTTGCGATACATTGCCTCCTAAGCGAGAAGCCATCTGTGAGCACCCATTATATTATTGCTGCCTCATTTTTTTTTTATTGCCATCACAAAAAGTGCTGTTTTGTACTTCATCATGTTATTAATGTTCATAACAAGCCATATCCTGGGTATAAATTGAAGTTGTAAACAATAAAATGGAGGACGTGTTGCTTGCGTGAGGCCACGCTGTAATTGCGAGACGCTCGACGGTACGGGTTATTTCAGTTTTCTGGGGCAGCCATCACAAGCCACCGTAGCAGATAACTGCGCTCAACAGCTATTTTTACTGCAGTCATTGTTCCAGATCTGAGAGGCTTCCTGGATTTAGTCAATGTTACTGTCCAACTATCTCTCAGTAATCCTGCTTCATTACACAAACCCCAGGGCTTGTTCTTCCCACGACTTCGCTGAGTACATCTCAGCAGTTCTATTTTAATTATTTCCTCTTAATTACGGCCAGTAAGTTCTGTCTAACAGGAGCGGATGTGTACAGGATGAGGAAAGCATTGCATAGCGCTCACTTCAGGCCCGTGCCTCCCCTTCATCTCTGCAGTCTTCCAGGGTAATGGTTTCAACTGAAAAAAATTACTCACAAAATTGAGTTTTTGTATCAACATAAGGCAGCCTTTGGTTGGTGGAAGATGCAGAAAAATCTGAATAATTGAAGCACTGATTACTAAAACCCCACAAGTCAAGTCAAGTCAAGTCAAGTGTGACATATGGGGTTTTAGTAATAGGTGCCTCAATTATTGTGCCAGCGGGTTTGCTAAATATATCTTGACCAGTGATTCCCTCGCTGTGATATCCTCATATATGGAAGGCCATGAAAATCACTTTGGACAGAGCTAAACATAAACATAATTAAGCATAATGAATCAAAAGTCAATACACTGTTATGAACTGGGACATTTTTTTTTGCCAGTCATTTTAACTGGAGCTTCTTTTGCCAGTTATTTTAGCTGTACTTTTGCAATCAGAGTGCAAATGGTGACTCAGGTTCTCGTGCTTCAGCGTATCACTTGCGTAACATGAGAGGGGTCAAAACTGCACAAACAGTCTGAGGGCCAGCCTGGTGTGGCCGTACCCCATTAACCTCGGCTGCGTGCAGAGCCTGGACCACTGCAGTGACACGTGCCAATTTCATGGTCCTGTGTGTGTTAACCCCTTGGGCGCCGAATACATTTTCAAGGAATTAAAAATGCCTATCATGTGGCAACTTGTTTAAAACAGCTCCCCTGTGGGAGCTCTTTTAAACAAGTTACCACACGATAGGTTTTCCACAGCATCTGACTTTAATATCTTACATCATTGGGTTAACGGTAGTTGCCTATGGTGCTGAAAGGGTTAATGTGCACAGGGCTCTACTTACAGTAAAAATAACAAGGAAAAAAATGCACTAATTTAACTGTTAAATTCTGTCAATTTATAACAGTGCATCATTTCAATTTTGCTTGAAACAGCACTTTTAACAACCATTTTAAGCTTTGGCCAAACAGTATATGTAACATTGATCCTCTCCCCCACTCCCCGCACCCAACCCCCAAGAAAAAAAAAAATGGCTGAAATTCAAGTCTGTGAAATCGTACTGGGGGACCTGTAGCACTGCCTGTGATTTATTTTTTTTAGCCATTTTTGAAAGTGAATCTGCTATTTTTCAATTCCAAAAGAGGGTTATCTGTAGTTCTCGCCTTAAGAAAATTCACACAAGGTTCACAGAGAGTTTCAAGGTGATTAAAAGTGTATGACAAATCCACATGAAAAGATACAAGAGTCATTTATCAGGGATATTGTCAATTCCACGCGTTTGTTTCATGTAGCTGCTGGTGTCTATTAAAGGGGACGACAATGGAAACAAAGGCAGCTTCGGCAGTGTCTGCAAGAGCCCATTTGCAGACTACATCAGAGAAAAATAAGGCTTTAACATTTCTTCCCTTTCATTACAGGCACCACTTGCTGTGATTATTCTGAAGAATCCATTTGAGGTTCACCTGTCAGGTTGGACTGAAACCCTTGTGTCGTACATAGAGAGGGGCTGTCGACACATTTGATAGTCACTCAAAATGTGTCTCTCAGTCTCGCTGTTCTTCGGGGTGTCAGTTGTCAAAGCTCCATGCATTCAGTTTTATCTCCACAATGAAATATACTGAAGCCATTCAAAGGTCCAGCTGGGTTCCCGGGATTTAATAGATGCTACGTACACATTGGGCTACTCCCATGACTTTCTGTAACGCATCAATAAATCAATATGCAATTAGGCCAGCTCTTCGGTCGATACTTCTGTCTAGATGAAGGCCATGTTCGCTGGCTATGTATTTACGTAACCATTATTACAGGATGAATTCATAACATTTTTATTTCTTCTCTTATCACCGTTAAATCAGCCTTGAGTTTAATCCTGAATATACATTAACCAAACAGCCTTTTTCTGCATTGCGCACTGACTCCAACAGTAACATGTATTGATCAACAAAGATTGGCTATTGTCTGCATGAGGTAAAATTCCCCTTTCAAGATATGAATACCAAATTAAAGGGGCAGGCACGTTATGTGGAGTACTTCACAGTGCATGGCACTGACCTTATACAAATGTTATTTAACAAAATGGAACATGCCTTGGATGGTTACAAAAGTCTGCCTTTTCAAATGAGCGAAGGTAACCAGAATGTAGTTACTTGCCTGACTTGGAGACTGGATGAAGAGTAATCTGCTGGCTTTTAAGATTACCACTGCCTTCAGATATATATATCATAAACCTTAGCTTTTGCAGACCGTGTGCAATAATGTATTTTTTTATTGGACAGCCATTTTCATGGGGAATACACTGGTGCCACTGTAGACAGTTCTGTAAGATATAAGGCAGAATAGATTGGTGTTCAGTCTGGGTGAATATGATTAGCTTCAGTGATCAACATTGTATTTTTGTAGGTTCAATGATTTTTTTTTTTAATAAAGAAAGCTTTTCCCAGCTCTCTGATTAAAAGGGTAAAACCATGATGACATCTAAGAAAAAATCCTCAATCATCCATTAGTAACTTTAAAGCTGCGGTGCAATTTAATTGTTTCTATTCTATTGCTGTTGAAAGGCTATATAGTAAGGCAAAAATGAGTTCTGGCTTTCTTAACGATGTAAACATTAATAAAAGGCATCTATTAAAGGCACACCTTGTTTAACAAGGTAACTTTCAACAAAGTGACAAACAACGAAGCAAATTTTATCATTCCACATGGTGTCTGAAAGAAAGGTTTGTCCTGTTTGAATTCATGACAGTCTTTGCCTAAAGTGGAGTCACTGAGGCTTGAAATATCCCCCGATCTGTGTTGTCAACGGATGTCAGATATTTTTGAATTCTTACAAAAACAGGAAGACAGAAAATGGGCAGAAGCTATTAATGCTTCAGTGGTTGGCATTTGTCAACAATTTAGTTAATATATTTTGGCACCAGTGACGTATTTGACCATGCATTTTGCAAAGTGGGTAAAATAGCAGAATCACTGTCACTCCTCACAGCAACTGAGGTTGAAATATGATGCCATAATTCTTTGTTCCAGCTCAGTGGGCCATGTCACCACCATTTTGGGAAAGAATTTCCTAAAGAAATAAGCAGCCTGGAGTGACAGATTTGTATAACATTACATCATTTTTTTTTCTTTCCTTTTTAACTGTTTTTTTTTTTTTTTTTTACATTTGTACCTTCTATTGTCTGTGGATTATTCCAGAAATTAAAATTATGAGCAGAATAGCAGGTCCCTTCATATGCAACAACAGACAGACATGCAACACCAACACATTCTCATCCGGACTCATCATATATTGACGCTGCCTAACCAAGCGTCAATATACGAGGCAGAAGGAAGCTTTTGGCGTCATTATTTAAGGGTTAGGGTTAGAGTTAAGGGGTTAGGGGGTAGGGTTCATTTTAAACTGGCTTCAATAAAGGACACTAAAAGCAACCTTTTACCTGGTATATCAACGTTATGTTGTTATGAAAAGCTTAGTATGATCTCCTGCATTTTTAACTAACTGCCAACTACAGAGCAACTGAAATATCAGCCAAAATGGCAGAAACCGAATTCCGTACCATCGCTGCTGCCTTGTGCCTTGAGGGTCAAGGCACTGACTTGTGTCAAGCATTTTGAGTCAATTTCAGCTGTTAAAAGTATTATTGAAGTAAATTGAACGTAATCCTGGTCTCACTCGCGAGAGGACCGTCCAACAATTATGCTTTGGGTCAGAGGTATGTAGACATTCTGGGAACGGGAGAAGCCTTACGCCGCTTTCACACTGGACACGGCATGTATTTGCGTCTTTGCTCTGACTTTGAATGTCATCTGTCACGCGAAAAAATCTGTTTCGCGTCCGGTGTTAAAAGCTGAGGTAACGGAGTAAAGCAGAAGGTGTTTTAAAGACAGGAAGGCGGGGGACAACTGAAGCCAGACACTGAATTGTGTTCACACTGGTGTCTTTTATTTGACTCATTAAAGACTTCATGTCCCTTAATTCCCAGGTTACTGTCCAGGGTGACGCGTCACAACCTGCAGTGATTCTGAAAGGCAGAGGTCGCATGTGCCCCCAGCTAATGTCAAAAGCACTATGATTCAGGGCCAGAGTCATTCCGTTTCCTGCTTCTTTATAAACTCACTTCCACTAATATAACCTATTCTGAACCTCGAGTGTTTCACGGACTCCTGCAGGCTTCCTCGTTGTCTCTCTGTTTAGCTGGGGAGAAAAATCAGAGTCCTCTGATCTAATCCATTACGAACTTGAAAGATAAAATCAGGCCCTGATTTGAGCCGGGTGAGGAGAGTGTAAGGGCTCGTGGCCCTTGCTGGCGTACTGCACCGCGGGGACTGTCTGAACTTACACTGCTGACTTACTTTCACTTGCAGGAATAGAGCTGTTCGCGCCAGCTGCTCAGTTCACCTGAGAGGAAGAGGAGGGGCAGGGGGGCCTTGAGGTCAGAGAAGGCCAGCGAGAGATGCAGCGCACGTGGGTTGAGGATCTAAGTCATGCTGGGAGTTTGCTGCGATGAGTTAAATACCCTCCTCTTTCATCCTCGCCAGTTCTGCCCGAATTAGTATGAGAATCTCAGCGTGGAAGAAAGACAAATTTAAACTGTGTTAAGTGGCCCAGCTCTGAGGAAGTGTCGCAGTTTGTCATCGTTCGGCTCTCTGCTCCCATCAACAGCACTGAAAGCTGGCAGCATTGTTGTCGTGACTGCCCAAACAAATAAAAGTTCATGAAATGCGTTTTAGCATAAGAACAAAATGGATGAAAGTGATTATACTCTTGCTTTCCGAGACCGAATTTATTCAGCTTTTTTTTGCATGGATTAAATTATTTATTGACTGGAAACATTTCTGAAGTAATTATGCACAGATCAACTATAATCTGAATTATAGATGCTCAAATGGCAAGGCCGTAAATAATATCTGACATAGAATCTCAGAAAAGACACTGAATGACAGTTGTTTGAAAATCCTGGAAAGGTATCACAGTGAGGTCCAAAAACTGTTCCAGAGTGGAACATGTGCTGACGTCCAGGATGTTACCCGGCCATCAGGTCGACGTCCTTCCTGGGCATTCTAGCAACATCCAAATATGGTGTTACCATGAATGAGCCAATTCAGTTATTCTGCTAAAGTTCATGCACGGAATGTGCATTCAGCAACTTTATACATCCAAGTAACTGAAAATAATATGCCAACGTGATCTAAATATGAAACCATAAACCATTAGGCTCCCACGGATGCAAACCCTGCTTTCCTGGGTGCGAGTCCTGTGTTTAACCCATTCAGGAATCACAACCTTTCGTTGGAGTTACTCCTCTTCCTCTATTATGTTTATTGGCAGTTGGAAAACCAGCTTACATTCTTCAAGTCCTTCAACTAAAGCACTAAAATAGTACTTTGAGATTCCTGTAGAAAACTCCTAAATATAAAAAGTATAATGCCTGAGTAACTAAAATATGCAATGCAAAACAAAGATGGATTTGCTGCGATAGAATCAGATTTTGAATTAAAGTTGAGCAGATTCACTGTGTCTGATTTCTTGTTAGGCTTAACAGTTCTCAAAGTTCTGAGCATGTATAGCACTTGTGATAGAGCTCCTTTACTTCAACTTGTATTTTAGTGACAGCTTTTTCCTTTGGTAATTATATTAGTCATTTAGTTGATTCAAACCAGCTTCCAATTCTAATCAGGGTTCAGGATTGGGACCGAGTTCAAGTCAACTCAACTCAATCCTGCTCCTGTTCATCTACTCAAGGTATTAAGAACAAGCTTCTTAATCGGGGATTGAAACTGGGATTGCGCTCTTGCTAACCAATCCAGCTCACTCCCCTTATCCACTTTCTTAGGAGAAAACTTCTAATCCTCAACTGGAGCCAGGACTAGGACCAATTCCCTGAAAACTACCTTTCCATCCTCTGCAGCAGTTCAGTGCTGACGGAGCCTGTGTAAAATGTGGCAGCATCCTGGGAGGCTGGTCACCAATCGCAGCTCAAACTGAGCCTCTTACAATCCTCCTCAGGGGTCCTCCCCCGCTGCACTATCGTGAGGTTTCGCCCTCAATCTCTACCGTATCGATGTCATTAAACCACCAATTGGATCGCGCTGCTGACTTCGCGCTTGACTCCTGGTCTGGACCATAACGCTCAAATGATTAAGAAAATCATTAAAAGATTTAAAACAATGTTCCTCAATGAAAGATGGATAGGGATTAAAATATTTCACCCAATGTGGTGCACAGCATACAATTAAAAGATTCTCGGAATCTTTCTCTGCGTATTGAGCAATGGTGCAAGTCAACGCTGAATACTTGTGATCTTTCATCACTCAAATGGCACCGTATCATCAGCCGTCATTTATCCATCATTAATGAATTCTGGACCACTAACGAAGTGGAGGAGAGTGTTGGGTGGAGTGTTGGGTAGGAGATTGGGGCGAATTTGATGTAGGACTTGGCTGTGATTGTGCGAGCGTTGGGCGTCCCCAGGTGGCGAGACTCAGGGTCGGGCTCGCATCTCTTGTCGCAGTCTGTGTGGCTCCCAAGCCCCCGGGGTCCTAGTTGGTGGCTGCTTCTCGCTCCCGTCTTAAAGAAGGAAGGGAGGGTGGGACATAGAAATGAGACGAGCGGGGTTTGTGGGAATGTAGGAGGTATTTATATGCATAAGGACGAATAGGGAGGCGCGTTGGGAGTGGCCTTGTTCATTAACCTACATTATTGGGAATTCCCTCTAATATAACGACATGAGCTCAGGATGACTTTTGCAAACCTTTGTCAGGTACTATCATAAGTAGTAAGATTCAGAAAAGCCAGTTAAAACCTACCTGGACAAAAAAGAGGTCTTACCTGTCCAGAAGCACGTTGACATCTTTGAGCTTAAAGGCATCTGCAGTAGACCGTCACACAGGGAAAATGTGTATTATGGTCAGACGAATCAATTTCAGGTCTTTTTTTTTTGGAAGAAAATGCCATGCGCTTCCAGGCAAAGAAGAAAAGGGCCATTCAAACCATTCCCAGCAACAACTGCAAATGTCATGCTCTGTCATCGTATGGAGTTGTCAGTGCCCTTGGCAAGGGTAAGTTATACTTCTTCAAAGGCACCATCAATGCTGGAAAAGATTTTAAAGCAACATATGCTGGCTTCAAAATAATCCCTGCATATGTTAACAAGACAATTTAAAACTGCATTCTGCATGCATTACAAAGGCGTGGTTACATTAAAAAAAAAAAAAGGTGTGGGGGTGGAACTGGCCTGCCTTCAGTCCAGACTTGCGCCCAATAGACAAATAGTGGTGCATTTTCAAACACAAAATGCTGCCTTGAAAACTCCGTACTGTTGCACACCTTAAAACTTTTTTCAGGAAGAATGGGACAAAATTATACCAGAAAGGCTTAAATACTTGGTGTCTCCAGTCCCTAAATGTTAAATGAGTTGCGCAAAGGAATGTCAATATTAAGTAAATACTTTGGTGTCTCAACTTTTTTTTTTAAAACATGTTAGAAGAATCATAATTGAAATGTTTATTTTGAAAAATATACAGAATTCTTCTGCTGAATCATCACGACCAAACTTCAAGCTGGCAGTGGTTAAAAGTGGCTCAAAACAGCTACACTATGCGATATATGGTTGACTCATTGTCCTGCATTGTAAACCTAGATAGGGCGGCAAACTGAAATGTTTTGTGGAAACCTATTACCACAAAAACATGATGTAAGCCCCCTTAATTGCATTGTGCGGACGGTAGTCAAAGAGCATAAGTTAAGAGTTATTCTTACTACCTTTTAAGCGCTGTGAACACATTTCACTAAATTGGCTTACAAAGTAATCACACCACAAAACAGTACACCACACTATCTAGGGTTTACAGTGTGGTTGTTATATATTGCAGGTATGGTTGCCAACTACAGGCATTCAAAATACTTGTTGCAAAGTCTTATGAGGCAGTAGTCGGCTGCGAAAGCACCGGGCCTCAGTGTGTCATGTCCAGGTTGTGCACAGGACCACAGGCATGAGCAAATAAAACAGATTTCTATCTGTGTTCTCCGCTCAAAGTGTTAATACCTGATGTCATCCGCAGCAAACCAGGTATCTAATCCTCATGTGGTTAAAATATGTGGGATTAAAAGTTTATCAAATATATATGAGCCAGTGAGGGAGAAAAAAGCTAGTTCTTTCTCATCATATTTCAATTTGCACAATGGTTTGGAACCTTATGAGACCATTAATACGCGTTTCTTTATGCATTATTCTCATGGCCATTTACAGGCAATATACAGCGTCAGATAATGCTCTTAGAGTTTGTTTGCATTATCTCCGCTAACATTCGCCGTATGTAAACCGCGCGCGAGGCGACCTTCACGTCATTTACCGGGACACCGACAAAGAGAAGGTTCTAATTATTATTACATGAACGGAATGTGGAATAAAGCGTTATCGGGAAGCCTGACACGCGAGGCCTGGCTTATATGTTTGAATCCATTACCTGCTGATTTCCATACCTGGAGTGAGGAGGTGTTAAAGAATTGCCCGCTACAGGCTTCTCGGTTTATTATTTCATTACATCGCCGACAGAGAGGGGACAAGCCTCGGTGGAACTGCCCCGTTCGAACGGTGTGGCAGTTACAGCGAGAGAAAAGCACACTTCCACTTTTCCAACACACCCCAGGGGTTTCTCTATGTTCAAAATATTATTCACCTTTCAAAGTGCACACTCAGCACAGACCAGCTCTCTCCCTCAATCCCTCTTCCCCTTTGAATATTAAACATTAATTACCTAAAAGGGAGAGACTTGTCGAAAGCACAAGCCATATCTGTGCACAGATATTACCCCTAGTTGTTCAGGGGTAGTTGGGAGGGGGGGGCTTTATTGGATGAGGCAGTTGCACTGATGAACAGAACAATAATGTCTTAAAGCATTTAGAGTGACTGCATGAACTGCCCTCTGAGTAAACCCTTATTTCCCAAAAGGAATCGCAAATATCTGCGCAATAATTTACATACGTCAAATTTCGCTCCAGTGTTAGTAGAGAATCACTATCTGTGTGCAGGACTAGGAAAGGGGGTCACTTGGGATTTTTTTCCATCCTTAGATGAATGGGGTCAAAGTTCAATCTGTTCTATTAAACCAAAAATGTATGTGCAAAGCTAGAATGTCAAACTACTGCACTGCCAGTTTACAACACTTTGCTGTGAAAAACTTGGATCACTCTTTGATTTCGTTGGAAAATCTCAATTTTCAAAAAACGACCCAAGTGACCCCCTTTCCTAGTCCTGCACACATATTTTGAAATTCTTCATAACGTTTTTGTACGCATCGCTGCGGTACATGCTCCTGTAGCCAGGAGAGTCACAATGCTTGCGTTCTTACACAGAACTTTATTCATTGCTTAAAGCAATTGGTTCCACAGTTAACTTACCTCACCTGTTTTTTTTTTGTTTTTGTGTGTGTGTGTGTGTGTGTGTCCACAGTCCGTGATAAAAACAGAACCCGACAGAGCCCGCTGTTCTCCACGACCCAGGGTAGCTGCCCCTGGTTAAGGTCATAAATGTTAACGATACAGATTTGCCTCCCGGTCCTACAGCAGATGACGCATGGACTAAAGAAATGTTAACACTGTGGTGTTGCCAAGACTCTCTTTTTCATTGTATATACAAAGCTTCTGTGGCTGGAGATGAAGAAAAGTGAAGAAATGAGAAGTGAGGTGAGAAAAAAAATTCTAAATTCTGTATCGAACGAAATAGAAATAAGAAACTTTTGCAGGAACATTCAATAAGAAAAATCCTTATGCTTTTTTTTTTAGATACAGATACAATCATGTTTTGCACGATCTTCTCCCAGTGCCTGTACACCAGTGAAATCTTGCTTAAAATAAAATAAAATCAAATGAATAATGAAAAATTATTTCATTTTCCACAAGGCAAAAATCATCCAGGTTGCTGAATCTTCCATGGCAACGAGCAACAATGTGATACGGTGTTGACTGTTCTGCGGCAATGTTTTCCTGAATTCTCTTAATCGATTACCATGATATCTAAATCCATAGTCCATAGTCTTTTTTACAGAGACATTGTCTCATCAATACTGTATTCTGAAAACACAAAATAAAGTTGGAAGAAGAAATAGACTGGAAGTTGCAGAAATGCAAGCAAGTGAGACCATACCACTCCCCAATGAGAATAGTGACATTAGTAAAATGTCAAGGAAAAGTAATAGTTAAGTTGAATGTTCAGATGTTCAGACGAGAGGCCCTTCTTGAGCGAACGATAAATGGGGTCGGCCATGCAGGAGTCGGAATCAGATGTTAATCAGCTGGAAAATGGATAGGGTAGGCTCAGACACATACAGTAATGAAGAAGGCTGCAGCGCCGCACATAACGGGCCTCCAGGCAACATCGTGACCTCGGCTTGAACCAGGAGAGGGAAGAGGCCGTAGCAGTCCGATGGGACGCTCAGACCCCCGGGGGTACGGAAAAGAAAAACGGCCCCCTTGATGACCGCTGCATTATTCAGATCATTGACCCACTTGATAATCAAGGAAAAGGATTGAAAATAAGTCGAGAGCGGTGATCAGCAGGAGTGGCGGTTCTCCACGTCCTCAACATTTCGCTCACTAGTCACCACAGCCAATAACATTCATTTTCAACTGACTCCTTCAACAAGCGAGAAGCCATCTCCGATAAGGGAAGATATCAACGCTGATTGCCAGCAAGAATGAAAAAAAAAAATCATTGATAGGATGCTGACATCACCTGTCCAGAGGAACTCTTCACCAATCAAGACAGGAATTAGAAATGACAAATAGAACTATACTAACTGCGACTGGTGGGTACCTTTTGCATGTGGACGGACACTCACTACTGCTATCTTAGCAATGCGTCTGTCTCCCTCTGTCAGCAGTGCGTAGCGCACAACGTACGGCACCCATCGTACGTCATTACGTTACTGTGAGGTGAACGCTGGCTTTATCATTTCTCTCCGCTTCACACAGGCTCGATTCAGCCTCGCTTCCTTTCACTCAGCCGGACCCCAAGTTTGCAGTGCTGGCTTCAGTCAGTCTGGAGCGAAATCGAAAGCCCTGCTTATCTTTCGCTACAAATCCGAGCACGCATTCGCTAGTAAACTATAGCACCTTTTTTTGCCACTTAATTTAACTGGCACCATTTTGCCAGTTATTTTAACTGTAATTGAAGACCCTACTTCTAATAGTACTTTAGTGCCACTTTGAGAAAAAAGGGTTTGAATATTTAATAGATTCATAAAATCAGCTAATTGAAGATCCCATTGCAAAAAAGCACTGAAGTCACATGAAGTTCTTTTTGAGAAAATTGAGAAGATGAAATTAGGTCACCATAAAAGGTGTTCTTTCAGCCACACATCACAGTGTGTGAAAATGTGACTTAAGTACCTTTAGCACTTGGCTCCTCAATTTTACAACGATTTTACAACAGAGTCCCGTGTATAAGTGTTAACCAGTAAGTCCGCACAGGACTCTACTTACAGTTGAAATAACCAGGAAACAACGCTTTAATTTGACCGTCAAATTCAGTTAGTGGATAACAGTGCCTGAATAAAAACCAGAAGGTATCTACCACTTACTTCTTGGGTTCACCAGTCAGTATCGAGAAAAAAACATTAAATATTCCTCTTTCATTTTTTTTTCCCAATCTGAAAATGAATATGCTGAATAGTAAGTATATCGAATTGTCCAGAACAGTGAATCATAACAGAATAAATTCATTTTCAGGGATCAGATGGACCGAATGAGGCTGCCAAACCTCCAGCAACCTTTTGAAGACCTGCTGTGTGGTTTTCTGTGGTAAAATATTTAAACTGAAACTTCACAGAGATCTACCTGGGCAAGGTTCTCAGAGACACTATACAGTGCTTCTGATGCTCCAGTGATCTCAGAATGAAAGATCAGTCATAAGACCAACTCCGTCAGAAATGGAGCTTGACGTAAATTCTGATAGGCGCGGAGTCAAGCTTGCTAATTGTAGGAGCCGCTTCTCGAGCTTGAGAATCACCGGAGTGCTCATGGATGTCATCTGATTTGCTGTCACATGATTGCTTGATTGATATGCTGGTTTACTTAAGCTCGCATTCTGAGCAGAGGCTCTGCAGCATGTACACTTAACATCCCTCCTCCTCCCCAGCTCCTCCTGTCATTTTTATCATTCTGTAATCCTGTTCTTTCATGACTAAACTGTTGTTCAATGTCTCTTCGGTTTGAGGTCATTGTTGCTGTTGGCTCTGTTCTATGGAAGGGGGGTTAATAGCAGCTCCCTGCCTTCGGTTCCACGCTGGACGGGCAGGGATCTCTCGAACAGAGCCATACCGCCAAACTCAATGTATGCTTTTATGCTTTTAATAAATATTCTCTTTGACAAAGTGTCCTATCAGAATTATGTAATTCCTTCCTGTTTTTGCATTGTTTCCTTTTGTGAATTTCGTGTGGTCAGACGGTGCACGTGCGTGTGCATTTGCATTCGTTAGCATGCATGTGTCTGCGTATGTGTGCAATGCATTATTGAAAATTTGAGAAGCACTCTTTTGTAGCCAGGCCAGTTCCGATGGCTCTACAGCTGGCTGAAGAAAAGCTATAGCGGTCCCATGGTTTAGATGTATACCTGCTTTCCCACTGAGAGCCTTCTACTCAGAATGCATTTCCGCTACTCAAGGAGCACTGGAGAGACTGCAGGCCTTGCTTAGGAAATGGTCACTGGATTCAATATTTATCAACAACATCAGCAAGCAAAACAAGTGAACATATCTCAGCATATGTGTAATTTAGTGATAATCATTTGCGCAAGTCATGTTTTTTTGTACAACCGCTGGGAAAAGAATATTTATCTTTTAAAGCTATTAGTACTCAGAATAAATAATTGATCTGCATCTTCAAATGGGCTGCGTTGAGAAATGGAGTCTGACAAAGTAATACGGTGTTTTTTTCCTTGATTTCATATTCATATTGTCATATTGGCGCGATATTTTGTCATCATGAGATCTCCCCTAATCTGGTAAAACACAGTAACTCACTTTTTGTCACTTTGACAACAACTTAAGTCCTTCAGGATAAACTCGCTGTAAAAAAAAAAGACAGAGAATGGGTATTCACAATGACGGCTGTAGGTACTTTATTTGGTGCTTAGTAACTGCAAAAATGGGTTTAACTCAATTTCCACCAAAAAAGTGAGTTACTAGGTTTTACCAGATTAGGGGAGAGATTCGATGGGTTGACGGACCGTCTAGAGTTTGCTCGTGTCCCGTAGTGACCCTGTAGAGCAGGGGTCCCCAGTCTCTCCCAGAAAGGGCCGGTGTGGGTGCAGGCTTACATTGTTACCAAGCAGTTTCACACCAGATGCTACTAATCAACCCCTGGATTCTTTGCTAATAAGCTTGATCAGTATCATGAGGTGCGTAACTGCTTGGTTGCAATGAAAGCCTGCACCCACACCGGCCCTTTCTGGAAAAGATTGGGGACCCCTGCTGTAGAGTTTCCATTTCTTATCTTGTGAGAAATAAGTGAAATTTTTTTGGACCACACATCGTTATACTCGGTGAATTTTGGCAGACGCTCCAGAAAAAAATGCCAAGTGAGTCACGTTACATATTCGGAGAGCATGAATAATACATGACTGAGGTGCTCGTCGATGGGAGCGAACACTCTTAAATGCGTTGTACAAAAAAAAAAGAAAAAAGAAAAAATAACAATAGTGACTGTCAAATGGATCGAAGTGACTGCTCTGAAAAAAAAAAGATACTAATAAACAAAACGTTTGATGGCAGTGTGGCGCTGCATTTATGAATACATTTTTAAGAGGACGTGTGTGAGCGGCTGCTCCGCTGGATAATCTGATACCATAGAGTGCAGCTGCATTAGGTTTGTTTGAACCGCCTCATCCGATGCGAGTCCTTCTTCTTCATTTCCGGAACATCATCAGACCGTTGTCTTGTTCGCTGGGCATTTGCCAAGACGTTCTGTAGGCCTTTCATACATCGGGGCGTCGAATGATGGAAGACGGTTGTAGAAAAGCATTGAAGCTCATTAGTGCCACGCATGGACCCTGAAGCTGAGCGAGACCCTCAGAGATTAATTTTCAAAATGATCAGCCCTCAGCCTCATCAGCTTCTCAGCTCCCTTGTCATGCTAATAGGAACATGACGTGTCGGCCATTTGCAGAGCAGAGCCTTTTGTGCCACAGAGTACCTCTTTCTTTCAGCCAAATTCCCCACGGAACGGGAGAAAGAAAACGAGGGGGAAAAAAAAAGATGTGCACCCTGCATATTTTATTTGATTTACTCTGGTTGCCTGCCCATCTCTCTCTTTGCGGAAACAATATATTCAGGTACGGTTGAATAATTCTCTTTGAGAAATATTTGTTTTCCGCAAGAAAAGGTTAAAGAATAGCTCTCTTTCTCTCTCAGGCCCAAGGACCTTCAATAATGAAATCCGCCCAGCAAACCCAACGCCATCCCCTTACGCACACACAGACACAATCATTCCCAGCACTCTCTATTTACCTGTGAAAGCTGCAATAAAACTTTAAAGAGTACGTCAAAACGGAGAGTGCATTAAAACATATTCCATCCCTCTATCCTTTATCAAGTGCGCTAATTCAGGGTCGGAGCACTGGATGAGGCTGCGTGCGAAGGTTGAACAGGAGCCTGTGATTAGCAAACAAAAGGTGACATGTTTGCATATTGTGTAATACATTCATTAGCAAGTGCTGTTTCACCAGCATTCATAAATCAGGCGCACCGCTACCAATTCTCTCCCTTATGAAAAATTACTATGTTCCGAGCAATAGTTATCCTATTGTAAATGGATTGTATTTTTGCCACCATAGTGTAGTATTACTATAGTGATACTATAATTATTCAAATTACAGCATTACAGTTGTGTTGACCATAGTAATATCATGATACTGTTGACTGCAGTAATACTATAGTTATAATGTGATGGCTATAGTTCTACTCTGGTTATTCTATGAAAACTATAGTAATACTATAATTACACCTATACTATAACTATAGTATGTACTATAACTATATAACTATAGGATATTTTCATGAGGGCTGATTCTTAAAAGTGCTAAATTTCCTGTCTGAATCTTGTCACATCTGATTCCCTTATTTTTGGTGTACACTTGTTTCTGTTTTATTTTTTAAAGATTAACTGCACAACTCAGAATGTGCTTGACGTTCTGAAAACTGTCCTTCAACGTGTTGACTCTGCTTTTAAAAATACACCACCACCCCTCACCCCCCGCCCCCCCCCCCCCCCCAACCAGCACTACCTGCACCCCTACTATCACTGCTCGGCCCAAAATTCAGCAAATCAATCTCTCATTTGTCTGACCCCAACAGATATACCCCTCATTGTGAGGTTGGCCCCATGAAAAAAATACTGACATCCAATATAACATTACATCTGATGCATTGATCCACAAAGGAGTTGTGTTGTTTGGTCTCAAAAGTAATTTTGTCTCGTTCTCCCCCTCAACGACCGTGGGTGCGACCCCGAGACTCTTAACTCAAAATTGCTACACAAGTTAAGCACTTTTATTCCCCGCCTGCCTCTCGACTCGGGTGACCTAAGAGGAGATGTGACGGACAGGCGTTTGGAGATGAGAGTTTTAGAAAGGAGGCACATCCCTCGTGTGAATCCTGAGCAGAGCCCAGTATGCGCTATACAAGTGTTCGTCCGCGCAGTTCTGCTCACATGCAATACTTCACCATCAGTCCACTTCACTGGCTATTTTTGTGGATACTTCAGTTTTCATATTTTCTAATGAACAATGCAAGGCAAGCAAATGGTAATATATACCACCAGTCAAAGGTTTTTGCGCATCATAAGATCTTGTCAAGTCTTTATCTTACCTGCATGTTTACAACAAAGAAATCAGTGGAACCCAATACTTGTTTATTACAAATAGTAAATCTACAAGAAAAATCCACGAGGAATCCAGCACAGGTGATTGAAGTGATCAGCTCACTGTCAACCCCCTGAAGCTGCTCGATAATGAGTAGATCATGTGACTCACCGGTGCTGGAGCAGGGAGATCTAACACCTGCAGGACAGGTGTGACTCCAGCAGAGGTTTGGGAAACACTGGATTGGACCATCGTTACTGATCTGCTTAAATACTGAAAAAATGACTGATCCTGTTTTTTCTTAATTCGCTTTGTTATATACCATATAACCATATATATGTATATATATATATATATATATATATATATATATATATATATATATGCTTTTTACATTGGGCTTCAGCTTTTATACCTCTCTGCTATACAATCAATATGAGACTATTACACAAGAGCAAAATACAGAAAAATTCTAACAATGACAGAAAATATTGGGGCGTGCAAAAACTTTTGACTGGTAGCGCACATGTTGACATACTAAACCCATTTAATCCCACTGGTGACATTTGTGACCAATTTTTTTTTACTACTTCTAGAAGCTCTAGAAGTGTTGTTGTTCTTGGCTTTGGGCAAAATAAAAAATGTGACTTTGAACTTAACCATCATGAAATCAAAAAAAACTCACAGTTTATGTGTTAGGGAGGGTTAAGGTGTAATATGCATGCACTTACATCACAAGGAAAAATTTGGGATTAATTAGGTCAAACGGCATGGCAATTAATGGCTGAATGCTGGAGAGTTGTGAATATTGTGCGTGTCTGTCATCAATGTATGATAAAATCAGCTCTGATGTTGCCTTTCTAACAGACATGGCCTCCCTTATGTAAGTCTGCTTCTAAAGTACAGTGTTCCTATTAGCGCTGTCACATAAAGCTCTTCCGAGCCTCATCCCTCTGTTTGAGACCATTGTTTTGCAACTAAGAGCAAGTTCTTCCTCTTAATTGCCCTGCCGCCGAATGCGCCCGCTGTTAAACCCAAATCTCTTTTAAAGAGCAATGTGACACTAATAATGGACTCAAAGTTCTCAAGAATTGTAATTTGCGGGATTTAAAAAAAGAGGTGTCGCAATACTCAGAATTATCACTGACCGCTGGCAAACAATTAACATCAGTCTCATATACAAGACTTTTCTCTTAATTGAGTAAAATCAATGTAACCATTAAAAGACAATGCTTTCCTCCACTATTTTGAAAAAAAAATGGACGCGAAACTCCTTTAAAAGAGTATATAGCAAAGTAATTTACAATTAAAGATGCCATTACCTGGTTGCACTAAATGATCGGGGGGTTTTCTCAAGAAAACCAATGCGAAATAGGCGGTGATGTAGAATTCTGGTTTAGCAGTAGCTCTCCATCTGAGAATTGCTCATTGGCGTGATTCTTCAAACGGGAGGTGGAACTCATTTGTGAATCCAGCCGGCTGATTTCACGGCTGTAAGAAAGACATGGCAGTACTTTCACATACTGATCCCTTTTCACTTCTGAAGATAGCAGACTCTGGGCAAATACACTTTTCCACTCATAGGTGTTGCTTAGCATTAAATGAAGCTAGCTGGTTCAGGCAGCCAACTCGAGTCACGCTACCATCATATGACCTCTATTGTTCAGGGGTGCATTTCCCAAAATCACAGATGCTAACTTACATAGTAGGAACCATTGACCGTGAATCCAAAAACTATGTAAGTTGCTAACCTAGTTAGCAATTAAGCTTTTGGGCATCGCCCCCCAGATCAGCTTCAACTATGTCCCAGCCAAATAAGTCTAACTAAACCAGCAAAACCCATTTATTCACCCTTGGCTCCTCCGGCCTGCTGCTGCCCGCAGCTAGCTTCGCACTGCTATGATTTTATGAATCAGACAAGTGTTCAGAAATGCACATAAATTAAATACTATCGGCAGCTGTTCCTCTAGCTAATGCTAGTTCGGCTGATGCTAATTGAGATCATTTCTGCTCAAGTTCTTGATGTAACATTAAGATTTTAGGAAGTCAGCTGGGGTTGACTTGACCTGATCAGCTAGCAATTCAAACTCCCTGCCCCGTGCAATAATCCAATGTTTGCTTAGCCACTTGACATGTCATTTGATGCAGCAGCATCAAGCAACTCTTCAAATATAATTCTAAAGAGGCTTTTTTTAATATTATTATTTAGATGCTTGCTTTTTTATTTTCAACCTGCAAGTTCCTGTGTGTGCTTGTATCCTCAAAATTGAAATTGTTGCAAAAATGTCTGACCAGAGACCATGAGAGGAAAATGGCTGATAGACCAGCAGTTAAACAATATGAACACATTCTATCCCAAGAAGGCATCATGCAACTTATTCTCAGAATGAAATTTTAAAAAATAGCAGACGCTATTTAGCTCTGACATTAAATGTAATACATCCCCACAGGCATAACCTGCAGTGTTTTGGTGATAAGATATTGCAAATGTAGAGTGAGACTGTATTAATCAAAAATAAGAGGCATGCAAAAACCAGTTAAGACCAGTTATGTCAGGCTGTGGCCTCATGACTTAATTTGCACAGCAACGTGTGAATTAAAATGCGACAACCATACGAAAATGAGCTCTCCCCTATCTAATTTCAGAGTGAGCCAAAGGCGTGAAGGCATTCATTGCTGCTAGATTTGCCATAAACCACTTATTATTCAAACACCGTACAAAACTCATTTTCTTTATCAACGCAAAACAAGGCCAACCTTTGTTTATTAATTTGTCCAGCACATAATTTCCTCTAAATTGACACGTTTTTTTTTTTTTTGCAATCAGGTATTTTTGTGGCCATCCACAAATGGCACGCTACCATGGGTGAATCAAAATTTCCCAACCTTTATAAACAACCCTCTGCTTGGGGTGAAAGCATGATAATTTTTATATTAAAACATTGATAAACTGAATGCTTCCTTAATGACCAGCAGCTTTGAGATACTTAATGGCAAAAATACGAGTAATGAGAGGTAATCAACAATGAGCAGGCGACTTCGCCAGAATGCTCATGCACGTGACTCAGATATTGTCATTCATAACGCTGAATTTCAGTCAATGTGTTGCAGTACACGGGCGAGCAAAGGCATAGCTGTTGCGATATTTGCGAGAATTTGTGGCAGTCTAGTACGTGTGAGAAAAACAGGCATATATCTGCATTGTCAACACAGATGATAATGTATCTAAATCAGTTGGATACAAAGGGGGTAAACAAAATATTGGACCCTAAAAAATGGCTCTCAAGAAATCACAACTGAAAAAAAATGCACTGAACACCTAAACAGACATAGTCACTTGCCGCATGTGTGCTGTTGTGGAACTGAGTAATTAAAGCCAACATATATTTTCTCAATCAAATGAATTGAAGCACTGATTACTAAAACCCCACAAGTCAAGTCAAGTCAAGTGTGACTTACGGGGTTTTAGTAATAGGTGCTTCAATTGTGCAGGTGAAATTATGAGCAAGTATTTGTACAGACAAAAACCAACTGCTGAAGTCTGTGGCCCTTTGCCTGGCACCGGGGGAAAAGAGACCCCCAGAATGGGCTCTCAGAAGTTTATACTGGGACAAAGTGGGTCGTTCTTTACAGTAAAGTTCACACTGATTGGACACAGAAACACAGACGGAGAGAAAACCCAATGAGTGACCAACAGGGGTCTTGGAGGGACATTACAGAGATAACATTGGGAGGGGACAGGTGGGATTGGCAGGTACACAGTAAAAATCATAGCGTCAATTTTACTCTTTAAGAGTTGAATTTAACTCTCTGTCAGATAACATTTGGTCCCACTCAAAATCAGTGTAAAATTTACTCTATAGCCAGTGTAAGATTTTTAGAGTTAATTTTACTCTATTTTGTGTCAAAATTAACAATGAGGTGTGTAAAAATATTTAACACTATAGCGAATCATCACCCTGCAGAGTAGATTTTGTCCTTGTGTGGAAGTGGGAATTTACTTTCACTTTTGACACTTCCATTTAGACGATTTCACTCTGCATAGTGCTATAACTACTCTATCCAGAGGAAAATAGGTTTACACTGCAATATTGACACTCCATTTTTTACTGTGTGTACGGACACAGAATGATGGGGGGGGGGGTTTCCTTCTTCCACAGTGCTTGGAGGTAGTCTTATCAGGAGCACTTTGTTAGGTATGTCTGCATAGCAAGATGTTGATTCTAGCAGAGTCACAAAGGAACCAAATCATTTGGCACACAGTACAGGCCAAAAGTTTGGACACACCTTCTCATTCAATGCGTTTCCTTTATTTTCATGACTATTTACATTGTAGATTCTCACTGAAGGCATCAAAACTATGAATGAACACGTGGAATTATGTATTAAATAAAAAAGTGTGAAATACCTGTAACTGAAAACATGTCTTATATTCCAGTTTCTTCAAAGTAGCCTCCCTTTGCTCTGATTACTGCTTTGCACACTCTTGGCTTCTCTTGATGAGCTTCAAGAGGTCGTCTCCTGAAATGGTTTACACTTCACAGGTGTGCCTTGTCAGGGTTAATTAGTGGAATTTCTTGCCTTATCAATGGGGTTGGGGCCATCAGTTGTGTTGTGCTGAAGTCAGGTTGATACACAGCCGACAGCCCTATTGGACAACTGTTAGATACATACGTACATAATTCCACATGTGTTCATTCATAGTTTTGATGCCTTCAGTGAGCATCTACAATGTAAAAATAAAGGAAACGCATAGAATGAGAAGGTGTGCCCAAACTTTTGGCCTGTACTGTATATCACAGGTGCATTACTGTTTACGAGGGAGGAGGAAAATTGTCATTAATTATGACAGCAGAAGAAGTGAAGTCGCAAGTTCTTTGACAGGAACAGCAGAACATTTGGTTTGATAGTCGCTAATAATTGCAGAACTAAAAAAAAAACAAAGTACTTTGTAAAATTTTAAAACAGAATTTAATCAAATCAATCCATATCTGAACATTTAAATTAAGAGTATCTCAAAGCTGGTGTTTAGTATTTATGGAAGTTACATTTGTATCTCCCAGTCAGGGAGGAGTTTTATAAATCTTTTCAAACTCTATTAATTCTAGGAATGAAACATAATGTTTGCTTAATTCAACATAATAAATACATTATGCAACGTAATAAAAATGCACATTATAGAACTGAACAAATTTGCAGATTTATTCAAGCTCCGTGATGATGCTCTCTGTCGGGCAACTGAGAGGCTCAGTGAAATTTAGATTTTCTGCAATCCATAACTGTCTCTTATGCCGATGACAACGCATAAAAACAAAAAGTAATTAAAACATGATGCAGTCTCTAGAACTGTGGCAGAGAGAACGGAATCACTGTACAAAACAACGTGTCTAATAAAATATATGGATTTTCATCGCTTTGATGTAAAAAGATTAATACACAAAAGAACAGAGAAATATGTATGTAACAGCGACAGACAAATGTAAGTCATTCCTTTATTATCCATCCATTCTCTATACCGCTTATTCCTCGCTAGGGTCGTGGGGGGAGCTGGAGTCTATCCCAGCTGACTCTGGACGAAAGGCAGGGACCCACCCCTAGACAGCTCTCCAATCCATCGCAGGGCACACACACCAATCACACACTATTCGCTCTCACACGCATACCAATGGGCAATTTAGAGTCTCCAATTAACCTGACATGCATGTTTTTGGATTATATTATATGTATGAGACATATATGGATTATTTTATTATCCAATAATATGGATTATTTATTCCAGACATCGATTACGTATTACCATATGCTAACTCGCTGCATAAGATACAATAAGATTGAACTTTATTAATCCCCCAAAAGGGAATTTTTGTTGGCAACTATGCTCTAATGTTCCTCAAAACTGACAGCATCGACCGAGTCAATGTTCCTTCTTCGACTACGCCCACTGACCAATCATATGGCCAAATTCAGATAAGATACGAAACAATATCAGCTCCAAAAGCATTTGAGAACAGCTGCCATAAAAAAAACTTGACAGCAAGCAAGTACAGTATGTCACAAAATATCATACACAGGAAAAACACACTGGCTGCGTTATATTGCTGCCTGGTAATACTGTCTCTCGCCATATTGGAACCTCTTCGGTTTTCTTCTCAACATCCTAGAAAGAGATCGCAAAAATCAAATAAAAGGTACAATACAAGGTATAAAACGATGAGACTGGCCTTTTCGCTTTATGTTCTCTTTTATTGGCTTTGGCCTGTTGTCTGTCCTATAAAAGACGTGAAGAATATTGTCTGAAGACAAAATGATCCAGTCCTGGAGAGTCCCAGCTGGAATACGATGATGAACTGCGATGACAGCGGAGCCTCCGCCAGCTTATCGTGAAGCCAGTCAGGGAGAATGTCATATGGAACATACGGCGAGACCGTAAATGACAATACCCATTACCCCAGGAATGTGCCCAGACAGCGCAACCTTTGTTAGCCATCTCTGTAAGTGGCATCAGAGTAACTGACCGAGGCGCTTAAAATTTACTCATGCAGTCACCGCGAGACACCTCTGAGCTGGCCAGTGACAAATTATGACCCATGCGAGACAGCTGCAATTTTGAACATACACTCCAAAATCTTCAGTGTTCAGTCTGAAATGGAAAACAGAATGCAGCAAATGTTGGGAACGTTACTGACCACACCTTAGAATGTGACCCAAGCCACTAAAATGTCAACAAATACTCTGGATAGTGGCTTAGAAGGACAGCAACGGTACCACTGAGGCGTCATACTTCCTGGTCCGTTGCAGCTTCAATGGAACTTCCTCATTCAAACGATTCCTGTGATTGTAGACTGGTCACCTTGGGACGTGATCATGAACGATATCCGGAGGCCAGTCAAGAAGACACTTTCACCGACATGCAGTGGAGTCCTCATCAGGCCAAGGAAAGGGACAGGATGATGTTTTACTTCTATCACATTGCTTAAGTGTTATGGAGCCCGCTCGGCATCGGTGACCTCAAAATACCCTCAGCTTGATGGAATTATTGTAAAAGAATTAAGGGCTATTCGAGCAAATTAGATGTAATTCGCCCGGCTTTACTTTTATGTTCATCCGTCGAATCACTTTCGCACAGATTAAAACGTAGTGGGGAAAAAAAATTATGCAACCTGGTGAGAATCATATTGGAACACATATAAGTGGGTGGCACGGTGGTGCAGTGCCGCCTCACAGTAAGAAGGTCATGTGTTTGAATCCAGCCTGGGGCCCTTTCTGTGTGGAGTTTTTCTGTTGTGGGTGTCCTCCTGCAATCCAAAGACATGCATATCAGGCGTATTGGAGATGCTAAATTGCCCGTCGGCATGAGAGTGAGAGTGAATGACGTCTGCGCCCTGTGATGGATTGGTGACTTGTCCAGGGCATATCCCTGCTTTTCGCCCATAGTCAGCTGGGATTGGCTCCAGCTCTCCCACAACCCTTGTGAGGAAGAAATGGTATAGATATTGAACAGGCATATAAATGCAATAAAATATAGAAATAAAATAAGACTAGATTGTCAGCTTTTATTTTTTTTCCCCCCAGATGTCTTTTGATCTCAAATGTGCATCTGACAAAAAAAAACTAATTTCACTGTACCGTTCCAAGACTTTTGGAGGAAACTGCATAAGCGATCCCACATGTGACTTACAGACTCACTCAGAGTCCACATCCTTGCCCAAGCTCCCAGAAGGCTTGCGCATGACCCCTGGAAGCGGAGAGTGCAGGACGTTGAGCCTGGTTTTGGCGAAGTTGATCGGGAGCGGGGGTGTTAGTGCGTTCAAACCAGCACTGCTAATGCACTCAGCCTCCAGGGCTGTAACAGGTCATGGTCTCATCGAAAAGCAAATTTCCCTTCCCGAGCTCCGTGAAATTCGAACTCGCGCAACAAGCTTCAAGGTCACCAAAGGTCTTACTCAGCCCTTTCCAAGTTCTCTGTTCTGAAATACTATCATTTTGTGATTATTCTCTTATTTTTATCAATTGCCTTGAAAATACTCATACTTTTTGTATTCCTGATTGGTCCACGCTGTTAAAAATAGCTGTTTGAACTAAAATGTTTTCCACAAAACGAATCGTGACTGAAACTTTTTTGGATGAGAATTTGAATGTTTTCTGAAGTGTGCAAGATAACTCAAAACCTAGATGTACTGCACAAAGATGATCTTAAAAGCTGATTAATGTCAAATTAAAAATGTTATTTGCTAAATTAATTTACAAGAAAGTGGCTCTTAAGGGAGTGATTTGGCAGAAGTGTTGAATATGTCTTTTTCAAGAGAGGGGCTTAAATCATTGTCATCTTATGGCAGTAAAAATTTTGCATGCAATGCAGCTATGAAAAATTTGGAATCGAATGGCGATTCTGATTTTTTCAGTATTTATTATGACTTTAAACGTGTAATACAAACATTTGTCTTGTTTCATTGTTGCTTCTACCCTTGTATTTGTGACATATATACCCCTCCTTTGAGTTTCAAATGCAAGATTGTAATTTGCTTTGTGTGCTTAGAACCGGGCAGTATTTAGCCTACTAGTAAAATTCTTTGTCTTTTGAAAATAAAACGTAACCTTTAATGATAGTAATTTACGGAAGCTTCCTTCCTTTTTCACCTGATAAGAACAAGCCCCCAAGCCTTTCTTATGGAGTCAGGGATTGGGGCCACATTCCTCTTAATCCTGCCAAAGTAGGTTCCTCTGTCCAGATTATTTGGAGCAAGTTCCCAATCCTTCTACGGTCATCAGGATAGGAAGTGCATTCCTCCTACGCTACTCCTTCCTGCCCTGGGACAGTTCGGCTCTGGCGAAGTGAGCACTCCACCCGGCAGTCATCCCAGAAGGCCACTGGCCTGAGATTGGCCCACCCTGCCTCAGGAATGACATCTGAACTGAGCCGCAGTGTCCTCCTCTGGGCTCCATCCCTCTGTTATCGTATTTCTATCAATAAACCCTACTATTTGACCGTACTCTGCCTCCGCTCTAGGTCATAACACAAAGAACATTCCAGAAGCTCCCAAGGCAAGAAAAATTATGCATGACAGAACTACACTTAATAGAAAGTTAAAATTGACCATTTTGTTGGTTTTGTTTTATGGGATTCCAATCCAGTCCCATCATACTTTCCATATACAGTAAAGGCCAAAGGTTTGGACACACCTTCTCATTCAATGCGTTTCCTTTATTTTCATGACTATTTACATTGTAGATTCTCACTGAAGGCATCAAAACTATGAATGAACACGTGGAATTATGTACTTAACAAAAAAGTGTGAAATACCTGTAACTGAAAACATGTCTTATATTCTGGTTTCTTCAAAGTAGTCTCCCTTTGCTCTGATTACTGCTTCGCACACTCTTGGCTTCTCTTGATGAGCTTCGAGAGGTCGTCACCTGAAATGGTTTTCACTTCACAGGTGTGCCTTGTCAGGGTTAATTAGTGGAATTTCTTGCCTTATCAATGGGGTTGGGGCCATCAGTTGTGTTGTGCAGAAGTCAGGTTGATACACAGCCGACAGCCCTATTGGACAACTGTTTGATACATACGTACATAATTCCACATGTGTTCATTCATAGTTTTGATGCCTTCAGTGAGAATCTACAATGTAAATAGTCATGAAAATAAAGGAAACGCATTGAATGAGAAGGTGTGTCCAAACTTTTGGCCTGTACTGTACTTATATTGCCCTCATGAGCACTACTGTCAGGGGTCAGTAAGGAGGGAAAACTAGGAGCAGGAAGTTAGTGCACGAAGCAGGATATTTAATTTCACAATAAAAGTCATGAACGTACATAAACCAGGAGATCGTATTGAAACAAAACAATGCTCAAAACATAGTGACAATGCGGGAGTACTTGAACACGGGACAGAAAAACGAAAACTGAAATGAATACAAACACTGGGAGTAAATACAAAAGTCCAAAATAACAATCAAAACCCCAAAGTAGCAAAGACACTAAGAGGAAAAGTATTAACTGAACAAAATCCAAAAACCCAAACGGCACAGAGCCAAAATGCAAAACCCCATAACGTACAAGGGAAATTAGTGCTTTACAAAGATCAGATATAAGAATATAACACCTGAGAGTAAACAGGACTGGGGACCGTAGGAGCTATAGACGACGCCCGGTGACAAACTGAGGCAACAGGGAGCTTAACTAGGCGTGGAAACAGGTGTATGCAATTAATACTCAGGGGAGCTGGAACGAGGAAGTTCACTTCTTCAGACTTGATTAGAGATGTGGATGTGGTCACCGGGCTGCCAGGTTCGTACGTGACAATTATACTTTCCAACCTCCTTTTTTTACCTTTTTTTTGCTGGCTGAAGAACCTGACTTTGATCGTGGTTTCCAGCTTTCATTGTGTTATTTATTTATTTGTTGTGTTATTTGTTTTTTTACACCCTGGAGTCTCAGTTTGAATAGCACTTCATCAAAATCAGCTCAGTGGGTTTCGAGCCGGGTCAGGATGTGTGTCAGGCCATAAACGTAGCGCGTTTGGTTTTGTTCTGCTCTCTGTTAAATAAATGACCGAATGATGACATTTATGACAAGGTTTCTCGTTCGTTCTGCGCATGGTCATGTTCCCCAAGGCACCCCAGGCCAACTGGGCAATATGTGCAGCCTGACTGCAGCCGTGCCGGAAGAACACAAGTACCGAGCAGTTATTTGGCTGGGCGCCATTAATCTTTGATGAGTCTTGTCCTATGTACACCTGGCTCACAGTATCTGCTCCGATGTTATGCTGTGCATCATCTCCCCAAGGTGCTAATTCTTTGTTCACGGAGCACAAACAGTCCACCCGCCCATCTCTGAACACAATGTGGTGTGACTGTATTCTTGTGCGGGGGAAGTCAATTTCCTGTGCTGCTTCAGAGTACCACACAGCAAAATGCCCGTTAATTGCATTCCATTCACTTGTGAAAGGCCACACTTTGCCCCTATTTCCTGATTTACAGCATGATATTACCCTGAAACACGTGCTAATATGTTCACACATTCACGTAGCAATATTGCAATGCATACATTAATTTAAATGCTCCAATAAATATTAACATTTGCAGCTAATTGGAATTGAATCTCATGGCAATCTAGTTGTCTCATCCTATCCAAGAAAAGTCACAATTAAATCAAATCGATTCAGCCTTCTGCGTGCTCCAGCCAAGTCATGGTACTGCCGTGGTAATAGAAATATTATAGGCTAATTATCTTTTAACTTGTTTAAGTTTGGAATGCAACTGGGGTATGAATGACAGAGCAATTATAATTATTGTATTCTAGGCCTTGTAAAGTTAAAATGTACACAGAGAAGAAAGGCCTAATTTTTTGTGTTTAGCTTCATGTACATAATCTCAAGAGGCCAATATGAGCAGGTTTTCAAGGAAATAAATGCATTAGTATTTATAGAAACGAGCATTTGTGTGGTGCACTTCATGAAAAGGAGAAAGCATTTAAGAAGAATAAAACGTACGATTAATTTAGTAGGAACTGAAATTAAGAGCATCCCGTGATGAAGACAGAATCCATGCTCTACACGTTGTTCAGATGTCACGTGTCGATTATGTGTGGTTCTCTCTGATTGGCTATTCTTCCAGTGACTCCTCATCAGCTGAAGTCAATGTCCCAGTGTCTTCCCATGGTGAGACTGGTTGATTTGGACTTGCAGATGGGGTGAAATTTCGGCAAGTTGAACTTTATGCCACGGTATCAGCAATTATTGTGGTTGGTTTTATGGTTTGAACCAATGAGAAGCACCAGGAAAACGAGCGCCACGAGCAGCGAATCAGAGAATAAGACAAATATTCAAGTATGGCAGAACTGGAATTTTCTGAAACCACCTACGCGCTTAAATTCATTAAGCTACTTCCAGATTCAACCAATGAAATGCACAGTGGCGTGTATATGTTCTACAAAAGGGTTGTGAACCCTGGTCTTGGACAGGCATATGGTGCAGTCGCTTTTTCATCTCAAAATAGGCCACATCATCTCACTCGGTACACAAGATCAGGTGCTATAATCAGATCAGGCTGCTTATGACCCCGTATCGTAACACCAGAGTAGCCGTATAACACTGAATTACGCTTGTGTTCTGGATTTGAGAGGCAAGTCCTGGTTTAATCAGAGCATCCCTCCTCCAGACGCGGAAATAAGACGTTGCTCCATGGATATGCAACACTGAGATCAAAGCTTATCAGAAATTGCATACTCTCTTGCCATTCCTGTCACATTAGAGACTCTCTCTCTTGAGATTGTATTTCTTCGCCTCTGGCCAATTCCTGCATAATCTCCGATGACGTCTGCAGTTGGAATCTCACAGTCAACATTTTTTCCCAGGGTGAAACATTTTTCCTCGGTGTGAAATCAGATTAGTTCGCCATGACAGTTGGTTTTGCGACAGCATGCCTGACAGAAGCTGCAGTAAGTGATCTAAAGGTCTGCAGCTATGCCTATTTGTGTAATTAATCTTAATGAATGGGCGTCTACATAAATTAACAGCTTCTAGACAGGTGTATTGTAACAACACACGCAATCTGGGACTCTCCATGTCAGTTTTCCATGATGCCAACTGTTCAGCATGCAACTGTAATTCAGAAAATAAAATGCTATATGCTTGCCATTCATGGAAAAGAGACAGTGGTCATGTTTTCGCAGCATTTCTTTGCAATGCATTACTTTAGACAAGGAAAACACATACTGATGGTATTTCTGCAGAATTTGCACCAGAGGTGAGCAGAAAGGCTTATTATATTCTCTTACTGAACCCATGGTGATATTGGGGGGTGGAGTTACAGATCATGACACTTTGTGGATGCATCGTATGACAAAAAATTATGTTCAGTCTGTGAGCTTTTTACAGTTTACCACACATCATTAAAAGATTGTGATCTTAAGGGGTGGAGCCAGCCCCCTGTAATGTGCTGTCATAAACAACGTAAACTCAATGAAATAAAATAAAACGTATTCTCGCGAACAAGACCGTCTCAGTTCATCTGTCCCCTGAATCTTAAACTAGAGGCTATGCCCTTGAATCATTTCTTTTTTTTGACGACCTGTTCCTCACACAGTTCCTATTTAAGGGCAAGAGATTTAGCAAAATTTAAACTGGGAAATTTTGCACTTTTGTCCCAACAATGCCCAGTTGCCAATACTTCCATTTACACAGAACAATGCGAGCCTGTGCAAGGTACTAAAAATATGACTGAATATTAAATATACAACCCCAATTCCGAAATATTTGGGGCAAAGTGAAAATTGTGAATAAAATCAAAACGCAATGACTTTCAAATCACACCAGCCAGTATTTAATTCACAATAGAACAGAGATAACATAGCAAATGTTGAAACTGAGAAATTTCACAATTTTATCCACAAAATGAGCTCATTTCAAATTTGATGGCTGCTACAGGTCTCAAAAAAGTTGGGGCAGGGGCCTGTTTACCATGGTGTAGCATCCCCTCTTCTTTTTAACACAGAGTGGAGGCGTCTGGGCATTGAGGAGACAAGTTTCTTGAGTTTAGCCACTGTAATTTGATCCCACTCTTGTTTAATACAGGCTTCCAGCTGCTGGAGAGTTTTTGGACTCCTTTGACAGACTTTTCATTTAATTATGCGCCAAATGTTCTCAATCGGTGAAAGATCAGGACTGCAGGCAGGCCAGTTCAGCACACGGACTCTTCTACTATGAAGCCATGCTGTTGTAATAGCTGCAGTATGTGGTTTTACATTGTCCTGCTGAAATACACAAAGCCTTCCTTTGAATAGATGTCATTTGGAGGGGAGCATATGTTGCTCTAAAACCTTTATATACCTTTCACCATTCATGGTGCTTTTTAAAACATGCAAGTGTCCCACACCATATGCACTAATGCATCCACATACCATCAGAGATGCTGGCTTTTGAACTGAATGCTGATAACAGGGGGGGTGCTCTTTCTCCTCTTTAGCCCGGAGGACACAACGCCCACGATTTCCAACAAGAATGTTCAATTTGGACTCGTCTAACCACAGCACATTTTGCCACTTTGCTACAGTCCATTTTAAATGAGCCTTGGCCCACAGAACACGACGGCGCTTCTGGATCATGCTTTTGCATGATAGAGTTTTAGGTGGCACCTGTGGATGGCACGGCGGACTGTGTTTACAGACAGTGGTTTATTGAAGTATTCCTGGGCCCATTTAGTAATTTCAATGACAGAATCATGCTGGTGAGTGATGCAGTGGCGTCTGAGGGCCTGAAGATCACAGACATCCAGTAAAGGTCTTCGGTCTTGTCCCTTACACACAGAGATTTTTCCAGTTTCTCTGAATCTTTTGATGATGTTATGCACTGTCGATGATGAGACCTTCAAAGCCTTTGCAATTTCACGCTGAGGAATATTGTTTTTAAATTATTCCACAATTCTTTTTTTTACACAAGCCTTCACAGGTTGCAGAGCCTCTGGCCATCTTTACTTCTGAGAGACTCAGCCTCTCTAAAACATCCCTTTCATAGCCAATCATGTTACACACCTGATGCCAGTTAACTTAAGTACTTGCTAAATGTTCTTTCGGCTGATTCTCTTAAATATCAATTGCTTTTTTAGGCCTTTTTTGCCTGTGTCCCAAATTTTTTGAGACTTGTTACAGCCAGAATATTTGAAATAAGCTCATTTTGTTAAAAAGAATGTAAAATGTCTCCGTTTCAACATTTGAAATGTTATTAATGTTCTATTGTAAATAACATATTGGCTCATGTGATCTGGAAGTCATTGCATTTTGATTTTATTCACAATTTACACTTCGTCCCAACTATTTCAGAATTGGGGTTGTTCTTCAATCGTGGAAAAATGGCATCTGCAGCAGTGGAATTAGGATTTTGGATTTGTTTTTGATTTTGAGGATTCTTTTCTTTCAAATGAGAACAGTCGGTTTAATGACCCTTCATAGATGTGTGTATATAGTTTCTTTTTGGTAGTATTAGCAGAATAGAGAGTGTTATCATTAATGGGAATCAGTACATATGTGGGGGTTAGACAAAGTATCATAAATGCAAAAAAAAATGTATGCAGTTAGGTCCTAAATATACGGAAATTGAAAACACTATTTTAGCTGTCAACCACAGAATATTGGAGTTGTAATTACATAATCAATGCCAGTTCAAAGTGATGACATTCTGCTTCAGTTTAAATGTTAACACATCAGACATTTTTTTTTAGATAGGTCTTCCTTTTTTAGGGACCAGAGTATTTGGGCAATTTGATGCTCAGCTGCTCCATGGCTGGGTGTGTTTTATTCCCTTATAATTTCATTTAAAATTGAACTAATCAAAGGTCTACTGCTGATTTCAAAAGTCGCAATTTCATATAGAATCCGTTGTTGTTTACTCACGATATGAAATCCAAGCAGCAAAACCATTTGGTCTGGTCAACAGAACATTTTGGTAAATTCCAAAAAAAAAAAAAAAGAAAGAAAGTACTAGTGAGTTCTGGAATACAAAGAGGCTCAGAAGACCGTAGATAACAACTGTAGGGGATGACAGAAAAATTCTTTCTCTGGTTCAGACAAACCCCTTCACAGCAGTTGACTGAATCAAGAACACTCACTAGGACAGGACTGTTCAACTTTATCCAGAAAGGGCCGGTGTGAGTGCAGCTTTCATTCCAACCAAGCGCTTACACACCTGATGCTACTAATCAAGCATTTTAGCAAAGACTCTTGAGGCTGATTAGTGGTGTCAGGTGTGTGACTGCCTGGTTGAAATGAAAGCCTGCGCCCACACCGGCCCTTTCTGGACACGGTTGAACAGCCCTGCTCTGGGATGTTGAGGTATCAGTGCCAAAGTCAGCAATCGGGAGAAGACGGCAACAGAGCAAATACAGAGAGATGGTTTTAACACGTAAACTACTAATAAGGCTCAAAAACAGGAGATTTGCCAAAAATAAATAAGTAAATAAAAGCTGAAAATGCCTGTGTAGTAATGGAAAAACACCCATAAACTGGACATGTTCATATAAAGTCAAGCAATACCAGAAAGGCAGGAGAAGACGGACAGGGAGGAGGGAACTGCTCGTGATCTGAGGCATACTACCTCATCTGTGAGGAGCTGAAATATATGGGTGTGTTTGGATGGTAACTGAGCTGGTTCCCTTGTGTCTACTGGTGATGGAACTGTTGACAAAAGCTGGAGAATGAGTTCTGAATTATAAAGGGCTATATTATACGCGTAAATTCAGCCAAATGCATTAGAACTGATTGGAAAAAGCCTTTCAGTGCTGGTGTATGGTGACACGGGTGCAAAAAGAGCCCAAGATGTTTTCAAGACTATGAAGTGGACTGTTCGACCATAGACCAGTCAGTCATATGACCTGACACCAATCGCGCATGCGTTTCACTAGCTGATGGCAAGACGCCCGAACGAACTTTTTTTCTTTTTTCTTACCGCGTTACACTTGTGGGAATTTTTTTTTTTGTTCTTCTTTTCTACAATAGTATTTTTAAATACATTTTCACCAAAAAATTATAAACAAGTGATATATTAGGACCCCTTTCAGATGAAAGTGGTTACGTATGTTCATCACTGCTCACTGCTGTATGCACTGTGTATGTGTGTGTGTGTGTGTATATATATATATATATATATATATATATAAAGTTGGATGAATCAAACTGTGCCTGGATCAAAAATGTATTGAGCGCGACTGTTGCATGTATCCTGAATCCTGATAATGCAGCCTGCAGCAGTGGTGCAGTTTGTAGATCTCGCAAAGGCAGGAGGAGGCAGGTTGATGAAGGGATGCAGGGAAGCCTAGCAATTTATCCTGGGTCCTTGAGAGATTTCATCAAAATTCATCTGCGGAAGCTTGGCCGCCCTGGAGACTGACGTCGAATCAATTTGGATAGGACAAGGATAGGGGAGATCTTTCAACATTCAGCCTGGTAGAGGAAATGCAAGACTAGGTCGGATTTAAGAGTACACAGGTATATTTCAAAACCACTCACACTTTTGGTCTTTGACTTTTGCTGTCTCCTTCCATCTCTCTCTTACTATTTGTTTATCTTTTTATTTTTTGGTGTATTATCTCAATGTGTTGTGAAAAGGTACTCGTTCCCGTCTCGACTTCTATTATTTATTATTTGTGAAATCTTTCAGATCATCCCACTAATTTTAATACAAGACAAAAATAACAAGATGAAAGACAAAATTCAGCTCTTAAAACATCTCTTTGTTCATTGAAGGTAAAAATTAATCAAAAACTTAAATCACCCATGTGAAAAACATAACTGCCCTAAAACCTAATGAATGACTGTGCCACCCTAGATGACAGCTACTGCAATCAAACTGGTAATGAGTTAAATACTTCGCTCTGGAGGAATTTTGGCCAACTCTTCTTCGCAGAATTGTTTTAATTCACCCACATTGAAGGGTTTTCAAGCATGGACTGTTTATTTATGTCTATTAATATTAAACTATTTATTTATGCCTGGTCATTTATGTCAGAACTAGAGAAATACAAAGAACCAGTTTTTGATGATAGTAGCATTCATATTTAATTTTAGCTATGCAAAAATGATAACATTTTCCCTTGTTCCTTGTTCAAAATATTACAACTTCCATTGAAATTGTGGTTCTTGTTGCAAAATTGATAGAATGTCCGTCCAACTCCCAATCATTCTAATGTACAGCATAGTCTCATGTTGAAGTCCTTTTCTCGTCAAGATTTTACAAGTTTTATTGCAAGTGCTCCTCCTGTGCCATATGACATCAGCAAAATTATGGAATTGCCACTCAACATAACACCAGATCCAGAACACTGCTGGAGAAATAACACTTTGGATAGCAGTATACATTCCATGCAGGAGGTCTAAGCTTGAACACCTGTGCTTCATTATTTCATTAATCCGTTAATCAAAGTTGAAAAGACTTGAGACGATAAAGTTCAGACAGTTGAAGCAGCGCAGTATCCCATGAGGCTGCCAGCCTGATCAGACGAGGGTTCAGGATGTACAGCAGCAGTGTAATCTGGGGTTTCCATGCAAAGAGTTCATGTTGGGGCATAAGGTTAGATGATTGATCGCTAATGCTCAGGTGCTAAGCTCTGGACTGCCTGGTACATTAGCGCAGGGGTCTTGAATTTGATGGAAACAGCAAGCAGTTGCCACTGAAGGGAGAAAAAAGGAGAGGAAATGTGTGGCCGTGATCGGAGAGGTGGAAAACTGGTTTTCAAGCAGCATGTTGAATATGTTTAAGTGCCCTGCCGGAATATGTCGTCAACAGAAACACGTCCGAGCACATGTTTACAGGAAAGAAAATGTCAGTAATCCATGATGAATTATCTGATAGTCAGTAGTCTTCTATCAAAATTGTTAAAGATAATGCAGCCATTAGATTGGGCTAAACAATAAGAGGCTGGAATAATAAGGAGCGAAGCTTTCAGGAGACCAGGAGATTGCAGGTGGGATATTAAATTAAATATGCACATAAACAACATGTGCTGAAATAATACTGGTGTACAGCCCTGTGACAGTGGCCACGCTCTCCTGTGACAGACACATTACAAAAATAGGCAAGCAAATGTGGAATACAGCCATGTTCCCGAGATTAGTGTTCAAACTATCGGTGCTATTGAAGATCATTTGCGGTGGTCTCCATTCCCTCTAAACAATCCACTCATTGGTCCATTTTAGTAATTGCGGGATGGTGCAGGACCAAGCCCAGGGATGCACAGGCTTCGAGGCGGGGCCTCACACAGATGGCAAAAGCCCCTCCAGGGGAAATAGTCTTAGATAGAGGAATTAGACCACTGATTGAGTGCCGCAACCTAAAACAAGCACTAACGCTGCGCTGCCTTTTATTATGATTTCACGAAAAAAATATTTGCAAAATAAGCACTAAAATTATGAGCTTGGACATTGCGTTTTCTCCCTTTATTTGTGTACATGAGGGGGTGCACACTTCTGTTTTTGTGTATTGGTGTGTTCATGAGGGTCTGCGTATGTGTCAATGCAAGTATTCATTATCTCATTATGATTCTGAATCTGACTTTTGACCTGAATATTACCACACTCAGGCTTACCAGTTCAAACTGCCATAATGTTTTAGCTTGTAAGCTCATAGTTGAAGACTACAAACTGCCACTCACAGGTTAAAAAAGACAGCTGGCCGGTTTTCTGATTTTTCCATCTGGCATACGCAGTGCATTTTTGGAAAAAGAAAAAAATTACTTGCCATCTGGTTTAAATCTGTAACATATTGGCATCCGTCTGAAATCCTCGCAGCTTCTATGAGTTATGGCTCTGACTGATGCTATTCAATTCTTTCACAGCTCTGGCTTTCAGTTGAACAACATTCTTTAAAGGAGAGCCGTCTCAAATAGTCTGTCGCCTCCTCTGAGATTAAATACCCGGGCCAGTTTAGTAGTGGGTGGGCCAGGTTGAGGGATGCAAAGATTGGAATGTAACTCTATTGCTGAAACACTGCAATGACACTCTGTTCCGTACACTCAGAGGCCACTTTACTTGGTACACCTGTGTTGAAATAGAGGGACGGGTATTACCCTCTATGAGCAGTTTAAGGAAAAAAACAGAAACACCCTCCTTAATAGACGTTAAATACAGTTTTATAACCTGATTTAGACTCATTTCATTCTCCTGAACGATCTACTAGCTATGTGATTGTTTTATTGTTGTCCACTAGGTGGTGGTATATTGCTGGTAATGAGGAATTATACTGGAGGCAGGTTGCGTTTCAGCTGATGACACCCAGCATTGTGTGCACATATCTGTCATTCTCAACAGTTTTGTGTTACAAACAGCGAGATGCACGAGTTAAGTCAAGTAGCTGAGCTCCAATTGTGTTTCCAGTCAGGACAAAATCCTTCGCAAGCTTCCCCTAAAATGCTCAGGGATCTTGGCGCATGCTGACATCATGGTAACAGAACATTATTTTGGCCGCACATTAGTATAGACTCTCTCTTTTCTACCTTGTCCCAGAGACGTTGTGTTGGATTGGGACTTGAAGATTGTACGAGTTATTGAGCTGAGCTGAGTCACCAACAGTTTAGTCGTGTCAGAGAAGCCTGTTTGAGATGATGTATAATTTGTGATACGGCACATCGCCCTGTCGGAAATATCCTTGAGAAAAAGGGTAGACTGTGGCCACAGGGGATATGTCAGGGCAGCAACAAAGCTTTTGTATGCAGCGGCTTGGAGATAATACACAGTAGGTGTTACGGGGCCTAAAATCTGACAGGAAAATATTTGTCACACCCGTTACACCACCAGGCGGCTTGCACCTCTGATATGGCAGATTAGATCTAGGGATTTGCGGCAATTTCTGAACTACCATTCATACATCACGGAAGGAATCTAAATTTATCAGACGTGAAATTCTGTCGAGGCTTCCAGTGCATCCACTTCCTCCTGATGGGGCCAATCCACATCGAGGTTTGACTGAAGGGTGCGGAGTGCTGTATATCTGAGGCATCTGACAGCTCTCATTATCAAAGTCTAACTGCTGTCCATTGGATGCTCTTTTATTTATCCCTCCATTTTCTGTTAACTCATGAGCCTGTCGTGCCTAGCAGTCCCTGGGTGGTGGCTATTTCTGAGATGGAAGAACCACCACGTTCGGTGCCGGCAATCATGACACCATCAAAGTTGCTGAGATGATGCCATTTTGTTCATTCTCATATCTGAACAAGAAAATAAACCCCCTCATCATGACGGCACGCTTTATTTACTGAGTTGCCGCTACAATATTAACCGTTTAGAGGAGCTGGCTATCTGCACCGATAAGTAGCCATACCTAATGTGTGTAACTCAAAATCCAACGTGCAGAATTAGATTCGTTTTTGTCTCCTTTCATTTTCTATTCTCCAGCTTGGAACTACATTAAATATAGAAATAATGAAACCCATCTCAGGTACAATTTCAGATTGCCTGACCTTCAAAACATTGAATGACTGATTGAAATCTGATTATGTAAAAAGGCTCATTTGTCCTCATCATGTAAATTATAGTGATCTCGAGGATCCAAACAGTCAATCAATGTACAGAAAGGGCAGTCGATGGGTTATTGAATTGTGTGGGCAATGGGGAATTAGTGCGTCTTTGTAAGTAGCATAATCCCCCGAGAGCAGACATTAAAAGAAGTCTTACCAACATTTACCCTCCCAATGGAATTGATGTCAATATATGACACAAATCTCTCCGTACTCCCTCTGTGCGTAATGAGTTATTTAAGCTGATTCCCTCATGTAGGAAAAAAAAAAATCAATTTGACTGGATTTTACAGATCATAAATATGTAGCTCTGAGAGGGAATTCCTGATCAGCGCCCAAGGCAATGTATCATGCATTCCAGCCAGTTTCCAAAGCCTTCTGGGAATTCACTGTACTAGTGAATTACCCGTGGCGAGAATAATTTCTTGTGACGACCTACGTCCACATACCAACTTTCATGAATACGGTGACCTTTGACCCTCGTGACCTTGACCTTTGACGGAACGAACCTCTTGCGGTCATTTCTTGTGACGACCTACGTCCACGTACCAACTTTCATGAAAATCTGTCCACGGCGATGGGAGCGAAAAATTGACCTTTGACCCCAGTGACCTTGACCTTTCAAAAAACTAACCCCTCAAGAACAATTCCAGGGACAACCTACATAGACCCACCAAGTTTGGTGAAGATCCGTCAGAGGACCTCGGAGGAGTAGGGGAACAGACAGACAGACAAACGTTCCTCAAATTATAGTATGATATCTATCGATCGAGTTGGTTCCTTGTCCCACCTGCGATGGGAATGTGCAATAGAACTGAACACCGCTGGTTCTTTCACTTCTCTTCGACTTTATTTCACTCAGGTCCTCTTTTTGAACACTTCACAGATTTTTTGAGGTGAGTTTTTTAAAAGTGATGCCCTCCTGTGTATAGCTCAGATGAGTTAACAGTTTTCCCATACTGCAGTCTCAGCGCTTTGCCAAATTCAGCTGACTGGTAAGTGGCAACACTCTATAACAACGAAAAAAAAGTGAGTGAGGAAGGAATATTTTGAAGTGGCTCCTTCTTCACCCCCTCCCTAGACAAAATGACACTGCTCTCACACATCTGTCGCTTGTTATATCACTCATTACCGCCTCAAGACCGCCACTGCAAACTTTCAAGTTATTCGCGCACCGGGCCGGCGTAGTCTGGGTGTTGAAGAGGACTAGGGGGTGCAGCGCTTGGTGCTTGCGAGCCCCTTTGTCAGCGCATTGCGTTTCCCCAGGGAAAACCGCGACGAGCCCGTCTGCAGTGACTTGCATTTTCGAATGCGGCCATCAGGAACGACGGGACTGAATTAACGATTTTTAATTGCCTCGGTCATTCAGTTCAATTTTTATTAGTGTCGCACTTCTAACGATTGAAAAGGATCCACAGCGCTTCACACTGGGCGAAGCTCGAATTTCCAAGGACAAGGGAGAAAGGCAACAGTAGCGAGGTGAAACCTTGGGCAGAACCCGGCTAGAATCACACAGCCTCCTGGCATGGTCAATATAATACTGTTTGCTTTCAGTTCGTGTGTTGGAACGAGTTCGTACTCGCACTGTGTCGACGTTTGCCACGCCGCCTCCCTCACTCGTATGACTGCTGTGTCGGTGTGTAAACAGGAAGAGGCCTCTCGGTGAGAGAAGCACGCACTGACTGTATCAGAGGGAACAGTAAAACCACACTATTACCTTCCCCACTGTGCGCAATTCAGGATACCTTATTAGCATATCTAATCAACCTCTATGAAACAAAATGGGCATTAAGGGCTCCGTTAAGGGAGATCAAATGATAGCGTATGCAAAGTGAGGAGTGCGCCGGAAAAATAGGTCAATCTCATTCCATGTATTTAATCAGAGGACACATCCAGCCCTGCAAATTCACTTACATGGGGAATATTCTGTAGTGGATAATATGAGTCTAATTTAACGCTCTACAGATGTACTGAAAGTCAATTAGACTTCCTCATAAAGCGTTATTGCGCTGGGTGCCCACTACATACACCTAATGCCACCCTGACAATTGCACGATTTTTGTCCCCGCAATGCCGCGCAATGCGTCATGGCAAGGCGTACCATTTTTGGTGGTACGCCTTGTTTGCGCCCTGTACATGCATAAGTTACCCACTGTCTCTACGCAATGCGTGGCCAAAAATCCGAACTGTACGCGAACACTTCATGAGAAGTTCCTGCCATGCGCGAATGGTTCGTGAAGTGCGCGAACTATGCGTAAGATGGGCGTACCACGATCACGTGAAACAACTCGTGACAACACCCTAACACGGTGCGCATTGACACGCACCATCGGCAGTGTTCGCGCCGAGTTCGCATAGTGTTCACGCATGGTTCTCGCAAGTGGCACGCACATGGCACGAACACTGCCTGCCGAATTTTTGAAGATTTCAAAATTCTCTCTACGACATGGCACGCACCCCCCACCCTCCACACACTCCTCATGCTCGTTCTCGAAGAATTTAATCATTGCCACAACGCACTGCCCAGCATTGCAAGAGCAAAAATCGTGCAAGTGTCCGGGTGTCGAAACAACATTGATTTAAATGTCATTTTCAGCAATAACCAGAACTTGGGTGACTACTTTAAAATCTAGTGTCAACTGTCTCCTCTCTAATCATTTCAGCAGTGTCTGCAGCTGAGAGAACTTTCCAGATCCTGAATTTTTTTAATAAAACCAAATAGACGTTTATGAGTATCGTCGATTGTATCATCACACAGTAATGTCACACTTTTTATATGTAGGGGAGAGCTGCCTTGATTGTAACGCGTCACGATTGTAACACGCACGTTTTCTCTTGATTGGTCAATGCGGTCATGATGTCATCACGTCAGCAGGTGATGAGTACTGCAATACACGTGCCCGGAAAGTTGCTAGTCCTATCATCCATGCTGCAGGGAGATATCGCCAGAGAAGTTGGTTTTCTACAAAGTAAGTAAAAATTCACTCCCACAGTATTTTTTGACTACAGATTTTTCTTTAATGTTACAGATCTAAAATCCCCTTGTATATGTATATGTTCCTTACTAGTTTGCATCATTTTAACAGATTATTATTGTTAGGTCCATTCTGTAAACAGCGCCGAATGGACGGTGCGCAGTTGTAACATGTTACATTTGAGACAATGGCAGACATTTGCAAGCACAGCTCAAATAATTCTGCTCTTTGTTTGCTTTTTTGTTTGTTTCGCAGAATGTCCCCACAAAAATGCACATTTTAAAAAAATGCATAAGATGCTGAACGGCACATATTATAATATTCTTTGGACTGAGATGTAGGCTTAGTCCTCCCTTGAAATTTAATTAGCTAACCTATTTGGTTCTGTCAGTAGGCAAATATTATTGTAGCCTATTTTGGATTTTTGCACATTGTTTTTGCACATTGTTTTTCTATAGCATAGACTGTAAAAAATAAGTGATTGGGGTGTTGCTGCATAATTGACCTTGTAGGGGTACCAGTGCAGGTATGAATGGGACTTTTACAAAACTCATGTCATATTTGCCAATATTCTGTGTTCAGTCAGCTGTCATTCAATTATATTCTAAATCAAATTCGGGTTGTATAACATTTTTACAACTCCATCAGTCAAAGTCGCTAACTTTATAGGCACAATCAATGCATTTTCCTATCGAGGAACTCACACAAATGCTCCAACTGGTACATCTGGTAAGTTTTAATAATATGCAATATTTTAGATAGGACATTCTTATCACATTATTAGTGTTACAGAAACATTAAACAGTTGCTTGAATGAAATATAATTGATTTGATCTGAAAACGATGAGTTTAATGCTACTTTTTAGCAGTGTTACAATTGTAACTCCTGCAGTTACAATTGAGACTCAAATTCGCTTCAGTTGTAACTTTCAGTTATATTACTCAAGACCTGTTTTATCAATTGAAAAACTTTAGATGGTTTAAAATAGCAGAGGTGTTGGTGCTTTGCCTGAAAATATTACATATTTAGGTAAAACAATCTCTTAGTAATCGAGAGAAAAATGAAAAGGGTTATGGCCGCACTTCCCTGCTTAAAATCAATTACGCTGTACTTCAGAAATTTGAAGTAACATCCCAGAATAAATATAACAATAATAAAATTTCCTGTTCAAACACATCAATCCAGGACCAGAGTTCTTGAGGGACTATCTAACCAGTGTTTCGCTTGCACATACTATTCATATTAGCTGAGTCATTGTTTGTCAAAAGGGAAACGGTCATTTTACCTCTGCAAAAGGCATGTCCTGTGCCATTCTTATTTAGGTGCAATACAATACTGCAATTATGCATTCCAGGAACCAAAATGACATTAAAAAATGAATTATATTAGTTATTTTGGCATTTCAGCAGAATCACAATCAGATTTATCGCCTAGTGCATTTGCAAATTTTAGGACTTTGTTTTGGATTTGCTTGCATAGATCATGTAAGACAAAACAGCTGCTACGGCAGAAGGATTAGGAGAAAACCACGGGGAAGATTAAGAGTAAAAAAAGTAAAACAGCATGAAGTATATTAACTGATAAAACATTAAAGAATATTGCAATTACTAAATTTATGTAAACAGTGCACTGCAACAATGGACTTAAGAAATACTCTCAACAGCTTAGCATTCACCCTGCAACAGGAAGTACTGCAGAATGTATCATATAAAAATGGGGGTTTATAAAGATTTAAAAAGCGAAGATCCTCCGTGTGTCAGGAAAGAATGATGGTGACATTGATTGTTCGGGCTTTCAGAGTCCTTCAGGACCAATGTTTGAACGACTGCGTGAGATTCTTGACAAACTTACTGCTTATCAGCCTGACTCATCTCTCAACCAGTCTGGGTGTCAGGGCCACTACATCGTCAGTTCATCTCTCACACACCAGCACTTCCTCCGCAGTACGGCAGACATCTCATTTATCCTTTTCATTATGGCCAGTGCCGGGTTAGAGCTACAGTTTAGCAGACCAAATCAAAAAGTCCACCAATCTCCTGCCAAAGCACACAGCTTAGCTTTAGCCAAGATTGCTAAATGAAACCGTCACTGTGAGAGCTCAGCTTGACATCTATGGGCTACGTGAACCCAATGTGCGGGAGAGCACTCATGTGAGAGGGACATGCTTTTGTCTTTCGGGTTCATTGCTTTCTCATTGCAGCGTGAAAACACTGCTGACAAACAATGAGCCTATCGGGATACAGACGCTACGAGGTTTGAGGTGTGAATAAAACCAACCTTGGAATTTTTTTTACACTTGAGGCTTATCACAAATATCTCATTCCAAACAAAACATGACTTCAGATTTCTCACAATAAGGGGGGCGCTGAGTGGTGGTCATGGCAACCGTATGCCTGTAGCACATTTTGACACTTCACTGCGGGCGACAAAGTCGCATAATCAGACTTATCAGGCCGGCGCAGCTTCCATGTAACACATTCAAAGATGAGACTGAAGACAATCCCAGTTCTCAGCCCGAAGCTGCAGTGCACTATACTGCCTGACATCATGCAACTTATTTCACACGGGAGGCCATTTAAGAAATGTGAATAACTTCCCTGAGCATCATTGATGACACTGATTTCCATTGCAAAAAATATTTGCCATTTCTGCAATGTTAAAAGTAAGAGTTCCTATATTTTTAAAATTGTTTTATGGCACCATTTTGAAGCCTTTTAAAACAGAAAAGTGTTAGAATCCGGGTCATACCCCGAAAGACAAGATGAATAAAATAAAAATAATGCTTGTCAACATCTGTTACCCTTCAGGATTCAGTTCCGCATCATTTAAATTCTCAGCTGCGCTTTCTGAGGAATCTGCATGTTTGCGTGGGTTTTTTGTTTTATTTTATTTAATTTTTTTTCAGGTACTCTGGTTTCCTCCCACAGTCCAAAGCTGTGGACGTTGGCTTAACTGTTGAATAAGTATGAGCGTGAGAGTGAATTGTGCACGATCGCTGAGATGGATCGGTGTCCCCATAGCGCTCTTTTGCCGCTCATCCATTATGTGTTGAGATAAGATGTGGGGCGAGGATGGCTGTTTAAGCCAAAACGTTTCTTTTTCTTTTCGTTTGAGCCCTTTTTATTTAATTCACTTTTTTCGAATGGGTTAAATATAGCCATTTTTGAATTTTTGTGCATCTTTCTTTTTCGTAGCAGTGTGCGGGCTACCTTTTTCATTTTGTATTATTTCATTCAGCTTCACGCACCTGTATCAATCCTGGACAGCTTAGCATCTAAGAGCGCAAACTTTCTTCATTTCTTAGATTTCATAAGATGTGGGGTGGCATGGCTCAGGAGGTAGAGCGGCTAGGCCTGGTTCGAGCCCCGGCTCCTCCAGAGAACGCGTCGAAGTGTCCTTGAGCGAGACACTGAACCCCACACTGCGCCTGATGTGCAGGTCGGTGCCTTGCATGGCAGTCTCTGCCATCAGGGTGAATGAGATGCATAATTGTAAAGCGCCTTGTGTCGTCTGACTTGAACGGCACTATATAAATGCAGTCCATTCCATTTAAGACCCATCTTCCCTCTCATGTCCTGGTTTGATGGACTGACTGGCTGTCTGGTCAACTTTCTTCCTTTCTTTTTAAAACAGAACTCAGAAACGCCAGTGCAACTCAATATCAGAAGGTCTGGACAAAGAAAAATCGTCTGAGGTCTGTTGATTTCGCGTAGCTATAATTTCAACATCAGAGGACACGGACGTGATTACCTGCAAACGATAAAGACAAACAGTTCATCCATTTTCCTCAAACGTCACTCGGCAGTTACATCAAAGAAGGCCGAGAACCTTTTCCTTGATTTTTCAGATGAAGAACTTCCATGAGGTTTTCTGTCTTTTCAAATGCTGAAATGATGTGCTTTCAAAATTTACCTTTGTGTTCGAGGCTGATCGTGGAGGGGATGATTGCAAATGTATCTGAGTACGAAAGGCCTCAGCTCCATCAGTCAGATTGCACATCAAAGCCGAGATCAAATAGAGCATGCATCCAATCACTTTATGTTCAAAACAGGAAAAGCACTGTCAAAGCTTTGTGAGAGAACAAGTTACAAGCGCTCTCACTCTATTTCAGGTAGATTAAAATCTTGCCGTAGGTGTTACTTATACGGCACACGTGACTGGGCTTAAATGATGCAGTACAAAGATGGTTAGACATAGTCAAGGTCAAGTGAATTCTCGTGCCTTCACATTACTGCACAGAAAACGAGGAGATGAAAGTTCACCTCCCACATTTGCCAAATGCAATTAAAATCTCATTTGGGCACTTGAGAAATTAAAAACAGTCATGGTGTCTGATCATAATCGAGACGAGAACAGATACTTTTTCATGAATTGTATTTAACCCTGAGGCTGAACTTCAGAAAATATGGCTGTAAATTAAAAACCATTCCTCAACATCTTTAATGGCTTATAAAGGTAAAAAAAATATATATATATACATAAAAATAAATTATCTACGTGCTAAAACCCAGAAGGGCAAAAGCTACATTACCTAATTTAATGGATATGCAACAAAGTCTCTGTTAGATAATCACCTCATTATCTACACATCAATCATTATTTCACGTCTGGAAAATGACAGAAATCCCAAAAGCATCCAAAATGTGAAGTGCATTTCATATTCTACAATATTTATCTACCCTAATATGAGACATTATTGTAACCCATGATGGATGGAGACCAACCTACTACCAGTCCCACTCAATCATAGTTAATGCGACTGCATTGATAAGAACGGGACAACCATGAAGGATGGCTCTTCGAAAAGGAGAGGAGATGAGCCTGGCAGCTGACAGGAGGTTACAATCTGCAACACAGGCAGTGGCCACTGTTTGTCAGATCTTTAAGAACCGTTTGTATAACTCTGGATTATAAAATCGTACCCAAAAAAGGAAGGGTCTGGGCGCAAAGTTTTTATCATCGTTGTCTTGATATTGGAGACCAGAGTTTGTAAATTAGAATCAGGGGTCGTAGCACTGGGCTAAGATACTGAGAACTTTGTGAATGAGATTGCATACTCTGAATTACCCCAATTTAATACCAGTAAGAAATGAGAAATTCTGCACGTAAAAAAATAATAAATAAATAAATAAATAAAATAAAAATCCATGTAAAACAAGTTACCAATAAATATGATTGAAAAATCATTACACATTGCTTCATTTATTCAGTATTCTTACATATTCATTATCTTGAATATTCATATTTATTATCGCCAGTAATTAAATATTTAATGGATTTTTGACATTTGTGACATTGATAGTTCCATTGAAAGCAAAAAATTAATATATATATTTGCGGTCCACTTTTCTTGGAAAGTCATTATCTCATATGCATTCGCACTCACAGCTCTCCAAAAAGTCAAAATAAATTAATCATGAAGTACAGGGATGTGCACGTACGTGCAACAAATGCGCCAATGTTTAATGGTCTAGGTCTTTGAAATAAATATGTAAAAGGAAATATAGAAAAGATTAAAGCTCCACCCCAGCAGGGCTGCATAATGCCTTGTTGAACACGACACAGCCAGTCTGAGAGCAATATGGCTCCTCTGGCAGAGCGAGCGCGCATGCATGTTTCATCGTGCACCCAGGCCAGCTGCCTTCTAACACCCTTCTGTGAAACATTCTGCAGCAAAGAAAAGAGCTGCACACAATGTTGCTCGAGTTCTGCCATGACCCGAAAAAATACAGCACTCTCCTATCCAGATTCACTGTAGGCACGCAATCTATCCTGCCGACTACGCCAAAAAAATACTGCAAGACCAATATATGTGTCACTATGAAGTTGAATATTTGAGAGGAAGTATTTGACGTGTTCGTATAATTGATTAATGCTGTCCTTTGACAAACGTAACTGTATGACAGACCTATTGTTGACTTGCAAGTTCAGCTGTCGAGTGCTGATTCTAGAGGATTCCTTCGCCATTACAACTCTGGCTCCATCTTGTCATTTCTGCATGGACTGCCTCCATAAACGACAGAGTGTCCTGTGAATAATGCAGGTATGACGAATGGCACCTTATGTTTTACTCATGCCTGCTCAGAGCACTTGTTATTCTAGCGACTAAGGCATCAACAAAGACTCAATTTTAGCTATCAGCCTGTGAGGTTGAGAAAAATAACAGCTGCAGCCAAAAAGGAGAAACTTAAGCTTAACTTTGCGAATAATTCTCTGTAGGAAAAAAATGTTGCACTGTCCTTAAGCTATGCAAGCAATGGGAGGCTCTGGCTGTACAATATAGAGGTTTCAGGCAGAGGCCTTGATAACAGCCTCAGATACACCAGTAGAGTGATTAATAAATTAACTAATTTTGGAGCTGTTGTGTGTTTTGGGGAGTGTGTGCAACTGTGAGTGCATTTGTGTGCATTTCAACCCCTGTATCAAAGACTATTCCCAATTTGTTTCTGAGGATCAAGCAATCTGGCACAGTGCTGATTGGAATACTAATAAAAAGCCCTGGAGGGTGACAGTGTGTAATGAATACTGAACACCACTTCTCAAGATACTCCATAGCCTCACACAAAGAGTAAAGCATATAGCTCAGGATACACTTCAGTGCTGTCGCTGCCATCCTCACAGCCGGGCAGAGTCAAGCACACAGGGCAGGATACAATTCTGTGCCTTCAGTTACCTTTACAGCCAGGCAGAGTCAGACACACAGCTCTGGATACACTTCACTGCCGTCAGTTATCTTTACAGTCGGGTGGAGTCAGACACACAGCTCTGGATACACTTTACTGTCTTCAGTTACCTTCACAGGTAGCTGAGTCAAACATGCAGCTCTGGAGACACTTTACTGTGTTCAGCTATCTAAACACCCAGTCAGAGTCAAACACACAGCTCTGGTTACACATTAGTGGCCTCAGTTTTTTTTCACAGCCAGGCAGAGTCAAACACAGCTCTGGGTACACTTCACTTTCTTCAGTTATCTTCACAAATAGACAGAGTCAAACATACAGCTCCGGATACACTTCACTTCCTTCAGTTATCTTCCCACCCAGGCAGAGTCAAACTCACAGCTCCGGATACACTTCACTGCCTTCAGTTATCTTCCCACCCAGGCAGAGTCAAACTCACAGCTCCGGATACACTTCACTGCCTTCAGTTATCTTCCCACCCAGGCAGAGTCAAACACAGCATAGGATACACTTCATTGCCTTCAGTTACCTTCACAGATAGGCAGAGTTAAACACACAGTCCTGGATACTCTTCAGTGTCTTTAGTTATCTTCCCACCTAGGCGAAGTCAAACACACAGCTCCAGATACACTCCACTGCCTTCAGTTATCTTCCCACCCGTTGGAGTCAAACACACAGCTCCGGATACACTCCACTGCCTTCAGTTATCTTCCCACCCAGGCAGAGTCAAACACACAGCTCCGGATACACTTCACTGCCATCAGTTATCTTCCCACCCAGGCGGAGTCAAACACACAGCTCCGGATACACTTCACTGCCTTCAGTTATCTTCCCACCCAGGCGGAGTCAAACACACAGCTCCGGATACACTTCACTGCCTTCAGTTATCTTCCCACCCAGGCGGAGTCAAACACACAGCTCCGGATACACTTCACTGCCTTCAGTTATCTTCCCACCCAGGCGGAGTCAAACACAGCATAGGATACACTTCATTGCCTTCAGTTATCTTCCCGCCCAGGCAGAGTCAAACACACAGCTCCGGATACACTTCACTGCCATCAGTTATCTTCCCACCCAGGCGGAGTCAAACACACAGCTCTGGATACACTTCACTTCCTTCAGTTATCTTCCCACTCAGGCAGAGTCAAACACACAGCTCTGGATACACTTCACTGCCTTCAGTTATCTTCCCACCCAGGCGGAGTCAAACACACAGCTCCGGATACACTTCACTGCCTTCAGTTATCTTCCCACCCAGGCAGAGTCAAACACACAGCTCCGGATACACTTCACTGCCTTCAGTTATCTTCCCACCCAGGCAGAGTCAAACACACAGCTCTGGATACACTTCACTGCCTTCAGTTATCTTCCCACTCAGGCAGAGTCAAACACACAGCTCTGGATACACTTCACTGCCTTCAGTTATCTTCCCACCCAGGCAGAGTCAAACACACAGCTCTGGATACACTTCACTGCCTTCAGTTATCTTCCCACTCAGGCAGAGTCAAACACACAGCTCCGGATACACTTCACTGCCTTCAGTTATCTTCCCACCCAGGCAGAGTCAAACACACAGCTCCGGATACACTTCACTGCCTTCAGTTATCTTCCCACCCAGGCGGAGTCAAACACACAGCTCCGGATACACTTCACTGCCTTCAGTTATCTTCCCACCCAGGCGGAGTCAAACACACAGCTCTGGATACACTTCACTGCCTTCAGTTATCTTCACAGACAGGCAGAGTCAAACACACAGCTCCAGATACACTTCACTGCCTTCAGTTATCTTCACAGACAGGGCGAGTTAAACACACAGCTCCAGATACACTTCACTGCCTTCAGTTATCTTCCCACTCAGGCAGAGTCAAACACACAGCTCTGGATACACTTCACTGCCTTCAGTTATCTTCCCACCCAGGCAGAGTCAAACACACAGCTCTGGATACACTTCACTGCCTTCAGTTATCTTCCCACTCAGGCAGAGTCAAACACACAGCTCCGGATACACTTCACTGCCTTCAGTTATCTTCCCACCCAGGCAGAGTCAAACACACAGCTCCGGATACACTTCACTGCCTTCAGTTATCTTCCCACCCAGGCGGAGTCAAACACACAGCTCCGGATACACTTCACTGCCTTCAGTTATCTTCCCACCCAGGCGGAGTCAAACACACAGCTCTGGATACACTTCACTGCCTTCAGTTATCTTCACAGACAGGCAGAGTCAAACACACAGCTCCAGATACACTTCACTGCCTTCAGTTATCTTCACAGACAGGGCGAGTTAAACACACAGCTCCAGATACACTTCACTGCCTTCAGTTATCTTCACAGACAGGCCGAGTCAAACACACAGCTCCAGATACACTTCACTGCCTTCAGTTATCTTCCCACCCAGGCAGAGTCAAACACACAGCTCTGGATACACTTCACTGCCTTCAGTTATCTTCACAGACAGGGCGAGTTAAACACACAGCTCCGGATACACTTCACTGCCTTCAGTTATCTTCACAGACAGGGCAAGTTAAACACAGAGCACAGGATACAATTCAGTACCTTCAGTTATCTTCACAGTCGAACAGAGTCAAACACACAGCTCTGGTAATACAGTACGCAGTATAACAAGGAAACTGTGTTATGAATATAAAAATGTATATTTTTCCATTTGTTTTCTGATTACATTTTAAAGATAAATGAGAGCCATTGCATGACCATTTCATTGCAGTAAGAGTTACATTTCCGTGAAACAGCCTTTTCAAAAAATTGAATCACTGAGGAAAATGCTTTTCCACAGATAGCACAATGAAAAACTTGAGTCTGTAAATTTATACAGTAGAAGATAGAACTGGCAGGGGATACCAATCACGATGCCTTACAGTTTTCAGCTTAATTCACAGTGTAAGACAATACGCCAGGCAGTTTGTTAGTATCAGCACTCAAGAGGGAAGAGGTCTTGGGAATAACTGACAACAGGCCAGTTAGGTGACAAGAAAGATACACCCATTTATCATGCAATGAAAGAATACATTCTCACGACACTTTCAAAAACACTGCAATACATTGCATCCCTTTGTGCCTCTTTATGATTCAGGATGCATACATTTTCATTTCTGCGATGGTGGTGTGGGATGTTGATGTTGATTAGGACGTAGGAGTTGTAATGACCAAACCACAAATTACACAATTAGCAATGTCATGAAGTAGTCTGAGGTACAATCAGGATACCTAACGAGAGGCTTGTTGTTTATAATGGAAAGTAAATGGCACAATGTTCACAAAAATGACTGGGTACAAACCAAATGAAATTAGGAGCATCCAACGATACACCCGTTTACTCTTTTGGGTGTCACAGTGCCAAACTAAAATAGGCACTCACCTAGAAAGGATATTAGTGCTCACTAATGCCGCCAAAAATATAAATATGTGTTTATATAAGGTGAGCATTCCCAGACAATGATGAATGCTCAGATTTCTGTACACAATAATGCTCAATTCTAAGGAAAATTGGTCTGTTTTTAAAAAAAATCTCATTTACGATCTGAAAAGCAACATCTAACAGATATATGAGGGAAAAGATGCTTAGCAAACTGACATCAAAGAAATAGGATAAAAGCAGCCGGAGCAAATGTTCCCAGATAGAATTGCTGTTTTTCAGTCAACTACCATCGCTAAATTATTCAATAAGTTCAGTCTTTCAAACTGTACGTGGCCACCTGAATCTTCCTGCGTGTTGAAGTTGGGCAGCCCTAAGACATAAAGGATCCTGGTGGGTGGGGTATAAACTGGCCCAGCCTACATGCACCGTCTGTGCGAACACGAGTATACTTCATTATGGTTTTAAAACAGTGACGAGATGTTTATGTTGTACTTAAATGTCGGGGACGGCTCCTCTCAGAGCCCCCATCTTAACAGAGGCTGTTACCAGTTACTAAGGGACCTGGGACATTCTCGTCACAGAGCCCATTTTTCTGCATGCAGTGTCATGTTCGCAGACTCGGCGACATGCGCGATAATAACTTCAGCCTGGAGATGCTCACAGCACCAAGGCACGTTTTATGCCATTTCTGCTCCCCGAATCACTGCAACATTGTATTGCTGTTTTCTCTCGTATAAATATTTAATGAGCAGGTGGGGCAGCGAAAAAAAAAACACTGTAAATACGGATATCCGGTGGAAGAAAATAAAAGCACGAATTTCGCTATACGATGCGTTTCTCCATATCGTCTCTAGATGCATCGAATGGGACGTTCTTGTCGACTGAAATCCTATTCCACAATATGCCAGCACAGAGTCAGTGCTATAGCCATTGACTTGGATTGTCAGTAAAATATGATCCTTACCAAACTATTCTGAATACATTTTTAACTCAGAGCCGGGATATTCATTATCAAAATTTCCCATGCGTGACAATGTTTTCCTCTTTAATTGAACAGATTTTTTACGCGCCGGACGTGGTGTTATTCTGCCCTCGTGTGGTGACTTGCTCCGTTATCATGAACATTGACACATTGCTGGCTTTCTAGCAGATAAGAAAAAAACTATGTGGAAATGCAAACCAAAGACTGGTCGAGTTAAACAGTCGTTGTGCATACACAAGCATTGATGCGCATGCATATGTTGGTGGGAAAAGACCCGAGAATGAAAGAACACAGAATTAATACTCAAGGAAACCATGCCCATGATTCATGGCCATTGGGTTATAGCAACATGCCTTCACCATTAGGGACACGATTCAATCTATATGGTGCCGTCTCCTGCATGTGGTTTTATTTACTTACATTCATTTTTTATAAGGACTGGAGTAAATTAACGGCCAGTGCCTGCAGCAAGGTAGCTAAGAAATGCTTTGCAGATTCTTTCAGATGCACTTTCCAACCTCCATGCGCATTATGTAGGCTATGTGACAAAAAAACTTTTTGATTTTTTTTTAACAGATGTGCAAATTTGGACCTACGAATCCTGTCTCATGTTCTGTTGACCTGAGGTTTTTATGAAGTCAGTACAGCATCTGGTGTCATAAGCCGATATTTTATTATAAACCATTATTACATTTAATTGAGGAACCTGTATACAAAGGAATCATTACATCCCTGAGGGTAACATTTCAGGCTGGGCGACGAAAATATTTCAAAAGGGCTTACACAAGATAAATAAGTTGATGTTGAGTAAATGCCACTTCTATTGAAATTTTTAAAAATTAAGGATATAGGCAACGATGACTCTGATGCAATGCATATGAACACACGAGGAACAGGAACCAGCGACGTTTTCCACTTAGAATATGTCAGATGATAGTTTTCTGGTGACGATCTCACCTGGTCTAATTACATTTAATTCAAACGTCGCCAACGAGAATCACGCCGTTTTGTACCTGATTCAGCTCTGGCTAATTTTTTCACGATTAATTCAAATATCAGGCCTATAGGCTATTGTGATTACATCTAACGGGAAGTAAAACGTCTTTATCCCGTCCAAAGTTTTGAAGTCCAAGCCAATCTCCCGGCGGTGGTTCACGGACTTTCCTCAAAGACGCGCACTGTCGGAAACTGTAGGCAGCACAGTGTCAACCAGCCCGCTGACGCGCTTGACGCCCGGGCCATCAAATGAAGCGAACCGCTGCTCATCTGCTGCACCCAATCACACCTGTGCGAGCAATTCACGACACTGCGTAGGGCACAACACAGTGAGTGAGTAGACAAGTGCGCACTTTAATCACAGCTCAGACCACTTAATGAGGAAAGTTGAACCTCCCTCCTTAAAATACCTCCGCCTCCGACACTACCTCTCGACAGCGGCTTTGAAAACGCACCGAGACATCGCCCCGGGGAACAGGAGCGGGGTACCGCGCTCATCTCTTAAGCACATTTCACGGCTCGTTACATCGCGCCTCATTTCGGGCGTGCGGGCCCCCCTCGGTCAGGTGCCACTCGCTAATGTGCTGGAAATGAGCCGTGAGCTTTAGTCTTGAGTCGGTTCGGCCAATCCTCAGTGGGAACTAAAACTCCATCATGGCTCAACGAGTGACATGTTCAATGAGGTCGGCAAACACGAGTTGAGCCACACTGCCGGCCGCGACGCAGCCAGGAGGCAAACGGCCACGATTGTGACAGCAGCCTCTTACTTGGCAGAAATGGACTCAAAAGGGAATGGTCCATGATGTATCTCTTACTCTCTGCATTGTAGCTACGATGGAAGCCGCGCAAAAAGATTTTAGGCCTGTAATCCTCAACACTCTGCTTGACAGGCTTATCTTCAGTCATCGTTCCTGATGGGTCTGCATTTGATAAAAGAGCTTTACTCCATCGTTTGACTGATAAAAAAAAAAAACAACAAAAAAACAACTCTTGGTGGAAATTGTAACCCCAAATCTCGTGGAATATGTAACAGATTATGTCGAAAGTAAAACAGGAGGCATAATAGGAGGCTTATATAATGGCTCCCCAGCTGTGAACTACATTTCCATATCCGTCCACACAAACATTTCATAACGGTGAGACCGGTAAGATGTTTCTATACATTTGACTGCTGAACAACAAGGAAGTAAAAAGGATGCACACAATGACTCCATAAGAATTTGAGTTTTAATTAAAAAAAAAAAAAAATCCATTCAACAAATAATAAAAACTATGAAAGCAAAAGCAAATAGACATGAAACAGGCCATTGTTCTGATGTACTGTACTGTCCTAGTTATATCCCCTCAGTCTATTTTACACACCATCTTTGTTGCCGTACGCGCACTGTCAAGCCCCCGAAGAGTCAAGGACCTGCTGGGGGTTTGATGATGTCATCAGCAGGCAGAGACGTTTGGAGAGCTCTGGGCCAACCCTGCGCGTTGTGGAGGTCACGCCCTCCCCGCGGCGAATCAGAACATCAGAGAGGAGATCAAGCTTCTCGCGCTCCGTCGTGCAGCGTCCGTATGCCTGCATCAGACACAAATAATCAATCTGGGAAGAGGCCCCAACATCGTCTACGAAAATGACCTTCAGCATGAACATTGCTCCGGCCTTATGGTATTAAATCTACAACGCTGGTTAATCTGGCCACTGAAACGCTGCGTTTTAATTAGGACTCCCCTCAACCCTTTGCTGACACGTTGCGTTTCATCCCTGTTCACGATTTGCCGGCAGGCAAGCAGGCAGGTAACTGCCACTCACACAAGAAAACATTGATTTGTTTCGGACAAGCACCCGCGATAACTTCCCCAAAGCAGGCCTGACAGCTGCCAACAAGCACAGCCGATGAAGCCCTTTAAGAAGAGTGTGTAAGGCAGGCTGCCAGTACACACTAATCAGCTGCAAGATTAGAGGGCTCATACTCTGCTTTTTTCGTTTTTTTATTTCCCCCTGCATTACTTTAGTGGAACTCCTCATGACCCGAGCAGAGTTCGAGTGAAATTTTGCGGTTATATACACCCCTGCTGATTCTCAAAATGGTGGTTATGGTAACTGCCTATGAGAGCAGAGGAGCACAGTTGGTCAAGTAGCAATCAAATCCTGATGCTCATAACGTTAAGGGGTGTGTTTCCCAAAAGTTAGCAAGTTAGCAACTTGCATAGTTCGTCCATTCTCAGTCAATGGGTCCAACTATGTAAGTTAGCATCAGTGATTTCGGGAAAGGCATCTCAGGTCAGCTGTTTGTCAATTTGTGTGTAAAAGGCCTTTTGTGGGGAAACTTCGTGACCATTGCTCAGCGTATCAAATGTGAACACAAATCTTTCTCTTCAGCGTTTATGTCGGTGCTAGCTCTGTTTACAAAGGCATTCACTAACTTTGAGACTACTGCCATCAAAATCAGTAGTGAGCTCTACTGCCACAAATGCTGCACTACGGTCTTATCGAGCCCCACTCAGGTTGTGTTCTCAAAACTGGATGGGCGTGCATCGTTACCACAGACATCCAATAAGATCACTCCAAAAAAGCTAGGAAGCAGGCAGACTGATTTTACAGAAGCCACTGCCAAAGTTCAAAAACGATACAACACCGCGATAAAAGCTAGGCCTAGCGGTCAACATATTTCTGATACAGCTAAATTGTAGAGAAAGATCTTCAAAGTTTGATAATTTACCTCTTGTTTATATCTGCTTTTCTGTAACATTACATTGTTAGTATTTAGCAGACCGATCTAGAGTGACATACAACACAAAGTGCGTCAGTGGGAACAAAATGGAGGAAAACCTGGAAGCAAAGCACTGCACCACCTACAGTGCTTCACATGTATTACAGCGCCACCCAATGTAAGGTTTACGCCACAGCTGCCCTAAATTAACAGTGTTGGTAATTACCAAAATAATTTTTACGTTTCTATTGTGGTTAATCCATCAGTATGCGCAAGCTCTTTAACTGAAATGATATCTTTTATGTCAAAATACAGCGCCCTTCATAATTATTGGCACCCCTGGTTAAGATGTGTTCTTTACTTTCTAATAAATTCAGTTTAATAATATGGAGTCGTGTTCCGAAGGAAAAATTTGTCACGAACACCTTCTTCAAGGCTGGAACAGCTGTGAGTGTGGGTGACTTTCAATGATGGCCAACGAGGAATTGCCTCCATTCTTATGAAACTTGGTATAAAGGCAGGGCAAACACTCAATGAAAGGCTAGAAACAGAAAACGCGTGATACAGAGTGAAAAACGCCCGCTAGAACTTGAAAAAAGAAATGAATAGACGCTCGACAAGCTCGTTAAAACTAGGGAAGAAACACAGATTGAAGAAGAGGGAGTTACTGATGAGGCTGGTGTCTTTTAAGGAGGTAAAAAAAAAAACCACTAAAACAAAATGCTAAACGTACTCCTTCTGAGAACATTACAGTTAAACTTCGATCACAATATTACTGCTGAACTAAAATCACAGAGCCAAAAATTTTCTAAAAATACAGCTTTTCAACAAGAAAATACAGATTTCTCAGCAACTGTACATCCAATTAACTTCATGTTTAGCAGTTTTCTTCATTTTGTGCTGATCTGTGTCTCTACTGAGCTCTTTTTGCAATATTTACCTCTGGATATGAGTAAATCAAAATATGCATATTTAATTAGCCGTTTCCCACCGAAATTGATTTAGGGGGTCAGAATCAATACTAGAACACAGAAACCTGGGTTAAAAAACTCTGTAGTGACATTAGGAATGTTTTATCCTTCACTTTACAGCTGAAATTATAACCAAACACTGTTTAGTCTCAATATCTGTGTTTCTCTAAGTGTCTATATATTCATTAAAACAGCTGTCGCCATGGCAACCACTGATGTGATTCTACAGAAACTTAGTGTTTTAAGTTGCAGTTTCTAATAGAATTATTTTGATGATGATTCTTAGTTTAAAATGTGAATATCTTAGAAAAAAGTTTGCTTCACGATAAGTCCCCTAAGACAAGTTTTTGACAAATTTCTTAAATATTCATCTTTTCTCATATTTTTTATTTTATGACAGGTGGTCTAATAAATTTATTGAGTGCGGTACATAGAACCCTGCGGATGAGTGCTCACTGACCGTCCCAAAGTTTTCCCTCCCACCACAGCGAAGTCAACTTCACATAAAAAAGCAGGCGATCCTGTTTATTTTCAGTTAACTGGAGTCAGGAATGAGAGGCTAAAGTTGCAGAGTAAACAGGGTATTCCGGAACAGGGCTGGTGTCCTCTGCTATAGAGCGACCAGCATCACCGACATAGGCTCGTTTGCATTTTCGCACAAGGGGCTGTGGCTGTATACAAGGGCTCCTCAAATCACGGCCCTCGAGGGCCGAGAACTGCTGGTTTTCCACCCTTCCTTCACCTGGGAGTCAGATGAGATGACAATCTGGCCAATCAGGAGCATTAATTGTTCACTTAATTGCCTGGAAGGAAGAAAAACCAGGACTGTGTTTGGATTCAGGGGACAGATTTGGAGAGCCCTGCTGTATGGTCTTGCCTCTGTATGCACATCCGTGTGTGTGTGTGTGTGTGTGTGTGCGCATGTGTGTGATTGTGGTCACCTGAGCCAGAAGCCGAGGGGACGGGTACACAGCGAGGATCGCGCTAGCCATGTCAGGGCTAACCCGGTTCAGCTGCTGGACCTGCCTCTTCCACACCTGCAGCAGGCCCTTCCCGGCTCGGTCCACCCTAGAGCCCCCAGCCCACTCGCTCTCCAGGCAGAAGCTGAAACCAGTCTTCTCTCGCTCCCTCCTGAGAAACAGAGCCAAAAATGTTGAGACGAAGCAGTCAGATCCTGCTAACAGCCATGCAGCTTGTACTGAACTGCGTTCAGGGACCCATTGCCATGTTTGACAACCTTGTTGAGATTAGCGCTACCAACCAAACCTCACATTATCCCAAAACAACAAGCTGGAGTCCTTTAACCCATTATAAACCTTGTTTGGAATATTTGGAATCTTCAGCATAAGACCTTTCACAAACCTTCTCACCACATATTTGTGTTGTCACTACTGAAAGGGTTAACCCCTTTGCACAGAACACAAATAATGCCAATCGGTTCCTGTTATGCATGAGCTTATTTAGGCTTTATAACTCAGTAATTGTGTCACAGAGACTCTGGAAAATTATTCCCGTGAATTAAGACATTTGGAAATCCAATTACAAAATTATTTGTGAATTAAATTTCGGAATTTATGGACGCCGGCGTCTACACTTGCGCGAATGGGTTAAGCACTCCGTTGTTCAAACTCAGTTACTCACTTGAAAGGCGCCTCGGCTACAGCTTTGGTGGACATGGTGACGTAATCGCAGAACTCCTTCCATGAGGGCATAAAGCGCACCTGAACCCCAGTGTGAAGCTGCAGGTCCACCAAGGCCTGAGGGGGAGAGAAGGAATGAGAGGAATGAGAGAGGCCACAAACAAGCCTGCAGCAACTCCTGAAGCACTGCACTTCTGACGGCATCTGCGATCGCCATGCAGACGGCGTCTCTTCACCTGCTGAGGCGACACATCGAGTATAAAGAAATGAAAGAGAGATGTAGGTGGGGAGAGAGGCCAAGGTTTCCACCGAGGTTTTTCTGTAGAATATGAAATGAGGCGGATTGCAGAAGTCGAGATAACACACGCTCTTCGCTCTTGCTCAGAGGCCTCGAATTCTGGTCCCGGACTTTTTGGCGAGTTGCTGGACACGATTCATTAAAGTTATCAACTGGTTCGTGAGCATGAACATGGTTCTAAAGGTATAGACCGAGTGCTGATTGAAAGGAGACCGCAGGAGGCTGCAGATACGGTGGTCCTCCAGGTCTCGGAGTTTGACACACCAGCTATAGCTGCTGAGGAGAGACTCGCCTCTTCCAGCTCCACCCGAGTCACGTCAGGCAGCTGAGGTCTTCCATCTTTCCTCTTCCTCCTTTTCCCCGCCCCCTGTTCCTTCCCCAGCACAGCCTGCCGGTGCTTCCTCTGCACCTGGGACTTCTGGGACCTGTAGTGAAGGGCGATCGCGCCATTCATGAGATACAAGCACCAATCGCAATCCGACTGCTGAGCCCAGTTAGGCTTTTCATTAGAAACCCAAGTAATAGGCACACTGTCAGAAGTAAGAGGTGTAAACTGTTGGGAGGGTTGGGGTAGAACTTTACAGGAGGGTGAGATTTAGGTACAAGAAAAACACATTTTTAAACTAAAAACCACACACGCACACTCAAATACTTAATTCAGCTCTTGAATATTAATTAGTTTTTTTTATATTTGAATAATACTCACCCCTGAAATTTATTCTATCAGCCCTATTCTGAAAGTACAATTCACAATAATTGCATTATTGTAAGATTTTATGAAGATTAACATATATTTTCTTGAATAATTGCATCAGATTTTTTCTTTTGATGTCGATAAATATAATTTTATAGTAGTTTTGCAGATGCTTGTTATGTATCAATGGTTATTTGCTAGTACTGAAATATTATCTACCTGGTGATGCAACAAATGTTATTTTGTAAACCTGCTAAAAGCACCATCAATGTCTGGCCATGCGGTCCGCTCATTCAGAATGTCCCGCTGACCTTGTAATCCTTGTAATGTGGTCAGTGGTGCGACTTCCAAAGTTACCCGGACGATTCCATTCAACGGTTCCGATTGATTCCTTGCCAAAGGTGCGAGTGCATTACAAAGCACCGGAAGTGTTTTGCCAAGACGTTTGTCGTTTATCACGACGAGTTTGGACGTTGACGGCCAATTAAATTCACGGACTAGTATTTTTATAACGTCTTATGCTTGCAGCAATAAAGATAACCAGCGCAGCATTCAAAGTAAACGGCAATTGCGCCGGTTTCTAATAAAAAGCCTGCCAGTATCATCCCAACTCGTCGTATAGCGACACTATATGACCAAGCGTCTATATACAACGATAAACGAGGCATTTGGCATCCTTATTTGACGCCAATTTAAAACAAACCCTACTCCCTAATCCCTAATGCTTAACCCTTAACCCGAAATCTAAGGAAATCCTCCTTTTTCATCGTATATTGACAGTTGGTCAGGTAGCGTCACTATATCAAAAGTCAGGATGAGAATGTGCTGGACTGCTGTACAATTTGGACCAGGGCGGCCAAACCCTGTTCCGGGAGATCGACCATCCTGAAGGTTATCACTCCAACCAAAGCAAACCACACCTGCTTTCCCAGTTAGAGATCTTGATGAGCTGCTAATGAGTTGAACCAGGTGTGTTGAATTAGGGACAGAGAAGAATCCTACAGGATGGTAGCTCTCCAGGAACAGGGTTGGGCAGCCCTGATTTAGACCTTAATGCCTCAGATTTCCCTCAGGAGGTGAGAGGCCTTTATAGTCTACAAGGCTATGAGCCAAAGGTTGGCTCACATAATACTGCTGAATCATTTGTAGAACGCACATGATGGGCTCAAACACTTGTCAGTGTCTCACCGGAAGTACTTCTCCAGGTCGATGACGGCCAAGCTGGGCGTCTGTGCCGAAGAACGAGCCAGAAGGCGGTGAGTCCATGCCGTCAGAGTCACGCCACAGTCAGCACTCTGGCCCTTTTGCCCCTGCAACGGAGGCATTCAAGCTTACAGGCCCATCTCACTCCAGGGATGCGTGTTTGTTTTGTAATCATGCCATTGTTATGCAATGCAAACTCATGCAACCACACTAATGCCCACAAAGGTAATTAGCAGTGGCAGACAAATCCATGGCTAATCGGTCTGGCCTGGACTTCTAATTTCAACCAGTTTCTGAAATTGCATTCTGCTGATTGTTGACCAGATGTCCACAAGCGTCCGTATACTGCGGTTTACGACCGATCAATTTATAAAGTATCACACATGTATACATCCAGTGCAGTTCATAAATGTATGGACAGAGAGAGTGCTCAAAACAAGGAGAAAATCCTACATAGTTTAAAGCTGCTTTCACACCGGACGCGAAACACGTGCATTCGCATCTTCGCATTGACTTTGAATGTAATCTGTCGTACGAAAAATTTGTGTCGCATCCAGTGTGAAGGCGGCTTGAGAATACTGATGGCTCCCATACCCATTCAGAGCCAGAGCTCAGCGCCAAAAAAGCAGAACTGCATGACTGTCCAAATACAGACTGCACAATTATACACTCAAAAACCACAGACATAATGTATGCATGCTTTGGGGTCATTGCCATCTTAGATGGGTGAAAAATTGACAGAGAAACCTGAAACAATGATCGGAGAAACTAAATACAGACTCATCCTTTGAGGTGTACAGGATGACACAAATAATCTAATAACCCCTTTGCGCAGATATACACACCGCCGTCCATAAATTTCGAAATTTAATTCCTTAATTCTGTAATTGAATTTCCAAATGTCTTGCTTCACTGGAATAATTTTCCACAGTCTCTGTGACACAGATACTGAGTTATAAAGCCTAAAGAGGCTCATGCATAACAGGAAAAAATTGGCAGTATATGTATTCTGCGCAAAGTTAAAGGACCCATATTCTGGAATACACTTTTTCCCAAAGCAGTGGAACTGAACACTGTATATAACGGCCCAGAGAAGGTACACTTTGCTGACCTCACAGTTCAGCTGTTAGAAACCTTTCCATTTCAGCGACTGAAAAATGCTGTTGTTTTCCATTTTACAAACGGACCCGCTGTGCATAAATCACTCCAGCCAGCCCTATCAGAGTTTCCCAGCTCCCCCCCACAGCCTAGACTAACTTCCGGTTGCAAATAACAACACAAGGCTGCGTTTTCTCCACCAACAGTTGAAGAACAGGCAACATTACGGCTGGATTTTATTTTCAACGGCAATAACCCGGCTGAAGTCACATGTACTCATCTGCTTTTGGAACGAGCATTAGTACCATGACTGATTAGTTAAAAAGTTGCCAATGAAGGACGGCTCCATTCCAAGTTTCCATGAAGAAACTGCAAACAATTCAAATATTTGTTGATAAATCTCACACTTCGACACCAAAGAATATAGAATCCTGCCAAAAAAGGCATACTATAGGACCTTTGACATCTCTCTATGATGGCCTGTATAAAATTCTTAGCAGACATTATTCACCTTAGATCGAAGTGGCAAGGGAAAAGATCCGAGAGACATTGAAAAAAATACATGGAGCAAAAACCGTAAGTGTCATCCCTGACCATGTTTTTGACAAGTAGATGAGAGCATGCGTGGTCTGCACCAAGCGAATGGTACAGGCCAGAACATTTTACCCCTACAGTACAGTTCGATAGCATAGTCATTCTGGGGGGGTAATTTCCCTGGCATGGTTTAGGTCCAATCAGCCTGTTTGAGAGATAAACCACTGAATATCAATATGAGGCAATTCCGAGAGGTTACCTCTGTCATACGATGAAACAATTATATCCTAACGAAGATGGCGTCTACCAGGATGACGATGCCCCAATACAAACTTAAGGGTATCAGAGGGTCCCTGATTAGTTTGAGGAGTATAAAATCATGATATTTACACGCACCAGGAGTCTTATTTATGAACACTTGCACGGATATCAGACCGTAGCATTGCATATGCTCAAAAAAAAAAGCAAAACAGTGCTCTGTAAAAAAAAAAAAAAAATCCTTATTTACAGAACCATGAGTAAGAAAATGGATGCAATTTTATTTAATTAATAAGGATTAACTTGGATTTTTTTCATACATGCATAATCCTATTCATTTAGCCTGTTTTTTTATGCCAAGTTTATTTTTATAAATCTAAAATCTGCAAACAAATTGGCACAGGCATAGCGTCAGTGCCCACGCACTGCATATGAGAACCCAGATCTCCAGCCAATGGAACGCCCATGTTAGATTTTGGACGGACTTGTTAAACAGCTCTCACCACCAAAACTGGTAGAACACCAAAATGAAAAAAAAAAAACATCTCATGAAGAAATAAGCCTCGTCTCTCCAGCAGAGTTCCAGAGACGATCAGAACGTTCGCCAGGGCGCGCTAAAGCGGTTCCGCCAGCCCGCGCGGTGCTCCATGACCTCACAGCACATTATGTTGGTTTTTTCAGTTAATTTTTCACCCGTTGGTATGTGTGGGTTTGAGTATGTGTGGGTACGCACAGTTTAAACTAATTTACATTCACCACCTGCACATTAAAATCTCATTCTGTCTCTGTGTACTGCGCATTTCTGATTCTCCTAATTAGGCGCATAGATTTCTAAAAGCAATTTGCAGACTGTACCGCTCAGCTCATTAGAACAGATGAAGACATGGATGGCAGAGTATCGGTGACAATTCAAACCATTTCACAAATACAGAAGCAAGACATGTAATGATTCCTGTAATAATGCTTTACTCGCTTAAACATGAGTCGCTCCTAACAGCAAAATGCATAATCTATCAGTCCCTTAAGCACACATACACATGCTGCTTTATTATGAGCAAAAATTACTGCTCAATTCAAAACATCTCCCAAGTACACTGCAAATAGAAACATGATGCAAGAACTTTGAACTGTTCAACCACAGCAGCTGATATCGTACGTGGCCTGGACTTAATCATTTGAGATTAATTATTATTGGTTGAATTCCTCCCTCAGCTGCTGTCATGACAGTAACTTTAGGCCTCTGGTCATACCTGACTGTGACTGTGCACCATGCAGATTAAGTCCTCCACAGGCACATTCACCACTGTGTGGGATTCCGGAACGTTCTGTATCTCTCCTGTCTGCCAATCAGAAAGCAGTGGTCAGACGTCAAGCACATCAAAAAGAGGTTTCAAAAGGACAGAACACCCCGGTGAGGGATTATGTCCAGGCATGCAGGTAGGTGCTGTGAGTTGACCGTGCGCACGTGTACTGGAGACGAGCTCCTCTCACCAGAGCATCAGGAATCCTCCTGGCCCACGTGACACTGCAGGGCAGAGGCTGACTCTCGATGGCACAGCTACATCCCAGAGCCTGCAGGGAGGTGAGGAGCGCACCCCCGCCATCCAACTGCAACAGAGCTGTACGGACACAGCAAGCCACATTCTCAGAGATTGTGTCTGTTAAACCCTTAACACCTAGCATGGCTAATAAACCTGATACTACTCCTATCAAGGTGAACACAGAACCCAATACAAGTCAAACAGTTATATTATATATACTTATAGACATTACTGGTACAGCGTGTATCAAAAAGATGGACCCGATTTCGAAATATGCATTGAAATTGTGTCCATCTTTTTGAAACGCCCTGTATCAATGCAAGACGAAAATGAGGCGTTTTTCCACCAGAGGGCGCAGCAACATCTTCAGTTGCTGGCTGTTTTGATGCGGTTGTTTTTATTACTCAGGAAATTAATTGATTTTTTTTTTTTTTTGTTAAATGCGTTTCTAATTTTTACACATCCGCGGTTAGCACTGGCTACCCACCAAATACTATGTACTCATTTGCCATTATAGGTTCATAAAGGAAGCAGCCAGGAATGCTTTTTCTCCAGCCTTTATTTACCACTTCAGCTGTCATGATTGAGCAGAGCTGTATGGAGGGCTTCCATCCTCTCAAATGACTGCTTTCACTGGTTGTGTTCTGTTGCCTGAAAATAGCGATTTGCTGTCGCACATTTTTGGAATTTTCTATTTTTAATGGCGTAACAAATGATGCAATACACCAGATGTCATTTTTGGCAAAGCGGGCAGGCATATGATTGCTGTAGCTGTAGCTAAACTTCAAATGAAATACAGCACCAGCAGCTAATATAAGGTTATTTAGAGTTTGCCTGCATTAATGCCATGCTTTTTTTGTACAAAAAAAAGGAACAAGGTTATTTTTGTCATAATGTCAAGGAATCGCCGGTAATTACAGATAAACTGCAGCTCAATCTTAATCTAAACAATGTCATCCAGAACACTGCTGGCTTTCATTACTTAGGGTGACACTTGATTTGATTGGCTCGCCCATGTGACTGGATTGGAGCTCTGCGGTATCTGGCCCTTAGGGACACTTGCCTGGGTCCACAAACACCACCATGTGCTTAATGCACTCCTCTGGCCTCAGAGCTTTCACCGCCTCCGCCAGAGCCCTCTTCTCTGCCCTCTGTTTCTCCGTCTCCCGTCTGCGCACCTCCTTCTCCGCCAGCCGCGCCTCCCGCGCCACCTTCCTCCTCAGAGCCTCCAGCCGTACGGCCTCCATCTCAGCCGGACTGCGCTTGCCGACCTTCTTCAGAGGAGGGGCACTCACTTCCGTCCACGGGCGGGACTCTGCCGGGAGCGAACCGAACGCGGACGCCTTGGGGCTCTCTGAGTTCTCTTCCTCTTCTTCTGGGACAAGGCGAGGAGGGGTATTGGGGTGAGATGCAGGAGCTGGGACTGAGGCAGTTTTATAATGGTGCGGCTGTACGGAGATGCCCGGGTGGGTGACTGAAGGGTGCGTGGGTGGGTCTGGATTAGTACAGTCGGTGGCTGCAGCGCCAGCCAGGCGCTCCTTCAGTCTCTTAGCCAGGGGAACAAAAACCTCCTCCTCACTGTCGCTGCTGAGCAGAATTACCTTCTCCTGCACCGGCTGGGGTCGTGGAGACGAAGGCTCGGGGCGCGAGTCGCAAACCAAAGGTGCCAGGGACTCGGAGTCTGAGCTGTTGAGGACCACCAATTCATCTGCCTCCGTTTGTTTACGGCCGGCGTGACCGTTCAAGAGCTTTAAGAAGTCATAGACCGGTAGCTCTTCTGTGTCACTCATGTCTTCATCACTGAGTCGCGAATAATGCCTGCTGTCTCCCATGTTGCACAAACCCTGTCCGGAACACCCAATATCCGGATGGATTCGCAGCTGTCCGTTCTGCAGTAAATGAAATCCAGAAATTTAAGTGAATGACATTAAGCCTGGACGACAGCAAAGTGCTTCAGTGACAGAGAAACACAGGGGGAAAGTCCTGGTGTCAGAAAGTAAAAAGCCTGCCATGAATTACAGCCACCCACTAACTGACTTCACTGATAAATTGTACTCTCAAATTCAGGGCAGCACGATGGCGCAGTGGGTAGTGCTTTAACCTCGCAGGTTTGAATCCAGCCATGGGCCTTTCTGTGTGAACTAAGAAGATCAGCCATTGCTCACGTGGGTCTCCTCCCATAACCCAACAAACGAGTATTCTAAAAATACGGACTCCAAAATGTCCGTATGCGTGAATGATGTGAGCCCTACCACAGATTAGATAGCCCACTCTCGACTGGGGTAGGTTACAGCTCTCCCTAGAGCCAGAGTCAGAAAATAAATGGAGTTCAACAACCAGATTCAGGCGACTAGAACAAAACAGTGGGGTTCCCTTTTATTTTCTGAACCTGGGTTTTCCTACTCTTCAGACAAAGTATGCGTTTATGGGAGGCTGCTGCAATGTAGCGGTCATTGTAAGCCACTGCAAAACTGACTTGATGCACTGGCACTGACAGCAAAACAGAACAAACAAAGTCAGCCAGCAAGGTTGTAAAACATTGCGCGCATTAGTCAATGCATATCTAGCATCTGCACTAGCATATACGAATTAATGGCAGACCGCTACACCTAATTTAAAATTACTGAAAAGACTGGATTTTGTCAAAAGTATACTAGCTAGCTTGCTACTTTGTGTTGCGAGACATATAAAAGGTCTCTGATTAACAAGCAAGCATTATGGCATAACTTTGGTGAGCTAGATAGTTAACTTTTCAAGGCTCAATAAGAGATTCCGCCGTTTGTTGCCTGAAACGACTGCAGGTATGATAACAGACAATAGTTATCAAGATTGTCAGTATGCCTTAGACTTCAGTATTATCAACTCAACATCAGAAGCCATTATTTCCGCTGCGATCTGCAGTGTTACCAGTATCGCTGAGCCAGTTCACTACTGTGGGCACAAGTATCTTGAATTTCTTTCTTCTTCTTCTTGTGGATGATCTTGGTTAACCCGGGCAGGCGGAAGAGGAAAAAAAAATCAGTGGGAAAGATTGTACGAACCCTTTTAGTGAAGAGTAAAAAAAGGGGAAAAGTGTAAATAACTCAGTGAAAGAGTTCCGTAACGGAATACAAATGCATTGTAGGACGTGTTTCGAATCCTACATGCCGGCCAAAGAAATTCCTACAATCAGTATCTTGTTAATGTGAAGTATCTTTGTGTAAATAGATGACGATTTCCGCTCCGGGGGTTGGAAGGTCAAAGTGCACGCAGACGAATCCAAGATGGCGGCGCTCATGCCCTTGCTTCTCAGGTCCAGACCAGGTAACAATAAAACTAATTCGCTGGTTTGCTCCGTCACTCCTGATAATTGTGTTTTAATGATCAGTGCATGATATTCGTTTTGTAATGTAGTTGTTTGCCTTTTAAGTCTCGCTTAAAGTGCGGTTCGTCTCTTAGTAAAGCTGAGAAACGACGTGGGCGAGGCTAAGATGATGTTAAAGCTGCAGACCTGCTGCAGGTTCCCAGTATCGGGGGTGGGGACCTCTGTACATGCGGGTTTTGTTCCACGTACTACTGTAGTTACTCTGTTTTAATGATATGATAATATTCATTGCTAGCCGTGTTGATGTTTCCAGGGATTATATAACTATCACTTTTTTTTAGGTGTGGCAGAGATCCGTAGCCACCTACTCTATTGCCTTCGATCTCTTTATTACTAAAGTAACGTTAGGAGTATTTGTTTCTGAATCGATTTAATTATCTGACAGTTTCTACTGATGGAAGTGTAGAGTCGTGCGGACTCGTCGCTCTTACCTAAAAGGCAGTTATGTGCTAGGAAATTAATTTAAAAGGACGCATCAAAACTGTTATGTATTTTCTGACTAAACTGAACTAAAAATAAATGAATGGACTTCCTGTACTTGACAGTGGATGCCACGGCGTGGTTCGCCAAGATTGTTGGTATTAGAACGACGGCAGCTTCGGGCTGTTCCATGTGGAGCGAATCAAGAAATGCATTAAACTGTCCATCTCACTGTCAGGAAGCCTCCGTGACGACTCGATGGTAGAGACTCACATTTAACGTCATTGTGATTTTCCCATCATTGTTAACCATTTTTCACCTAATATTATACATACAGATTCTGGAAAGCATATATTTTGGCTAGCTCAATTAGTTCAGATTTTTTTTTCTTGAGGCTGTATGAATTACTTATCCACTGTTTGGCTGCATTAAAATAACCTTTTTTTTTCGCTAGGGAAAGTTCCTAACTCGTAGAAAATGGCCTGCAAGTACTTACGTGGCAGCCATGATAAGTGTGTTCAAATTCTGTATGGGTGCGTCTCAATTGTCTTATTTGTGTGTCCTCGCTCCTCTATCCTCAATTGACCCGGAACTTATTCCAAGTCTGCCTACTTGCTTGCCATATCAAAGTGCTTATTTCAGCTGAGAGATGAGAGGAGCGAGGTTACAGAGAGCTGCCTTCCCAAAACACTTTCAGCTGTAAGCAATGAAGTCAATTAGTAACGACATAAGATGGCAGTAAAAAAACGGGCGCGACAGATCAGAAGATTCTCGGATCAGATCGTATCCCTTAAGGGGACCTTTGGCTAAGCAAAATGCCAATTTTAGTTCAAAATTTTAGTTTTGAGGTAAGAACATGAAGTGGTCCTTCAAATAGTTCGTAATATGGAATCGTGTTCCAGAGGAAACATTCGTCACAAACACCATCTACAAGGCTGGAACAGCTGTTAGTGTGGGTGACTTTCAATGATGGCCAACGAGGAATTGCCTCCATTCTTATGAAACTTGGCATAAAGGCAGGGGCAAACACTCGATGAAAGGCTAGAAACAGAAAACGTGTGAAACAGAGTGAAAAATGCGCATTAGAACTTGAAAAAAGAAACAAGCAGACGCTCGACAAGCTCGTTAAAACTAGGGAAGAAACACAGATTGACGAAGGGGGAGTTACTTATGAGGCCGATGCCTTTTTAAGGAGGTAAAACAATACTAAAAACCACTAAAAACAAAATACTAAGTATATTCCTCCTGAGAACATCACAGTCAAACTTTGATTACGTTATTACTGCCAAACTGAAATCATGTTTTTCTAAAAATACAGCTTTTCAACAAGAAAATACAGATTTCTCAGCAACTGTACATCCAATTAACTTCATATTTGGCAGTTTTCTTCATTAATGATGATCTATGTCTGTACCAAACTCTGTTTGCAATATGTACCTCTGGACATGAGTAAATCAAAATATGCATATGGGGGCCGCCAAACTGTCACAGAATTACAGTCCCATTACATTTTGGGTTGTAACTCTACAACTAAATAAGATAAAATCAAGTATGATATGTCATATTGAAGGTATTAACTTGTTCTTTAATATTATTAAGTGAAAATTTATTTTTTGAGAAATTTTCATAGAAGAAACAAGCAAAAACTACTCCGTCACGGAATTACACAAAATTGACGTGGTTTTTTTTAATGTTTTGTTTAACTATCCAGATAGTGATGTTCCTATCATAGTTATGAAACTTCAATATGTTCATATTTAAGGTGTTTTTTGTCAATACTGTAAGTTATAGAAACAAATATTGACTTTAACCCTGCTTTATGGGCAAGAAATTTCAAGAAGTCAATGTCACGGAATTACAAGAGGCAAATTCTCACGGAATGACAACAATAGTATTAATTAGTTTCAATGTATTTATTTCAATATATTATACATGTATACATAATTATTTACATTTTAACAGTTTAGCAAAATATTTCAATGAGTTTTCCACTTATAATGACCAATCATAACACATACTTCAAAAATTTTTTTTAATCTCCATGTCAACATTGGCTTGGCGGCCTCCATATGTATTTTGCTGTTTCCCGCCAAAACTGATTTAGGGGGGTCAAAATCAATATTAGAACACAGAAGCCTGATTTAAAAAACTCTGTAGTGACATCAGGAAGGTTTTTTCCTTCGCTTAACAGCTGAAATTATAACCAAACGCTGTTTACTTATCACAATATCTGTTTCTCTAAGTATCTATATTTTCATTAAAACAGCTGTCGCCATGGCAACCACTGATGTGATTCTACAGAAACTCAGTGTTTTAAGTTGCAGTTTCTAATAGAATTATTTTGTTAATAATTCTTAATTTAAAAAATGAATATCTTGGAAAAACATTTGCTTAACTATGAGTCCCCTTAAATCAGGGATGGGATCATTTTATGGATCAACAAAGGAAATTAAAATAGGGGAGACAATTGCAGTACCTATTACTAAAACCCCATAAGTCACACTTGACGACTTGACTTGTGGGGTTTTAGTAATCAGTGCTTCAATTGTATCTTTGCTTTGCATTTATTCTGTCAGAAATCAAGGTGAGGAACTTTTGCTCATGGTCTATATTGAAAACAACATTAAGGATGTTCAGTGTTTCCATAAAATCCTAAAATAGCCTCCGTAAAATATTCTGTATTCAAATGTTAAAATAAAGTACAATATGTGGCATGATATTGGCAAGCTGTTCAGGGTGGGTCCCTGCCTTTGCCTGTAGTCAGCTGGGATAGGCTCCAGCTCGCCTCGTGACCCTAGTGAGAAATAAGCGGGTATAGAAAATGGATGGATGGATGTGGCATGATATTTCCTTTAAACATAGTAGAATGAAGAATAGCCCGTGTCTCCTTCATGAAAAGTTAAAAAAAAAAGAGAGAGAGCGAGGCAAAGTAAATCAGACCCGAAATTATCCTTTCAAAAGCAGTTTCAAAATGGTGATGATGTCTGCATTGTTATGCGTGTCGCTCAACAGACATTCAGCTCATTGACCACTTACCTGCTCTAGTGGAGGTTTATTTTGTAAGTTATTTGTAATGGCTTACGGTGGATAAGAAATGGAAATTCTTGGATTCATGTTTAAGAAGTGCAATTTTCTATAGGGGGAGGTAATTTTATCTGATGACTGTACAGATGGCCTACAACCTAAATACTTGTTTTCAAGATACAAATTTATCTTGACTATATTTAACAAAAGGATTGTGTGTGGAACACAAATCAATTTTAGGAGGTGTCAGTAACCGGAGGATTTAAATATTTTATAAAAACACATTAATCAATTAATTTTAAAAACTACCTTGATACAAATTTAGGCTACCCTATGGCATTTCTGGTGTTAGAAAGCATGAGGCTGTTAAACTTTATTTCACAACGTGATGATTTCATTTTGCATTGAATCCACAGCTCGCAAGTGCGCCGATCCCTGCGGATCTCATTATATTCGATCCAGCTGAGCACTGTCATCAGAAATGAACGTAATGTCATGTCACACCTCAGAGGAAACGACGTCCCATCGCTTTTAAAAACATTTCATCATTTTGTCTGTCTTCTCTCGTTTCCTTGCGTCTCTCCATGCATCTTGAGTGGGAAGGACTAACACGCTAGATAACAACGCAAGAGAGGGGAACGAGGATGCAATTTAACAGAATCGAGATGCACCCTAAATGTTAAGGAGAGGTGCTTCAATGCCTCCTAACTTATCACCCTTTGTTTACGGTCCTCTGAACCATCCTTTGCGATGGGATGACACTATCCCAACGAGAAAAACAAACAATTTTCTCAACTACAGAACTTAGTTCGGACATTCCTATCCCTTATGTATTACATGCTGGAGAAAGTTATCGGTCTAATGATTGTGTAATAGACTTAAAATAACCATAAAACAAACCATTTAATTGTAAATGAAAGCAGAGAGAACTGTGTTTAAAGAGATCCTAGTTTCACTTGGAGATAAACTGTTTGAACGCAACAGGATGCCTTTAAAGAAGGAGGTGAAATATATTACTTCCCTCCTGCTCACTTATTAGTGTTTCTGTTTCCTTTTTTTCTCGTGACCGAACTTCTTCCCCTCTTATGGTTGACGATACTGTTGCTGGCTGACTTTATTGTTTTTCCCTGAAAATTTCCCTTCTGAAAAAAAGGGCAAAAAATCCAACGATTACCATGGTGCAAAACGGCTGCGCTTTGTGCTCTCGATACAAAATGGCTCCTATTTTTGAGTTGTCGCAACTCCTACTATCTTGGGACTCTAAGCAGAATGTAGGGCTGGATTTGCTCACCCCGAGTCATGAATTTCTGAAACCCTGGGTAGCAAGGGAAGACTCATTAATATTCATGAAGAACCGCTACCTGACAAACCTCTGGAAGGCAGACGATTCAACGGCCTATCAGGTGGCGGCTCTTTCATGAATACTAATAAATCTTCCCCTGCCACCCTTAATTTTAGAAATTGGCCTCTAGTTCTAACATTTGGTTGCCAATTTTGCTGCTTTCAGTGCAGCTTATGTGTGGATGTCTCGTTTGAATATCAAGCGTTCAGCCACTCACTTGTCATTAACCAGAAATTGGTCATAAAAAAACAAAAAAATATATCCAAGCTGTGCAGTCTGGTTAGCGATGTTTAGTGCTGTCTGCAAGCCAGGAACCCATCTAGTTTGATAGCCAACAGTGCTTATGTCTGCTTCCAAGTTAGCTAGCCGTATATTATGTTTGTTGACGGCGCTGCATATCGTTCCAAGGGTCTCTACCAGCCAGTTCATGTAACTGTTCATTCTCATCGAAGGCACGCTGCTCCCCTGTCAGACGTTATGGGTGGTGTCCATGAGAGAAGCATCGAAGAAGTCAGGAGGGTCTTCGAGGAACCAGGGGGGAAAGAGTCCGGGGCGCAGATATGGGTTCAAGCGAATGGACGGTACGTCACTAAACCCACATTCTCACTATAACTTGTTCGATGCCATACCTGACAAAAGTTCAGACTTAAAACTACCTTTAATTAACCTCTGCTGGCGCAAGATGGTAGTTAATTTGATCAATTTATCATTGGGATTTTTTTGTAAAAGTAGTTATTTTTATTTTACATGTCATTATTAGAAAAATGCTGTCTGAGATTTGAAATGGTACTTTGTTGAAAAAGTATTGTGATGTCTTAACCCTTAGAGCACTGAAATAAATGTTAAAAAAATTCTAAATTAAATTATCTTGTGCTGTTGAAAACCTATCGTGTCGGGACTTGATTAAAAGAGCTCCTCTTTTAAACAACACGCCACATGGTTGGTTTTCAACAGCTTTGATTTTGATATCTTACGTCATTGTGCTACAACAGCTGCATTTAGCGCTTTAAGGGTTAATTAATCATCCATCCTTTCAGTTACCATTATCGACTTAACTAATTATTTTGATTTATTTGTTCAGTTAGAATTGTAATTTTGTGAGACCCTTACTTGGGATACCATTTCCTGTGATTATGAACAAGCTAAATAGCCAAAGAGCTTGCCGAATTCTTAAAGTACGATGTCTATACATGTGAAATTTGGTGTCATTATTGCAGTACAACATTCTTTTATTTATATTTCCAGGAAGTTTTGTCCATGCAGGTAACATCCTGGCCACACAGGGAAATATGCGCTGGTACCCCGGAGCACATGTAAGTGATCGTTCTCCTCTCCGCCTGTATCACAATGCGGTCAGTGCACAAATTCTGCTGCCTTGAGCATTGCGGTTTAACTGAACATATATTTTCTTGGGTTTCAATAACCCAGGTGGGCATCGGAAGCAATAAGACCCTGTACGCACTGGAAGACGGGATCGTCCGGTTCACCAAGGAAGTGTACATACCACTCCCGTACAGCCAGGACGCAGCGTCAGTCATCAAACTCCCAAAGGGAGCTGTGCTCTATAAGACTTTCATCAACGTTGTCCCAACCAAGCAAGAGGGGGCCTTCAAACTCGTGGACATGGTGTGAGGGCTGCCCTGACCGCTGCCTGCACTAGACGCCGCTCACCAGAGGTCCCTGGATTTCCAATTAAGAACACGACTGGCCTCTTTTTCGTCTCAGTGAGGACGTTTTGATATGAGTCCCGTGGTTCATGAGTTCTGGGGGGGGAGCCATCTTATTTGGTGTGATGTTTGGACAATAAATAATTAGCCCCTTGAACTCATAACTTTTTGCTATAGTTTTCTCCAAAGCAGGTTCGAAGTTGGGGGGGAGGGGGGGGGGATGAACGTTCTTTCCATATTGTGGGACGATATCACATATATTTTCTGTATCGGCCGGGTGTAGCGCTTCGCTGAAGCTGCATCACACTTCTGCTGAAAGAAACATTCAAACCCAGGACGCCATGATTTTATGGCCACAGCATTACATCAAATGGAAAATATGTAGATCTGTACATTTTATACACATTTCCCTGTAATTCAGCAAGACGTTTGGGATCGTCGGAAACCCTGGAATCTCCTCTAGAATGTGATATAGGCCTGAAGTTCCTCAGGTTTGAATACAGCAGCTGCATTTGTTGGACTCATATGAGTCCAGAGGGTTCAAGACCTTAAACTGTTTATAAATAAAACCAACCGCTTTACATGAAGTTGCATCAGTTCTGAATGAAGCAATTGGCATTGGGCCGGGCGATATGGACTAAACCAAATATCCCAATGTTTTAGACTAAATACCCAATATCAGTATTGTAGGGATAAATATTCGTACTTTCACTAGATATTTAGACAATGTGATTTTTTTTTTAATAGTCAATCATAATTAGGATAAGATTACCAGGTGGGTACAAGCAACAGTCAACTGTAATACAGCCTTCAAAACCAGGAAAGTCAGCACATAATATAACGATATTCAAAATCCAAGGCTATATATACTATTAGGATATCTTCATAATATCGATGCATCGCCCAGCCCTGTTAGGCATGTATAAAACTTCAGTATGTCTAAGGCCTATACTGTTCTTTTGCAGTTTAATCCTTAGAGTGCTTTAGGCAAATATAGTTGCCCAACGATGTAAGATGCTGTTGAAAACCTATCATGTGGCAACTTGTTTAAAAGAGCTCCCCCTCGGAGTTGCCACAGGATAGATTTTCGACAGCTCAGGATAATTTATTTTTAATTCCGTGAAAATTTATTCAGAGCTCTAAGGGTTAATGTTTTCATTAAAAATGTGTAGACCTTCAATCAGACGTTATGGGCACTCGCCATTGTCACCCACGTCATACCCAGGAACCAATTGCTGCCACTTTGTGTTTATTAACCTTTTGCTGATGCGATGGCTTTTGTTTTTGCTTAATCCCTCGTTGCTTAATCGTGAGGAACAAACTGCGGTAAAGAGGGCTCCCCATGAGGCCTCGTTTAGAGGAACGGTATTGGGGAGCTGCAAAGCTCATCTGAAGACTGAGGTTACCTTTGTGTTCGTGAAGGGGAACTGATGATCACGTGGGTGGGGGGGGATCAGATCAGTTAGTTGGTTTTTGAAACAGGGCTTCAGGGAAGATTAGTGCCTCTATCTCATTACTGCCGCTGTCTGTTGTCTGTGATTGCTGCTCGAGTGTCTAATGAGGAAGTTTGGATGTTCTCTCCTGCTGGGGTATTTAGAGTTGTGAAATGGTAATTTAAACTTGTGTCAAAAAAATAAAAAGCGGTCAATCCTGACATAATGAACAGTTTGGTAATGTTGTCACTCGTATTTTATTATTTTCCCCCCCATCTTGTTTGGGAAAAAAGGTTTCCCTTTGCTTTGTTTCTATGGCATAAACTCTGGAATGTAAATGTCCGTCTTTCAGCTAAAAGTGCTTTTTTTTTTTTGCAGTGACTTTTAATTGTAAGTTTTATTTTTGAATTTTCTTTCTAAATGTGTTGAGAAATTCCTGACTCTGAAATTCACATGTACATTATTTAAAAAAAAAGTAATATTTTTAGATCGCGATTTCGTGTAGAATATTTATTACTTGTTTCAAATAACTTGACGTGGACTTTAAACCCTTTGTGTACTTATGGACGTGGACTTATTCCTTATATTTAGTGCATACCAGTTGGGTAGTGCGAAGATGAGCATAAAATACTCGCTGAGAAGGGCAGTCACTGGTGTGAAAAGTAATTCTCCCTTTGTCCACAGGGTGTCACTAATTCGCATTTCTGTGAAAAAAGCAACCGCCAAATACAATGTTTTCTTTAAACTGAAATGCCCACGGAGCCTGTGTGTAGATCTGTACCTCTGGTTGACAAATTTGTGGGTTAGATAATGAATTCGAGAGCACGGTTTATAAATCGTGCGCACGGATATGTAAACTGAGGGCATAGACTTGCACATGGCCTTTTTTTTTGCCGTTTTTTTTAAAAACTGACCCTGGAGAAGCTCCATAAATGCCTCGTGACATTTGCAGGAAGTTTATCTTCAGTCAGCTATACCTCATAAATAACATTGCCAAGCAGAGGAAACTGCGTGTGTTATTGGCATGGGCTAGGACAGATTTTACTAGGTACATAAAATTACTGTTTGACTCTCTCATTCTCAAAATAATGTTGCCAGCGAAAACGAGCAGAATTAAAGTCCAAGGTGGAAATATTTTATTTAGAAAAATTTTGAAGTATAACAGCTGCTGGTGCAATGTGTGGTCCTCCAAGTAGCTACATAGCCGGGACAACGTTTGTTGAAGGACAGGAAATAGTAACCGGAAGTTCTCTCAGGTCTACCCCCCGCTGACTGACTTCCATTCCCAGAGTAATGAGGTGGAGAGGAGTCCAAGGTCAGGACTCGATGCAGGACGAGTGTAAAATCCAGGAGAGACCCAGTTACATTTCTTCATTCAACATGCTGTCGATCTTAAGCCACAAGATACAAACAATTGAGGAAAAAGCAGCTCATTTAGTGCCCTTGATTTTTTTTTCTCCTTCCCTGTACAAGATAATATGGCTTAGAAATACCCACCTTGATTTCCATCTCAATTTATCACAATATACATATACATTTTTTTAAGAAATGTCCAAGTTAAACTCCAGCAGTAATCAAAGGTATGTGAAAAAGTAAAAATCTCATATAAAATGTTTCAATGACAGAAATCTCTTGGCTCAACAAATTTCATAAACATTTCAATGACACAAATCTCTCGGCTACAGCTGATTAAGACCGATGCCTGGGCTCCTGCGGGGGAGACCGGAGTAACGTGTGCCTGGTACCTCTGTGCTGGTGCTTGGCGAGCTGAAATGATTGAATGCATCTTTATACCGCAATGGATATTTACTCTGACTGGATAGGGTGTGCAGCCGTGTGGCCATGGTGAACTCTGAGAGCGAGGGAGGACGATGTTGGCACGATCTGAGATGGAGGAGGATGAGGGAGAAGCCGACTTTGAGGAGGCAGGGCTGGATTCCAGAGATGCTTACAGTGAAACTGAACTAAAAGTGCACCCTTGTGCAAAATAAAGCACGTGCCTGCCTTCGCAAGCAAAATTATCTTTGGAAAAAGTAGGGGCATCATGTGCAGTCCTGTGGACGGAGCCTGATCAGGGTTAAACAGTAATTCCAGCAGACACACAAACCCCGACTGTTAAAGCAGGATTTTACATTAACTGGCTTGCTCATATCCGCAGCGGCGTAAAGCTGTTACTCATTTATGTGACTTAATAAAAACAGCAGCAGCTCCCTCGTTTGGAAACGTGAACAGAGGACATCGAGTAACTGTGGCAAAGTTCAGAGCTGTCAAGCTCATATAGATAGTGTTGTTTTTTTTTTTGGTAGCTCATTTCAATGCTCTGAAATCACTCCCGTATTGCAGACCGTAAGTCCACTGGATTCTGAATCACGTTAGAACAGGCCATATGCCTCTCGCCGTCTTCAACTTTCTCGTTTCAAGGTTGCAGGAGGTCACCTCCATTGAGCACAGGAGGTTGCTCAAATGCGCCCGTCAACAAAACAATAATTCCTGAGCCCTTCTGAAAGTTTTTTTCACGCTTATAAAATTCTTGAGATAGAAAATGGCCAGCGGCAAGTTCTTCTCTTGCTCTGTGTTATTGCCACCACCAGAGGGCTCTCAGGTGTTTGGGTCGCGGCAGGTCGGGGGGCTCTGCCGGACTCCTGAGTGGGTCGGAGCTGAGGACTGTGTGGGAGTGACTAGGCCTGTGACATCATCAGTGGAGCCGAAGTTGACGGGGGGAATCACCGCAGACTGACAGACGGATTCCTCATAAGTTGGTGGTGACTGGGAGGGGAAAAAAAATAAATAAATAAAAGAATCACAAGGGTAAGTAGAATAAAAAAAAAACGTAGTAAGTCACACCTCAACAACCTATATAGTTGTACAGAGCTGGTGATAACATTAAGGATGAACTAAGATTAGAAAAATTAAAAAATGCACGGGAAAAATGGTTTAAAGACACCCAGAACATTAACATCAGGCGAGGATTACAAATGCTGCACTGGCAACAAAGAGAAACGAAGGATATAATAAATTAATTCCTTTTTTTTGGTGTAGATTACAAGTAAATGAGTCTATAAAAAAAAAGAAAAATGCCAGAATTCAAAGACGTAAGTGCCCAGACTGGAACAGGGAACTGTCAGATGAGACAGTTCAGATCTTTAAAGTCCATAACCTGAGGGAATTTGCACAAGAACATGGGGATCTTTAGTACTCGGGGGCAAGACTGGCTGCAGATGAGCGTACTTTGTGTTGGTAATGGGCATACAGCCGGGCAATAGGTTCTTCTAGATGCTTCCGCCATCTTGTTTTTTTATGTATACTTTTGGAATTTATTTGCTCAAGTTTTCAGACTTCTGCAATGGCCTTGATTATGCAAGACTTAAACCAACATTTCACAATCTTGGTATTGCAGTGTTGGCAGCCAGTAATTCCTGCTGACCATTAATCAGACTTCAGTGAGTTAATTTAATGCCTGTGAGTAATGCACATTCCCCCAAGTATAGCCTGCTAGTTCCCAATTACCACGATTGGTAACAGGAGATGTGTTTATTCGAGAATATACAAATAAATTTGTCCTTTCCAAACATATTTTACAGGCCCCTTAACCCATCACTCATAGAACCATCCATCTTGTTTAACTGTGCGATTGATTGTCAGTAATAACTCGCTCACAGGAAACCTGAACAAGCAATCCAACAAAATAAGATTGAGATACCTGCCCTGAACTTTTGCTAGCAGCAAACTATAAATCAAAATTAATGGTCATCATATTTTTTTCAAACCATATGTTTATTTCCAAAATAATGTGTAGGAGATTTAGAGATGTTGCCGAGTCAGAGTATTCATGTGCTTTCAACAGAACACCTTCTGCGGGAGAAAACTCAACTTAATGCACATAACTGTAAAGATTCAATCGGACATATCCTGAGAAAGAATTAAATGTGAATTAAAAGCAGTAAAACGCAGAAATCTGAATGTGAGGAGAGAATTCAATCATTCTTCCTTCCAGGGTATTTTTGCACGCGTGCCAAGAATTTGAATAGAGCCGAGATCGCTCACCTACGTTTGAATTTGGTGGCCTCTGCAATCGCTCAACCGTGGCCTGGTCAGAGTGGGAATGCGGAAGACCACCTCAATTCAAAAGGTTGTTTTTCATTTAAATTCTTGGCTCAGCATAGCTGAATCGCGCTGAAAGCGAGAAGCACTCCCCTTTCATTGTAAACATGACGTGAATAGCCCCTAAATAGATTCTTTGAGCCGGCCGCTCAGTCTGTTCGAGGACACAGCAGGTGGTGCTCCGATCCGACAACCTCAATGCCACACAGTAATCAAACTATCCACGTCCAGCAAACAAAAATAAGGACAGAAATTTTTGCTTGGATTTTTTTCATACAGCCCTCTTGGTTCTGTCTGGTCGTGAAAATGACAGCCAGGGTTTCTGTGGACGGTGGAAAGTAGGGGCAGCCTTAAAAAAATAAGATATACAATGCAATCTGCAGCCTGATGCCGCACTGAGGACAGCTTTTCAATCTGTCAACAATTGCAGCCAGCTCATCAAATATACTCGCAGGATGGAGCGACGAAAAAAAAAAAAAAAGCGAGTACATACTTTGATCTCCCTCATCAGTCTGCTAGGGCCCTTAAAACACTGCCTCTTATCTTTATATAGCTCGAGATCCCTCAGGCCCTCTCTTCTTCTGAAGCACAATAAAATGCAGGATGTACCAGTCAAATGAAGCAGTGTTTTACTTCCGTCATCGACGCAGGCGGCACCATGTTTCCACAGGGCAGTTACCCTCAATAAATTTCTTTTTAACTGTTCAAGGAAAAGGTTTTGAGACTTTCAGGACCAAGTTGTTAAATACAGGGGAGATTAATGAATCCAATGTCCTACCTTAAAATTGCCACCCCGGGTAAATATTAGCTAAAAAGGTTATGGAAAAAAATATGGTTGCTGTTAATCCTCCAAATCTTGAATATTAACAAAAAATCTATATATATTAACAAAAGCCTAACCTTGATTTTGAAGAAAATGATCTGTTTTCTACTGCGTACAATTTTTTGAACATTCCCATTCATATTTTACTGCTTAAAGTTAGTGAAGAATTACTTATTTTTTGAATGACGCATTTCAGCCACTACAAATACACTGGCTGTGTAGATGCTCACCTCCATTTGAATTTGGGAGTTTAGGCCGAATCGGTCAGCGATCATCATGTGAATCTGTCGCTGGCGATCCTTCTTACGGACACTTTCATAGGAGGGCAGGTGAGGGAGAGGTGCATCCAGGGAAGGTATGTGATAGCTGCTGGGCTGCCCAATGACAAACACGTGTCCAGTCTGCTGTGGAGACACAAAATGGCTGCCAAATGACATCAAAAACTCAGCCCCCCAACACCCACTGCCCCAGAACTGTGACACATCCTATGTTTATCCAACCATGACCACAGAGAAGACCCAAAGAAGACAATGCGAGAAATGACAACTCCATTTCCTCTCAGACCGCACGACCTTGACAAACAAAACAATCCACAACTGAAAAAACACAGTTTTGAAAAAATACAACTCCAAATCAAAAAAAGGTTGGGACAATATGACTCAAAGCACCGATTTGTTGATTATCTTTGATCTGTATTACTTAAAAAACAATATAGAAGCACCTTATTTAACGTTTCTCCGCAAGATTCATTGCTTTTTCACAATAGACACTTTTTGACCAAAAAGATGGTCCAGTGTGCTCAGAGGGTTAATCCAAACGGTGTAACGAAGATGCTCTTTGGTGGGGAACAAAGGACATCAAAAAAGGAAAGTCCAGGGCACTCTACTTTAAATATAAAAAGCCTTTATGTTAAATGGCTTCTTCGTATAGAAATTATAAAACAAAGTGGGTTACAGCCCACACGTTTCGGCCTCACCTGGACTCAGGTGAGTCCAATCACCTATTTAAGGAGAATCATTGCGCTGAGTGTTACACCTTGAGGAAGGCTGAGGCCGAGACGTGTGGGCTGTAACCCACCTTGTTTTATAATTTCTATATGAAGAAGCCATTTAACATAAAGGCTTTTTATATTTAAAGAAGAGTGCCTTGGACTTTCCTTTTTTGAAACACTTTTTAATGTTGATACTTTTTTTTTTTTTTTACAAATTTAGGCAGCGTTCACCTCCTTTTAATGTTGCCATTCTTTTTCACGACACTAAATAAATGTTTCAGGACTGATGATACCAAGTGCTTCAGCATTTCAGGTGGAATTTTGTCCCACTCTTCCTGAAATCAAGTCTTCAGGTGTGCAATAGGACAGGGTCTTTGTTGTCAAATTTTGTATTGCAACAATGCGCTACACACTCTCCATAGGAGGAAAGTCAGGACTGCAGGCAAGTCAGTCCAGTCGTCTTTCTTATGCAGCCATGTCCCTGTCATGTGAGAGGAATGTGTCCCAGGAGCAGGCAGCACATGTTTCACTAACATCTCTGTACTTTTCAGCATTAATGGTGCCTTCAGAGAAATGAAATGCTAAGGGCACTGACGCAATCCCATACCGTGACAGAGCACAGCTCTTGGACTCGTTGAAGGTCTTTTCCTTTTTTGGTGTGCAGCACATAGCATCTATTTCTTCCAAAAATGACCTAAAACAATTTGATTTTACACGTTTCGACTGTGTGAAAGCGCTTCTAGATACTATAAACAGAAGGCTTCCTTTGCGCATGGTAATGTTTTGATTGGCAATTGAGGATTTACAATGCTATATAAAAGTACTTGCCCCCCCGATTTATTCTAAAGTATACTTGCTTACTTGTCTCATTTAAATGCATCATTCAGCTATTCTAATAGAAGACAAAGACAACTACAGTAAATGCAAAATGCAGCTTTTAGATGACGATTTATTTTATTGCCAATAAAGAGTTATTCAAACTCCATATCACCCATGCAAAAAAAAAAAAAAAAAAACCAACCAACATGAGTCTTTTACCTCTCTGTGGAAGAATTTTGACTAACTGTTCTGTGCATAATTGTTTTAATTAAGCCAGGGATTTCAAAACTCTGTCCTGGGGACCTGTTGCATATGCTGGTTTTCGTTCCAACCACACTTAAAATCCCAGAATTAAAAAGCTGTTCTTTTTTTCTTTTTAATTAATTGCTTTTCAGGCCAGAAAGACATTTTACCCTCTTAAACCACTTTAACAAAAGTGGCTTTGTATTCCATGACGTTTAAAAGCCCAATGTTGTGCTTATTTTGTGACAATGCTAACAAAAAAGCCACACCAAAGTGGCAATAGGTTTTAAATGATCAAAAAATTAAGAGTAGTGAATCAATAAGTTGCTAATTAGAATTTTCTGAACACTAGCGTTCAATTTCTTTCAAAATGGTTTTCCTGAAACCAATCTCAAAAATAACACCAAACAGGTTTGACTCATAATTTGCATTGTCTTTTAAATCTTAATGACCTAATAAGTGGTTACTTTTATTAACCACATGTCCACAGTTTCAACAATTAAAAGTCAATTGATTCTACAATTACTGGAGTCACAATTTTATTCCCTTTTTATGCAATAAAGTAATTTATAATATACATAATAAAATTTTAATATGTAGCGATATAGCTCGTCAGCCATTGCCTGAATAGTTATTTCTGACATGATGTGGCTTAAAAGTGTGAATAATTCACTTATCATCTAGGTAGCGCAATTCAGAGAAATTGGCAACTCATTAAAATTCTGGGATTGCAATTGTGGCTGGAACAAGACCTAGGAGACACAGTGGGTCCCCAGGATCGAGTTTGGGAACCCCTAAATTAAACCACAGTGGAGGGTTCTGGAGCATGAACTGTCCGTTGAAGGTCATGGCACCACATCTCAATAGGACTTATGTCAGGACTTTGACCAGACAACTCCGAACTCCTCATCTTGTTTCTTTTGAGTCATTCAGAGGTGGACTTGCTTGTGCGCTCAGGATCACTGTCCTGGTGCATGTCCTAACTCTGTCACAGCATTAGGTCACGATCTGACGGTGGGACATTCTCCTTCAGGAACTTCTTGTAAAAAGCAGAATCAACGGTTCCATCAACTATGCCAGGTCGCCCAGATCCTGATGCAGCAAAGCAGCCCCAGACCATCACACTAACATCCCCTGCGTTTGACTGTTGGTATGATGTTCTTATTGTGGAACTGCTGTATTAGCTTTGCGTCACATGTAACAGCACCCATGTCTTCGTTCCACTTTTGACTCATCAGTCCACAGAATATTATCTCAAAAGTATTGGGAGTTGTGAAGATATTTTTTGGCAAATGTGAGATGAGCCTTTGTGTTCTTTTTTGGTCAGCGATGGTTTTCACCCTTCCACGGTCCCATTTTTGCCAAGCCACTTTCTTACTGTGGAATCGTGAACACTGACTGTAGCTGAGGTAAGTGAGGCGGCTGCATAAGTTTTGATGTTAGTTTGGGTTTTTGGATGACTTCCTGGATGAGTCGTTGATGCGCTCTTAGTGGAATTTAGGTTGGCTAGCCATTCCTGGGAAGGGTCCCGACAGTTTCAAGAATTCTCCATTTGTAGACGATGGCTCTCCGTGTGTTTCACTGAAGTCCAGAGCCTAAGAAATGGCTTTGTAACTTCAACTACGTTAAAATGCAGATCATTCAGATCTACTTCACCCTGTGTTACCAAATGCTGACACACAACCAAGTCCACTAACAATTTTTGGTCTGGCGTTTTCTCATGAATTAATAAATATGTACATCCATCTGGTCATCCATTTGACGTCACAAACATGTTTCTGGTTTTGGTCGCAAAAACACGCACCAGAGGCAATGATTGAGGAATGAGACACGATGATTAGAGCAGATGGAATGGGTAATCCTTTTCAATGGAATTCAGTCCATTTTTAATGGCGTAGCACAGTAAATGGAATGTTAGCTAAAGGTTGCTACTATACAGATGCTACCTATAGGTCATTCATAATGTAAAAGCCTGAATTTAAAATGTAGTTAAACTTATAGGGTGACGGCAGGTCGCACTTCTTTGTGAATGTAATGTCCAATGTAGCCTGCAGCCGTTACCTCGCCATAGTGATTGCGTAGTTCAGTAGCTAGCTGGATTGCTACTCACTCCATCATCTGTATGTAACATTAGAGAATTGCCAGTAGTCAGGGGGTTATGACATCTTCGCTCTCCATTGACATGGTGGCTCTGTTTCCGGGCCAATTAGAAAAGCGCTAATTTCATAGAGGGGATGCTTACTCAAAACAACCTGGGTTAGGAATTATTTAGATCAAACTGCCTAGAAATCATGGATTTTTTTTTTTTGCAAAACAGTTTATGGGTTTATACCTCCCTTCTGGGCAGCCAAGAACATCGTAACTTGGGGGAAAAAAACAGCACGATAAGTCCGATTTTAAATTAGTTTGATGATCTGAAACATTTAAGTGTGACAAGTATGTAAAAATAGAAACAGTTGGGAAAGGGGCAAATGATTTCTCACGGCATTGTAACTCAGTTTTGAAGTGCTTGACAAAGATTTGCTAATATAATATATTAGGCCATGTGATGCTGGTACTTGATGCAGTGCTGTCTGAGTGATCGCCGTTCACTGGTTTTCGGCTCAGGCTTTTCCCTTGCCCTGTGCACACAGAAATTCTTTCAGATTCCTAAAATCCTTCAATTTTGTTAGACACTGTATAGACTGAAATACCCAAGTCCATCCCTGTGTTTCTTTGAGGAACACCGTTTTTAAACATTTCACTGATTTTCTCGTGAATTTGTGGGCAAATTGGTGTGGGATTGGTGATTACAATCATGAGCTGACATCAGCCGCGGTGAAGAATCTAAAAAAAATTCCTGAGTGCGGATGGTGATGCGGCTCACTACCAAAATCTAATGGAATGTTCCCTGGGCCATATCTCATCCCTCCAAAAAACCTCATAAAAATTTGTTCTTAACTTTTTGAGTAAAATTGCAAACAGACAGACACACAGACAGACACTAGCAAAAACATAATCTCTTTTCAAATATCCAGTCTATATCATGTATATAGTCAAATATACATGTACAGCAAGCAAAAATCTGCAAAGATAGTACTTCTGCACCAAATTTGCAATGTTCCTGCAGGGGTTAATTATTGAACAGTATTCAAAATATAATTAACTCAGAAATTTTGTGAGGCTGCGAATCACACCAAACAGATGAACAGACTGCTATAATCACCAAAACAAGTATTATGTAAAGCCTGTTTTAAGGCATTTCTTCACCAGGTATATTAAAGTTATATTAAAGCTTGCTCGTCCGAGAGGACTAAAGCTATGTTCAGACAGCAGGCAAATGTGGCCCAAATTCAATTTTTTAGCCCACATGGGACCTGTATCCGACCTGTTAAAGACAGTTTGAACAGCACAAATCCGATTTTTTTAAATCCGACCCGGGCCACTTGTATATGTGGTCCTAAATCTAAGTATCTGATATTTTGCAATGCGACTGCTGTCTGAACGGCCAGGCCGCATTTATCCGACCTTTACGTCATTGTGACAGACGTCACAAATCTGCGTCCCGAGAGGAGGAGGGGCGGGAAAAACGGTGACAACAACAGCCATTTTTGCGCATGCAGGTCACTTCAGGGTCGCATTAAGTCCATACTCAAACTGATAGAAGTCACATTTAATGTGTAATATGAACGAGCACACAATAAAATCCGACTTCTCCAAAAAATCTGAATTGTGCATCAAGACCTGCTGTCTGGATGTGGCCTTAGTCAGAGTTTTGAACGAGTACAACTTTCAAGCCCCTCCTCCATTTGCGCTGAGATCCAAACCAGTCCGTCCGTAGATTTTTTGTGCACATCCGAAGGCGTGTGCTAATGATCTGATTGGTTAATTGAGCCGGGTGCGGTAGAATTTCTCAAATCGCATTATAGGCTGTGGGCACAGATAAGGTCGCAGATTTTTTTCTGAAGTCACCTGATTCATATTCGCATGCCTGAGCAGAGTGACAGTTTCGGTAAATACGATCAAAACAATCTTACCAACTTCAGCTTTAAATTAAAATTAAAACAAGGTAAAAAAAAAAAAAGTGTTTGGTGCTTAAAAGCAGCAAACGTTTTCATACATACCTTCATCATAAACCTGACGATGAACACGTTCAAGTACATTTGAAGCACCTATTACTAAAACCCCATAAGTCACACTTGACTTGACTTGACTTGTGGGGTTTTAGTAATCAGTGCTTCATTTGTTGCTTTGAAACACCAACTTCTAATGTTTTTTATGCCCCCGCCCTCCAAAGAGGAAAGGGGAGCATTATGTCGACACCATGTCCGTCCGTCTGTCCGTCGTCCGTTAACTTTTCGTTTCCGTGGGATAACTATACAATCCCTCGTCGAATTGATGCCATTTCTTAATGGTGTATTGGGAGTGGCTAGAGGAAGGTTCCTTTCGGAAACCAGCGTCGTGCGATATCTAATATGGCCGCCACAGCAGCCATCTCAATATACCCTTGATCAACATACAGGCGGGGGCATCTGCCACGCTCTGCGTTGCTCTTGTTAACCTAGTTTTAATTTTAAAGCAGGTTTTCCAAAGAGATTTGTCGGAATAACTTACCTGAGCCGGGTTGCCATAGGTCATCTCTGAGGGGGTCATTGGGTCATTGTAGACAGACCCCACTAGTGTCTGCCTACTGCTGTAGTACCGGGGTGGTGCTTCCTAGAACAAGTGAATATTGTGTCCTAATGTTAGTAGACATATCATTTGCCCATTGTGGGGATCAAACACAGGTCATTCACATGTACATCTACAGGCAATTTAATGCCTCCTGACATGCATGTCTTTGACTGTGGGAGGAAACTGCAGTACCAAGAAGAAACCCACATGAACACAGTAAGAACATGGAAACTCCACACAAAAACCCCGGATCGGAACCATAAAACTTCTTGCCGTGTGACAACAGCGCTATCAAGTGCAATAACATGCTGCCCTCCCCAACATTAAAGTATTTTTTCTGCTTTTGTTATCTGTTTATAGTGGAGACACACTGACTAAAAATGGCTGGAGAGAGAATTATGAAAGGCTCTGGTCTTACAATATAATTCAAAATCTTCCTTTAGCTCTTTATAGGCATCCTAGCAATAGAATAAAGGATGGCTTTTAACTATAGGCAGGTAAACCATCTTTGCGGGTCAAACTTCAACGATATACCGCAATGCCACAACAAACCCACCATCTTTTACGAGACACGTGCACAGCGGAATAGATTGCATCACTTCCAAACCACTGTAAAAACATTGTGCACGTCATTAAGAGCTACAGGCTGCACCAGCACGCTTCACTGAGGAAGAGAAAAGGCAAAACACAAAGACAAACACTTACTGCCCACTGTGGTGACGTACATAACTCTGACACACTTTGACCCCTGCAACCCCCCCAGCATGTGACGCGGGGCAACTGAAGAAAAGCTAGCGCCAAAGGTCACTCTTTCCTCGCTGGTCTTTACTCTGGTAAAACAGTGATGTCTTCTTGGTTTTTCTTTGGCCAATTCACTCAGTGTTAAAAAGCGCAGCCGTGTAAAATCTGAATTGAAATCGTAGAAGGACCCACCACCCCTCCCCACGCTTGGAGGTCTGCATTTTTTTAACACTTTTTTAAAGAATGGGCGTCCTTCTTTACAGCAGGAAACTGCCCATTTTGAGTTGTTTTGAAGCCCGTATCCTCTTAAAGAAAAGTGTGTTCATCCAATAGGAAATCGCACATCACATTAGGACTCAGCATCTATATATTTTTGGGTGTCTTTGTTTCAATGTTCATTTGTTGAAATAACTCAATTAAATGAAGGTGTATAGAGGCTCACGTGCAAACAGTGCACTAAACTGGATAATTACAGGGAAAGTTCAGACAAACGGGTTCCTTCAGTGATGTTCCTGTGCAGCTCATATCGAACAACCTGAATAAGGTGACAAATTTCAGCATAATTTTTGTTCAAAAATAAATCTTCACCTCATTCTGAGCTCACGCCCAAGCAATGAAGATAACGGGCTCATGTTTTTGTTATAGCTAGACCCTGTCAGGACACTGTGCCCAGGTAACAATCAACAAACTGATGCAAACAAGAACAAATTATTTTACCTCAACCCAGAATTTAAACACCACATTATTATATCAATATTATATATTATAGATGCTGATTAATTATCAATGTAATATGATGGCACTATGTTGGGATTTTTTTTTAATTGCTCCAAGCCATTTCCTTAGCATAAAATTCTGTACACTTGCACAGTACTCAACTGATTTCAAAGGCATTGAACTATTATTGTATGCTTTTAGAATGGAAAATCTAACAATGGCAGTTAGTTTTGTATAAGCCAAGTAAGATGGGTCGCACCTCATAAATCCATTTACGCCCATTATATATATTTTGTGCATGTGTTTTTGATGTTCTCAAATAAGAGCTCATAAAAAGCTGCATTGCCAAAATGCATGTAAAATGCAAGGTCTCATGTACAACACAACATCGACAAAATCAACATCAGTATATATATATATATACCCTGGGCTCTGTCATGTTAAATTCTTAATGCCTCCTACATACAGCAGGCAACTGTATATTTCATGCAACTGCAAACAAATTTTTTAAACCTAACTTTCTATTGTGGTCTGTCCCCTACTAGTTTTACCAGTTTGTCCAATGTTCCCCACCAACAACTCTACTTGTGTCCACACAAACACGTCTCATTTGTTGCCAACAGCAACCGGCACACAATTCTTTGTACATACAGTTTGGATGGGTGTGCATCCTGACCAGTATCAAATTACATGAGGCAGCCTGCCAAGTCTCAGGACAATCTGACCGAAAAACCAAAAGCCTTTTGGACGCATTGCTCTGTGCAATGGATCTGGTTTCAGTACTGCCACACAATGCAAATAAACTTTTTAGTCAGTTTGAAGTATTTAACCCCATCAAACCTGGACTCATGTGTGTGTTCATCAATTGCAGCTGCTTTCCTCAAACCAGTGGAACTTCTGGCCATTTTTTTAAATCAAGAGGAGTTCCCCAGGTTTTTAAAAATCCCAGATCTGTCCAACTGAATTGCAAAAAAAAAAAAAAAAGTGTTTGAAATGATACTTAAGCTCTAGATATTTCTGTGTTTAATGCTGTGGCCATAAAAATATGCCATCTGGGGTTTAAATATTTCACTCACTCTAAGTGTGATGTAGCATCAGTGAAGCACGACCACCAGCAGTTGCAAAATTTGTATGTGACATTATCCATATAAAATATATCTAAATAAAAACTATATCTAACATCAACTGTCACGACTAAACCAAGGAGCTGTAGGAATCACTTCCCTGTTAATCGAGGCTATTTATTATTTCAAGGGCCAAACATAACACTAGATGTGTTAGCACTTCCTCTTGAGAGGAAAGGTGACCCCTTGCACTTCCTGGCATAACCTTTCTGGTTTTCCAGAAAGGTTACGACAACGCAGAACAATGTAGTAAAAAATTATCTTTGATGGCAAATATCACGTTAGCATTGAGAATGCCATCTTGAAGGTCCGTGATGGTAATCACAGCCAGGCATGCCCAAATCTAGTCGAAGCACTCTGACATGTCAAGACACTACACAGATTCTCTGTCGAAGCTCTTCTTGGACAGCACGGGAGTTCAATAGCGAAGCAAATTATTTTTTGCCATTTGAAAAAGCCGTTTTATCTTCCCCCTCTTGATTGAGCTGTGGGGCTTAAAAAAATTGTAACCGTGACCCGTAACTTCTTTTGTAATGTGACCAAATCATATTTCTTTTATGCAGAAAATCGGGGGTCTTACAGAGTACTGATGCGATTCCTGGTAAGTTCGGACTTTGCAGCAGAGCGGATCCTTCCTATATAGGATAGTCAGCAGCACAAGGATCACCACAAAAAACACCAGGCAAGAGACTACATGGGGAAAAGAAAAGAGAGAGAGAAAAAACCTCACTAACTGCTGATTCTTACATTCAGCATTGCACATTATATAGTGCGGTTATGTTGTTTTGGATATTTTCGAGGAATACTGCATGTATGCTGTTTTCACATCGCTAATAAATGCAAGAAAGATACTTAGAAACAGTTTCAGTGGGAAAACAACATGAGGCAAGCAAAAAAAAAAAAAAGATTATTAAAAAAACTCACTGACCAAGTTGGTCATTTGACTTACAGTCAAATGGCCATTCGCCAGTTTAATGTAAGTTAGTTTTAAATGACAGTTGACAAAACTCTTTAAATGACAGAACTGTTCTGAAATCAGCAAGACCTCTTATACATGTCATTGGCAGACATTAATTACTCCATAAAAACAGCTTACAAACTACACTGATTTGGGTGGGCTACTGCTGAACATCAGATTCATAGCTCACTGCCGAAAATCAAACCATGGGCTAGAGAGGATTCCGGGGAAAGAAAATAATTTGTTTAGGTACCTGGCCAGTTACGTTAGAAACTTTTTGCTTGAAAGTTAATGCCAACAACCCCCAGGCAAAACAAGCCGTTGCTTTACTTACTAGAAGCCACGATTACTGTGAGCTGATCCGGTGTCAACTGCGAAGATGAAAGCGTTGCTGGAGTAGCCGATGTGGACATCTCTCAATGAATAATTTTACAAATCGAGTAGCCTCTTTGGAGCCACAAGCCTGGATATATAACGTTTCAGGAGAATTTTTCCTCTCTGTACAGAAGGACTGGTTATTTGTCATAGCCCTTGTTGCATCCTTTAAAGAAACCACTAACCGAAGCGCTGACTAGACTCTGAACTCAAGGCAGATAGCAGGCAAACCCACGCTTCATTTGAGTGGTGGAGCCGCACAGTTGTTCTCAGACTGAGCTGCTCTGGCGCAGTCACAATCGTTGACCACAGCAATCGATTTATCAATGCCAAAGTACGCGCGCCCGACTTACAGACACGGAATTACGACCACACGCATGGCTATGGACTGTTTTTGCTGATTTACTAAGGCCTACTTTAACTGGGCAACTTCCATCATGTATTTAATGCTGTGCTGCGACGAGAGCAATGTAAATTACTATTTAATTTATAAAGCTAATAATAATAATAATAATAATAATAATAATAATAATAATAAATGCGACTTATTTAGCGCTTTCTTGGACACTCAAAGACGCTTTATAAGATAAGGACTAAACAATGACAAGAGAAACAAAACAGAGACAACAATAACAAAATATAGAATTTAAAAAAAGCCAGTTTGAACAGGTAGGTTTTGAGAAGGGATTACACATCTTAAAAAGAGTAAGTTTGCTTTCGTTTGCTCAGTCATAACGTTTATTTATATCTAAAGGTATGCTACATTTAGGCTGTTTTTCGCGATTAGTATCACCAGTCTCCGTTTTCTTTAATGTTGTAACCACTGAGCTAACAAGCAAGCAATCGAGATTGTTAAGAATGTAGTGGGCCTATCCCTGAGCTGTGGCCTGAGGTAAACAGCTTTACCATAATTCTGCCCGGTGCGCAACGGTGATATACTGTAATAATTTCTAATCAAGTCACTGTCTGAAAAGTGCTGTATGATACAGTGTCGTGCGACCTCTGTCGGAAGAATATAGGAACTGCAGTGTGTGAAGTTGAACCTTTTGGCACAGATATTTACGCCGCCCGCGACGGCGTCAGTGGGGCGATGTATTGTAATCTTTGCGGTTTGTTTGTCTATTTGTGTGTCTTTGTGTCCACAATCTAGCGTCTAGACGGTTGCACTGACTGACTTCAAACTTTCAGATCAGATGGGTTATGGTCCTGATTAACCAGATTAAATTTTGGGGGTAATCGGTTGAGGACACACGTGTAAAACTGAGTCAGTATCAAAAGTGAGCCCAGTCTCATCTCGAAGCGTCATACAATGACACCACCTAGGAGGTTTTTGGCGTCCGTATTTGACGAACCTGTTTAAACCGAGCACTTCCTTCTAACCCTAAGCGTCAAATGAGGACGCCAAAAGCCTTATTTTGTGTCGTACATATAAACACTCGGCTAGGCAGCGTCATTGCATGATGACTCGGAATGAGAATGTGCTACGAAAGCACCAAAATAAGTGCTGATGGGCGTGGTTTGTTTTGCCTGGCAACGCTCGCAATATCCGAACAGTCTTGTGCATAAATTGAGGATCGAACACCTCTGCTGTATAAGCCATTTATGCATTTATTTATTCATTTATCGCAACTCCAGCATCAGTTGATTGATCAGCATGATTGATTTAAAATTTCCATAATCAACACATATTCCTGTTCAGACATAGAAAGAGGAAAATTCAATATCATGTAATGTAAATAAACGTCGGAATTTAGCTTACAACAAGACATCAACAAAGATATTACATTTTCAATTCATTTTAAGTTGTTCAGTTATGTCCAAGATGTAAACACTTGCTCACACACATTCACACAACCATGCAAACTCAACTCAACGAACTGCAGCGACCACAAAAACAAACTTACTGAACTTACTACCACACTACCACCGACCCGGTCAAAGTTCCCTCACAAATATTCCTATTATGAACGTTGATACTAACATTGCCATTGCTTTCATCATTGCCTTCAGTATCATCTTCGCTATTGTCATTTTTATTACCATATCAGTCTCATTATCGGCGACATCACTAATATAGCCTACTTACAAACGATGAGGCCAACTTTGCATTTCAGGATAACGACGGTGATAGGCCTACCATGAAAAATCTTTCAATCTTAACCCCCATTCTCTAATGACGAATTGAGCTTTTTAAGCTCAATTCAAAGCTTTTAGCACAATTCCAACCAGCTGCAAATAGAAAACATGCAATGATGCAAATTATTTTTCAGCCTTTCATATGTTGTTTGTTTGATTTTTGGTAAAAGCCATCTTTATATATGGTCTATGGCACTGGGGTGCAATGGAATACAATTGAGAAATCATAATGCATGTACAAGAGCCCAATGTCACCAGTACAACTTTGCACTGATAGCTACGGCCTATTTTCTAAAATACTTTACTTCCCATTTGCATATATGAGTTCCTGGTCGCCTTAATTTCCACGTTAGTATAGTTCATAGGTTTATTAATCTTCTGTCTAGTAAAAAGATTTCTTTGAAATTAATCGCTACAATTTGCTTTATTAATAGTGAATTTTGGATGTAAATCATGTTCATGACAGACTGTGTCGACCAGCCAATGAATCTATAGATTGTGCTCATGCTACTGCATGAAGAATAATAATGGAGAAACTGATGACTGAAAAGATTCATAGAAAGAAAACCAAGCAATCAGAATACATATGAGTGAACATTTAAAATTATTTAGACCTGGAGCAAAGTCTTTTACCAGCCTCTTGGCCACTCCTCCTTACCTTCTCAATTTTTTTTTTTTGAAACACTGATGCTGTTGCTAACATCGTATGCACTTCAAGGCCACAGAATAAAACTCTGTGACCGCGATTTAGCAATTGTGGCATAAGATATAGCAATTACTGACGACTCACTCGCCAGTCTTGGGAGCTAAATCCTAAATTCCCTTTCTGCAACAGAAGCTGCCACATCACCACAAGGGCATGCTCACTAGGGCAGTGGAATGTTCCAGTACAATGCCGCTCCTAGAGGGGTCACCCTATCTGACAGACACAATTGCTTCAATAACCTCCCCTTTGCCCCCTTTGAGCTTGTCCCCATGCTCTCTGCTCACAAGCCCAGAGGCACTTGTATTTTAAATAGGCGATGAGACTACTTATCAGGTAGGAGAATTAAGCTATCTCCCGTTCCACAGAAAGTTGACATCACCTCGCCCCAAAAAAGCTAGCAGCTACCCCCCTTAGTTAGATTAAATATTGTGTCATGATGCTGTGTGCTACCCTCTCACATATGCATAATCCCTTTTTTCCACTGTCTTTGTGGGTTCTAGGGAGCTTCTTTTGATTTGAGTATATAGCCATCTCATGGTTCTTCAATTCTCAGAGAGGTTGCGCAAACGGTAAAATATCCTCCCTTTCTCTTGCATAATCTGCCTTTCTCATTTCAACATCCAAAAAATAAGCATTGCTATGGGCAGAGTTGGAGAATCCAGGGGTCGGAAAGTAAAAATCCAGCCAAGTTTTTCTCCCTCCCACAGGATGAGCTGATCACTCATATTGGCTCTATCTTCCGTCAGAGGTAAATCCAGGTGGTTGGAATAAAGTTCTGGGGAGGATTTTTACTTTCTGACCCTGGACTTTCCACCTCTGGCTATGGGATACGGCTCGACAGATACACAAGGAATCAGTTACACCATCGGTGGTTTTCATTTGCCCAAATAACATCTGACAGATTTCTTGGTAGCCTGTGGCTTGAAACATGTCTGCCTGATGTACTGCCAAAGGTGTAATCGTCCAGCGCAGGCCGTCCAGTCAATAGATTCTCATCTCTCATCTGGATTGCAGAATGAAAAGATGACAACTGCCCTTACAAAATTGAGTCTTCTCAAATATCACAGGATGCAGTGATATGACTGGTCATCAATCGTAATATGCTTCAGGATACAGTTCAAACAACAGTTCTATACCCGTGAGAGTATTGTGCGGTTATCGAACGACATCTTTATGTGCTGCCGTGTCAAGATTTTTTTCTTGGAGCTAAGAGGGCAAGCCCAAATCATGAATAAAAGCCCGAGACCTCGGAGTGTCCGCATACTGTTTTGCAGTGTCTTGAGCAATACAACAGCTTGTTAATGTCTCTGAATTTCATTTTGTTTTCTTTTGTTTGACTATACATGTTGTTTTGAATCACAGCCTTTAGGGATATATTTAACAAGTTACTGAGGATGTGCCAACTCTTCAGGAGCCAATGGGCCCCTGGACTTCAAATCACGGTCCTCGAGGTCTAAGACCTGCTGGTTTTCCACCCTCCCTTTACCTGGGAATCAGGTGTAATGACAGTCTAGCCAATCAGGGGCTCTAAATATTAATTTACTTACCCGGGATAAAAGAAAACCAGGGCTGAATTTTGATTTGAAGTCCAGATTTGAAGATCCCTGCAAGTATAGCCTTTAAGATAACTCTTAATGCCAGTGTGAACAGAGACACGACCAAGTTCAAAGCGTCTGAGCTGATGTATTCGCCGATGATCAAGGAATGTTTCGGTTCTTCTATGGCAGCGTAAGAAAGTACACACTTGCACACTGCTATCTCTTTAACGTCGGCTCTTCCGCATGCTGTTGCGTGTGCGCTCTGCGCCGCTGCGCCTTCCCCCTTTTCGCCCTGCTGGCTCGACTCGCACCCGTGTGATTACTGGGACTGAAAAATGGTGGCGAGTACGCGGGTGCAGAAGCTTCTCCGCCGGTACAAACTGGCGATCGCTGCCGCCCTTACTATTCTACTAATTCAGGGACTGGTGGTGTGGAGCCTGAGGACTCTTGAGGAGGGGGAGGTTGAGGTGAGTTGGCAAGTTATGGATGTAGCCGATGTCAGTGCGATATGGCTACGTTAGCTAACCGCGATCATGTTGCGGCTCTGGGTCGCACTGGTCGGCGATTATTGCGGAGGAACAAACGGCAACTGTTAACGTTTCACGCAGTCGGCTAGTTAGCCGATTTGCCCGTCCGCCGGATCGCTGGCAATCGAAAGCCGCGTTCACATCGGACGCGAAACGAATATTTCGCGCGACGGATCGCATGCAAAGTCAATGCAAAGACTCGATAAATTCGTTTCGCGTCCGGTGTGAAAGCGGCTTTATTGCTCGTCGTGCGCTGTCAGGATTCAGACGCGGAGGAGACGCGCCGAGGCTGACTCGCTGGAGGGCTGTACGGGGAGTGAGATGAACCGGCCCGCCGTCCTGCTCGTTTCACGCGTGCGGCGATCACGGAGAGTCCCTGCAAACGTGAGAATAAATGTGCAATAAGGGCACCGATCGGGCGGCCGCTGGCGCACTAGTTTGACTGTTGGGAAGAGCTACAAGTGTCAGTTTATTTCCCCGTGTGAGCAATTCATTGTAATGTCATTTATCTCGCAATAAAAATAATCAAAGAGACTAATCGCACTTATTTCAGTGCGTCCAAGCGCAAAAATTGGTCGAAATTCGCCTTAGACGCACTTATAAGTGTGGCCGAGATGCGCATTGCTCCATTGCCCGCACTTATTTTAAGTGTTTCCAAAGGCAACATTTTTTGTCGTGGCCAAACTTATTTTCTAAGCTGTGGCCGAGGGAAAATATCAGCATGGGCCACACGGGTAAGTACGAATATCATCGGCCTAAAATAATTGGCTTGTTTCAGAGGAACGGTCTTTCTGTGTCAGTGGCTGGGACGTGACTGATGTGTCCTGATTGTGTCAGTAGGCAGCTTCTTCTTTCTCGTCTGTGCCGCTCGCTAACTGACTCATTTCGCTGATTACTGGGCTTGAACTTTGTGAAATTAGCCAGAGCTGCATTTTGTCATGTGAAATGGGGTTGCGATGGACTCGCAGAATGAGCTAATGCCTGCGTTTACTAAAGTTTGTTTGCCTGCTGGCAGAGATGAGTAGTTTTGCTGCCACCACAGGGGCTGTCAATTCGGTTACCCGTGTGACTGTCTCATGGAAAGTTAAATCGGCTTTTGAGTGAGTGACGTTAGATGGTCGCTACTCTTTGCTGGGAACTTGTGTTGTTAGTGTGGAGATTGGGGTTGCGTGTCCGTGCTGGAAATTCCAGCTTTGACCTGCCTCGGCTGGTCAGGCTGGTTTAAGCTGTGTTTTGGACAGTTTTAGCTGGTCAACCGGCCCTTCACCAGCTGACTCTAGCTGAAAATACCAACTTAACCAGCTTTGACCACCTTCATCAAGCTATAGAAGCCAGCTACACCAGCTATCACCAGCTAAGAACACAACTCAGACTATCTTAAACCAGCTTAGAATTAAGCTGGTTTAAGATGGTCTGAGTTGTGTTATTAACTGGTCATGGCTGGTCTCTATAGCTTTATGAATGTGGTCAAAGCTGGTTAAGCTGGTATTTTCAGCTGGTGAAGGGCTGGTTAACCAGCTAAAACATTCCAAATCACTGCTTAAACCAGCCTGACCAGCCGAGGCTGGTCAAAGCTGGAATTTTCAGCAGGGGTGTGTGTGTGCGTTCCGTGTTTTCCTACCCTTGTGGGGATAAAATTTCCCCATTAGACATGGAATTCCAGATTTCCTTATCCTTACGGGGACTTTTTCAAGTCCCCATGAGGAAATTGAGCTATTTCAGGGTTAGGGGTTAAGGTTAGGGTTGGAATGAGATTAAGGTTCGGGTCAGGGTTCGGTATGTGCTGTTGAGGGTTAAGGTTAGGGAAAGGGGTTAAGGAATGAATGCAAGTCTATGTAATGTCCCCACAAGACATGAAAACCTAACGTGTGCGTGTGTGTGTGTAACGTGTAAACATTTGTATCAATTTTGTGGAATCTGTGGATTCCGACGAATATGTAGCCCTCCGGATTTAGTTATGATTGACGTCGCTTTTGTTTTGCATGAAGATTCACTTGCTGCAATATGTAAATGAATAAAGAGTACAAGCACAGACTTCCTTATCTAGGAATTGCATGTAAAAAGGATGCACTATGGTTTGTCTCATTTTAATTTTTTCTTGTCTGTGCCCCCTCAGAGACCATCTTTTTTCAGAAAACAACTTCAAAAATGTTCTGTTTTTTTCGAGGGAGACGGTACTCACTACAAATTGGTTGAAGGAACTGGTTTTGTTGGCCATATTTAACCAACATGAATTTATGAATTCCCGTTAAATACACGGGTAGCAACTAATAAGCATGTATTTACTAGCTTCTGCTGCGTGTAACACGCTGGGAGCGGTTTCTCTTTTGCTGCAATAGCATATTGACTTAATTAGGCCTACTGGTGACCTGCCAAGATATGCTGATGGTATATTGAAGTAATGGGCGCTAATCATATGTGAAGATTGAATTTTTAAAAAATCAAGCTGTTGTAATTTTTGCATTATCAATATCTCGGTTGATCAGTTTATGATTACTTTGGTGCATAAAAGTATCAGTGTATTTCAGTAACATAATGTATCAGAGTTATTTCAAACTATTGATGTCAAGATGCTCTGTGAAATGTGTTGTTTTGTGAATTTAATTTTACCGTACGTCCAAACATGCGTCATCTGGAGACATGGATGCACAGTATTTTTTTTGTAATGGTGTCAGGCTTACTGAGCTACTGATGCCCTGCTCTTTGCCTTCATCTCTCTCACTCGCGCACACACACACACACACACACACACACACACACACACACACACACACACACACACACACACACACACACACACACAGGGACATTAAATGACCGGTTCCGTTCTATTGTGACAATCTTAGGTTAGACTTCTACAGCAATGAAAACACTGAAATGTGAAGATGCCTCGTAAGCTAGTTTTCAGCAAACTTCCCCTCTGCGACACATGGTAACAGCTGCACGGGCTAATTAACGTTTTGAGCAAATGTTCGAAATTATGTCGGGAGGCAACAAGTTAGTGCGAGTGTGAAGAATGTGCTCTCGGGAGATTTTTCTCTCTAGAGGCTACTATTTATCACTGGTCTCCAGAGTATTAAATATGGGCTGTGTGATGTTGGTGTAGCGTGTAAGTATCATGTGACCAGATAACTTGAGTTTTTTTCTTTTTCTTACAGTGAAGCTCACCAAACTGTGGCATCACCAAACTGGCTAGGCATGATTCTCGTCCCCAAGCTATTGCGCCCCAGTTGGTGCTTCCGTTTCTACATTAGCAGAAATTCATATCTACTCCGAGGTCTGGTCCGTCAAGTCCTTCTTCAGCATTTGTATATCACTCGCTATCCTGAGAGCACATATATCGGTAATGCAAACAACAGTATGGAATGTGTCCTTGCTCTCAGTGGGTGAACTTTTAAAACATTATTTGACGAAACAAACATATCGAGAACAGATCTTTTCAGCCCAGCAAAGCTCACCATTCTCTTAACTTTCCGCTGCATGTTTCCAGAACTCAAATACTTGAGAACTTAGATGGTATCTTGTGTCACTATATCAAGCCTAGTCTTGAAACTTGAGTTTTTGGCACTACCTCGTGACCCAGCAAGCAGTTCCGCACTGTGACCACTCCGTGCATGAAATGTTTCCAATACTGAGGGGCATTTATCTTTTGCTGCCTTTTATGACTGTAGTTCAGATGACTCGACATCACTCTTAAGACATCAATCAGAGCCCATATTTATTCTTCTGTGGCAGCAATGTGCCGCGTTCATCTCAGAATAAACAGAGAATTTTGTGGACTTTAAATGTTGTGCCGCTGAGCTACGAATGCGGAGTTGGATCTGGTGTGCCAAAGCTAACCAAACCGGTTTAAATTTTTGGGAACACCCACTGCAATGGGTGCTAATCCTGATTTTGAGTGGTGAGAATTTACGCCCAATACATGCCATCACTTGGGCAAAAATTGGATCAAATTTGACCGAAGCCTTTCCAATAGTATTTTTTGTTAACTAAGTGTAACACTCAAAGTTTAAGTATAAGTCAAATGTTTCTGTAGAAAGGACTCATAGTCAAGCGCACATTGTGTGCAAGAGGATGTAGTTGAGCTCTCACCATGTCCGAGCGCTCATAAATAAAATATGTGCCAAAACTCTGGGAATACTGGTTACCCATCATGTGTTTGGCGTACATGTATGTGCATGCTAGCTTAAGACCTTATTTCTGCGTGTGGTCAGTTGGAGTAACAGCTTGCTACTGCGGCAAAGAGCACACATTAAGGTTTCTTGGCCCACATCTCAAATGAAGTTGCATCCATTTCCCAGTGGGAGAGTTGTAAGGTAACGCGAGGAGAAGGTGCTGGCATGGAGGATATTGAGGCCACTGAAGTTGTGCAGTGAGAATTCTCCCCTGCCCTGGCTACATCCCTCTGCGCATGATAAACTGCTGATGTCACCAGTGTGCAGGAGTCGCCCTTTAATTGGCTCACAGCAATATTGGATCTTCTTTTAGCACTTTGTGCAAAAGCTCTGGAGTCTCAGGCATTTATATTCTCAGATGGGCGCTCCAAAACTCTTTCAACCCAGCTCAGTCTTATTCAAGGATGATAAGACTTTGAGGTACCCGAAAAACCTGTACACTGAGCAGGATTACCTGTCGCGGAATAAGACTTTGAGGGCCACGGCCCTCAGGTGTGCACTGTGAACATGTGCCTGGGGCGATTCGGTGTGACGGTTGCACAGGAATGCACAGGATTATCAGCACTGTCGTCGTCGACTGTACGGGCTCTGTTCTGCAGCCCTTTGAGTACGGACTGAGGTGAACGCAGGAGATGGGTTTATGTTGGAATGAGTGATGGATCCTGGGCGAAAGAGAGTCTGGGGAATGTCGGACTGTTCAGCGGAGCCTCCTCTGCTGTTAGATTAGGGTATACATCCTGTGTGACAGCGAACTGGGCTCGAGTTCGAGTGCTCTGTTCATTTTCTCATCCCTAATGTGTGACATCACCTCGCGGTACCTTTACGCCTGGATACCTTCGAGAGTTCGTTCTGAGTCAGAGCCACACTGACTGCAGGAGCGGAGCGTGTGCCGACTCGTTGCAGTCTGAAAATGGTGTCAGTTACATGATGTGGAAAATGTGTCATTTGCTGTTGGATAAACTTAATTTGCTTTTACGTCTCTAACTGGAGGTGTAAATGGAATCAAAAATATGCTTTTGTACACACAGGCTTTTTTTATGCCCCCGACATATATGGCAGGGGCATACCCTTGTCCATCCGTCCATCTGTCCGGCTGTCCATCAATGTGTACTGGACTGTATAGGGGATGGTATCTATACGCTTCTCACAAACATTCCGGACAAAGTTCTACAAGCTCTGGTTAATGCTTTCTCACATAGATCAAAGGTGTCCATCTCATATTTTGTTTGGCAAAATTTGATAATTCTACCATTTTAGGGGCTTCACAAAGTCTCAGTGGCGGGGGCATCCGTGTCCTAAAACATGCAATATAGGAGCACTCCTGTATGGCTGTGTGTGAATGTTTGGTGGTGGTCGGAGGGGGGCCGTAGGCGCGTACTGGCAGCCACGCTTACATCAGTCTTCCCCAGAGCAGCTGTGGCTACAAATAAAACGTAGTTTACCACCATCAGAGCGTGAATGTGTGAGGGAATGAATAATGTATCCATTGTGAAGCGTCTTTGAGTGCCCAGAAAACGCTAAATTAAACTGAATTATTATGATTATTATCATTATTATTATTATTTGTCCTTGACATGAATTTTCTAGTTTTACGCAAACTTGTGAACCTGAAGAATATCGCAGTTAAACTTGCAGTGATTGCTCTGTGTTTCCAGCGCCTTCCTGGAAGTCTGACTGTATGAGATGCACCTCATTTAACATGGCAACTTGGTGGCCATGTTGACGTTTCACTAATGACTAAACTTGGCCTCAGCAAAAGTTGACGTCCTTTGCCTGCCCACATGATGAGCTGTTTCCTTCGGTCATTCGGCTTTAGAAATGAGCTAATTTTCCCCGTTGCGGAGCGCTTTCCGCCATCTTTTGGGGTACGTCTCTTATTGTTGGCAAAGCCATGGAGCGTATCTTGTCGTCTGTCTTTTGTCCGAAGGCCGCCACGAGAACAGCGTGGTGTTATTTCCTGTTCCTCGGCCCTGCAGCAGTACAACTAAAGAGGTTTGACCTTCGCCCCCCCCCAGGACAGCTGCATCTTGGATGTGGTTTGGTCCTCTGGTGTTCAGATGAGATGGCGGGTAATGGCGTGTGACAGCAGTTAAAAGCACGGTTAGAAAAACAACCCAAGGAATGTGCGGTTTTTTTTTTTGCAACGCAGGGAAATGGTATTTTGAGGCTCAGACTGTTTATTTTTTTAAGTTCCAGTCAGAGTGAGGTAATGGGAGTGTAAACATTGGTCGTGTTCCCACTCTCGAATGCCAGTGATGTGTTCATGACTGCGGTAGAAAATGGTGGAACGGAGGCCTTTGCAAGAACCCTCCCTCACTGGCTGGATAAACAGAAGCGAGGTCGTCGCGGCGATGAAATGACACTGAAGTATGTGCTGTGCTTGATGTCGAAAGCCGAATCTGGAAGACTGGCTGAGGAAATGCGCTCGACCAGTCGATAAGGTCCTCGTCATTTTTGCAGAGCGGAGCAGGCTGGAGATTACGCAGCCCCACTGTGGCAGTGGTGGTAGTCGAGGGGGATGGCGTGTATACTTCTGCTAAATTTAACTGACAGGCACAGTCACTGCAGGCATAATTAATAGCGCTGTAGTTTCTTAAGCAGTGGGATTTGTTGCTGATAAAGCCATTTGCTCCCAGAGCGTTTTCTTTTGAGCTTCTCTAAACATGGCCGGCCTCCAGTCAGCCTGCTGCCGCCTGTTTACGATTCACGCTGACCTCAATACTTGGAACTCCTCTCACTGCAGTACCCTACAGGATGTAGTACCCTAAATTCATTGATTCCTGTGTTACTGATTGACTGAGGATTCATGTTTGTTCACTTGCTTTAAATGTACCTGTGAACATTGAAAACAAGTGCTTGCAATGTTGCCTGTTGTCTTACGGCAGTTTATTACAGAGGAAGTGCTGTTTGCTGCTCTATGAGAATAAATGACAGGGCGGATCTGCACGTGAAATTACGAAAAGTCAGGCAAATCGCAAGCCAGTGTTCTTGCCTTGTGCACGAATTGAAGAAGGAGTGTTACCTGGCTACGCAGCCACCTTGTTTGCAGGTAGTCTACCAAAAGTTTTGCTAATTGCATTGCTAAAGTTTTTTCAGTTTTGCCGCGATTACGTTACTGGTTTTTGTTTGCAAGATTGTCTGTTGCATACAAGAAGTCGGTAGTTTATCCCAAGAAAAATGAATTTAAAAAAAATGTAATAATTAAATTAAAGATTTCTCTCAATTTCTTGCGAATAATCGGGGGTAAATTTTGACAGTTTGCACAAGTCCTCTGGGTCTATGGCAAAGTTCAGTTACATTCCTAGGTTGTGCAATTTCACAACTGTTTACTTTTTTTTTTTTAACCTCAGAAGTCATGGCTTCTGATTGCTGTTGTAGTTCTGAATGTAATTATCAAACGTTCTGCATTTTCTGCTTTCATTGCAGTTCAGTGTACACTTTCATTTTCTTTTTTCATTGAATCGGCTACAAAGTTTCAAATCAACTGGCAACTGAGAGCGAATATTACTGTATATATCTTGGTCACAGTTTTCATTCAAAAATCGCTCACCTGCAAACTGTACTCTCTAGCACACAGAATTGTGAGTCACTGTGTTTCCCTAAGGGGTCATTCTGTGTCCAGTCAACCAGAGCCCCTCGCATCAAAATTTTGATTTAGATAAAACTTTTAACATTTCAATATTTAACATGCACATTTCAAGAGATATGCATTGGCACTACTGAGGTCAAATATTTCAGCTATATTGCTAGTTCCTGAAGTTTTGCCTATTTTAGGGAAGGGGGGGGGGTCGTCAATCTTAACAAAATCTCCTTAATTTTGGAGGGAGTTTGAGGGCCTCAGAAATTGATTTTCTGAGCTGACAGACCCACAACTTTCATTTTGTCATCAGATTAGTTGCTGAACTCTTGGCTTAAGCTACTTTTCTTTACTCGGCGTGTTTAGTTTACCTGTACTGTGGCCTGGAAAAAGCAAAAAATACAAATTTTTAAAAAATGTAATGCATTTTGTAACCGTAACTAATTAAGGTAGAGCCCTGAGACTTTTTATGCTAACTGTCGGTCAACTGTCTGAAGACCGCAGAAAATATCAAAGTCACGATGGTTGTATTAAATGTTTTAATGACCTTGGAAGTTGTCTTCAGAATCTAAAGTGCGTATTTTGGCTCATTATAGTGGGACACTAGTGATCAATGTCATATTTTTAATGCTTGAAGGCATGGGTAATGGGTCTAACATATTAAAAAACGTAAAACTCTTCCTTTAGACTGTACAGCATGCCAATCATATTAGGTGTCTAACTTAATTTTCAGGGCACCTTAGCCATGGTGTTTACTGAAGAGATGAATGTGACTCATACGCTAGTTCACCTCTGCCAGGGAGGTGCATGTTTTCATGTTTGGTTGGTTGTCTGTCTGTTTGCAGGATATCTCAAAAACGGCCACATAGATTTTAACCAAACTTTGCGGGATGTTGGAATAGCACAAGAGGAACAAGTGCATAAAGGGATACTGCACTTTTCTGAAGTGGGGTTGTATGAGCTACAAATTGCCACTACTTACATTACATGCAGTAGAAAGCTCTCTGATCTCCTCCAGGTAGCCGCACCAGCGCATAGTACTGGGTGGAAATTTAGGCGATATACTGTTGTGAACGGAAACGCAGAAATGGTGTATTTTCGCGGCCTAAAAGAGGTCCTACCAAAAAAAAAATATACCATTTCTATTGTGCGCTATATTTTTAAGAAATTACAGCAGTTTAGCTGCTCGGAAAAAAACAGTCGCTCTTGAACTAAACAACTGATGTATTCCTGCGCGAGGCGCATCGTAGTTCACATCAGCCAAAGACAATCACCTAATATGATTGGCTTGCTGCACAGTCTAAAGGACGAGTTTTACCTCTCCAGTTTTTTAATATGTTAGACCCAAGACCTATGCCTTCAAGTACTAAAAATTTGACATTGATCACTTGTGTCCCACTATAATGACCCCAAATCCGCGCTTTTCATTCTGAAGCAAACTTCCACGGTTATTAAAACATTTCATACAACCAATGTGACTCGTGATGTTTTTTGTGGTCTTCAGAAAGTTGACAGACATTTTGCATACAAAGTCTCAGGGCTCCACCTTAATTAGTTATAGAATAATAAATGCATAAAATTTTGAAAAAATGAGTATGATTGGTGTTTTTGCTTTGTCCAGGCCACAGTACAGGTAAACTAAACACACGGAGTAAAGAAAAGTATCTTAAGCCAAGAGTTCAGCAACTATTCTGATGTCAAAATGAAACTTATGGGTCTGTTTGCTCTGCAAATGCATCTCTCAGGCTCTCAAACTTACTCCAAAATTATGGAAATTTTCTTAAAACTGACCCCCCCCCCCTCCCTAAAAGAATCTAAATCTCAGGAACTGGCTATAATTGAGCTTAATTATTTCACCATTTCACACCAGATATATGAATCTTCCACTGTGGGGAATATAATAAAAGTTAATTTTTTTTTGGGGAAGTTCCTAAAATTTGGTTGATTTGGCATGGAATGACCCCCAAGGTAATCACTTCTAAATGGCAGACAAGCTGAAACTGAGCTGAAAAAAATCTCCCCAGGGGGGTTTCTTTACGGAGCAAACTGAGAACATTTTAAAGATTTTCTAGGTTTTCTCAGACCAGTCTCCTGCAGTATTTGTTGTTTCGCTGGCCACACGTCAGGTGCGACATTTGAATCTCATGCAAATAAGTTTAGCCTTTCGCTTGTTCACCGGCTCCTCTGGTGGAATTTTACTCACGCATGCAGTCAAATTGAGCAACTCTACATTTGCATCAACTCCAAGTAACTCCAAATTTGCATCAACTCCAAGTAACTCCAAATTTGCATCAACTCCAATTTTGTAAACTCCTCTCACCTCATTGAAAAACTTAATCTAATCTGTCAGCGATGGTTGCTTTGTAGCTCATTATGAAATACTAACAACAGTAAATGTATTGGCCCAAAATGAACTGATTGGCTGGTTATCAGCATTATTTTCTATGCTCTGAGACACTGGCAGTTCTGAATTGCCACTGTTGCAGTTGAATGTCCTTGATATTCCAATTCTGCAGCAGATTTAATTTTTGGATACTGATTTCTCAATCAATATGCCACTTCCCGCAGACCTTTGATGTTATCGCCTCTGTTCATTATTAGCATGACAGGCTAAGGAGACATAACTGTGGAAAGTAATTGATTTTTGCTGCCCATGTTTTTACACTTGGCCATTTCCTGTCCCTCAGAGGAAACACAGAAGGTCGAAGCTGCCCGACCAGCACAGCCAGAACCCAAAGAAGGAGGCCGCGCTGTGGGAGAGGCAGAATGGGCAGTTGGGCAGGAGCCGGGGTCGCTGGAAGCCTGGGATGGAGCGCCTGGGGCCCACGGCAGCCAGCGCCCTGAGGCGGGGGCCACAGCGCCGGGGAAAGGTGGGGGCCCAGGATAGGGGCTCCCAGGGGCCCGGCGGGGCCGCAGAGGGGCTGCCGCACGACCCGTCCAGCAGCCGAAACTTCACAGATCCGCGGGGCGGCGAGGGGGGCGCCCGATTTCTGCCTGTCCAGCTGGGGGACATGGGCAGCGTAGAAGGGGCCCCCCTAGGTCCCAACACAGACTTCATCCCCAAGTGCGAGATTTTGGGCAAGGACGCCCTGTCGGCCCTTCACCGCGCCACCTCTCGCCAATGCAGGCAGGAAATCGCCAACATCGTGTGCCAGCATCAGGACGGGCAGCTGATGCCGGAGTCCCTGCCCCAGTTCTGCCCTCAGCACGGTGAGACCGCCTGCCTGGGCGCATGAACCAGTTTCCATTTAAACTGGTCCTACTGCATCCTGTCTGGCACAGAAATGCACAATATGCCACACATGGATTACTGGGAATAAATTCAATAACTTGTGGTGACCGTAAGTCTTGGACATGGCTTGTTTAATTGTTGCATGAGTGCTGCAAGGTTGATCTGCATCCAGCAGTATTACCTTCATGCAGCGTGTTGACCATCTCGCCTCAGGTACAAACGGTGGCCACCGTATATCAGTTTGCCATGATGGAGCAGTAATATAGTGCAGTCATTATTCCAGAATTTTTACTTTGGGGCAGTTTTGTGGTGAATTTAATTTTCTCCTAGCCTTTCGAAAATTTCTAGAAGTGTCTAACAGAGTGAAAATGCGCATGGAAAATACTGAATTAAGAGCATTGATAACATTTCTTGATGTTAATTTTTATTATAGAAAATGATGCATGAATACAGAACAGGACCGGTCTCATTGCCTAGTCTTTTAATGCATTTTTGCTAAAAAGTTTATATACTGTGTTCTCATATTTGTAGGGCGTATGTACATTTTATACTTTGTGTTTACATGTTAACATTGTGTGTTTGTGTTTATATTGTGCCTTTTACATGTTTCTGTTGTGTGTTTACATATGTATTTTGTGTATTTACATTTTTATCTTATGTTTACATGTTTACATTGTGTGTTATATCATTTTGTAAGCTTATATTGCACCTTTACATGCTTATATTGTGTGTTTGTTTTTTATGTTGCATCTCTTGTTTATATTGTGTTTGTGTTCATGTGGTGTGTTTTATATTCCTTCTCTCTCCTGATTGGCTGCTCAGCCTTCGCCAGCCCCATGTTGCAGGTTGATGACCTGGACACAGACCTGTCTAAGCTGGATAACCCGGTGCGGGTGGCTTTTGTGCTGGTGGTGCACGGCCGCGCCATTCGCCAACTGCAGAGGCTCATCAAGGCCATTTACCACCGCGACCACTTCTACTACATCCACGTGGACAAGGTACAGACATAGTCACTGCAGTCGCGTGTGCCTCCGAAGGACCCGCTTTTCGGCTCATCGGCGTGTTTTGGCGGCAGCGTTTGTCACAATGTGAATCTGTCATTGTTAAAAAAAAAAAAACCGCGATGGCTGCAGTTTTAGGATTCCGTCAGCGCTGAATGAGCCGGCTGCCGGACGAAAAGGAGTTGCGCCATCGATAAACGAGTCCTCCTTAAGCAGCTGTGAAGGTGCTCTGCGTCACACCTTTGGAATTTTTCACAGCGAGTGCGTCAAAATACGGCGGATGTGCCGCGAGGCGAACGGGGTCGTCTTTTTTTTTTTTCCCCCCTCCGCGCCTCAGCTAATCTGTAATTTGCCGTGTGGCCGACTGGCTTTGTACCCTGCGTTTCGCAGTACCTGTCATCGCCTTTCACGTTTCTTGCACGCGGTTCACTTTCTTTCCAATTCCCAGTCGTCGCCCTGCCCTAGATATTTGAGCGCTGGCAGAGGAACACCAGAGTCTTTGTGCCCATTTAATTTTAATTTTTTCCCCTCTGTGAAGTCAGTGGTGCTGTGAGCCATGAATAGAATATGAGAAATTCTCTGTTAATAGCTTGACCGTTCATTTTATGTACTGTATAAAGTAATCGGTTTTGTATTACCTGTCTTGTTATTGATAGAATTTTTCAGCAAGTACCTAAATCGTTGCAATAAATATCCTGTACTGTGGAATGGAGAATGGAAATGCCCTGGATTAAACATTACATTATACTCTATTGCCAGCATAAAGATGATGCTCGTATCCAGGACGACACGCCGCACGAAATGCAGGATTGGCTACTGAAAATGCTGGAGGGAAGTGTGAGGAGCCCATATAAGGGCTTTAGTCCCCGTTTAGCTACCTGTAAAGAGAAAAAAAAATAAACAAAATAATGTACATTGCAATTATGGTCTGTTGCCTTCATCTCACTCCGAGCTCATTACTGATCATTGAAGACCTGGTCCTTTTAGTTTCATCATTTGGTCGAGCGCCATCAAATTTTACTTGTGCTTAAAAAGTGTTGGTGTGCTACTCTACAGTGTAAAAAGGGCACTTCTTCATAATTTGTTAGGCTCTTCAAAACTATAGTCATTACTTTCTCACCTCCTGATGTTTCTCATGCCCAGGCAGTTTCCTTTCAAGTACCAGCCGCTTCGAATTCCTTTTACAGATGTCTCGCAGTGGTCTGTGGTAATATTATCAGCATAAAGCGAATGAAGAGGAAATGAATTTGGTATAAACTGAGTTTTCAGTCGGGATGGTTGTGTTTATGTTCGGGGAACAGTCTACTGGGCCTCGATACCGCAAAACTCTCAACAGTCCATTCAGAATTTTCTACTTGGAAAAATGCATTGTGGGACTCGGTGGGGGAAAATGACAGGGGTTCCCAGAGCGCAGAAAACATTTCAAACTCAGTCTTTTCATCTGTGCTTCACTACTATTCAGCTGTGTAATTACAGAGAAATATGCTTCGCTTCCATTTGTGTGCTGCTGCTTTCAAATATTTCCCAGAATAATTAGTTATTTATTGGGTGTTTTTTTTCCTGCAGTTCTGGTAACCGTGGAGTTTTGCGAAATGATTATGAATATCGCTGAAAGCAGAAATGATCAAGCGGCCAAGAGAATTTTAATGTGGTTTGCGCATTCCAATTTTTTATTTATGAAACAAGGGAAGCTAAAATGAATGAGAGAATTAATCAGTGGGGCGGCTTTGGTGAGTGGGGCTGAAAATTATTTGTGATGATCCAGGAAACAGAAAATGGAAACGGTTCCTATATTAGCAATGTGTTGCACAACCGCCTTGGATTTAAGCCCTGTATTTTCAAACATTATTTTGGCAGTCCTGAATACCGATGTGGCTGGCACGGTGCCACAGTGGGTAGCTGTTACCTGACCGTCAGAAGGCCGTTGCTTTGTGTGGAGTTTGCATGTCCTACCCATGTTCATGCGGGTTTTTATCCAGCTACTGCAGTTAACTCCCACAGCCCAAAAACGAGCACGACAGGCTAATCGGATACGCTGAAGTTTCCGTAGGTATGAGAGTGTGACGGAATGGTGTGCGAATGCCTGCTGTGTGCACCCTGTGATGGATTGTCGAGCTGTTCAGGGCGTGTCCATGCCTTTCGCCCAGAGTCAGCTGGGATAGGCTCCAGCTCTGCCCACGACCCGAGTGAGGAATCCGCGGTATAAAGAATGGATGGACGGATGAATTCTGACACACTTATTAAAATTCTCGAGCCGAAACATTTTTTTTTTTTTTCCCCCCCCTGTCAATTTTTATTATCTGTTTGGTTTTATATTTACATATGTGTTGGAATTGGGGGGGGGGGTTAGTGGAAGGATGGCATTGCAAGTTTGCATAAAATATACAGCACTAGAATACTGAAGTTGCCCTGTCTATAAGGGCTCTGTTATAAACATGTTTACTGGACGCTCTGTGACGCTGGTCACATTCTCATGCCCTCCAGCGCTCAAACTACCTGCACCGCGAGGTGGAGCGTATCACCCGGCTGTACCCGAACGTGCGCGCCACACCCTGGCGTATGGTGACCATCTGGGGCGGGGCCAGCCTGCTGGAGACTTACCTGCACAGCATGCAGGACCTGCTGTCCATGCTGGACTGGAAGTGGGACTTCTTCATCAACCTGAGCGCAACCGACTTCCCTACAAGGTATCCATCCGCCACTGCAGAAATGTCCGTTCATTTTAGGCTCATTTAGAACCTGTGGTTTTAATGCTTTAAGTCCCTGGCCCCATCTGATGTTGCCCCACCCAAATCTCACTTACATGTTACTGAAATCATTTTCCTGACCCATGACTTGCTGTTAAGACCACTAAAAGCTTAATATTGTTTCCACTTATGGTTTGGCCTATATATATATATATATATACATATACATATATATATATTTATATATATATATATATATATATATATATATATATATATATATATATATATATATATATATACATATATAAATATATAAATATAAAATATATATATTTTTTTTAAGCCTTGGAGTATAGAGTACCAGTCAAAGGTTTGGACACACTTTGCTAATGTCACAGCACTGTGTTTTGAGAGAAATTCAAATGGCCTAACTTCTCTGTATAATGTCAAATGGAATCTGGTAAGAGGTAAACAGTCAGGAGGTAAAAGAGAATAATTTTCTTGTTTGAATAGTGTCCAAAAGTTTGGAATTCTCAAAGAAGCCATATTTTACAATGTACATGGACATACAAGCTCCTTCCATCTCCAGCGGGCTGATTACAGTCGAGCTGTTTTTGGGACTTATTGGGGGGGGGGGGGGGTAGAGGAAAAGCAAACCTCAAGGCCAGCAAATCTGTGGGAAGTTAGAGAGCCGCTCAACTGCAAACTCATTACAGCCATATGACAGCACATGTAAAAAAAAAAAAAAATAAAAATAAATTGAGTATGCTCAGCAAATACGACATAAATGCAGGTTTTTTTTGCAAAATGGCGGGCGAATATATCCTTATGTATTGTAAGAAAAATGTGATCATGTCCAAACTTTTGACTGGTACTGCATGTTCCTGCTGGCACATTTTTACCTTCGCCAAGGAAGGTTATGCTTTCTCCCCTGTTTTGTATGTTTGTTTGTTTGTTTGTTTGTGAACAATGTAACTCAAAAAGTAATGCACGGATTTGTATGAAATTTTGTGAGTGGGTTGCTATTACATCACGGATGGACCCTATTGATTTTCACCACGATCGGTGAAACAATACGGCCGCCACGGCAGCCATCCTGAAATCGTATGACATGTGAAAACTCAACTTTGGTCCCACTCTTGAAGATTTGGACTGTGCTGCCTTGGCGGAGGTTTGCACTCTACAAGTGCCTCGAGTTTCAATTATTTTTGCTGCTTGTTTGAGAACTAGCAGCTGCAAATTGAACTGCATTTTACTTCATAGTTCTGTGCACACCGGATGTACAATTTCACACAAATTAGTATTTTCATAGAAAAAATAATAAAAGCAGAAATTAGATGGAGTGGCAATTTTAAAATGAAGTAAAAATGTGGAATTATAGATGGCCATCTTTCTTTATAACTGCTCTGTTCACTGTAATAGTTTTGCTCTGCTAGCATTGCTTTGGCATTAAGGTCTAGATTTGAATAGCTGTGTTTTTTTTTATTTTTTAGTCAGTTTGAGGCAGATTTTAGAAGACCCTCAGAGGCTTTTCCTCATCAGGAGCGAATCCTTTAAGCATCGGCGGTTTATAAATAAATACGTGCTGAAAGGCTTCTCTACTGGCAAAGCTGCGTGCAGGAGGGAAGCATTTAATTCAGTCCTGGCAGAAGTCAGCACATTTCTGCTGCAGTTCGCTCTCTGTGTTTCGGCTGATATCACATTTTATTTGTCTCTTTCCTGCCCCCCCACCCACCCTTCCCCTCGTGTATCGAAACAGGACCAATGAAGAGCTGGTGACTTTTCTCTCGCAGTATCGAGACAAGAACTTTCTGAAGTCCCATGGAAGAGAGAATACAAGGTATAGTAAACTATAGCATGCTGACACCTTAATTCTGAGAGGTGTTTGAAAATCTAATTTGAAGTCTGTCTTGGCTGTGAAGTGGAATCATTCCTAACTGCGGCAGTTCCGTTATACTTACGCTTAGAGCAATAAATGCAAATAGTGTTGCCTAGTGATATAAACTATCAACTTCAAAGCTGTTTAAAACATGTCATGTGGGGAGCTCTTTTAAACAAGTGGCCACATATAAGTTTTCGACAGCTCAAGATAATATAATTTATCATTTTTTGAAAATTAATTTCAGCGCTCTAAGGGATAAAAAAACAGGAAGTGTATAATATAGTCTGTGTGTGCACTGATCGTGCCTGGATTCTATAATGGGGCGACATTGGCTTTCTGTCCACTACTGTTGACTCATTGACACTCAAAAGGTTGCGAATAATAATCTTAATTGTGTGACCACAGGACGACCAAGTTATAACTGCAGGTCCTTTGAAAAACACTGCTTAAGTATGTAGAGAAAATAATGGCTTGCAATGAGCTCTGAGGCTTTAGCATTGTTTACGAAGACATTTTAGCTGCGATAGACTTGGAAAAAGTGAACTGCTTTGCCTAGCTGTTGGCTGATATCGACACTGAGTAGTAATTCCCTGTAATGCTCTGGCAGGTTCATAAAGAAGCAGGGTCTGGACCGTCTCTTCCACGAGTGCGACTCGCACATGTGGCGGTTGGGCGAGCGGGCGATACCCCAGGGTCTGGACGTGTCCGGCGGGTCTGACTGGTTCGCTCTCAGCCGCCGGTTCGTGGAGTACGTCATCAACTCCCAGGACCAGCTAGTGTCCGGGCTGAAACGATTCTACACGTACACGCTGCTACCAGCCGAGGTACTCGACCCACTACGACCATTCATGTTTCTGTTAAGCCGCTTTCACACCGGACCCAAAACAAATTTTTCGCACTAGCATTGACGTTCTTATTTTTCAAACAGAAAAGGTTTTATCGTACCTTGACATGTTTCGACGAGATACTCCCGTCTTCTTCAGAAGAGTCACTGATGTTACGAGTGACGTGTCTTATCAGCTGATGTTAGCGAGGCGTGGCCGCCCTGTTAGATTTGACAGGGCGGCCACGCCTTGTGCTTTCCGGCCACTCCTCCAAGATGGCACTCCAGGTGTGGGAAAGCGTGTATACCCCCTCGTCCCCGTTCATGGTCCTGTGGGCCCGCTTCCTGATTTCAAGTTGCCTCCATGATCCAGTGTAGGATAAAACCTTTTCTGTCTGAAAATAAGAACGTAAATGCTAGTTAGTTACCACGGACAGTATGAACTTTTTTGGATTAAATTTTTCACACGACAGATTACATTCAAAGTCAATGCAAAGACGCGAATACATGCGTTTCGCGTGTAGTCACGTCTTTGCATTGACTTTAAATATAATCTGTCGTGTGAAAAATTTGTTTTGCGTCCGATGTGAAGGCAGCTTTAGGCTGGATTTTACTCTGAATGAGACCAATGTCCTTCTGCATTTCCAAATGGGCTGCGAACAGTGGCGGCCTCGCACCACTTCCTGGAGGTTCACCATCCTTTAGGCTCTAGTTTTAGCTCTCATTTGACGCACCAGGTTGTGCTAATTGGCATCTCATCAAGGTCTCGATCTCTGAGAATGAGATTAATTTTTTTTCAGGGCTGGGTGTAAAATTTTACCTGAAGGTAGATCTCTAGAAACAGTGTTTGTAATCCTGGGTTACGCAGAAAAGTACAATCTCTTGCTATTTGATTTTTATCTCCCCGGCATATAATGCGTGGGGATATAGCGATTAGTGTGTCCGTCCGTCCGTCTGTCTGTCTGTCGGTAATAAAATAGTTTCCGGACCAGAACTCGAAAACTATACCACTTACAAACGCCAAATTTGATATGGAGCTTCTCCTTATGGTCTAGTTGTGCCTTTTGGGGGTTTCGGTCCATCCATCTGTCCACACAACCTGTAGGTTACACAACCTACAGTCGGGGGGATCCGCCATTGCCAGATGGCTCTTGTTTTAAATTGTTAGCCTCATCGCACGATTGGCAAAAATATGATTTGGGCAAATTGAGATATTGGCTGCCTGTTCTTTCATGTTGGCGAAAAAATGCATTCTTTCCTTTTTTCCCCAAAACCTAAAAAAAAAAAAATTAAAAAGTCCATGATCTTAAATGATAAATGGATAGATAAATAAATAAAACCCTTATAAATGAGAGGCAATCATGCCATGAGGCATGAGTGGAGCTTGTTACGGTGTGTGGATACTCGGATGTTCGCCCTGTTCTCATGGACGGCCGCTTGTCTCAGTCTTTCTTCCACACAGTGCTGGGCAACAGTCACATGTGCGACACGCTGGTGGACAACAACCTGAGAGTCACCAACTGGAACCGCAAGTTGGGCTGTAAGTGTCAGTACAAGCACATCGTGGACTGGTGCGGCTGCTCTCCCAATGACTTCAAACCCAACGACCTCATCAGAATCCAGGTAAAAACCAGGAAGCAGTTCTATGGTTTTAGTGGCAGACATTAAAGGTCTGTGTTCAATGTTCACTAGAGTCTACTTTTATTTATCTAAAGTGGTCATATTTTGCCAAAGTTCCAGATAAATATTTTCATTTTTCGGTTCTGTTTACAAACATATGCATGTTTTTTATGGTCAAGAAGCACCAATTCGCAACTGAACAGGGTGGATGTGCAGCACCTCAGGCTCTTTCTGCCTAAAACGGGCTGTTTTGGTGCCGGGCTCTTTAAGGCCTCAACTGATAAAGCCTACTTTGTTGTGATTGGCCAGCCGCAGTTCAGGAAGCAGTCCTCAAGAAAATGGAGCTGAGAAATAAATGGTGGTAAAAATGAATATTTAAACCACTGATTCTTTATGTAGTCTTTCCTTGAATGTTGATATAAAGCGAATTGACATTGATGAAAACAGTATCTTCTTAAGGTTTGGAGTCATCTAGTGGTCAGATTATAGATTGCAACCAACTGACTATTCCTTTTCTCAGAAAACTTACGGTGGCCACAAAACTCGCTGAAACGTGAAAGGCGCTCTCCTGTGTCAGTGCATTATTCATTTACTTTTTTCCGTTCTGGGATGCTCGAGAAAAAATGGTGGTGCAACATGGCGTTCTCCATGGAGATGGACCCGTTCCCGTGTAGGTTTAAAGGGCTTATTCTAAGCGAAATGGAAATCAAAGATTATTGTTTTCACGTGATTATGCACCACTAAAAAAGTAGTCATGAATGTTCTATTCCATTTCTGCCAAAATATCAATCTAAATTCTACACAGTGTACCTTTACAATGGTTCTATACACTAACCAAACTCTTCCCCACCTTCATGCTATCTAGCTTTGTTTGAGGGTGCCTAACTAGCTGCTTGAGGAGTATCACACAAATGCTACATTATGTCATAGGCAAGTTATAGAGGAAAAGGCCAGACTATAAACTGGGCTTTACAGGCAGTTTAGGAGCTATGTTTCTTTGTCATAGCGAATTACTTCCTTTGACGCGGGCTTCAGACTTTGTAACTTTGCTGACATTTTACTTGCACAAACGGCTATAATGCTGAAGGGAAAAACTCTAAAGTATATGACCATTTTAACTTCTGTTGGCGCAACTAGGGGATTATGAATGGAGGTTTTCAAAGGGCATATTTTGCACGGATATTGGGAAATATTCTTCATGGTACAAAACTAGCATTGCTTTCATCGTCAACTATGTTTTACTTTGCCTTTTTTCGCAGGGATGCACTAAACAAACTATTCTGTTAAGCCATAGGATAAAACCATACTTTGATAGTTGGCCATAAACAAGTGTAAGTAATGGTCTTAATCATGTGACCACAGCATGACCTTAATGTTGATGAATATCCTTTGATATTCAAACAGGTTTTCGTGCCATTAAAAATATTGATTAAAGCACAGATTGTGATGAGCCCTATGCCCTCTTCATGGTTCCCAGAAACCTTATGGCATTGATGGACCTGGCATAAGTTAGTAAGGGCGAAGGCTGTAAATTTCCCCCATTATTTATTCTCCCTCATAGCAACTGACCCGGCCCACATTCTTCGCCCGCAAGTTCGAATCGACGGTGAACCAGGAGGCCATCAACATTCTGGACGCTCACCTGTACGGGCACTACCCCCCCGGCACCGCGGCGCTCAAGGCCTACTGGGAGAGCCTGTTTGAGCGGGAAGATGGCGTGAACTCGCTCAGCGACGTGGCCCTCACTTCCTACTCCGCCTTCTTTCGGCTCGGGCTCCGTGGCCTGGAGGCTGCTCAGGCTGGGAAAGAGGCCTGCAGGTGAGGCCCCGCCTCCAATGCGTCTCCCTCGCAGATCTTCAGTGACCTCTGACCAGGGGATTGCGGGTAACCTGCTTTAACTCGAGAGTCAAAGGTGTGAACAGTATTGGGAAGCATTCTACTGGTACCATACTGTTATTCCTCATTCATTAATGAATTTTTGCTTCAGTGTAAATTTGATAATAGTTGATATTGAGTGTCTTTCAGAAATATTGTGTGTATGATTTTCTCATTTCTGTTTGAATGTAGTTTATCTATTGTTTTCTGATTTTATGAAAAAAGTTTCTTGTTTTGAATAAAGATAATTCATGAATGTGTTAGTGCTTCTAAATTTGGATCTAGATGAAGTTTGTGTTTGAATACACAAAACGTTTTTACCCCACCCCTAAACGAAGTGCGGGAGGGGCTATGTGTTTGTGTCCGTTTATTTATTTATTAATCGATGTGTGCGTTTGTTTGCAGTGGCGGTCCTACAGGAGGGGCAAAGACATGTCCCTTTTAGTCCTGGCTAGATCTCAATCATTTTCCTTTATCGACGTCTTTTCCAATTATCGTAATTGTCACCGTATGCGATCTAACAGCGATGAAATCATTGGCTAAATTCAGTGCAGGAAATGATTTGCTTATTAATTGGCCAATGCTTCGCGTGATGGAACTGGTCCGTGTTCCAATGAAACGCGGACTCTCACTCTCGGTATTTCGTGGGTTGATTAAAAAGAAAAAAACAGTGGCACTCGGCACTAGGTTATAAAAAGCGTGCGGCTCAAGCAATTGGCGAGAGTCGACTGGTAGGCTATGCAATTTTGAATAACGTAGACTTAAATACAGCAAATACACGTCCAGATGAATGATTGTCGTCTTACCTAATTGGGGAGAACAAGCAGCACCTGTTAAGTGTGGAGTACTCTCGGAGTCAACCTTTTGTTAATTATGAAAATGACTGAGAACAGGTCAGGATTTATAATTGTTTTCAACGGCTGTTTTGTGCAACCCAATTCTCTGTTCCGCCACTGTACTGAATTTAGCCCATGATTTCATCGCTGTTAGATCGCATGTGGAGAGAAACCGTGTCTTCAGTTGCCACTTACAATAATTGGAAAAGACGTCAATAAAGGAATTTGATTGAGATTTAGCCAGGACTAAAAGGGACATGTCTTCGCCCCTCCTGCAGGACCACCACTGTTTGTTTGTGGGCAGCCTGCATGCCGCAGTTTTGGTTGGACCGCCTCCATATTTCACAGAGGGGTTGGTAATGGTCCGAGTGAGAAGTGATTAGTTTTTGGTGCAGATCCGGATCAAATTGGGGATTCTGGATCACTTTGAAAATTTCATTAACACTGGGGGAGAGAGCAAATTTCCACATTTTCTTTAATAACTCCATCAAAAACATAATGAATCACTTGAATATTAACACGCTATAGCCCTCCAGGGAGGGCATCAACCATGAGTAGTTTGATCCGGATCTGACCGAAAAAAAACCTCTAAAATATCGGCCATATTTGAAGGTCATGGGCGTGGGTGGGTTATGTGACCTCTGGACGCACCCTCTGTTTTTTTTTATTTTCAGTTCAGAAAGGAATCCTAACATGTTGTGCTTACACCCTTTTCCATCCAGATATGAGCCAGTTGGCCACCCACTGTCAGTGCACCTGTATTTCTACGACGACCGTTTCCAGGGCTACCTGGTGAAGCAGGAAGCGCAGGCGTTGGGTACTGGGACGCGGCTGATGCTGGAGGTTTGGGCGGTCCCACAGACCACGCTCCAACTGGAGAGCAACCTGCATGAGTTTGAACGCCTCAAAAACCTGGAGGTGAGAAGAGGCTCATGGGAAGGGCGAGGCCGAGGATTTTTACCGGATTATCCACTTGTGTATCAGTTAATAGCACTGCTTTGTATGGCTAATGCCATATTTCCACTGAAAGTGAATCAAGCTCTCTGCTGTACTGCGTTTCTCACAGGATTTTCTGAAACTGCGGTGGGGTCACTTTGAGAAACTGTATTGCTCCCTCGGAGAAACATTAGTCATTTTTGACTGCATTACATTTGAGCACTTGGCAATGTAGACTGCTTGCTTCGCTGAATAGATGGCGATCTTTAACTTGCTGATCATATTTATCTTTTTGAGATCAGGATTAGAAATTTTAATTTCATGTTATTAATTCTGAAGCGGTGGTAGAAAGCTTTGAAACCGTTTGTGGAATGGGATTCACTGGCATTAATGGGGTTAAATGCTAATCTACCTTGTAAATTGAGTGATCGAGCCAGTGGCATATGCGGGGTGTGGCTTGTTGTCGTCCCTGGACAAAATCTGGCGGATACAGTGGATTTAAGATCTCCGTCTCTGCTGCCGCAATGTCTGTAGAGATTCTCTTGTGGACGCCCTACTGGCCACAAATTTCTACCGATTCCTTGGATATTTGGTGTGGGTGTAGGTTATGGTTAGGTCACTTCACCTAGCAACTTTAGTTGCCATGGCAACAGAATTGGTCATATAAAGCACTATTTCATGCTGAAAATGTGCCCTCTCACTGTACTGCTCTTGATCGCTCTAGAGTTCAGAGTTTAAGAAAAAACAGGCGGGTGCTTGTGGGGGTTACACCCCTGTGGTTGCGGGTGACCGGACCGTGTCGTTTATATTGAAAGCGATAATGAGTCAACATTGGATTCATACCTGCAAACTGATTTTTATGTATAATACTTTCCCACCCTTGATGAAATTACCATGTTCGTCAGGTGGGCCCCGTATTTCTATCTGAGGGGCTTGCATGTATTAGCTCAGATGCTTGTATCATTCTTCGTGTCGCAGTTCAAGTCCATGACTTGTAATTGGGAATGTAACAGCTGTGCCTTCAGTAAATGCAGACCGCTTTTTTTTTTATTTTTTTTTTTACGCCAGGTGGGAACAGAGTGGGACCCCAAAGAGCGGATTTTCCGGAACTTCGGGGGAGTGATGGGGCCCCTGGATGAGCCGGCGGCGGTGCAGAAGTGGGCCAAGGGGCCCAACCTGACGGCCACCATCGTGTGGATTGACCCGGCTCAGGTGGTGGCCGCCTCCTACGACATCAGCGTGGATGTGGACGCCGAGTTCACCCAGTACAAGCCTCCTCTGCAGCGCCCTCTGCGGCCGGGAGCCTGGAGCGTCAGGGTACTGCGGCTCTGGGAGACGGTGGCCGAGACTCGCTTCCTGATCACGCCGCTGGCCTTTAAAGGCCGACAGCCGCTGCAGAGAGGTGAGGCTCAGCCAGAGACCATTTCAAGATGAACGTTAGCGAGAGCTAATGGAATGGGGGAATGAGGAGCTAGCGTAGCATGGACGTTGCATCATGTCTGCCCTGTCAAGCCAGACGGCAGTATCTGCAAATTTCTCAAAATTGGGAAAACCCGCCATTGACCCTCTACAGCACCAGCTCCATCTGTTTTTAGTGGAGATTAACCTGATCCATACACATGTACACAGTTATTGCATGGGAAAGATAGCTGTGTCTACAAAAGTAGGGCTGGAGTTTAAACTTTAAGGCCAATTTTCTCACTTTCACTATTTTGCAGGTACTGCCGTCCGGCTTGACGGGGTGGTGCTGAGGTCTTTAGTTTTAAAAATGTTTCTGAGACAGTCTTGTGAAAGACGCAGTTTTTTTCCCCCCCTAGACAAGTTGGTTTTTCATGGATTGGAAAGAAAATGAGCGGATAAAGGATATAATCACTGCTAGTGTGGTTTGGATTGCCCCCTTGGTGAAGTTCCCATGTGAATTCCATTCTTTTTTTCTTGTGGCAAATTTGGAAATATCCTTGGTAGCATTTTTCACCTAAGTGGTGCCTTTCACAGTGAATTGAATGTTTGCTAACTGCAGCAACCATCTATTATTATTTCCTTGGCAGAAAAATGCAGGGAGACATGGCTATCGCTCTGTCCATATGTCTGTCCGTACGTCTATTTGTAAACTTGTTTTCGTCAGGAACATAACTTAAAAATTCTTTGATATTATCCCATAATTATGGCATGCACATCAACCACGTTGTGGAGTGGTGCCTTTTTCCGTTTTGGAATTTTTATATTGATTGACCACAAGGTGGCATGATATCGACAAACCGCATTTTGGCCTTAAACTTCTGAATCACAGGTCTCAAATGCAAAATTATTTTTTGTTGGATTCCATGTGTCCATACAAACTTCGTATCCATACGGGCCACACCCATTTGTGTATGGGTAGATTTTTTTGCCTTTTTTTTTTATTTATTTTTTTTTTTTTTATACATTGTTGTAAAATGTTTAAACTGTTTCTCCCCCCACACAGTGCAACCAATTTGCATGAAACCCGGTACTCCATATCTTCAATCCAAGATCTTTCAATGCTACGATGCAAAGTTGCTATTTTAAAAGACTGCGGCTGCAGTAAGCCCTTGAACTTTGTGGGTGTGGCCTCTTTTACTGTAACGAGTTCCAACTCTCGAGTGTAATGCCCAGTCGTCACCAAGTCTGAGTGTATTGCATATACCATCTCTGTCTCGACCCAACCTACTGTCAGTCTGTTACCACAGCCATAAGTGACGGGAGCTCTTTCTTCCTTAAACTGTAACTCTCAGGGGGCTTTTACAGGTGATGGTGGGATGAGATGAGCGGCCAGGCTCATCTCAGTTCTAGTACATCTCCGGTTGCCTGAGTTTGGGTTGAAAGTGCCTGTACCCAACACTTCTCTGTTGGCGAACTTCCCCCAAATTTGGTGTGGAAAAAATCTGGTCACTGCGCAAGAGATAATTGCTTTATTTAACACCATATCCGAAGTCTTCCTCTGCCGGAGCAATGGCACGTTATCTTGCGCCATGTTGATCGTAAATGGCATGTCGGCCTTCCAGGCCTTTGGACGGAATTAGTGATGCAGATTCCTGCACTCAAAGATTAATTGACAGAGATATTGCTTTTTGTCCCCCCGCCGCGTGGAGCGCGCGAAGCAGTGGGACATAGTATTCACGACCGTCCGTCCGTACGTCACGAATCCTTGTCAGCGAGATATCTCAAGAACGAATTGACGGATTTTCTTCAAATTTGATGTCAACATGTATTAGCGTAATACCCCAGCGCCAGTCGATTTTGGTGACCTTCGCGTCACTCTCAAGGTCACACCGGGAGATTGCTCATTTTGACACAATTTCACATTTTGTGGCGGGCGACAAGGACACGTTCGTGGCAAATACTTGTTATTTTCTCAGTTTACATGTTTTGGGTCATGATATCATCCGGTTTGTTCAATGTACTTGCCAAAATATTGGCATTTTTGCAGGTGTTCATCTCCAAAAACACAACCTACACTTCAGTCTTTCAATGAAGACTGCATGGATCAATCAAATCATTTTCCGGTTTTGACCTGATGAATTATTCAAGTTTGGGCAGAACTGTGCCTTTTTTAATCTAATTTGACTTAAAGACGCATTTCAGGCATAAAGCCCACCCACCAAAAACCGTTACCAGAAGCTATCTATCAGTGTATCGTTATTAAAATCATTGTCACTCAAGTGGATGAAGAAATTGACCCCAGGTACATCAGTTACCATCAGGAATTATATTCTTGGGACCTGGGGAAGCATATTTTCAATAGCCGCATGAATTTTTGCGGCATCGTAGTCATAAAATGGTGGATGACGTAGTAGCTATTGAACATTATTGTTCATCAGTGTGGATATCCCATTATTGCTGCCCTTCTCTTCATAGCTGCAGTTCTATGGTATTCTATGGTACGGCCGGGGCTTTAGTCTCAGACTTCAGCTCCATTATCGCTGTGCCTCTGTGCTCTGCTGGTGGTTGATGGCTGACGCAGGATTACCTTCCTGTTTCAGATGAGGACAGCTGGCTGCACGCTGGTCCCCCTGATAACCTGTACCTGGATCAGGGCTTCCAGCAGCTGCGGCCGGTGCTGAAGCTCACGCAGAGCGAGCAGGCGCTGGAGGAGGCCGACAGGAAGGCCCAGCTGGAGGGCAGAGCCCTGGAGGACTGGATCGATGAGAGCATCGGGGCATTCTGGGTAATGGGAGACATTTGCAGCACCCAGCTCTCGCCCTGCCCTTCCCTGGCCCCGTGCAACTCGTCCACCTGGAGCTCCCTCTCGCCCGACCCCAAATCTGAACTGGGGCCAGTCAGAAGCGACGGCCGCATCAGGTAGCCCTCCCGAAAATCCACCCCCCTCCCCAACCCCAGCAGAGCTGGCCTGGCGGGGGGGTCGGCCACGCAAAGCGAAGTTCCCTGGCAGGGTCGGGCGCACCAGGCCCGGCCCCCGGGAGAGTTCGGAGATCGGCTAGGGGCCTCAGGACCAGCCGCAGGGCCCGGGTCAGTACGGACCACAGCTGAGCCGGCAGCTGAGGCCACAAGAGGGCGCCAGAGAGGAGTTTTTGCACACGAGCATTCAGACTTTTCACTTCTCATCATTTGGACTTGTCATTCGCAAGTGTCATTGCTGTGTAGTTTTGTTTTGTTTTTTAAAACTAAACTCACAGTCCGAAGAACCAGCTTGCTCTGGATGGATGGAACACCAGGAAAAAAAAAAAAAAACAAGTGCTCGCAATTTTATTTTTGAACATTGTGAGAACGTTGTTAGGAACGTGATGGACATGGAAGTTGAAATTAACAGTGAGTTGTTAAAACTGGTCTAATTTATACATGTAGAACATAGCTGATGTAGAGGGTCAGTCAAACCCCACCCCTCCATTTTGATTTCCATCTTTGGGGCCTTTTAGTAAGTTGATGCTGGCAGAAGTGCACTTTACTGTACGAACGATTTGATGGGTCTTTGCCTTAGAAGCCCAGCTGCAGTCCGGCTTGAGGGACAGCCAGTGGTGCGTAAGAAATGAGCAAGTATATCCACAGCACATGGAAACGAAGTTAAAGGTATTTCTGTTTTTTTTTTGTTTTTTTTTTAGCCCATAGGCCCTTGCACCTTTGAGTTTACCGTCCACATTTGTAGTGCCAGTCGCTGCTTTTGTATCTGAGAATGTACCTGACTGAATCGCTATGGAATTGCTGGCTCCCGAGGTCTGGACAGTGATGTTATTGCCGTAGAAAATGTTTTTTTTTTTGACCAAGTTGTGATTCTGATGATGAATTAAGCTATATTTCCAATAATACGGCTGAGGTCCGGCTGCGACAGGCTGCGGGGCAGACACGGGATAGCGCATGCGTCCCAGGGTACGTCCTCAGTGTTTCCATATAACCGGCTGAACTACGCTACTCATCCGTTATTATTATGATTCACTGAGAATGGTAAATGCATATGTTGCTGCAGAAACCTCTGCCCTGCTCTGAACAGGGCAATAAATAGGCTACACATTGCTTCAAAGGTACTCATTTTGTCAACAAAATAAAGTGGGGAAAGCCCTTTTAAACTATAGGGATTTCCTTGTGCTATTCGTCTGCGCCGGAGCTGGAGTCGCTCCCTGGTCCGATCGGGAAAATCGCGCGGATGGAAACACTTCATATATAGACAATGATATGCGATTTTTGACGCACCCGTGTCTGCACCGGCGCCTGACTTCAGCCGTGTAAACGGAAGCATAGCTTTACTCTGGCCAATGATGCCATCTGAAGTGCGTGTAGTGTGGTAGGTCAAGGAACAGGTTTAACAAAACCCTAAAGCCGCTTTCGCACCGGATGCGAAACGGAATTTTTCACACGACCGATTACATTCAAAGTGAACGCAAAGGCGCAACGCGCGTATTCGCGTCTTTGCATTGACTTTGAATGTAATCTGTCGTGCGAAAAATTCGTTTCGCGTCCGGTGTGAAAGCAGCTTAAATGTTCAATGTTTACAAGCCTTTACTTTAGTTCGTGTGCTGTCTTCAGAAGTAGGCTAATTTTTATGCAAAATGTTAAGCAGTGACCTCAATTTGAAAACCATTATATCAAAAGCTGAAATAAGTGAAGACGATTCTTTCCCATGTCTGTTGCAGTACATTACAGTGTGTGAAGTCCCTCAAATTGATGCAAAAGTTTGCCTTTTTCTCGTCCTGTGAAAGTTTACCGCGTCGCTGTGTGATCTAATGAAGCTGTTCCCGGTCAGCGATCCTTTGCACATGTGTAAATCTTTTTTGAGCCAGTTTTCAGCATGGAATAAAGTGACCTTTTTAAAATGGGATTTGTTTCATTGCAGTGACATCGCATCCACAGAAAAAATCCACAAGTATTTCTTAGTGGAACAGTGTTTTCAGAAAGTACGTTACCTATTAAAGGGGAAACGCTAAGGTTCTGGTTTGACACGCAGCGTCGCTTGATTTTGTGTCGTTGCCGCCTGCCGCAGATTAGAGCAGGGGATTATGTTATAGAACTCGTCAAGATTAGTGGGGGCAATTTTTTCATAAATTGCTTAACTTCCGTGAATTAAATTGTGTGTCTGTTACTGGTGACATGGCTTCGTTTAGAAGTGGGATTCTGTGGTGGAGGGGAATATTGATGATGATGATGATGATGTTAAACATGTTCTATTTATTTATTTATTATTCCCGCCAACACGAAGTGGGAGGGGGATATAGGTTTGACCTCCGTCCGTCCGAGAGAAAGGGGACAACTTTTCTCAAAAACTATTACAGATGGGACAACCTAATTTGGTGTGTAGCTTTAGACCATAAAGGCCTCGATGGAGTTCGAAAATAAGAAGCACACGATTGGCGGGGGATGTTGTTGACCATGTCGACTTGTTTTTATTCTATTTTTATTTGAACAGACCCCAGTAAGCTGCACATCGATGTAAGGTTGAGATTATAAATTGTGCCCCAGCTCTGTGGTCCTGTAGGGTAGTACTGGCAGTGTCCTCATGCTCATAGTCAGTGCAGTCTCAGTCTTTGGTTGACCTATGTGATATTGAATCTATAAACAACTGTGGTTTTCAGTGCACTTTGTGTTTAATTTGAATTAATGTGCTTTCATCTGAAAATGAAATCCTGGAGAACTGCTGTCTGCTTTTTCTTTTTTTTTTTTGATGTGTTCTGGCAAAATGGTGGTTCAAGAGAGTCATTGACGGCCTAAATTGTCTGCACACCTTCCATCTATGGCCTAAACTGACTGTGGCTTAAAAGTACGTCACAAAAGCCTGAGGAGCCTGTGTGGAGGTGGAGTTCCCTGCAGCGCGTGAAAAATTACCTGGAGGTTCTTACGAGGAGTAGTATTTTCTGCTGTCACTAGAGGGCACTGTGTGAACATGTTTCTCAGTAGTCGTATGGGCTTGGCGAGTCAAATTACAGCGGTCTCATAACTTTATTTTTTCCTCAAATAATGCCGGGATTGGGATAAATTTGACTTTAGTAGGCTGAGTATTTGTGATTCTTATGTTGACTTTGACATGGTAGATCTCGACAAAAATGGTTGGTGACTATCTCCCTGCAAATTTTCATGTAATCCCTTGTAAATTCAAACACACATCATGGCTGGAGTTGGAACACACATTTTCAAGGGGTTGAGAACTTTCTTAAGCAAAGAAGACAGTCCTTCAGCGTTTCTGTAACCTTAAACATCGACTAGGACCTCCTTGGTATGACTCCATGCAAAGAATACTCCCCCACCAATCAAATTGTGCATTACTGATGTACAGGTAAGCAGAATGATTCAAACTGGGAAGAACTTCCATACAGTTTTATTTCTTATAGTTCCACAAAAATTAGGCATGTTTGGACATGTACTGGCAAAACATATAAATGCTAAGTTATCTGATTGTTACTATGGGCAAAAAATATATAGTGAGCAAAACTCTTGCCATGATATGTAAACAAATCACCATGAAATGTCTGTTATGTACCTTCAAATCTGTGCCTGGCTTTTGCGTTCGGCCAGACAAGACCCAGGCTGTGATTGAATAGTCTTTTTTGAGAGAGAAATTCCTAATTCCTGGAAAATGGCCTGGATGTATTTAAGGGGCAGCCGTGAGAACTGTGTTCGTTTTTTTAAGATTGTGAGGAAAGGTGCTTCAGGGCTTCCTAACATATCCCCTTTACATAAGCTACACTGAACCATCCTTCTCGAGAAGAAAGAAGATAAGGCCATCCTGCAGTTCCTCGTGGGGGAAATTTTAAAGCGAAGACCATGCATCAAGATAACAAATGAAGATGATGAGCAAGAGACACATAATCACGTCGCCTCGTGTGAAGGCATTTGGATTTTCTAACCTGCATGGTGTCGTCTGATTCCCTTTTACGCCTGTCCTTTTACCTCTTGACGTTTCCCCTCAAGTTTAAGGAAAAGTAGTTAGGAATTGATGATAGGACATTTTTTTTGATTATTCAAAGGCACCTCCAGTTTTTTCAAATGGCGGCCTCCCACGAGGGTATGAGTCGCCACGGAGTTTGTCAGAGTGACGGCCAGTAGTTATGATTGGTAGCGTTCGTGCATTTCTTTTTTGCATTATCGATATCCACTGAGGGTGTGCCCTGCCACACTCCAATTTGAGCACCCTTGGTTCAGGATTTGTCCAAAATAAATTTGAGTGGATCATCTCCAGAATTCTAAAGGCATTTCAAGTGTCACTGCTCATGAGAAAATTTTGACTTGGCGCTCAGAAGTCGATTGTAGTACGGTGAGTCATCAGGAGTTTGCAAGCTAAAGTTAATGCTAATGGCTCATGTTCGGCATTTTTTAGCAGCCACTACAACCCCACTTCAGGGAAAAAAGTTAACATGAGTGGCGAGAACAGGCCACTCAGCCCAACTAGACTTGCCATTTCCCTATCGCTAAAGTGAACCTAGCACTTCAAATACTCGAGGACTAAGTGTTATCTGGCTCTAAATCAAGCCTGATATTTAAAACTCCCAGAGGTTCAGCCTCCACAGTATGACCAGGCAATTTATTCCACGCTAGGATTGCTCTCTGCATGAAAAAAAATATTACCTAACATCAGTGCTAAATTTACCCTAATGAACTTCCATTTGTGACCCTGAGTTCTGCTAAATTAACTTGGGCTAAGTAATCCTGCACAGTCAACTTTGTTAATCCCTTTAGCATATTTAAAGACCTCAATCAGATCACCCTGAAGTCTTGTTTTACTAACACTGAAACGAATAAGAATCTTTAGCCCCCCCTCATCGCTTTCTTGAAGTATGAACCCCATAGCTGCATACAATATTTTAAGTACGGTCTGACAAATGTGTTGTAACTGCGATCGCACAGTGGCTAAATCCTCCCTTACAAAAAAGAAGTTCGTTTTTTTCAAGTGAACTTAAATAAATGTCAAGTATATTTTCCAAGTATATTTAGTGTAGCAAATGTACTTGTGCCAATATAGTAGAAGCATACTTGTAAGTGTACTTATTAAATACTTCTTGGGACTAAATTGGCCCACTTTAAGTTTCTAAAAGTATACTTTTAAGTATACTTACAGTTTAAGTAAAGTAAACTGATAGTACACATCTCGTTTACCCCCTTATGCATAAATTATGATAAACTCCGTCAGGATTTTTTACTAATATGCAGTAGTGCCCAAAATTTCAGGCATATATCGAGAAACTACACGTTTAAACAGCTGTAGACTGTAGTGACCTACATGCATGAAAGGGTTACATCTAAGTTTTATTCTATCCTGCAAGTACACTATAAGTGAACTTTTAAGTACACTGTGAGTTAACTAGTTGTATACTTCGAGCATACTTTTCAGTTTAAGAAAGTAATCATTTAAGTATACAGCAAATAAACTTCCAGATTTACGGCTAGTTTATTAGTTATATACTTCTTGTAAACTTTTCAGTTCATGAACGTATACTGCTAGTAAACTTTAAGAGTGTCATAGGATCCTTAATGATCCCAGTGAGTCAGGACTTCAGCTTAGCGTCTCATTCGAAAGATAGCATCCTTGTCATTGCAGATTATCCTATCAGAGAGCAGATCATAACCTATTGGCCCAACAACACTTCTTCCAGCAGCAACTTGGTTTTCCCAGGTGGTCTTCCATCCAAGTACTATCCAAGCCCACAGCTGCTTAGCTACAACCACGCCGCTAGTGCAGATCAACGAGCACTATGGCTGCCAGTTATAAAGTTATGATGATAATGATATATATACTGTATATATATCAGGCCAGACAACACTGGAGTCTCCAGTCTTCTTAACTTCATGTATGAAAGTACTGTTCACATTTATCTTTGAATTTGCGCTTAATGATTGGCTAGATTTAATTAGTATCTCAACTAAAACACAGCAATGTTTGGCACAGGTACGATATCTTGGGCTTTGATGCTCACACTTGTTTAAAATGATTAAATAATTTATTAAACAGAATGTACCGTCTTTCAAGTATACAGCACTGCTGCATCTTTTCTTTAGTCGGTCTTATTTTTAACTGTGATACAGAACTCTGTGTACTCATTTGGAATATTTCATCAGCCTTTGCTTGAGTTCTTCAGCCTACTGGTCAGGCTGAAGGCTTTGTTAATTAATATTTTATTCATATTTCTGGTCCCATATGAGAGAAAGAGGCAGTTCTTTGTATACATGTGCTATTTACTCTGCTATGCTACCCCGAAGCTGACTTGTTTCTGCAAACTTACATGTGGAATATGTAATAGTAAAAACTGAGTAAAACTATGCTGCAGTATACTTCAAAGCAGCCAATATGTATGGTAAAAAATATTTTAATTACTTATTCTTTTGTTAGTAGCCTAACTGCAAGCCAAGTTTACTTTAACAGCATGAATATTTTAATACTTTATTATACTTTTCTTGAGTATATCTCAATCAAAAGTTTAGGTACATGTATAAGCCAAATAGACTTTTCTGAGTACTTTTCAGTATAAGCCAGTGGTTCTCAAGTTCGGTCCTGGCGCCCCCTTGTGTATGCTGGTTTTTGTTCTAACTACAATTGTAATTCTAGGATTTTAAAAAGCTGTTACTTTATCTAAATTAGCAGCATTCCATGTTTTGAGCAGTTATTTACCATCTTAAGTCAGATTTGGATGGACATATCCATTCTGCTATGAAAAATAAAAACCCTTGAACATATTGTGCTTAATTTTCAATATTGCTAGGATTTTCAGGTGAAAACATTTTTACACAGATCAAATTAGACTCTGAGAAAATCAATAAGCTCCAAATTAGGTTTCTGACTACAGGTGTTTTGAGTTTTTCCCAAATAACCTGCCTGAACCAAATAAAATCAACAGGAAACACAACAGGTGTGACTCCATTGTTTGCCAAGTAAATTGTCGGGTTTTGCCACCATGTGTCAAGAGTTTCACCAATGAGGAACCTTTTCATTATTTATGTTGATTAAATGTTTGGTTAAATTGTTTCCCTCTGCCAATATTTACAATATATCTCAATGTGGATATTTGCATAAATGCACCTAATTAAAACAAATCATCAGCTTGTTAAAATCTAAAGATTGCAAGTTGGAACAAAAACCAGCATACACAGGGGGGCCCCAGGACCGGACTTGAGAACCACTGGTATAAGCTAAGTATACTTAAAGGGGAACTCAGGTCTAAATGTTAATGCTGTTTTATACAAACATACTTCGTAAATAAATATTGTAAAATACAAAAATGTGGATTTTTTTTTTCAAAGACCAGATAAATGAGGTGTTATTCCCCCTAATTAGTTGTTTTCTGCTTCAACGGTTGCCTGATAATGACCTAACATCGCCCGAGAATGACGAATCCTCGCCCTTCGCCCAGAGGTAAGCACTGTCATTGTGTTGGATAGTGTGATTGTCCTAGTCCATTATTTTATGACAAAAGATCATTCAATATGGCCCATTGGCTAGTTGTAGGAGATGATGTTAAGTACTTTCTGAAATACGCATGTTGTGATTCTGCCTGTTTGCCATGTCTCTACCCTGCTTTGCCATGTCGCTGTTCTGCTTTGCCATGCCCAGGATCTGTTTGCCATGTTTATATTTGGATTTTTGCTAGGTCTGACTATTCTTTTTAATGTGTATTGTGATTTGGTTAGTTTGATTCTTTCATGCATTGCCTTAGTTTAGTTTTTCTATGTTTTACTTTTTACCATAGTTTATTCCGGTCCATGTTATACTTTTCTACCATGCATTGCACTTTGTCTCCCCCTGTCTGGTCTCTTGTCTGGTTATTGCTCACAGCCTCGGTATTGCGTGCCACTCTTCAGGTGATTTAATGGCTTCTGGATTTCAGCCTTCCTTCCAATCTCATTTACTTTCTTCATCTTGCTTTTCTAATTACTAACCCATACAAACAGTTTGTTATTTTACTAGAGTTACTAACACAAACTAACATTGTATATAATACTAACTTACTAACGAGCACTAAGGGATTGTATAGCTGCACTTACTAATTGATTAACAAGCTCTCAGCACTCGCCCTGTTCTAGTTTCCACCCCTTGTCTTTCCCTAACCTTCTCTGCTGCATTTCTGTGGATTCTCCGCAATTGCTTGCGCTGTCCTTTCTCTCATTATCTGTACACGTTAGAACTCCTTGACCGGAGCCGTATGCTCGTCTATTTTGTCTCGTGATCCCTGTCCGCGTTTTGGCTTTTGCCTATTTTATGTGATTAGGTTCTCCCTCTTGTTCCCTCCTCTGTAATTAGTCTCATTTCTAGCACCTGTGTCCTGAGTAGCATGTGATTCCCCTGGAGTGTATATTAGGAGTCTTTTCACAGCACTTCCCCGTCAGATCGTTTCTCTCAGTTTACTTGTGCCACGTTTCTCTCAGTGATTCCTTTCTGACTGGACCGTCCGACTTTTCGATTTTTGGCTTTGTGATTTTGGATTTATTGTTGCATCTGTGTTTTTGACCCTTTTCTGCCCGACTACGAATTCTATGATTGCTGCCCTGTTTACACTTTGGATTACGCCCACTGGATCTTGGCTTTTGCTTCTCTGACATACCTGTGCCTGTGTACCAAACCTATTTTTGCCCGACCACGAGTACTGTGATCGCTGCCCTGGTTTTCGACTCTGTTTTTGCCCAACTGGATTGTGATTTTTGGATACTGGACTTTGTACTTTTGCCTTCTGCCCTGCGGGGGTTTTCCCCCTTAATCAATGAAATCACATCTACTGCATTGCTTGGTTCTTGCGACTGTTCCTGAGTGTATCATCACATCATGAGGATAAGTTTTTAACTCTCCAAGAAACAGCAAAACTAACAGTAGAATAATCACGAGCACAAGTGGCTCCATTTCCTCTACATTGCAAATTCTGTCGGGGTCATTACAAAGCACTAAATCCAAAATGACAGTCTATCTTGTAGGTTTGCTAATATGGTGCACCAAAAAATAGTCGTTTATAACATCGAGAAATTCTTCCTCACTTTCACCCTGTCCTTTCACCATTTCCCGATCGACGGCGTGGTATTTGAAGTCACTCATAATATCAGTCCCATATTTACATAAAGCCATGCTCAGCGGTCTAAAATTAGGTTAAATCACTCCTGACCATACAACTGAATTACAACGTACAACAAAGCCAATTTTTCATGAAAATAATCACGCTCACGAAATTAGTTCCCCTTTGCATTACCACAGAGCAAGGCATTACAATAAATTGTTAGTTGTGGGTTATTATAAATAGTATAGATAATATCTCATTTCCTGCATAAAGTTTTGGCTTAATAGCCATTAGGGGGTTCAATGAGTCCCCTGAACAATGCAAATTGCACCTGCAGCTCAGTGAAAGCAACGGTAGCTCTGACAAACAGTTATCGAAATGCAAAGCATTTGACATCCATAATTCAGGCAATGGCACCTTGTTTTCTGTAGTAGTCTACCAGTTGGTTCTCTTGGCTTATAAGTGATGCACTTCTCATTTGTGGTCCAAACCTTATGTTCCAGTCAGAGTTATTTTATTGATTTTTAAACTTTATTTTCAAGCCAATTGGGTCATGCCACAGCATTTCGGTTGGATTCAAGTCAAGACGTTTGTTAGGCCACTCCAAAACCTTCATTTCGTTTTTGAGCCATTCAGAGGTGAACTTGCTTGTGTGCTTCAGATCAATGTCCTGCTGCGTAAACCAGCTGCGCTTGAGCTTTAGGTCACAAGCTCATGGCCGAATATGCTCCTTCAAGATTTTCTGGTAGAGAGCAGAATCCATGGTTCAATCAGTTGTGGCTAGTCGCCCAGGTCCTGAAGCAGCAAAGCAGCCCCAGACCATCACATTACCATCACTGTATTTGACCGCTGGTGTGCTTTTATTGTGGAATGCTGTGTTAGCTTTATGCCAGATGTAACAGCACCCATGTCTTCCAAAGAGTTCCTCTGTTAACCCATTAATCTACAGAATATTATTCCAAACGTCTTGGTGGTCATCAAGATGTTATTTGGTAAATGTGAGACAAGCTTTTGTGTTCTTTTTGGTCAGCAGTGATTTTTTCCAGACCACTCTCCCATGGATACCATTTTTGCCCGGTATTTTTCTTATTGTGGAGTTGTGAACACTGACCTTTACTGAGGCAAAGGAGGCCTGTAGTTCTTTAGATCAGCAGTTCCCAAATTCGGCCCGAGGGACCCACTGTGTGCGCTGATTTTCTTTCCAACCACACTTACGATCCCAGATTGAACAAGCTGTTGATATTTTTATTAATTGCTTTTGTTTTATGATGTTTTATCCTCCTAAGCCTCTTTGACAAAAATGGCTCTGCATCCCATGATGCTTAAAAGCCCAACGTTTTTATTGCGTCTATTTCTTGACATTCCCAGCAAGGAAGCCAAGCCAAGGTAGCAATAAGTTTCAAATGATCAAATTCAAGACTGTGGTGAATCAATAAGCTGCTAACTCAACTTCTCAAGTTCTTTCCTAATGGTTTTCTTAAAACTAATCACAAAATTAACACTGAGGAGGTTTGACTCATCATAAGTTGCTTTGTCTTAAAACTTTTAATCACCTTATACATGGATAAGTTTTTGTGACCACGAGTCCAAAGTTTCAACAATTGAAACTCATTAGTCTCTTCAGTTTCAAGAGTAACAATTTTTTTCTCTTTTTATGGAATAAAGTAATTTGTAACATGGTACAGTTTTGATTTGCAGCTCTCCAGCTCCTCTTCAGCAATAGCACAAATAGCCATTTCTGACATAATGTGGCTTCACAATTTTGTAAATGATCCACATGCGCGTGGGTAGCGCAGTTCAGAAAATTCGTAACTCACTCAAATTCTGGGAGTGCAATTGTGGCTGGAACCAAACCCAGCAGACACAGTGGGTCCCCAGGACCGAGTTTGGGAACCCCTGCTTTAGATGTTAATTTGCTTTCTTCTGTCACCTCCTGGATGAGTCATCAATGAGCTCCAGTAGGAATTTTGGTAGGCTGGCCACCCCTGATTGCTAAGTATTTCTATTTGTGGGCAATGGCTCTCACTGTGGTTTGCTGGAGTCCCAGAGCCATAGAAATGGCTTTCTGACCTTTTCCCTATTAATAGGTATCAAAGACTTTGTTTCTCATCTGTTCTCGAATTTTTCTTTAGATTGCGGCATTATGCGCTGCTTTTTGCCTACCTCATATTTGCAGACAGTTTAATTTAAATTATATTTACATTCAACTTGTCAAAGAATAATCATGCAAGGATGTGTTTAGTGAAACTGAACCCAATAATGAATCACATTTGTTTAATTGGTTGATTTACTCACTACGGGGGAAATAATTTTTTCCCCCACACGGGGCCAGGAGGGTTGGATAGCTGTTCTCCTTCACAAAATGGAATCAGCATTTAAAAACTTCATTTTCCGTTTACTACAGTTATCTATGTCTAATATTAAAATGTGTTTAAAAGTCTGAAACATAATAGCGTAAAAAATATGCAAACATAGAAGAAATTAGGAAAGGGCCAATACGGTTTAACAGCACAGTACATCAGCTATGCATTAGTCTCATGGCTTGCTGTTACGGATATTGCTTTGCCAGTAATAGCTCAACAGCAGAAAAAAGTTCAAAACATCTCTGTCAGTTGGACTTACTGAGTCCGAAAAGCCCAGAGCAGCCTGACATATGTTACCTGTCATAACTTTATTGTGATTCATTTCTGTAATAAATAAAACATAGGGACAAATAGATCGAATATCTCAGATCTACTTCATTCTACTTCACTCAAACAGATGAAAAAAAATTATAAACTGGCTTTGCTATTTATCTCCAGCAGATAATGCAAGGCCATCAGAATCAAATTGCCCATATTCTGAGAGACACAAAATGTATCTCCGTAAATGCAGCATTTCTATTGATTGATTGTGGTAAACCGATGCAAGCAATCCCCTGGTGTGTTGAGAGAAGCACGATATATGGACGCTGTGTTGATTGTACGGCTTGGGAAACTGAAGAAAAAAAAATCCCTTCCGCCTCCGCTGTTCTGGACTCGGTTTCTCAAGATACTGGGCAGTGTAAAACATGATTATGTAATTCGTCAATGCGTCGAATCAGTTTCATTCATGAAGACGCTGAGAGAACTATGCTGATTTGTCAATATTGCAAAGATCAATGAACTAAAAATAACATTAACGAATGAAAATGACTAAATTTAGGCTATGTGTCACAAAATAGATTTGCCATTTCAAATCCAGAAATGTGTAGGCTGCAGGCAGGCAACTTGTGTGTTGAACGAGAGTGGACCCTTGCTATGGCACTGAATGATATAAATGAAACTGTTTACGAAATGAATCAAATTCAGAGTAAATTGCTGTAATTTATACCATAGGCCTACTAATCAGTCGGCACCATATTTTCTCCAAGTACAAGGCTATATCTATTAAAAATAAAAATGAGTTTCAGACAATCCCCTGTGGTCAGGGACATGCGGTACTCTGTAACAGAGAGGTGATGCTCCCTGCTAAGCGCTCTCCAGAGTTCTGAAGTTGATTCTGGGACTGACGTTGTAGCTTGGACGGGACTTGACTGCCCTTGCAGTGGAAATATGTATTTTTTAAATAAAATATTCAGTGTATTCCATGGAAATGAGCTCCGGTAGTTCGCACTCTTACTGCCTAGAGCAACCGTCAACAGAAGTGAGACAACGAAAAAGAGGGAGGGTGAGAGAGAGAGAGAGAGAGAGAGAGAGAGAGAGAGAGAGAGATACTATCATCTTGTGTTTTAATTGGGCTGCTCCTTGCGCTGTCTGCGAGATTTCATCTGAACTAGCAACTCAGAGCTATGGAGACGACCACTGAGCATCCAACTGCTGTGCTCAGGGACGGGGTTTATCCCGACAGTGGGAATGAGTGCTCTGCAATGGACACTGACGCAGATGATGGACAGTCCACTCTCACCTCCACGTTTTCTTACGATGAGGAGTTCATGCATAAGGTGATTTTTTAAATTACTAAAAATAGATTATGTTGCGTGGCCAACAAAATGGCAATTTTACACCACATTAATGTGAAAGTAAACATTGCACTAACTTAGCGACATAGCCTGTACCTTGAGAGGCGTATTTGCTCCATTTTATTTTCATTTTTTGAATAATTAATAATCTTCTCATCAGTTTTACAATGATGAAATCCAGAATTCGGTTATGAAATGTTAACATGGGGGAGGTTAGGCGGACGCATGTGCGTCCAAATCGATGGAATAGAGACTCCAGTAAAACTTAAAAATCGAGTAGTTTTTTGAGCTTGGGGAAACGTTTGGCATGCAGTGCCATCAAGACAACTGGATCATTTAAGTTATAACGCTGCAAGACACCCTTTAATACGTTAACTCTTATTTTTGATACCTTCAATTCGCGAAACGAACTGTCAATTTCCCCTATGTATGTGCTAACTTTTTATATGACGCTTAGTTCCAGTTGCGGTGGCCGAGGTAGATCTGTCGTTTTTGTATGAGACCTATCCTTGCGCGATTGATAGTTGCCGCTTTTCAGGAGTTACATGAGTTTAATGAACATCAGGGTGTCCCACATCTCACCGTGCAGCATGCGAATACTTACCTATATTGCGGTGACACATTGGCCTCTGCACTTCAGAAAGTGCGCAAAGTGTTGTCTCTGTGCAATTCTGGGCGAGATGTGCGTTATCATTATTCGATTCCATTCGCTTACTTTCAGAGGGTGCGCAAGATCGTCGCTTTGATGCTCAGTTTTCACGCATTCGTGTATTATTTTACATATAAGCTTTGGGGAAATGTTTGCCCATCGGTCATAACTTGATTATACATCTCGGTTTACCTTGAATACTCAATCGATATTCGATTGCAGCTTATTCTAGCATTTAATAAAGACCATTCAGCTGACTTCAGACAAGTTAGTTTTCTTTATGACTTTACACGTGACCATGCAGTGAAAAGTACTCGACGATCTTGTATTATGTATTTGAGGCATTTTAAAATGGTTTAAACAAATTCTGACGGATGTGACTGTCTGCTTGACGGACTTGGGGAGGGTTTATGCCCTACTTATAAAGACATCAGTAGGCTATATGCGACATACATAAATGTATCATCGCATGCTCGCATGCTTAGGTAGAAAACAGTGTTAGTTGGTTGTCTCTTAATTGTAAATGTAGCCGGAGTAAAATATACTGGTCGCAAAAAGTAGGGGATACTGGGGAAAGACAAATGACTCTGAAAATATATTTATTTAAAATTTCGAAACTATGTTATTGGCGAGAAATTCAAGATGAAGTTCATGAGACTTTATCATCACTTAAGTTGCTGAGAATTTTTCTGGAGGTACAAAATGTCACATGGGGTGGTACCCTAAAAGTCACATTGTGATCAGTAATGAGTTAGTCCGGCATTAGCGTCCAAACAAGCATCACTCCGATGTCGTATGCTCCTAATGAGACAACCAATGTCAGCTTGAGGAATTCTCTGCCACTCCTGGGGCACGGAACCCAGCTGTACCAAGTCCTGACAGGGTGGGCGCAGCCATTGTACACATCGTCCCAGCATATCCCATATGTGTTCTATGAAGGAGAGGTCAGGAGACATCGCAGGCCAGTGCAAGGTTTGGATTTGGTGCCTTTGGAGATGGTCAAGGATGACACGTGCACAATGAGCTCGAGCATTATCATTTTGGTCGATGAATCCAGCTCCATGACGGAGCGTAAACAGAAGCACATGTGTAGTGATGATGTCATGGTAGTACGCCCCTGTGACTCCCCCATGGCAGATGTGGAGGTCAGTCTTGCCTGTAATTGTGACTCCGCCCCACAGTATTACTGATCCTCTCCCATACCGATCATGTGGATTTACAGCGGCTTGCTGATGACGTTCACCTGGGCCACGCCAAACACGATGACCAGCGTCGTGAACCGTGACTCATTCCTGTACATTACATCTGACCATTGGGCACTGATGCTGTTCGCACCGCTGTCTCCTTGTCTGCCGCTGACGATCGGAGAGGGGTGACGGGATATATGGCTGTCTGGCTCGCAGGTTGGCCGGATGCAGATGGTTTTGTACGATTTGTGTTTAGATGAAGTTTCCCGTAGCCTGTAGATGCACTTGTTGCCGCGTTTTCGCATTCAGTCACTCGGCAGGACTCTATTGACGATCTGGTGGTCATCTCGCCTGATTGTGTATCTTGGACACCCTCTTCAAGGTCTGTCCTGGACTCTATCGATGGCAACATGCAGACATGCAGTTGTCTGGCTGTGTTAGCCTGGGTTCTTCCTTTGGGCTGCAATATTTCTTCTTCCCAGAGTCTTCTCAGCATGAAAAGTGGTGAGTTGATGGATGAGTGTGGTTCTAGGCTTGCTTTCAAACCCATATGTGCGCACATAAACCATGTGCATGACAGCACATGCTCGCTTAAGGCATGATGTTACTGTTTACATGCACACCCTGGTGCGTTTGGGCACCCTGTTTCTGCAAACTTTGAAAGCTAGCAGTTTATGGGGTATGTATTGAAATGCGCCAATGGTTATCCACAAACATACTCAAAATTTCACAAACATCTAAATTCAGGTGCTTTCCACAGTCAGTCGAAGTAGACAATCCCCTTCTTTTGAGCAGTATAGCCACACTGGCCTTGTCTTCACAGACTTTTCAGTGCTTCTAAGATGAGCTGCATACGCTGTCTGGCTTTTTTGCCATGAAATTAGCACAGCTCTGTGATCTCTCATCTGATCACTGGGCCTGATATACTGGAACAGTTCTTATAATCTAATCCATTGAAGCAAGACCCAGAAGGATTAATTTTAATTGTTTTCTGGAGTCAAAAACAATGAAACAATGACCTATTAAGGAGTTGGTATTACATTTGATGTTACTCAGAATGAAAGGGAACCCCTTCGCACAGTTCTTCAGAACTGTCATTGTGTTATATACATGCTTTCGGCGCAATTATCTGAGTGCAAGAAATTGATTCTTGGAGTCCTGCAAATCGATGTTGAAAAGAAACGCGTCATATCTTTCCAGTTGTAATTTATTTTCTGCTCTGATTCAAGTGAAGAGATTAAAGGCAAAGCAAAATTCTCTCAGTCATAGCAGATTTTAACATTTAGGTGTCAAATATATGTAAGTAAGCGTGAATGTGATTGCGAGAGCGCGGCTGTTTCAGCTGTGACCTTCTGAGTAAAACCAATCTGGTCCCTCCTTTCACATTGCACTGTGAAGAAACAATCGTGGGAAATTCTTTGATATGTGGGAGTATCCTGCATTAAATGTCTAATGAATGATCGCGAGGATTTAGCGGAGTGAAGCGTAGCACTGTTTCTGATTAATTTCTCTCTGAATACCCCAATCTCTCTCCGCTTCTACCTTAACATTGCGAAGAATTTATTTATTGCCGTGTTAATTTCTGGAACCAATTTCTTGATTCAGTTGCTAAGGTTATTATAACATTATGCACTCACACTTGGCTCAGAAAACAAATCTAGAAATCATCAGGCAGGTAAACCTAAAGCATTTGTTCATTCTCAAACCATATAAGCTTTTATGGTCTCTATAAACGGTAAGGCATTTCCCACGTGAAGCTTTATCCACTTAAAATTAATGTCTCATAATGAGAGGAGACAGACGGCTGAAGTATGACCGTATGCTTTTGAGTGCAGAGGACAGTCTTGGGAACTTTGTCGGCTCTGAAACCAGCGTAGGAGAACATTAAACCTAAGCACAGAGGTGATGGAGCTGGACAGCAGGTCTGCAAATCTGACCAGCTTACTTCTGTGGCAGAAAATCTACAGGTACGGAGAAAGTTTAAGAGAGCCAATTTCAGAGACACAGATCCAGTCTCATCCCAGATCCAAATTCAGTTTTCAATGTTGAGTCAATGTGTTCCAGGACTCGACTTCATCAGACAAGGCCTCATGTTTCGAAGCAAGAGGAGACTTTGGTACGGTTTACTTTGTGGTATTTTATGGTGACGGCAAAGGGAAAATAACAAAAACCGTACTACGTCGTCTGCTAATTTGCATGTTCCTCTCGCTGTGACAGGGAGAGCTCCGGAACAGGGATCAGATAAGGCCCTCGTTCCCGTTTCCGCTCCGCTGTGAATGAGAGCAGGAGGTAGCGAGAGCCTCACACTAGCCTGTACCCTGCCACTGTATTTCAATCTGAGGCCGAATCTTCACCTGCTGCTCAGCGAGACGCCTTATTAAGAGCTGCAGAAAACACCCCCGCAGAATCCATTTTTAAACTCGCCGAATCGCCACGTCACCTCGTGATGTTCTGCCAAAATAAGGGTCAGGAAATTTCACTTCCATTCAGATGCCGCAATCTGTGGCAACCATTTGGCCCCAAAAAAAGAGACCGCATTTCAATAACTGTTTTTTTAGATCCTTTGCTTCTTCTAGAATTTTTATTATCTTCAGTGTATTCAGAGTCAAGCACATATTTACACATTCAAACGTCCTGATATAGAAATGGTTTTGCTATAAGCCATGGCTATTGTAGCAGACAGTTAAATTGTAAAATAGGAATGTCTGCACATATTCAAGCTTCATATTAGATTCATAATTGGCTGAACAAGACATGGAGATTTGTTATCAATTTAATGTGAGCTTGAGCTGTTTGAAACTCAGTTCTACTGCATGAAACAGATGGACTGGAGAGTGGGCCGAGGATGGTGGGGGTTCTGCACGCTACACCGAGTCGTAACATTTTAGTGCTGGCTGATTATTTTCATGTAATCCTAATCAAATTGTTATGTGAGTTTAAGTGATGTAAATAAGGTCTGATGTTCTGCCAAACAGCTGGTATAGAATGGCAGTGTGTCTGCGTGGGTGGGTTAGAAATAAATTGGTCAGAAATTACTGGCCACTGGAAAGCAGGGTAAAGCCGTGTGAGCTCTGGGGGGTGGGGTGCTGGCGTGGGGGAGGGGAAGGCAGGCAGAGCATGAAACGGAACAGACCTCCAGTGACTCGAGCCTTGGAGCAGAATACAGACAACATCAACCTTGTGTTACGTGCAGTGGAGCGGGAACCAGGCGCAGATTCACAAAAGAAGCTGCTCGGGCACTTTTGATGATGACATTTAGCCGCAAGTGGCACAAACTGAAATGAATAACTCAAACAGGCACTGGGCAGTGGAGCTGCCAGAAACAGGCTGAGTCTGGCGACAGGCGAACAGGATAAACAGGGAGAGACAAGCCATGGTCACAGACTGGTCCCAGGTCAGTCCCAGGAAGGCAATCTGGCCTTATGAAAAATGACCACAAAATACTACAGTAAAAATACTATAGTTTTTACCCCTCAGCCCTCAAGGCTGACGGGGTATTGCTATCCTTTGTGCGGTTGGGCGGGCGGACAGGCGTCTCCAAAAACTTCGACATCGGGCTGAGGGGTATTCCGTGCAATGCACTCCTATTTTCTATAGTAACTTTGGTTTTTTTGTGGAATTACTATAGATATACTATAGTAACTCTGTAGTTTACTTTAGTGACACTAAACTAAACCACAAAAGTCAAACTCAGCCATAGTAAACTATAGCGATGATATTCAGTTACCATAGTATATTTTCGACACTGTCGTAAAGTGTAGTTTACAATAGTTTACATCAAGTTTACTGTAGTAAACTATAGTTAACCCTTTATGCGCCAAATAAATTTGTAAGGAATTAAAAATGGAATTATCCGGAGATGTTGAAAACCTGTCATGTGTCAACTTGTTCAGAGGAGCTCCCCTGCGGTGGCTCTTTTAAACAAGTTGCCGCATGATAGGTTTTCAATAGCACCTGGTTTTGATAACTTACACCATTGGTCAACAATAGTTGCCTATGGCGCTCAAATGGTTAACTATTGTAAATTTTTATAAGGGTGGGGGCACAGGATACACTGGAGGAGCTGGAGGACTCACCACTCTGACGCTGGTCGGCACAGGGATAAATCCCTTGGTTTCTGAGCAGAGTTTTACCGAAGAAGGAAAATTTAAAGCTCTTGGCGGAGCTGGCTTAGAACATGATGAAATGAAGAGAAACAATCCAGCAAGGAAAGAATATGGACCAAGATCTTAAATGCATGTGACCACAGTTAACAATAGGAAACGTGAGAGGGGGAAAAACTAAGAGAAGGGTGATGTACAAGACAATAGTTACCTCCTCCAAGGAGGTCATGTTTTTGCCTGAGTTTGTTTGTTTGTTTGTTTGTTTGTTTGTCTGTCTGTTTGTTTGTTTGTCTGTTGGTTTCAAAAATAACTCAAAAAGTTATGGACAGATTTTGATGAAATTTTCAGGGATTGTACAGATTGGTATAAGGAAGAAATGATTAGATTTTGGAAGTGATCCGAATCTCCGTCTGGATCCAGGAATTTTTTAAAGGATTCTTTAACATTGGGAGATAGGGCCATTTTCGACATTTATGCATATAACTCCACCAAGAAAGGTCAGGGCATTTGGAAAAAAAAAATACAGGACAAGTTTCGAACATGTTCCACAATATATCAAAGACTGATCCTGAAAATGGAACAATTCCAGATACTATGATACTACCATCCAGAATACGAAAGTAGGGGACCTTCGGAATTTTCATTATAGGAAGAGAACAAATGAAGCTACAAACATGCGACAAACACCATTTTATAGCCAAGATATTGCAGAATTAGGAGGGTGTCACCGGATTTATTGAATCTTCAAAAGCCAGGGAACTAGATCTAGAAGAAAACCACCATTACGGAAAATCGCAATATGGAGGGAAATGTGCTTGGTGGAGGTCTGCGCTCTCCGAGTGCTTTTCTAGTTTGATAATGAGAACTTATTAGGGGAAATGGATGGAAAAAACTGACAAGGTTGGCTGAATGTATTATGATTCTGCTCAGACTGTCATGTCCCTGATCTGTTTGCCATGTTTGTGTTTGGATCTTTGCTATGTCTGACTATGCCTTGCATTATGTATTGTGATTCGGTTACTTAGATTTGTTCATGTATTGTCTAGTTTAGTTTTTCCATGTTTTGTATTTTGCCATATTCCATTCCTACAGTTACATTCCGGTCCATGTTTTTGTTTTTACCATGCATTGCACTTTGTCTCCCCCGCCTGGTCTTCTGTCATGTGTTTGCTCTCAGCCCCAGGACTGCGTGCCATACTTTCTGGTGATTTAATGGAATCTGGGTTTCAACCATTCCTTCCATTCTCGTTTACTTCCTTCATCTTGCTTTTTCTATATTACTAACCAATACTAAGTTTGTTGTTTTGCTAAATTACTAACCAAGACTAACATTTTACATAGTACTAACTTACTAATAAGCACTAGGGAATGTATAGCTGTACACTCTACAAATTGACTAACGATCTCCCTGCATTCACCCTGTTCAAGTCTCCGCCTTAGTCTTAGGTACTTCCTCATGTTCATTCCTTTGTAACTAGTTTGATCCAATTAACCTGTTCCCTGCATAGCATGTGACCTTCCTTTTGTCTATTTAAACAGTCTTTTCACTCACAGCTTTTGTCAGAACGTTGATCAATACTTCTTTGTGCAGAGCTCCTTGTATGCCATTGAATATTGTTTCGCTTCTACTGGATTGTCCGACCTTGACTCTTGCCATAGCCCTTTTTGTACTGTTTTTGTCTTTCTGGATATTGACTATTTTTGTATGGCCACGAGTTCTGTGTTTGGATGCCCTGTGTATGACCATTGGCTTTGCCTATCGACTACGACTTTTTGCCTATCGTTTTTGTACCTCAGCCCATCTGTCTTACTGGTTCTGACCCCTGCCTGTCTAGTCGATACTGTTTTTGGATTTCGTATTGTGGCTTGGCAATTCCTGTGCATTTTGGCTTTAACTCGGACTCCATTAAAGGCATACATTTTTTGGATTTCTGTCTCTCGCGAGTGGTTCCTGAATAGTGTGTCACAGAATAGCAAGGAAAACAAAGACTCGGGACCTAACGTGTTGCTTTTTTTAATGCAAACTAACCCTCCGCTGCTGCAGACAATTCAGTGTGTGGTGTGTCCCCCCCCCCCCCCCCCAAGACGTGCTGAACGCTCAAAGCATGCACTTCTTTAAGATAAGAGTGGTAGGCTAGTGACCATTCTTATGATTTCACATTTCATTACAAGCCCCTGTCTTCTGTCAATCTTATGCCTCCCTGCACTAACCTGAGTATGTTTTACACTACTGTCAAAAACAATTACGAAGGATGTGGTTTCACCCCAATCGATTGCTTAAAATAATGGAGCTGTTAATGATATTTCAATGTGCTGCTACCACGACTGAAGATGATTTCTTAACACTTTTGAAGCAATTTGTTGTTGATGCAGTAGAGCACAGGAATGGGTATGAACTGTTCTAAATAAATTATAACTGAACCATGGTGCTATAAATAAAGTTATTAATAGTGGGGAGATCAGCAATATTTTTGGCAGTAGTTTTGATACATGGTTAAATTCTGAAGATAAGTACAGCACTTCTGCAGAGAAAGCACACCACATTGTTACGCTATTGGGAATGCTTAAATGAGTCAATATCAGATACTTGTGCATCTTGCATGTGAGTAACCATGGCTCGAAGAAGACAAATGGAACCATTAATTGTGTGAACTGTACTGCAAAAATCTATGTCGATAAGGACAATAGCATGCAAAGTTATATCAATCTTTCCATGAAAGCAGTGTCAACACAAGATTTAACGCCATGCAACTGTCAGCCATAATTCCAATCTGTTGTACCACTGGAATTTGAACCAAAGTTGGACTTGTCAATTCAACTGTAAAAAGTTGTGGATGGTACCAAAATAACCATTCCAACTTGTCCCATTTTTTTTTGTTTCTCATCTTTTGAGGTTCTTTGTACACTGAGCTGATGCTCGGAGGTGGAGCCAGAAACACTGCAGTCAGTTGATTGGTCGACAGAAAATCTTGCTGGACCACAGCACACCACACACACTTAAGTCTAGGGCTTAGGTCCCGGCCCGTTCAGGTTACATACCAGCTCTAAGGCTGGAAATCTACTTAAAATCTCTTAAAATTGATGATTACCTAAACTGATTACTGATTACTAAAACCCCACAAGTCAAGTCAAGTCAAGTGTGACTTATGGGGTTTTAGTAATAGGTGCTTCAATTGCTTTTAAATATGCTTATAAAAGATGGCTGCCATGCGTATCCTGAGTTCGTTTGGCATGTAGTTTGTGCCCATCCTCTAAAAGAAAAAGTAATGCGTATGCAAGATGCAACATGCATCTGCAGCAGGGGCAGTATAGTCACATTATCCATGAACTAAACTCCATGAGCGTCGCCATGTTTGCTTACCTCCTACAAAACTGTCTCATTGAATTCTCTGGTATGCCCAGTAACATGCATAGTGTACAGGCACGTATGTGAACAATATGCTCACAATGTTTGCCGAATGACTACACAAATGCACAGATGAACAGCAAGTATACTTTCAGCCCAAGGGTACTACACTGACAGTGTTTGGTAGAAAGGTGGCTGTAGTCAGATGCCGAGTGAGGGCTTTAATTAATTTCTCATTTCTCGCCCCTGCCCCTCCATTTCCTTAATCCTTTCGCAAGAAATAGCCCAAGGGCGGGCCGCCAGGCCACCGTACATGACAACCGTCTGCCTGACTATGCAGGCCCATGGGTTCAATCGTATGGAGTTGTTCAGATTTGTCAAAATATGTAGAAATCAATGTCCTTACCTCACAAATTTCACTGTAATTGGCATTTTTAACTCATGATGCAATGCTGCAGATTGTGCAGTAGCCCTTTCGGGACAAAATAAGTGCACCCGCTGGCTATTATTTGCTGATCTATTCGCTGAATGTGACTGTGGCCAGGACTACAGGGTAATTTGGTCTCTTCAAAATAGTTTATTGAAACACTCGCAAACATAAGAAAGAAAAAACCCATAAAATATTTATTTTTGGTTACACAATGATAATATTTGAATCTGCAGTAGTTGTTTAGGCGTGTGATTGTGGCTGTATCATGTAGCAGGGCTGATGAGGCTCACTCACAACGCCACGGGGGCAGTAGAAAACATAATATCTTTCTCTGACGAACAGAGGCTTGTATTTTCAGAGTCGTTGCCCTATTTGGGTAATGGTTACAGCAGTCCGGACTATCTGAGAGCAATTTACTGAGTGTCACCTTTCAAATGAGACCATGATTATGCCTGTAGTCAAAGTGGTTCAGGAGCAGTTAGCATTGAGAGTAAATTTACTCAAAAAAGGCCTGCACTTTAAAAGGCTGATTGCTTTTAGAGTGTTTACTTTTATGTTGAGTTATTCGGTCACACTTTAGCTGAAGTGTTGCTCACAAAGGCTTCATTCAACATGTATAATGCCTTCATAAATGAGACGTAACGTCTTCATAAATCATACATAAGCAAATGTCTTGCTTTGTAAAGGGCGAAATAACACATCCTTATTCAGCCTGAGATGCCAGATGTGACAAAGACAATGTCACTTAGCTGACAGTGTCACCCTTTATAGCATTTAGCCTCTAGCTAAGTTACATTGTCAGTTATATCACATCTGGCATCACCTGCTGAATAAGGATGCGTTATTTCACCATTTACAAAGCATGACATTTGCTCATGTATTATTTATGAAGACAGAGTGCTCTAATTTCTTGGCGCAGCGCAGGGTGGCGGCGTAGTAGGGGGAGGTGTCACATATTCATCATGAGGCAGTGACAATTTTGTGGATAAAGGCTCCACCAAAAGTGCGCAGAGAGCTCGCCAGCTCCAACCTGGTTTACTTTCTTTGCAGTGGTAATTTGGCTGACTGGCGCACAGTGCACGCACGTCACCAAAACCTCACAGGCAGTTTTCCAGAATGTCAGGCACATTTCAATGCAATAAATAAATACAGCAACCACTATTTAATGTAACTATCTAAATCAGCACATAAATTTTAGTGTCTATATCGATTGTCCAGATGTCAGATCAAAGAAAGAGAGAGAGATGTGTGCATGTGGGCGCGTGAGTGCGTGTGTAGGCTATGAGGGTATGTGCTCTTCAGCTGCTTTCACACCGGACGCGAAACGAATTTTTGGCATGACTGATTACATTCAAAGTCAATGCAAAGACACGAATACACGCGTGTATTCCTGTCTTTGTATTGACTTTGAATGAAATCTGTCGAGCGAAAAATTTGTTTCGCGTCCAGTGTGCAAGCGGCTTAATGATATTATTGTCACTTAGGTTTTATCGTTTTTAGTGGGGGAAAGGAATACAGTCTGATTGCTATGATCTCGTACTGAGTTAAGATCACATATTGAAAATAAATGTGTAACGTATCTTGCATTGTTGTCCATGCATGTTAATCCCAAAATTTTAAGCAGCAACAGGGTGTAATAATAGGAACACGCTATCCATCGTTTCTCTTCCCAATGATGCCGGCAGAAGAAATAAATGAGCAATCGTCGTATTTCTATTCCAACTTCATAAGTTTGAATGATCTGACGTAGTTTTTTTTTGAAATTCCATTCAAGTTCGTTAATGATAATAATTCGCAAATGCCCTAGCCAGCCAGCTAACTCATATTCGTAATCTTAATATAGACGTAAGCAGTGCAGAAAACATGCATGAGGCAGCAAAGTAAAATGCAACATTAACGCATCATGCAGATATAGGACAGAGGCTTCTATATTCCAACATATTAAAGGTGAGGAGAGGAGCTCACTTGAATGGTGAAGATTTGACTCGGCTGTGTTAAACCCACTTAAACCTTTTTGCCTCCCTCTTTGCCACTTGTGCCAGCAGGAGGGACAGAGGTGGGACAGAGGAGTACTTGCGCCGGGCTGCACCGGGCACAAGATTGCAAAATACGCCTGGATACACCCCATTGGTGCAGCGCTCCCCCCATTCGCGGCGTCTGCGCCTGGTCAACGAATTTAGAGCCCAGAATATCTCATTTATGAAGGCATTATGCATGCTGCATAAAGCCTTTGTGAGCAAAACTTCATCTAGAGTGCAACCAGTTGTTCAAATTAAACATCCAAGACACTCTCAAGTGTATCAGTTCTGCTTCTTCAGTATTTTTATCGCTCACTAAAAACAGCATGAAGAGTAACTTGCGAGCTACGATGGGTAAATGTTCTGGTAAAATGGGATGCCCAGCATGTGTATGGCCCAGTAACTGCAACCATGCTGTTTCAGGGTTTGTCTCAGACATTAAGAACCTGCCATCCCTCTCCAGCTTCTCTGATCCGTGGGTGGCTGTTAGTGTCTCTTGGATACAGAGGAAGAGTGGGCCAACTTCCTCTTTCATGGATGTTTAATTAGATTAGTTAAAATGTCTGAATGCGCATTGTTTTTAGAGAAATTCCCCCAGGACTTCTGTAGGCTTTCAGGCCCATGTGGAGGAGGGAGGGATGTTTGAGTTGAGTGTTCCTGTTGACTTCGAGAGCCCTCGCGTCGTGAGTCACCAGGTCCGCAAGGACGCATGAGTGTGCGCCGCAAGATGCGCTCGCATTCGCCATGCAGAATTCACTCCTTTCCTCTTAGCAACTGGTTACAAAACAGCGGTGCCACTTCACAACTTAATGAAATCAACACACAAGAGTTGCATCGCTCTTCATGGCCAAATTAAAAATGTTGCCAAGGTAACAGCATAATTCTCTCAACCCACCATCCCCCGTTTGCGCATCTCTTCCCCTTTGCACCCTCTGAGAGGTTTATCACCAGCATAAAAGTTGAATGAAGCCAACATAAAAAAGTAATAGAGTTGTGTAGCTGCGATCCCCTGTTAGCAAACACCTGACGTCAAACTACACCTGTTTTGGCAGCAGGAAGCCTCTGTATCGTGCCTTTATCAATGAAAGGTAAAGTTTAATGTGCCAGGTTAAAAGGGACTGTTTAATAAAGAGGTGGAAAAGAGTTATGCCTCAGCCCTGCAAGCAAATAGAAAAGACAGGTGGCATCAGGCACGGGTAACGTGTCTTATACCAGCGTTTTTGATGGACTTAAAAGCAAGATCACTGTAGGGACACTGCGGCAGCTACATCCACAGGTTTTTGAAAAGAGTTTGGCATTGTTTTTTCATTATCAGACTAAAGATGATGACTTATCAACAAAATGTTAATTCTTAGGGTGCTAAATGCAGCTATTGTTGCTCAGTGATGTAAGATGTCAAAATGAAAATCAATCTTGTGGCCACTTTTTTAAAAGAGCTCTTTTAAACAAGTCACCACTTGATGGGTTTTCAACAGCACATGATAATTAAATGTGTGTGTATATATATATATACATATATTTATTTTTTTTATTTTTTTTTTTTCAGCGCTCAAAGGGTTAAGATCGTAGCACTATATTTGTTCAACTTTTTTAAGATAGTGGCTGTGTGCTCCCGTCAGATTTCCTTACTCATGGTGCAGAGGGTTTATCGGGTGAGAAACTCTTGCCAATGAAAATCTCTCACTGACATTAAACACTACAAGTCATTTTCATGTCCAACTGAAATGTATTCGATAGTTTATGAACAAGTTTAATTTGGCTTCCTCTTCCACCCTTTTCAAATCATCCATTAAGCAAAAACAGTGAAAACCTTCAGATGTGCTTCTCTGAGAAATGCTCATTGTTTTTCGTGAATAGACTGATTCTCTCTCTCTCTCTCTCTCTCTCTCTCTGATAACAATCACTGGAATTTTTTTGTCTTTTTTGGAGCTGATTACACAGTCTTCCTGGTCACAGTCATCCGTTCCTAAATCCTAAAACATTTAACCCTTTGAGCACTGAATTCATTTTGAAAACCTATCATGTGGCAAGTTGTTTTCAACAGCAGCTGAGTTTGATCTTACATCATTGGGCAACTATAGTTGCCCAAACCGCCCTAAGGGTTAACATGTTTTTCAAGGCGTGTGGCCGTGTAGTAATCACTGGGAGTTTCTGAATCAACAATTCTGTTTCTGAATTGAAATGTTTGCATATCAAATATGCAAAGTTGTCTCTTGTGTTTCTAAGCTGGAAAACCAATATGGTTCAAAAAATGAAGCCAAAGAGAACATGAATTAAGCCATTTAATCTTACTTGTTTTCTAACCCCCACTTTTTAGATTTAAAAGCTTTCATTCCATCCAATTGTTGGGCTTCTGATTTAAATATACAGTGTGTGGCTCAAGAAAATTAAATCACGTCTAACTTTAATTAGGAAAATTATTATTCATCTATATTCATCCAATTATGAAAAAACAAAACCTCAAGATGTCTGTTTCTTTTTGATTTCTACATTCTTTGATGAGGAGTCAGCATATGCTAATAGTGCCATAAAAACAGCCTTCCTCTTTCTCTGTATGGAATATAAAAGGCCTTTATTATTAAATTATAAATTATTAAATATTTCTGTGAAACAAATATAAATTGGAGGAAGACACTTTCTAAAATCCCCCAGCCCATAAATCTATTCTGTAAAAGTAAGACATCAGTTTTTTGAAAACTCTGTACAGCTGTCTTCACTTTTATCTTCCATTAAACATGTCAGGCCAGGAAGAGGGAAAAGCTAAGATATGCAAATACATTTTCAATATTACAGAACTGTTGATGAGAAGTAAAAGCTTCCTACTTAGTGTTAATTAGCAATGGAGATACGGTGCATAAGGAATAAGGAACTGTATGGCTCTAGACTCTGGGTCTTCTTATCATGTGACCAAGAGGAGTTCAGTGGGAGGATGTGATTACCATGGTAATGAGTGAGAGAGATGTCTGTGTCTGGATCTTTACCAGGACAATCCTGTTTGTCGATCCTGACGTATTAAGACCAGATTTGATGTCCACGTGTCAAGTTAGGGATTTTTAATAAAGCTACTAATTCACTGTAGAGTTGATGTGGATTTTGTTCAGAGGTGTGATGTTCTGGACCAGGAATCAAGTGCGGAGGCAGAGTACCATCTAATATGTAGGTTTATTGACATCAGTACGGTAATGATTGGGAATGGAATCCCTGAGGAAGAGAGCACTGTTCTACACAGATGTCATAAACAAAGTTGGGCGGCCAATCACCTGCCAATGGCCTCTGGGAAAACAGCCTTTTACGCCTCAGAGATGCTCTGATCCACTCATCTGGCCATAGTAATTTGGCCCTATCAGGCTCAGGTCCAATCACACTCAAATCAAACACATCGACCACAAGGACCGACTGTTTGCTGATTAAGGTCTCCCTGAGGACCTTGACAGTTGCCATTGTAGAATGATAATCAGTCATCTGTGCGTGGTTTCAATGTTTTGGCTCGTCTGTAAGTTCATTCCTGATGTCTTGATCTCCGTAGACCATTCTCGTTGGAGATAGTGGTGTGGGCAAGACCTCACTGCTCGTCCAGTTTGACCAGGGAAAGTTCATTCCGGGGTCCTTCTCTGCAACCGTCGGCATTGGCTTTACGGTAAGAGGCTCAGCAATGACCAACTCTTTTCCAATGAGCAAGAAGAACCCCCATCAGCTCCTGCGGAATTGTAATTCTGTTTTGTGTCATGACCATCGTTACTCAGCAGTTTTTTTTTTGTTTCTTTTTTTTTTGTCGTCTTTGTTGTAAAATTAGTCGTTATGGTTTTGGGGAAGGAGGGAAGTGCTGAGGTTGTCACTAGAGATCACGCTCTTGGCTTAATAACAATGGAGATTAAAGCTACCGTAAACACAATGAATCATCTATGGTCAAGGAATAGTGGTTTGTCTAGATAGCAGCTTGTAGTTTATATTTAGCCCTATAGAGGTAACTGAGTGAAGGCCATGTGAGGTTTCTTTGGTGCCTTTCAAGGCAAAGTCGGATTTCAAAAAGGTGAACGGCTGCGTTTGGCTACTTTATGTATTGTTACCCATGCACGGCCAATTGCAAAGCTGATTTGCAAATTAAATTAATCACAGACCGGGGCGATTGTAACAATTTTTTTACATTTTTCTTGATAACTGACAGCCTACTTGAAATAAACCAGTCATCTTTTGAGAAAGGAAACATGTATATGTTCACTAACTAATAATTAAATTGACATATTTCCACTGATAGGGAAAAGACAATTATGTTAAATTTAACTCAAGAGGTAAGAGTTTTACACAAAGGGGCAATTGTAATACGGGGGAAAAAACCTATTGATTTATTTATTTATTTAGTGTATGGTTTAAATTATTATAGATGTCTGGCATCCTATACATACACGTCATAAGTCTTTGACTATTTTTGCAGAGGACTAAGCGACTATTATTGAGGGAACTAAATTTTAACTGAGTTGAGTTAAAGGTATAATTTCTCAAATACATTGATCAGCTTTTGAGACAAGACAATCTTTAATCAAACTTCAATGAAATGATACAAGACTGACATTACTAGAGTAACAAAATGAGATAATGTGGGAATAATATTCATTACATTTAAAAAAAAAGATTTTAAAGCAACACATTTTTTGATTTTTTTTTTTTTTTTTAATGTTTGACGATGTTACACTATTTCCTGAAAAATGTGCAGAACATCTTGCAGAAAAGACTAAAACATTCCTGCTTTAAATAAAATAGTAATATTGATTGATATAATGATATCAATGTAAAAATTGATGCAAAAAATTTGAGACCTTAAAATTACAAGGTTCTAACTAACATTTAAAAAGTTTTAGGAATTTGCTTGCAAAGTTAGGCCACTCAGTGTACACTTTGGGAATTGGAACTTTATAATTCTGAACCCAATTTAACAAATGAATCGAATACTCTTACTTAATCATTAGATTAAAAAAAAATTATTACCAATCATGTCCAATATTTCATTTTGAATGAAGTGGGCTATTCCAATGTTACTCTCATTGCATTTACTGCATTAGTGTTTAGTATAAAATTGCTTCATGACTTATTCTGTGGACAGAACTTCAAAACTTCCACATTGTGGCAACCTCTGATGGACCATAATCAACTTAACTGCAGAAAATCCCGGAATGAACCCCTCAATGATTCAGCTGGCAGACTGGGTTTTTTAAGCGTTACTCGTGTTACTCAAAAGGAACATGGCATTTTCTTCACTTAAGTTTGGTCCAGTCTTCTCGATCAATGATGTATTACAGAGTAAATTGGATTATATATGTTTGAATCTTTATTACTGAAAACTCTCACACAAGCAGGATTTCAACTTCATGCAACATTCATTTCCTGCAGTGGGCCCTTAAAACAAAAAAGTCCTGTTACTCACGTTACGTCACTCGCGTTACAGGTAGGTTTTAAATATCTGGAGGCTCAAACCGTACTGCATTTTACTGATCATTCACAATGTTTCAGCCATGTCAGCTGTTTGTTCAGGAGGCTTTGATGATTACCCCTTTCAGAGGCCCCAACCTGCAAGTCCATCCTTTACCCACTGAGGGCCCCCCTGAACAAGTGTCACTCTCATGGCCCTCAGTTTCTCAGAACAACCAGTAACTTTTTTTTTTCATTTACCAACCAAGTAGTCTCTTCAAAACTTCACTATGTGATTTATGTCAAACTTTTATTTTATATGCGTACCATAAAATTTGGTTTGCCTCAGACATTCAGTTTCTTCTGAACCACACACCTGGATATATGAACACTTCACGTTTGAATTTTCAGTGCTCATGTTACACTTCCGCTGTAACTGCCCAAATGTCAGTTAGAGCCCCGTAATTCTTAGTTCATGAATTGTTTTCATTAACAATGACATAGCAAATTGCCGTCCTTAAATTCATTTGTTAATTTTTTCAACAAAATTGTCCGTTTCACAGTTGAAGCGCATTCAGGTGTCACTGCCATCTGTGCAGGCCGTGTGTGTCGGGGAAGAGCGAATCACATCAGACAGCCAGACCTTTGGTTTCGATTAGCTCTCCTGGCAGACAATGCAGAAAACTTCATTTCCCACACCTTCATCTTTGTTTTCTTTTGTGCACTCTTTCTTTTCCGCATCACTTTTTCCCTTCTCTCGAGAGACCTATTTCTTTACTTTCTCTCCTGCTCCTGGGGTGAACTCAATTCTTCTTCTTCCATTGTGTCTTCTGTCCTTTCATCTTTACCATTTTGTTCTTCTCTGTGAAGACCGGCCTCCATTTTTATTTGGACATGGATGCCCTTTCCTGCTGTTCTTCGAGGAAATTTCTGACTGAAGGGTCCGTAAGAATTGCAGTGGTTCTCTATCTTCAAGTTTTACACGACCCTGCTTTTGTGAATAACCACAGAGCTGAAGAAAACACTAGAGTGCACAATGTCATTGGCTGAACCAACCAGAAAACGTGAGACGAGTCCACCATCTTGTGTAAGGAATCGGCAGGGGAATTGCCCAATCAAATGCTGTACATTTGCATAAGCAACCAGATAAAATGAAATGAAAAGCACTGAATTACTTTCACAGTAAAAATATAATGTATGATATGTGATAACTCTGTTAATTGTAGTATCATCAGCATCATGTTCAGTTTCGGGTCCATTTTTCGCATATGCTCATATACAAACTTCACCTACGTAAAAATACCCTTGGAATCTTACTTCATGCAAAAATCTCTGTATTCCACTTCTAAACTACCATGCTCAAAGGCTTCTCACAATTCCATACAAGACGCTATCCTTAGGTAAGATGGCGGACGCGAATATTGCCAAAACTGGTCTCGTTTCCACTCTAGTGTTTTCTTCAGCTCTGTGGGAATAACTTTATCAAGACGGGCAAAAACTCATGAATGATCAGGGAAGATGTTTCCACAGCAGTCATGGAGGAGGTAGTGGAAGGTGCCCCAGTGTGAGGCACAGTGAAAGCCGTAGAGAAAGGCCCAGCATTTTTTACGCTTACGGTAATGTAGGGTGGCCCAGAAGTAGATGCAGAGGAACCAAAGAAAAGCCCAGCAGTAGACGCAGTGAAGGGTATCCCAGAGATGGATGTTGTGAGGCAGGGTGGAGGTGATGGAGGATGGTGCGGTGAGGCATAGTGTTAGCCAGAATGCAATCTCAGGGTGTCTTACCCCGGAGACCAGGCCATCCTGGCCAAGATGAAACCCCCTACGGTAGTGGTTCATCCCATGAAACCAGCTTGTTGCAAACAAAAGAAATAACTGATGGTAGTTCGTGCCATTGACACAGAAGAAAGTCAACGACTCCACATTTAATTATATAAGAAACTCATCTTAAATATAAAACTGTACTTGCATCTAAACATGGATGCTCTAGTGTATTTGGTTTCTGTATATAAGAAAATCATGGCATTAGTGAAACCTCAAACCTAAATGAATTCAGTGTAGTACTATATCAATGTTGCAGGGAAAACCGGAAGTGATTTTAGACGATATGCATGCTCCAAGTGCGGACTGCCTCAATTCGAACTATCCCGAAGAATGCTGGGAGCAGCCGAAGGACGTCTCAAATCCCAATGGCTTAGACTCAATACATGCCTGAAGACCGTACTTACATTCATTACAACTGGTAATGCCTCACGTTTATTTAGCTTGTTAAAACAGATTCTCGAAGAGTGGAGTCTAGTGGAAAGACTAGCCATTTCTCCGTCATCAGTAGCTTATTCAATCGGTGATAAGATCGCGTAAGGAGATAGAGTTCAGCGCTCCATCCTCCGGTCTACCTTTCGGTTTTTGGGGTTTTTTTTTTGTTTTTTTTTTTGGTCATTTCTCGGTGTTTCGGCATCAAACATTTTTCGAAACTAACTAAATGAGTATTAGAATGCACATCAGTAACAAAATCTTGTTATTCTTCAATATTTATAGAGATCTCAGTTGGCAAACAACAGTGTTGTCAGAAGTGCTGTCCTTCGACATTACCGACCGAAGCGATGGGATTTCCCTCAACTGGGGCTCCCTGCGTGTCCAGTCCGTCCGCGAGTCTCCAGCTCAGCGCGAAACAGTATCTGGGGCGATCTGTCAATTGAGAATATAGCCCGACCAGCAATTTCCCCCCTACTCCAGTTATGAGCTCTAATATTGGGGAAACTAGGGCAAAATACGGATGTGGGGGAAAATATCTTTCCCTACATCTGTAAAATTCATTCAAGGGACTCAAACTTAAACATTTAAGGTTTGCTCATAAAGAACAATATGACAAAGCAAGGAATGCATACATTTCAAGTTCAGGTTTTTATTAGAGATTGAAAAAAAAAGAAAAAAAAAAAGGCTCGCAACCCCGTTTCACCCCATGCAAGGGGCAAAACGGGTTGGCTCCTGGGGCAAATTGAGGAACCAGCAAACTTCTGTGGCAAGTCCAAAAAATGATCACAAAACAATGTTTAAGTCCAATTTTCAGTCTTCACACAGCTCACTCATGAATACTGGGCTTCTGTTGCTTTCATCCAGTCCAGTGCGTCCGTCTGCAGCATTTGCTGCAGGCAACACAACTTTCATGACCGACCGAATAAAAATCTTCTCAATAGAGACATTCAGCATCCTTCTGTGCATCTGACCTTTTCTGTCCTTTTTCTTTTTTGCAACCTTTTTATTTTTGGGGCGCTTTTCTTTCATTTCCTGCCGTTCCTTTTTGTAAGGTGAACATGAGTACAGCTGTTTTCCCTCTCTGTCTTGACACCCGTTTGACACAAAAGTATGTGACATTACAAAATAATACACTTGGAGCATAACGGGGAAGTACCCCATCATGCCCCACAACGCCTACCCCATTTTGGCCCACATCACACGCAGTTCATAGTTCAGTCCTTAAAGAAAAGCAATGCGAACTTAGGTCAACATCAACAAGGCGTTCCGGTAGCCTGTAGCATACTACTGCAACAGAACCTCTCCTTTATATCAGTGTCTATTCCACAAAAAAACTGTCCCACAAAAAGTACTGGTGAAAAGTAGTATGAAAATGAACGGATTTTGATATTTACCTCTCCTGAGCGAGGTCAACAGTCAATATGCGTACTGGGAAGAAATGCAGTGCTCTTATCAAGTGACCTCTCAAAGCCAATGAAGGCTGAGGTCACTCGAAGACTTTAAAGGAGGCATTCTGACAAAATCCACTTTGCCCTGATACCCCATGTTGCCCCAGGTTACCCTGCATGTATTTCTTTCAGGCTACGTTGACTCAAATGCCCGAATTCTGATATACAATTTTCTAGTGCCTAGACACCCACACACAGACATGAATAAAAAACTACTTGAAGGGGCTTTGAAAGAGGCATTGAATCTAGCAAATTCGTGCAATGCAGAGCGTTTTAAATCACTTTACATTGAATAGAATTCTCTTGGACATCCACGTTATCAATGCAATTTCTGACCTCCCTCTAAAACAACTTTATTGAACTCTTGTATAAGTGGACAAAGCCCAGTTGCCCACACACGCTAAATGACTTAGCCATAGTGTTTGCATATATTATAGTAAGACAGAAGTGCGCGAATTGGTTATATGTTAATGAGTTTATACTTCAGCTGATTTTTTTGCCCGGCCTACAGCACTTCAGTTCACTCAAGAATTCAAGTCAAATCAACAACTTAGCTTTTCAGGACAACCATTGTTATCTATACAAATGCTCGCCAGTCTCTCATATAGGCAATTTAATCCTGGAAACGGCCAGACCTGTCTCAAATCAGACTTACCCGTCTCAGCGTCTCAGGTAAACATTGCCAGTCTCAAAGACGGGGAGACGAGTGGCTGGCTAACCCTATGGGTGAGAAATAGGGTGGAGGTGATTGAGGATGGTGCGGTGAGAGGCAGGGTGGAGGTGATGAAAGTTGGTGCCGTGAGAGGCAGGGTGGAGGTGATGATAGTTGATGCGGTGAGAGGCAAGAGGTTTAAAGCCTGGGGTATTTTTTTTAGAACATAATCTTGCTTTGTTCTTGTCTACAACTTAATCCCTGACGTGTTTGGTGAGCCTGTCGGTTTTCATGATGTTGTTTGTTCAGTGATATTCTCTAACAAACTCTGAGGCCTTCGTGGAACAGCTGTATTTATATTGGGATTGAATTTTACATATGTAAACTCCACAAACTATTCATGTAACCGCTGAAGCCAAGTGGTTGCATTTGTTCTTAGTTAATGTGGATAGTAAAATACTTGATAACTATTTCAATGAAAAATAATGCAAGCTACAAGGAAATAGATACTAATTCTACTGATTGATTTTCGCAACTGAGCGAATCAACACTTAGTTGCTAATTGGCAAACATGAATCGGAACAGGTGAATATTTATTCTAGGCACTGCAGTTGTTCCAGGATGATGTCTCATCCAGCTGTCAGAGAAGGTGTAAACCAATGGGCCGAACACACCACAACCAAGTGGCTGCAACTTGTGGGAACAGTGCGGGGTTTAGGAGAAGAGAATTGCCAAATCCCTGACAAAAGATAATTCCTCACAAAGACATGTGGGACTGTTAATTGCTGCAGTTTTGCAGACCCCTCCTTGTTGGAGAGACTCTTGTTTGGCTATGAAAGTGGCACAAGAATGCTGGAAATTTTGATTTGTTTGCCGTTTCCACACAGCCAGAGGGGTCATCGCTGATGTTACGGGGGTGGAAGTTTTTCTTCGGGAAGTGTGGAGGGTTTTAATTCCCCAGTGCAGTCATTATGCTGCCACAGTGACAGGTGTTCCATGCTCTCCAGTCATTACTGCCCCCACTTACTGTTGGCCTCTTCTGGCAAGATGCATCATTGGATTCTGGACAGTGGTGACCCCTGTCTCGTCCGAGCCCATTCTTCCTGCCGAACCATCATATATTGGCAGTTAGACAGATGATCTTGGCGTCACTTCATGTCACTTCTGCACACTGTAGGAATCAGCATAGACTTATATACAATGCCTGCAGCATCCGTATTTAATGACAGTGGCAAACTTGACAAATTTATGTCCCCTCAAGGTTTGGACCTGGATCTTTGCGATTACGAGATACTCGCGATAACCAGGGTGCCACCACGCCTGCTGCTGGAAGTACATGTCACGACGTAGTTACCGTTGTGAAATGTTGTATTTTAACCGAACGGTGAACGTTGGCTGTTGAGGTGGTTCACGCGGTCATGGGCCCAGTCTCATTCCGACTTGTCATAGTGATGCTGCCTGACCAAGGGTCCATATACGACGGAAAAGGAGCCTTTTGGCGCCATTCTCTGACGCCAGTTTTAAAAAACCCTACCCCCTAACCCCTAATCCTTATCCTGAGCCCTAACCCTAAATGTCAAATAAGGACACTAAAAAACTCCTTTTTCATCGTGTATTGATGCTTGGTCTGGTAGCGTCTCTGTATGCGCGTCAGGATGAGAATGCATAACGGTAAAGGTACCGCATTTGGCTGCAGTAGTGACCGCCATGGCCTTGGCTTGGATTCGAGCCGAGCCTTTGCCAGCTATGGTTAGCAGCCTTTGCTCTCAGCGCATAATTGGCTTTGTGCTGCTCAGGGATATGGGAGGGTACAGTCAGTTGTTTGTTGCTCAAGCACCTCCTGTTGATATTAGCTGGGTGCTCGTCAGTAAAATTCTAAACACGCATATTTGGGTCTCTTTCACCCTCGTTCTGAGCTTGAGAGGTTTTACACTGTGTAAAGAAGCAGTGGTTGGCAGGCGTCTGTTTAAGAGGAAAACCGCAAACTGTCTTCACTCACCCGCGATGGCAGCATTAGTTGCAGTCGAGCACGCTTCTATGTACTTCACCCATTGGACATTCCAGATTCAGGTGGGATTGGAATGCCAGACTTATTAAAAAGAAAACCATGATCTCTGTGATTTGTTTCCTAAACCTAACCAAGTAGTGGTAGTGCCTAAACCTTACTTTTTAGCAAAGCTATAAAATAACGAGGCCAAGGGACTCATAGGCCTACATGGATATTTGGTTAGTGGGTTGGTAAAGTGTCACTATTTCATGATGAGTCAGAATGAGAATGTTGCTCATTCGTATTCCACATATCCTTAGCAGTATATTGGTGTTTTGGTATGACCTACCAAACTGGCAAAAACCTGGGCAATTTTGTCTCATTATAGCCTGATGCCATAACGAAGTTCGTAGCTCGTGACTGTGTCAGGGAAGGATTTGAATGCCTTTTCCAGAAACCATCTAACAAGCCTGTCCCCACCTCTCTGTTCTCATTCCATGACTCATGGTGTTTACCATTGTAAGCCTTTAATTGTTCGTAGGAGAATTTTCAGTCATGTATGAAACAATTTCTAGATATTAAAATAAGTAATACATACCGCCCATAGGCTGAGGTGGGTCGATATGAACCAAAATAAACTGATCAATAAACGCAAATATTCGTGATGCATAATGAATTTATCAATCTGTTCTCTTGCGTCTTTGAGACTTATGCCATATGGCAGCATCTCTGAAGAGAAACTCCGACAATATGGTCTCTTGCTCTGCGAAAAAAGCTATTGCGGCTGGCTAGTATGTTATGCTTACAGTGGGTGAATCTCAAAGTGTAGGCTGCGTCCTTCGAAGGCTGCGTTTTTAGGGATCGTCACTTAATTCCATCTACCAAACTGACACGACATTATTTCATCTCTGTTAAACAGCTTTGGTTTTAGTGAGTCATCATTGATTTCCCAAACAGTAACCTAAACCCTAACTCCTAACTCTAATCCTAGCCCCAAACCTAACCCTAGCCCTGAATTTTACCAAATCCCTTACCCTAAATGTTAGTTTGGTGGATAGAAGTTTGTGACAGATGTTGTAAGCAATTGTAATAGCATGAATCAGATATGGGTCACTTCATAAAATACGTGTAACCGCATGGTAAAAAAAAAATTTTGATTCAGGCAGCAAATCCGATTTAGGCATCAAGACTTAGGCTGTATTTACACTGTAAGTCTTGATGCCCGGATCGGATTTGCTGCCTGAATCCGTTTTTTTTTTTTTTTTTTAACCGTGCGGTTACACGTATTTTATCAAGTGACCCATATCTGATTCGCGCGATTACACTTGCCTACAACATCTGAAACATCGCACATGCCTACTTTTAGGTTTACTAAACTTTAGGCCACGCCTACTTCTGCACCAAGCGCTAACTGCAAAAAAATTAATGATGCTGACATATCGTCGGCCTGTTGATAAAACCTCGTATCTCCAAATTGATAAGAAACAAAACTCGTATGTCCACTATTCTTACATGCAAAATTAAACATTTTTATTTTATTTAGGCCTATATTTTAACTTACATTTACATTATTTTATTCCACACAAGAATGAGACCTGCATCCGATCTCAAAATATCCGAATGCGTGCGTCTTTTTCCTGTTTACACTGTCAACGAGCACATCCGATCTGTGCCACATAAGGGCAAAAAAACGGAATCAGGTCACATTACACTGACAGTGTAATTGAGGCCTTAATCATCCTCTTTGGTTTTGCTGGGTCTTATCAAACTACACAGTGAACCCAGATAATGTGGCAAACGCAAATGTTTTGAGTAAGTCCATTACCTCAAAAAAAATAAATAAATAAAATAAAAATAATAATAATAACTGCGTTCGCCAACTTTTAGCATTGTGTAGATGGTTCTTAACGAAAATATGGCAAACATTTTGAAAAGTTATTTTGCCATGTTTTTAAGTGCTTTGAACACAAAATTAGTGAGTTGCCTTACACTTTTTTTTTTGGCTAATCGCCTTCCACAAAACAATTGGTTTCCACACTATCTGGGTTTTCAGTGTACTTTAAGTCCACTTTACAGGCAAACAGATGATGGAAGACACTTCATAGTCACACTTAAGTCAAAATTTTATATATCTTACACAGTTTGAACCTTTAGGAAACACACTATTTCATGCAGGAAAAGGGTATTTATTGAAGAGCTGCTAAACAAGAACACACATATATTTTAATGCACTGTTTTTAAATGTAATTATACATTTGAGGTTAGTGGAATGTGTTACATTTCTAACTGAGAAGTATGTTAACACAAACAAGGAATAGGCATTTTCAGCACTGTTGCATTTAAATTTTAGACAGCAGAAGAACAATACTGTACATCCTAAAAGTAACTTTTATACCTCAAAATCGGTCTTGTTGAAAACCTGTCGAGGTGAAATGAACCTGCTCCCTCTCCTCAGGTTAAGAGAGAATTCTACTGAGCGCGTGCAGAATAAATTTCATCACTCCAGTGACTCCTGTCCCATCCAGGCTCATCCTCCCTCTCTAGTTGTGAGTGCAGTGTACTTTTTACAGTGTACAATTCCCCCAGTACCAGCATTGGCACTCAACCCCTTTGACATCATTGTGGTGAGCTGTTCAAGTCAATTTGAATTGTCTTGATTCTTTAATTTATACTGTGGCTGTTAAACTGTGGACAGTCAGGCACATGACAGATGCCCCCAAATTTTCGGTCAACCTTACCCGGGGATGGAATAATGACAGTGTTGTCACATATCAAGAGCCCCCCACCCACTTCCCCACTTCCCATGACATTTATTTATTTATTTTTTTACTGGTTTTTAAATGCGTTGTGACAGCACACTAGAGGGAGACAAATACCAAAGATGTTCACAGCTTGAGAACTTCTGTAAGATGTTATTTGGCAGGACTTTCGGAAATCGATTTTTCCCCCCTTTTTTTTGCAAATCCGTTTTGTGTTAAAAGATACGTGGAGCCGCCAGATTTCATAGCTCCTGCATCAACGCTTAGTTTGACTGGTTCAAAAGCATTCCTCGCTTCTGTTGTGTTTTTGTTGAATTTGGTATTCCTATCAATTTGTGGTATTTAAAGCATTCATCAATGCGTGCTGTCATGTGGCCGATGTAACGTTACATGAACGTATGCCTGTGGTCCCTACACCTGTCAAAATACGTATACATTTCTACGAAGATTTAACGTTCCAAAATAATTTGTGGAATTTTGGCTCAGGAATGCCGAATGGAAAAAAAATGTAGTGGGTGTGTTTGCAGTTTGAATGAGGTTCGCCGATGTTGTCTAAATGTAAGAGATGAATCAGAATTAATGCCAATAAATTTGCGCGCATGCTTCAGGAGCAAAATGCCATTTTGTGCTAATATAGCAAACGCCTTTAAGAAATTCGTTTATTTTGGAGGCTACAATCGTTCTCCGCACACCCTTTCCGCGTTTCGCGTTGCCTTGCAGTGTGACATGAGCACGCCAAGCCCAGCCATCAGAAATATGTGACATACGGTGGACTCCTCCTTTGCAATCATCTATCTGGACTTCACCTGTTGGATTTATATGCCTCATCGTTTCGTCCGCTTTTGTCGTCTGCGGTGAAGCATAATAATAGACCATTAATGTGTAGTCTGGTTGGCACATGTACGAGGATTTGCTACCAGCTGTAGCCTTCGAGCACTGGGTGTACCAGCTACGATCGACGATAAGATGTTTGCTTCGCCAAGTTTTCTGTCTGCTTAATCGATTAGCATATCCGCTTGATGTGTTTGTGTTTTGCTCCCGCAACGGCATGTGCGCAAGATTTCCGATACTGTCGCTCATTGCTTCTTGATCGGAACGCGCGTCTGTAAGTTTGAGCCCACTGTAGATACCAAACGGCAGGTTTCTAATTTTATGCTGAGGAGCGCTGAAATCAAGAGGCTATAAACGAGGCGCGTAACCCGCATCTTTCGGTGAGATGTCAACTAAAAAGGATTTGCGGTCAGGGAAGGTTCAAAATGGGACATCAAAGCATTTTTTGGAAAGATGTGCTTCGACTAATGAGTATTTTGATATTGCTTTCAAGGTTGGTATAATTCTTTTATCCGTTTGACCGCCTGCAAGTTGTCTTTGCTCGTTGCACATTTGCAACTCATCCAATCAATTTGGGCAATCTAGAACTGAGCGGTGGCAGGAAGTTAATGTATGTTAATATATTTGGTTACGTGTCGGGATGTGCTGCATTAGTCTCTGAAGTCACTGTCAGATTGATCAGTTACTTACGAGGTGCCGAGAGTTTTTACTAATGACTCACTAGATGGCAGCTGATTGCTATTTTTGTCAGCGATTTCTGTTAAATTGAGTTCTAAACTTGCATGAGGAATGGGGTCCAGGGTTACTTAGAAGTGCAATAAGTCACTACATCAGCAAGGTTTTCCGTTATAAGGTGCATATTTAACTTATTGGCAATGCTGTACCTGCCATCGTAAGGTTTAAGATGGGGTGTGCTGAATTTTCACCCTACTTTGAGTCTATTCGCAGTTTTGATAAACCTGAACGGTGATGCCCCTCCTGCACCATGTAATAGGAAAAAAAAATTGTTAAGGAAGGACCCCCCGTTATCACGGTGTGGAGCGATGCAAAATGTTCAAAACAGGATCGACGCGAGTGAGGGTCATTGGAAAGTGAAACTATTCATAAAAACGTCGTCTTCTTCACACTAAAGGTGTTGGAGCTTTGTGTTGGGTGGGGGTCCTTGAAATTTGAACGTTTGCGTGATAGTTTGGTTTCTCGGTACTCTGTGATAAACCGATATATCAGGAGGGATTCCTGTTCATCCACTTTCGTTGGCCTACCGGTTGACTTATTGATGTTGGAGGTGTGCTACGTTAGACCAGCCCAGTCAGGTAGCGGAAACTCTGCACCCTCCCGTTTGCTCTTTGTGTGAACATGGTGTTATCAGTTTAATTAAAATTCTCCCTGAATAGAAAACACGCTTATCTCGGGGGGGAAAAGCTGGCCATGAGATATGTAAGCCTGTGTTCAGTAGAAGAATGTCTGTTGGAGTTTGTTGATTGTGATGAGGTATGAATTTTGTGCCCATGTCTTAAACTTAAGCATGATTTCATTGACAAATAAACATTCGGTCTTTCACAAAACAAACACTAGCTCTTAACTCTATCAAAGTGCATATGAGTCTAAGTGGTACCTCCTATCTCTGTAATAGTTTATTTAAGACTGAGCAGTTACCTTGTGGAGGCTTAATAATCAACAGTTTATTGCAATATATCACTCATAAACGGACTCTCAGATTCAACTTGAGCCAGTGCAGTGCTGGACTGCCCTTCCGCATTTATGGCAAAGTCGAAGAATGTCACGCATTTTATAATTATCCTCATGCCAGACAGTTTTCTGGTATAAACGTCTGCCGTTTAATCCGCATTTAGTCCATTCATATCTGCCATATTGCATTTAGTCCAAGGTATCAAACCTATATGCAAAATATCTACTCAGCAAAAAGTATGAAACTGCTAGAACTGAATTTATTGCTAAAATATTGCGCCATTTGGATTTGCGCTGAAAATATGAATATCTATAGAAATGCGGACTTATTTTGCAATATTTATGTATCCATTTTACAGAAATGGCCATTTTTGTGTTGTCTGCTCAGCTGTGTGTAAATCTGGCTTAAATACTTCATTTACAGGTAAATTGAGGCATAAAAGTTAAATATTTGCCTACATAATCTTTACATACAGCATAGGCATTAAACCTTAGAGCGCTGAAATAATTGAATTTATATTCTTTAAAAATTTATCTTGTATCTTGAAGGCCTGTCATGTGGCTGCCCTGTGGGAGTTCTTTGAAACAAGTCGCCTCATGAAAGGTTTTCAACAGCTTTGATTTTGATATCTTGTGTCATTGAATTACAATAGCTGCATTTAGCGTTCTGAGGGTTTAGTGTGTGACCCATCAACATCAGTCTTTCTTCTTTGGAAATGTTTCTCTGGACCTGCAGCAACTTTCAGTTAGTTGTAATGTCTTGGGTTTTTTAGTTTCCTATTCAACGAGTGGAAAACACACTTAGATGGAGTTTAATCAGCTCCAAGGAGGTTATCCTCTACCTTTGGTTTTTGGATATGTTTTTTCTTTGTCAGCAACATTACAGAAAAAGTTGTGGACAAAATTTTATGATTCTTTTTTTTTTAACCTAGGATGTGTCTTGGCCAAACCTAAAAGTGATTTCATTTTGGGAGTGTTTTGAAACAAGTTCTGGATCCAGGATATATATATTTTTTTAATATTTACGTGAGGCGGTAGATAATAACGCTACTGGCATGTGTCCCAGACATGTGTGGGACTGTTGGTGCGCGCTCTCTGAGTGGTCGTGTTTGGCGATTGATTTGGCCTGTATAAAGCCTGCTGTTATTTCCTACACCGGCGAATGCTAATGGGCTCGGGGTAATGGATTTGCAGCACGATGAAGTGCTCACTGATGAAGTTGGAGGGAATTCTTTGCACCTATTCGGACCAAATCTTAATATACACCTTCAAATTTATCCCTCTGCAGCCACCCATCGTTACATCATCTTTAAAGATAAGTGGGCTCTCTTAGCAGCCACTGCACAAGGTCAAATCTTGCCTCTACCTCCCCCATATTTTACGGAGGAGGAAGTGATGAGTGCGGATCCTTGGGATCATGGCTTGTACCTGCCTATTACAACACTTTCTGCTTTCCATTACATTATATCCTTTCTGGGTTCACCTGTTCGTGGAACCTTGTTCAACCTTTACTGGCTTATCTCTCTTTCATTTTTTGGCGAATTTTTATATGGCTTTCGACCCTTTGAGTGGTTTGTGTCTTGCATTTCTAGTTCTGCAATTCTACTTTCAAAGCATTTTGCTTTTCATTGGCTTGTGGTATTTTCACCACTGCCTTCTAGAAATTTCTGGCTTGTCCCACTGCTCTTTTTCCAAGATTTGATTTCTTCAGGGCTATTGGAGTTCATTTGCCATTGACTACACGATTCATCCTCGGTTGACCGGAATGTTTATTCCTGCATTCCACGGTGGTGTTTTTGGTCTTTTTCGAGACTTGCCAAATTGCCGCACTTGATATGTTACCCAGCTTCTACACTGTCCTTTTTAATGAGTTATTTTGTCATCCCAGTTTGCTTGTAAGTTGTTTGATCCATAGGTTGTCATCAAGTTCATGAGATGGTGCGCATCTCACTCCTACTGCTGTCACCGCGCATGAAAACAAAGGCTTAAACCAAGACTTGTCACTCACTTTTCTTTTATTTGCAAATGATTAATGCAAAACTAAAGAACTTTCACAGCAGCTAACGACCGTCAGTTGTCTGTTTACTCGCAGCCCAAATTTTGGGGCAAAACTCAACTCAAAATGGCCATTTCATTAAAATGACTGAACAAGCAAGTATCTGATTGTACTAAAATGCATTTCTTTTTTTTTCTCATATTTGTCGTTTTAATTGAAATATGCCTCAACTACAAAATGGCTAACTTCACTTGTGTCATTCTCGTGATGTTGGAGGAGGTAGTGTCGTTTATGTGCTCTGAAATGATACTCTACTTCAGTAATGGTAGATAAAATGGCACAGGCTTGGATTCGGTCTACCCTTTCAAAATCTGATTTCGTCGACCCAATTAAAATCCAAATTCAAGACGGAATTTGCACAGTTGGCAAAGGGCTGGAATGGGTTTTTCCTGACCTGCCTGCCAACCAGACCGAACTGCTGGTGTGAAAAAATAAATCCTGAAGATATTTTATAAAGTTGTTCAATACTAAATTTGCAATAAAAAATATAGGTGGACTCACCCGGGTCGACTCGTCTAATAAACACGTCGAATTCAATGATGTAAACTCCTGTGAGTGTATGTTGAATTCAGCAAAATTGGTAAACGACGGTTGAAAATGCCGTCAAGGCCTTGTCGCAAGTCTAGAATGCACTCTGCTTTCACGGCGCATGACTCGACATCGTTGAATCTGACGCGTCTACTAGACGTGTCGACCCATGAGTCCACCTTAAGGGAAAAATGAGTACCTGCAGGCAGAATACATCATTAGCAGCTAGTTGCATATTTAGTTCATTTTATGGGCTACCCCCTAGTCTCCAGACAATAAACTCCTTGTACAGTATGAAGAAAAAGGTACTTTAGTGCCTCGTTTGCCCCATGGTCACTTATAATTCTTTGCTAAGTCCGCCTTAAAGAATTTGTCTAAAAAAATGTAGGTTCAACTAGAAACACTCATCGAGGAGAAGGGAGCGTTCTATATTAGATATTTTTCACTTCCTCTGGGTACAGACCGAGTGCTCCTACTCAATCTGGAATCAGGCCAGTCATGAGGGTTGGCGAAAGTGGAAACTATTATCTTACCAAACTTCTTCTCTCCAGTCGAGCGATGATTAAATTACACACCCTCGTCTCCGGTGAGTATTGTAAAAGCCAGCACTACTCGACGCCACTTCGCTGGCTGTGTTCTTCGGTTCTGCGTGACTGGAGGCCTGATGCTAGTACCTCTCACACAGTGACTGAATAGAGTCATGAGCTCGTGCGCTTGCCTGTAGTTCCTGCCCTAACTCCCGTTCTCCTCCCCCCTGGCGCTTCTGCAGGTCATGCTGTTGGGAGACTCGGCCGTGGGGAAGACATGCTTCCTGGTGCGGTTTAAAGATGGCGCCTTTCTCGCCGGCAGTTTCATTGCCACCGTGGGGATAGACTTTAGGGTAATGCAGAGTCGGCTGTTCCATGCCATGATTGAAATTTTCAATATCGAAGAAGAAGCTTTTTTTCTATCATTTTCACTTGTGTACTATGATTGTATGTCCAGTCTTTCCAGTGGATACAGAAGACAGTTAAAGGTCTCAGGCATATTTCATTGCATTCTGCAGTTATTGAGCAAAGTCTGTACAGCACTCTTAAAATTAGAGGATGTACACAATGCTAAAAATCCTACCAGGAGCCAGTGAGAGTCCACATGCCCGTCACTGGTGTACATCCATGAGAGAGGTTTTCAAGACCTCTCGGGCCATGCCGAGAATGGCTGGTTTGGTTGTGTCAAGAGAGGGTTTGCGACCTGTAAAAACGCCAGCGTCATTAAAGGATCTCATTGCCATGGTTACAACTTCAAGGGCTCATCTTTTGGGAGGTGTAGGTAAATTGAGGTCCATCTTGCACACCCTTGATGTTTGTGCAGTAACGGTTTATTGCCATGTACAAGTAAAGAATGAACATAGTTTATTTTAATTAATGATAGCCTTCCATTCAGGACCTTGTTGATATGCCTTGTGGTGTAAATCAGTTTTTGCCAACCCTGTTCCTGCAGTACCCCTGCCCTGCATATTTCAGATGTCTCCCTAATTTAGCACACCCGATTCAGCTGATCAGCTCATTAGTGGAGCACTTAATGACCTGATCTGGGTGTATTAAATCAAGGAGACATCTGAAATATGCAGTGCAGGGGTACTGCAGGAACAGGTTTGGGAAACACTGGTGTAAATGACTGTCCAGTAGTAGCTCGATTTGTAGGTTCCGAATGAGGTTATTTACCTTGTCTGCAACAGGGAAGCAATTGCGAAGGAAAACTTTTTTTTTTTTACAGCAATACTAGCGCCGTGGGTGAATATTTGGCAGAATATCACCATGTGTCAGTTTCCATCTAGCGCGAGTAGGCTTGCGGTTTGTGCAAATTGGAACAACATTTGCATAATGCGTATGAAATGAACCTCTTCGTGCGCGTAGAAATCCTTTCACCCCCCAATTTACGAATTAGAAATGTCTGTTTCATTAGAAATGCTTAGTACAATAATAATGATGTTAATTTAGTCCCTTGTTATTCAATGAAAACTATGGCCGGTTGTTTCTTAGAGAGCCTACTACTGTAAATTTGTAATAAAAAATGTCACTTAATTCTGATTCTGTTGGGCATAAAATCTAGCTAAGTGGCTGTTTTACAGAATGCTGACGTCTAGCGGAATCAGATTATTTACCACGCAAGTTTGCATGAAAACCATTTACTCACTGTTAACAATGGTATGAAGTTGGCTCAATAGGCAAGTCCTATGACAGCATAATGTCTTCTGTTCAGCAGTGGCAATGTTCGTCATCTAACAATAAATGCTACATGCTTTCATTTCTGTTAGGCGTTCCTATTCAAGGTCTGAGCTGTCTGTGCATTTACAACAGCAATGGACGGCTCAAAGGCAACCTTCACCAATTGATGAGCTAGGTTATTCAGATGAAAGACTGTTTCTATTTCAGTATTGCTTTTCATGAGCTGAAATGTTTGAATTTTCTCTCAGTTGAATGCTGCCTCATTGTTTCCTCAGTGGGGATTTGTCCTGCTGTGATCCAGTGAACATTGAAATTAACTGCCATTACTTACGTGAGAGTTATAGATGTGTGTTTTCTCTTGTCATATATTTCCGTTTTGACTCTCTAGGGAGGCATTAGCGAGCAGCTATATCTGTGTGGAGCCGAAAGGCTGCATGCGACCGACGCTCAAACAACAGGAGGAATTGAAGCCTGTTGCTGTGGCAACTAATGAGTTGGCTCAGAAGGTTTTGTCTGTGTCTTTTAACATCCTTCTGACGTCATTCGCTGTGGAAATCGGGGTTGGAGGTTCCGGCTGCGAGGATGTTATTTTTGAAGAATCTTGTAGGATAATGTGATTATGAAACAAGACAACAGAAATAGAAAAGTGATGCATTTAAATGCTCCGAGATCAAATGTGCGGTGGGGGGGACTGGATTTGCTATTAAAGGGCAACCAGGCCTATGAAGGGGAGCAGATTTCCTGCTGTTCTTTAATTGGTGTGGATTGCTGTAGTCGAGTTTGGTTTCTGTCCGTTGCCGAGCGAGGTACTTGCTCGTTAGGCTGTGTGGAGGGCTATTTGTGTGCTTGGCCTAATCACGAAACAAGGGCAAGAGGGTGCACTGCGCTGTGTTGACAAATGTCCTTTCATCCTCTGTGTACATCATCAGTGCGCTCGGAGAGCAGGGCTGGGCCACGCGCCAGGGCTAAGCTGTTCGCAATTATGGGCTGCCCCTTTAATACTGCAGACGTTATTATTCATTAATATTCATGCTGTTCCTGTTCTTGTTCATAGTAGCACACTAGTCAAGGTAACAGGTGCATTAACACTTCTGTTCTTGCCGCAAGTGGCAGAATCTGGCTTTACTATCAATCATATTCCTTTCTTTATTCATTTGAATTAGTCTATTTTTATTTATTTATTTTATAATTTTTTTTGCTTGCATGTTCCATGTGGCATTTCACCTTCTCAGAAGTAAGTGTCCATGTTTTTTTTTTTTTTCTTTTTTTTTTTCTGTTTACTCATGTTGCAAAAGAGGGTGTCACAACACGCTGCCGATACCGACTGAAATGTTTACCAAGAAACTAACCACAGTGTGTTTGTAAATGTTTTACTAACCTCTCAAGTGTCCTTGCTCATTGATAGTTAAGCAGCTGCAGATTTGACGAATTATATCTGGTTCAGTGACTGTGGACTTCTCACGGTACGCTTTGAATTGTTATGAATGTCACAAGGCCTGAAGTTAATATTTCCGCATTGAAATAAAGGAATGAGTGCTCGTCGTGACAGGTGTCCGTTTTGCTCTTTCTTTGCTGAACTCCAGAATAAGGTGGTGACGGTGGATAACGTGAAGGTAAAATTGCAGGTGAGCTGAGATGTGTTATGTGTTATGGTTTGTCGCTGAATAGAGCACCTACCCAGATAGCAAGCACCTCCGCTCCGGATCTGCCCCGGCTCAGAGCCGGGGCAGATCCGGAGCGGAGGAGCTTGCTATCTGGGTAGACTCCGAATGATACGATTTAGTCTGTATGAAATTTTTCGCCAGTTTTCAAGCTTAAGGTGTGTTCTCACATCCCCCCCACCACCCCCCCCCCCCTCCATCTTTAGATTTGGGACACGGCAGGGCAGGAGCGATTCCGAAGTGTCACTCATGCTTACTACCGCGACGCCCAAGGTAACTTCAAATCTGAATGCTTAAAATCCACTTCTAATCCCTTTAGTTCCATCAAACGTAACTAACTATTTTAAAGTCAATAATCTTTTATTATACATTTTTGACTTTGACAGTAACCCAATTTTGGTGAGGTTATATCAAATTGGACTTGGGACTTGAAGGGTTAATTAAACCATGAGAGTAATTCAGTCGCCTCCCTTCCTTTTTCTCTGCAGATCTTCCTCTCCCTTTCTCTTGCTCTCCTTCTATTTAAATATCTCTGTGTGTCCCTGAGTAGGGGGTCTGTTTGTTTTTAAGAGATGGTGTCTGGGTTTGCTCGCCGAAAGTTGAGCGATACTGCAGCCTGTGAGTGTGTCTGTTTCTGATTCGTCCCTCAGCCCTGCTGCTTTTGTATGACATCACGAGCAGATCCTCCTTTGACAACATCAGGGTCAGTCTTTCATGGTTACCGTATTGATGCGCTTTTTTTTAGTTGCTCTGATCATGGATGAAGTGAGGATATAACATAATGTCATGGTTCTTGCGCATCATCTCAAAATTTGTCTATTCATTTGATATCCATGATGAATGCTTATTTGCATTCTCTTTTTTTTTTTGTTTACATTATCTGGCTCTTCTTTTAAAGCGTTTGAATGAAGGTAGATAGTATGGCTTGCTTTCAATTTCACAGTTTTTTTTAAGGCAAAGAGCTAAACCTGAGCAGTATTTTGATATGAATAGAAGCTGAAACTGGACATTACTGATGTCTCTCGCAAAAATGAACCTCTCTCTCTGCATCACTTCCTCCCACTGCTTCTTATTGTGTTTGTCTTTTAAGGCCTGGCTGACTGAAATTCATGAGTACGCACAGAAGGATGTGGTCATCATGTTGCTAGGCAACAAGGTGAGAAGGGCTTCCTGGTTTGAGTTTTGTCAAGCTGTCTTGATGAAACAAACGGAAACTCACTGACGCGGCACACATCGCGTACCTCACATTTTTCTCTCAGAATTGCCTTCCCCGTAATTGTCTATGCCTTTTTATTACTTCAGCTTCAACAATACAGTCGCGACAAAATCATACTGATTTTAGAGCTGAGAAATTCCCGGACATCCTTCAGTTATATGTATGTTTTGCACTGTGGTTTATAGATTGAATAGGGAAAAAAATAAAGGCCTTATTTATGTGTTACTCTGTTTTGAATTAATAAAATTAGCTTGTCGTCATTCAAGTCTGTGAATGAGGAAATGCCTTACAATGTTTGTTTATAGTGCCTGTTTAAGAAGTATGCAGAGGGCGCCACCCAGTGGTAGAAAGTTATAAAAGCATGCAGGCCAGTTCTCTACATTTAGCCAAGGGCTGTCCTTGATTTCGTTTAATGCAGTCTATTGCATTTTTTCTCACTTGTGCTTTTTCGCTGAACTTTAAAAGCTCTAAATTTATAAGGTTGATAAAGAACTTTTTAGATACTGTAAAATGTCTTGCTTTTTACAAAACCAAAATGAATGTTTTAAATATTTAAAACATTCCCTGGCTCTGTTCCTGTACCGTATACAGTCAGACATGGCCAATGAGAGAGTCATCAAAAGGGAGGACGGAGAGAAGCTGGCCAGGGTAAGAGTACTGCTCCTCATACAACCCATTGTTACCTTTCTAACAGCCTGCACGCAGACACACACACACACACACACAGAGGAGAAATGGATTCATCACTCATGGCTGCCCGCCCAGAGAGGCATTGAGCAGCTGTCTTTAGTACCAACCAGGTGTAGAAGAGTTTCAGTCTGCTGGGTTGCTGGGTCTTTTTGCGCAGCAGTATTTATGCCAGCAGCCATGCCACTGCTCAACCTGCTCCAGCAGCGTAGCTGACGCTAAGCAGGTGTGGGCTTTGTTAGTACTTGGAGGGGAGACCGCCTGGGAAAACTAAGTTGCAGCTGGAAGAGGTGTTGGGGCCAGTAGGTGGCGATCTTCCCTCTGGTGGAATAATCCCCGGTGCCCCGGTGCAGTGATGGGAACACTGCACTGAGGAAGATGCTTTCTTTCACATGAGATGTTAAACCGAGGTCCTGACTCAATATTAAAGATCCTATGACACTCTTCGACAAGAGTAGGGTGTTACCCGGTGTCATGGCTAAAGTCCCAACCTGGCTCTTTCAACCTGCCCCCTAATCATCCCCTGATCTAATTGGCTGTGCAACTTGTCCTCTCCCTCCACACCTCAACCCCCAGGGCTCCCTTGAAAAAGAGATTTCGATCTCAGCGGGACTTCCCTGGTTAGATAAATGTTAAATGACTTAATAAATGAAAGCAAACACTAACTCTCTCTGGTCAGTATTGTGCCCAGAAGGTATTTTATTGAACAGCCTTTCTCCAGCTTATGATTGTGAGATTGTGAGCTTCAGCGGGATGTTAGAAAAGAAGCAATAAGTAACATCACATCACCATGTTGAATGCTCATAATTTGGTCTTCCAAATTATTCAGAGGAAAAGGGAAAGTATAAAAATGATGATCTGTGCTCCCTATGTTCTCTCTTTGCTCAGTAGAAGCTGACCTGATGGTGCAGTTTTTCTTCTGTCGCCTGTTTTTTTGATTGAGAAATTCTGAAATGATTGTCTTGGTTCTGGTTTACTGACACGGGCTGTGCTTGACTCATTGTTCCAGGAATATGGTGTGCCATTCATGGAGACCAGCGCCAAGACAGGAGTCAATGTGGAGCTCGCCTTCCTGGCCATAGCGAAGTGAGTTTTTGCGAGCAGGATTCTCGCCCGGTCTCATCGCAGTCCCACTTTATTGTTCATTAAACAGCCCTTTTAGCCAAACAGCGAGACCTGATACTATTGTGTTGTGGAGTGAGCTCCTCACGATGCTGAGGTAATGTTTCATAACGGGCATAAATACTGTCACACCGAGATGAACAGCAGTGTGCGTTCTCTCTGCTGCGGCCATTTATAGCGCTCACTGTGCTAAGAGTCGCTGACTGAAGTTCCTGCATGATTGTATTTTAGGTTTTGTCATCTCAACCAGGCAATAGAAGGGACTCTGATTCAGTTTACTCTCAGCCCTTTGTATTCGGACTGTGAATACCTGGGGCTTTTTTGCAGTACCTTTTAATTCACACATGATGAATAAATTGGTTGAAAAAAAAGTCATTATTTGAATATTTACGGAAACATGCATATTCAGGACACTTGTATTGAAAGCAGAAGCCATGTGCACCAGCGGTGGGCGGTGGACAGAGAACAAGGAGGGCGATGAACATGTCTTTAAACTGCTTATTAGTCTTGATCTGTTTTCAGTCCATTTCCCCGGTAAAAGACACTGTAACTCTCCCCTCTCAGGTGTAGCTAATTGTCTTCGTTAAGACGAGAAATCAAATGCACCAGTTGAACGCGAAAAAAGAGTGCATTTCAATCTTTTTCAGTTAAACAATCGTTATGCACAAGTTTGACGACTTGCTTCGGCTGTGACAAAATATAACGCGGAAAATCCACAGTGGTTTTTTCGAGTGGAGTTGCCTATCAAGGCATGTGAATTGAACATTTTATAGAATTTATCATTCACTCGACTAAACATTTCATCATAAGGCAAACTAACATGTTGACCCAGAACAATGATTGAAATCGGGTCACTAATCTTATCCGTTTCAAGGGATGTTTTCGGCCCCCCCAGTTTTCCGTGCACCGTCCGCCACTGATGTGCCCCCTTGCATGTCAGTTGGAGCTTCTGGAGAAAAGTCTTCAAAATATTGCCAATAATGTTATGGCCTAAACCTTATTTGCACTCAGCTCATAGCTCATGCGTCTTGAACCTTGACATTATTATGCATTATCCATATGGCTTCAATCTAAGTCACATGCTTGTCAATTAGATTAGGCCTCTCATAAAGGTGTATTTGACTTCAAAAGGTGAGGCAAAATCATTTTTCCTGAAGTCTACAGGTATTTTAAACATGACAGTTTGACTCACAATGTGAAAAATAAAAGAAGTCTAGAGCTGTTATAGTGACGGCATAATGACGGTGACATAAGGAGTGGACAAAATATCAGAAGCACCCCTGAAAATTGGATTGAATTCAGAAGTGGTGTTGTCACTGTTACAAAAGTATCTAAACTGGTCACCTCTGCCTATAAAAGGTTGAACCAGCGGCATTTCGCTTAAGTATCAAAATCCAGGGTGCTAAAATTACAGGTTCATTGGTCCCCAAAACAGCCAAATTATTTGAGATGGCAAGGGGGAACTGCTTTAAAAATCAAACCAACATCTGCCAAACGCCAGAAAACCGCAAAAGCAGAGAGTTACTGTGGCCACGAGTCAAGGGTCTCAGACAATGACATGCAGACACTTGCTGATTATAAAGATAGTGACTAAGAACCTCAGTATAATGGTTGTAAAAATAACTACCAAATTAAATTAATCCATTTCTGAACCAGTCTCAACAGAAACAGATTGTGAGCTTCTCAGAGCTGGTATTTATGGTAGCGTTTTTGATGATTTCTGAACAAAGGCACAATGACAGTGACATGCAGTGCAGGGAAAAAAGAATTCGCTGCCTTCCTGATTTCCTCTGTGTTTATTAGTCATAATTTAATGTTTCAGATCATGCAACTTTAAGACAATGTCAGGAAACAAAAAATGTTGTTTTTTTTTAAAAAATGATAATTTTCCAATAAATTTCATTTATTGAAGGTCAAGAGTTATTTGAAACCTATCAATTGTGAAAAAATATTTGCCCCCTAAACCTAGTTACTGGTTGTGCCACCTTTGGAGAAAATTGCAAGTAAATGTTTGCTGTAACTGGCAATGAGTCTTTTACATCACTGTGGAGGAACTTTTGCCCACTTTTCTTTGCAGATTTGTTTCAATTCAGCCTCATTAGGGGGTCTTTCGTGTAGGAACTGCCTGTTTTCGGCCATGCGACAGCATCTCAATCAGTCTCAGGTCGGGACTTTGACCAGGCCACTCCAAAACATCTTGTTTCATTTGAGCCATTCAAAGGTGGACTTGCTTGTGTGCTCTGGATAATTGTCCTGCTGCATAACCCAGCTGTGCTTGGGCTTTAGGCCACTAACTGATAGCTGGACATTCTCCTTCGGGATTTTCCGGTTGAGAGCTGAATTCATGATAACATCAATTATAGCAAGTCGCTCAGGTCTTGAAGCAGCCCCAGACCATTACACTACCACCACTGTTTTTATGATGTTGGTATGATGTTCTTAGTATGACATGCTGTGTTAGCTTTATACATGATGTAATGGGACCTATATCTTCCAAAAAGGTCCACTTTTGACTCAGTCCACAGAATATTATCCCAAAGAGGGCCATCAAGATGTTTTGGTCAAATAGGAGATGAGCCTTTGTGTTCTTTTTGGTCAGCGGTGGTATTTACATGGCAGGATGCTCAACCCACGGTTGCCATATTTGCTTGGTGTTTTTCTTGCTGTCGCATTGTGAATGCTGACCTTGACTGAGATAAGTGAGGCCTGCAGTTTTTAGATGTTAGTCTGGATTCCTTTTTGACCTCTTGGATGACTTATCGATGCCTTCTCAGAGGGTTTTTCATTGGTCAGCCATGACTGGGAAGGTTTGCCTCTGCTACAAGTTTTCCCATTTGTAGGTAAAGGTTCTCACCGTGGTTCATTGGAGTCGTAGAACCTGAGAGATGAATTTGTAACCCTTTCCTGACTGACAGATGTCAATGACTTTGTTTCTTATCTGTTCTTGGATTTCTTTAGACTGTTGCATCGTGTGCTGCTTTCTGCCTTCTTCATACTGGCAGACTGAATTTATTTAACTGATGTTTAGATTCAGCAGGCCTGGCAATCATGCCTGGATGTATCTTCTGAATTGAACCCAGTTGCCAATTAAATTTCATGAATCGGTTAATTGGTTACTAAGGGGACAGTTACTTTTTCGCATGAGGCCAGGCAGGGTTGGATAGTGTGGAATTAATAAATGATTCATCAAATCACCACTTAGAAACTGCATTTTATGTTTACTCTGGTTTTCTTTGTTTAATATTAAAATCAAGGGTTCCTTACGGCCAACTCGACGATATCGTGAACACCCGAATGTCCCCGGTGTGGTGACTTCGAACTTCCCTTGCAGTAGCATTCAAAATAACATTTAGATATTCATCTGCTAACAAAGCTTTGCAAAGACACGAGTCGATTAGTTTGATGATCTGAAACATTTGAATGTGCAAAATATGCAAAAATAGAGGAAACCAGGAAATGGGGAAAATACTTCTTCACTGCAGTTCAGCGTACCTACATCAGGTCATACGCCAACGGTCCGTGATTACATTTTATTCTCTCAGTCCTCTTCTCTCTATCTGTCCTCCGACACATTTCTTATTAACTCTACATCTGCTTGGCTGTCCTCTCCTCCGTCTCACAGAGAGCTGAAGCACCGGTCCGTACAGCAGCCCAACGAGCCAAAGTTTAAAATCCACGACTACATCGAGTCCCAGAAGGAGCAGTCCAGCTGCTGCAGATACATTTAACTCGCCGATTACGCCGGAGGCTGTCTGAGGATGAGGATGGATGGGAACAGAATGGCCTCTTTAACACGACCAGCAGACTGAACAGAACGGCCATCTCACCGGAGCGGGAAACGGTGACTCTGACGCGTTCTGTTTCTCACAGAGTGCAGAAGAGTTTATAGTCCTCCTCCACCCTAACCCTATTGATGCCACCCCTTCAGGGTTATCGATGGACGATGCATTCCATAATCTCCCCTGTTCCGGATGAGGCTTTTTCAGATGGAGTTGTGTGTCAGCTCGGACGTATCCAATCCATCCATCAAACACAAATTCAGCAATTATTAGTCGTAATGGGTTCTCTGTCATATCTGTCGCAAGTTAAAAATGGTTGACGGTGTTTTGTTTTGTCTGTGTAATGAATATGAATGCCAATGTTGTCCTGGGGTTTATATTTTCTGTTCAGTGAAGATGGCAATTTTACACAGTTAGAGTTTGAAATGCTTTGTCTCTGTATCAAAATAGAAGGCGGTTTTCTCTAAAGCAACTACCACAGGGCTTTTTAAAGCTCAGGCATTTATTTCATGTTACATGCATCATTCCGGACACATTACGGCGTAGGAAAGGAGGTATTACCAGTGTCTCATACTTCATTTGATGGCCGTCTGCTCACTTGCCTATATTGTGATACATTTTCGCCACTGCAAGCAACCAAAGCTGCATATGAAGTAATGTTAAATGATACTGATCATTTTTGTTTATGTTGACGGGAAATCCTACAGGTTTAGCTTAGCAAACTGGGAACTGGGAGTGTTTTTTTTTATTTTATTTTTATTATTATTATCATTATTATTATTATTATTAATTGTGTTTGTCCTGCTTAATGTGTTCTGTGCACTCTCTGGTAGAGCCCATGATGATTTTCAGGCCTTAAACTATTCCCTCCACCAGTATGTCCTTTGAGAAAAAGACTAAAAGCTCTGGCTGCCCAGTATAAATCTTATTTTTTTTTTACTATCTCTGCTGAAATGGCGACTGTCCTGATGACGGACTTCATATGTGATGCCAGCCACAAACTAAGCACACGAAGAGGCATGCACAATCAGTGATGACAATTGTAGTTGGTAATGATGAAAATAGGCATAAATATACTATTAAATATTTACATTTGAATTGAATTGTGTGTGTGTGTGTGCGCGCGTGCGTGTGTGTGTGCGTGTGTGTGTGTGTGTGTGTGTGCGCGCGTGTGCGTGTGCGTGCGCGTGCGCGTGCGCGTGCGCGTGCGTGTGTGTGTGTGTGTGTGTGTGCGTGCGTGCGTGCGTGCGTGTGAGCATTGATTCATACAGTGTATTTGGTTACTGTAAATGCATATATTTACTATATTTTTGAAGCACCCTAAAATTTGCTTTTTTGTGAGAAATGCTTGCTTTAGATAATGACCTACAGCAGGGGTCACCTACAACTATTCCTGGAGAGCTACTATCCTGCACGTTTCTGCTCTACCTCCTATTCGGCACTCCTGATTCAACTAATTAGCTGCTTAATTGCCAGCTCGATCTTGTTAAGTAGCTGCTTAATAGGAGGTTGAGTAGAAACTTCCAGGATGGTAGCCCTTCAGGAACAGGGTTGGTGACCCCTGACCTACATGGGTCCTGTTCATTTTTTCCCCTCTGTACTGTTCTTTGTATTGTGATGCAAATCATTGATGGAAAATGATTCTGAGTTTAATGATGGTGTACATTACAATACTTTTCTATCAAAACCTGCTAACAAATTTGTTGATTAATTGGTTGGTTTGTGCCATTTCCTGATTCAAATTGTACTATTTTGCTGGAATGTGGCCTGCGTGCTCCTTAGATTGTTTGGTGTCATATTATTTTCTGTACATGGGAGTGTTCAAAGTCTATTGAGGCACACTATCTTTGAAAAACTGTTCCTTAACGTGGCAAAGTCCGTTTGTTTTCTTCTTTGAGGCTGTCTACTATATGTGCGTGCGCTAGTGTGCGTTGTGTGCTTGGTTACCTGTGAGTCTGTTGCTTTTTCTCAGGTATTTGAATGTTTTGATGAAAATTAAAGAGTGCTTCTGCTAAGCTTTGTCTAGAACTTCTGTTCCAGCCGGAGCCACTAGGTGGCAACAGGGACAACGAACAAGCTTCTGCGGTGCGGGTGTGTGATCATGATTAGGTTGTGACATTAGGCCTGTTTCCACCGAAGAAGTCCCCTGGTAGTATTTGGGGGGCAGGAACTACTACAGGAACGTCCTCTCACTCGGCCTCTCAACTGCTGTGTGTCCACTGAGAAGGCGAAGTAGGAGAGTTTTTAAAAATACGACCCCTCTTCTTCTGCCGAGTTTTAAAAATGCCGGCTATTTTGTCGCTTTGTTAACATTACATCCCGCCCTGCCTAAATCCAGTCAGCACGAAGTAAACCCCAAGCCCCACCCAGGAGTTTTTCAGGGCGTTCAGAGTGCCTACTCCGAGGCAGGGACTTTTTTAGCCCCTGTAAATGTTCCGGAACTCTGTCCTTCGGAGGTGGTTCCGGCGGTGGAGACATGAAAACGATGGCCCCGGCCTCGTAAAATTACCCCAAAATTCCTGCGGTGGAAATGGGCCTATTAGTATAATGAGGTGACAGTGTCATCACTGTCCTCAACCATGATCAAGGGATATAACAATAAATATGCTTCAACATCCATTTTCAAACTCAACTTAGATCATGACTTGCTTTTTAAGCAAACACAATTCGACCATTGTAACTCAGTTTTAGAGGTAACTTGTCAGCATTGAAAGTGTGACGGATGGATGCAGGGAAGAACGGATGGATGGGTGAAATTTACCGCTATATCCCCCGAACCAGACCCTGGCGGAGGATAAGAAGATTTCTACAATGGCTATCCATTTTATCCCTCGCTACGCTGCAGATGGGGACGTAAGAATGAGTGTAGTTCTGCCTGTCTATCCATTTATCAATCACGCTTCTTTTCTGGGCCAGAACTCCTTACCAGCTCATTATTTCTCAGCGAAATTTGATCTGTTTATATATCTTATGGTGTTAATGTGCCTTTTTACATGTCTGTCCGTCATGCTGTCTGTCTGTGTATCACTCCGCATTCATTTTCCAGGTCAGGTATCAGCCATCCCAATGTTTTCCAAGCCAGAACTCCTAAACCGTTCAATAATTCTCAAAGAAATGTAATATGTGGATACATCTTATATGTGCCTTTTAATATCTGCATCTGTTCTTCCCTCTGTCTGTCTGTTCCTCCGCCATGTTGTGTTTCACGGTCAGATCTCAGCCAGCCCAGCCTGTGACGAGGATCAGAGTATTTTAAGCTTGTGTACTTCGGTTCTGTGCTTTAGCACTTACAGTTTGATTGGATCCAATGAAAATAAAGTGCTGACTGTGGGCATTAATTTGTGAGCGTCTTCATACATATTTGATGAACTGTTTTGAAATGACGCTTTTGGAAAAAAAAAAAAAAGGTTTTGGGCTCATTGAGAAATAATAGCCGGCTTAACAGTGTGTTTGTGTGTGTGTGTGGGGGGGGGGTCTGTTCTCAAGCCATATCAGCAGTTATTACTGCACATTCCCCCAGTGTCACTACCAATGCTTTGCACACTTGTACCAAACTCATTAGGTTAAATACCCCTCTGGCAAATGTCCTTGTTCAAGGAAGGGAATATTCTTGAGTTTATGCCGTTGGTTTCCAAGATCAAACCTAATGTGATTGTAAGTTTTGAGTCTAAAGCAAGGTGTCACATCTGTTTATAGGGCACAATTAAATTTTCTTTGGCCTGGCCATGAAACGCACTCCACAACACATCTGGCTACGGTATTACGGTTATCTGCATTGTCATGGTTTTCTTTGTGCGGTGTCCCAGCAGAAATGCGTGCATGCATGATTATGTAAGTATGCGAAAAGTTCTATCCAGTTGTAGTTTTACCGTGATAATTTCATTACTAGCGTGATGGTGTCTCCAAGTTCAGCGTGTCATAAGATGTGTATTCATCTGTAATTATCAAAATTTTGTTACTGTTTGTGTTGTACAATTAAAGTGGGGCTTTAACAGTAAAAGTTGCTATTTGAAATATAAAAGCAAAATTAAGACCGCTGCTTGTTCATGAAACAGATTGAAGGAGGTCGAGAAAACATTTTGCTGCTGCGTTTGCTGTGAATTTATTTCAAGCAAGGAAGACTCCGGGCAGAAAAACAACTTCCTGATTTATTGATAGTGTTCTGAAATATGATGTCACCGTGCCTCGTCGAGACAGTAAATTTTTTTTCTGAACATTTTTAAGGCGACTACTTTATTCATACAGTATAATTCGACATTTTTTCCCGGTCACTTTAAGGTCAAAGTGACAATTCAATTTCGGAAGTGAAGTATGCTATCCCGTTGCAGTAGGCTACTAGTTATTAAGGCTCTGAGACGGCAAAAGTGGAAGTATTGATATGATAACCGGACCGAGGTCTCATTTACGGACAAAAGCTGCCTAAATATCATTAGCTAGGGCAACGGTATCATAAAAAAAAGGAAAAAAAACATTTGTTTTAAATTGAAATGATTGTTAAGACTGCACGCTTGAGCGTAGTTTAATACGCTCCGGCGTAAGATGACAAACTTGATTCACGTGCTCAGTGACCTATGACGGAATACCATGCTTGTTGGTATACAGTGAGTTAAACTTTAGGATTATTGAGGCAAAATATAATCAGCGTTTTAATCATAAAACACCTAACGTTAATTTTCTTTAGTTGCAGGATGACAGATTAATCTTAATCTTCGCTCTTGAACGAACAAAATGCTCCACTCGAGTCACGGTACTTTGTGTAATAAACCTTCACCGATTATGATACTTTCCGTTAATAAATAACCGTACCAAGTTTTCTCTGCACTTTAATCGGGAGTTGACAATATGTAGTGAAAGGGCGCAAATCATTGGTTCTCGCAGGAATGTTTCCCTAAGGAGGTTTCTGATTGGTGATGTCACCTGTCTGCCACATGAACGTCACACTCATTTATAAACTAACCGAATCTGTTTAGTAGACAGATTGGAGTTTTCACGGCGACGAAAGTTGCAGTGTTTGCCTCCTGTTCAGAGGGAGTTGCGACAGCGCAGTGGAGGTCCTTCCGTTGCGCAGTTACAAAGGGTGTCGCTTGAAAGTGAATTGTGACATTGACAGTTATTTCTTAGCGCATTTCATCTGCTTTGGGCAACCTGAGAGTTTTGATGTTTGTTTTGTCGTGAGCGTCTTTGAACCTCTCATTTTCCGCCTTGACATAACTGTTTCCTGCGGTGTGACTCACGAAAGTAATGAACATGTCCACGCTTCGACCGAGACTCTGCGTCCTGCAGAAAGGCGCGAATGGCTACGGTTTCCATCTGCACGGAGAGAAAGGAAAGACCGGACAGTTTATTCGGTTGGTGGAGCCAGATTCTCCGGCAGAGAGCTCTGGATTACGCGCCGGGGACAGGCTGGTATTTGTCAATGGGGAAAACGTGGAGGGCGAAAGCCATCAACAGGTTGTGTCCCGGATACGGGCCACCGCGGGCGACTTGGAGCTCGTCGTCGTGGACCTGGAGACCGAGGAGTTATTGAAAAAACACAATTTAAAGTGTCTTAAAGAGTATGTCACTGAAGGAATCCCGCTTCCTAGCAACGAGTCGGACGGGGATGTGGAGGAGAACGGCTCCCCGCGAGAGTTGACTCCGGTTCCTGAGAAAAATGGAGAGGTCCTTGAGAAGAAATTGAGCGTAAGCTCTAAGGTAAGCGAGGCTTAAGTGCAGTGTTCTTGGTGCTCAGGGTTGCTGATGGTTTGGTGATTTACCGTTATATTTCATCGCCCTCTTGGCACGGAATTATATAAATTGTCTGAGGAGTGTTTCAGTGCATTTTAGTGCACTTTGATCAATGGACAGTCGATAAGTGATTTTTAAAAAAAATTCGCGTATTAGAATTTAGGATTGCAGGAGATGCTGCTGGTGCAACTTCTGTCGTCTGGGTTCAGTTCTTTTTTTTTATTACGAGTTTCTCACGGGACAATATGCATGATGTCTTTGGTTGAGAACTTTGTTTTTATTTCGCTTTTTTATTAAAAATTCTCATCAGTATCGTTGCTAACTCTAATGCTCCTGTATATTGTTCAATCGCATTTGCTACAATTCTTTAGCCATCAAGGTTGTCAGATAATCAATATGATTAACAGGAGGCTGCCAAGCTGTCACGGAATTACAGTCCTACTACATTTTGGGTTGTAACTCTACAACTAAATAAGATAAAATCAAGTATGATGTGTCATATTGAAGGTATTAACTTGTTCTTTAGTATTATTTAGTGAAAATATATTTTTTGAGAAATTTTCATGGAAGAAACAAGCAAAAACTACTCCGTCACGGAATTACACAAAATTTACGTGATTTTTTTTTATGTTGTGTTCAACTATTCAGAAAATGATGTTCATGTCATAGTTAAGTTATGAAACTTCAATATGTTCATATTTAAGGTGTTTTTTATTAATACTGTAAGTTATAGAAACAAATATTGACTTTAACCCTGCTTTATGGGCAAGAAATTTCAAAAAGTCAATGTCACGGAATTACAAGAGGCAAATTGTCACGGAATGACAGCAATAGTATTAATTTGTTTCAATGTACTTATTTCAATATATTATACATATATACATAATTGTTTACATTTTTACAGTTAAGTAATATATTACAATGAGTTTTCCACTTATAATGACCAATCATAACACATACTTCAAATTTTTTTTTTATTCTCCATGTCAACATTGGCTTGGCGGCCCCCAACAGTGGTGCTGTCTTTACTTGTCGGTCCATTCAATGCTCTCTCTTCTCTGCACCGTAGAACTGAAATGCATTATTTAGTGCTTAATAAATATGCTTTGAAATGGTGGAAATATTTTGCTTTTTAAAGGAGGCCTGGAAATTGCTGGGGGCCAAAGCACAATGACACGGGAGAGTCGGAATGCCTGTAAATGGTTTAACCTGTCCAGTAGTCCTGTAATTCTAAGCATACTCCCGTCATCGCCATCGGTTTGACTTGTTGGATTGCCTCAAATAGTTGCTGTTCAAGGCTATTGCTTAAGGAAATGAGAATACATGCATATCATCAGTTGCCTATGACCAATATGAAGGAAATGAGATGTCTCTCTAAGCCGGCCTATGTCTCAATGAGCTCCGGCCTGTAAGTTAATTGTTCATTGAGCTGTTGGTACTGCCATCCTGGAAAATGTTTAGAGTTTGCATTTTAGATCTTCACACTTACGCACTGTTTAATATGGGGGCTATTGCATGATATTCAAATTGTTGCCTACAGGATAGCAACAATGTATTTAATGTTGCTGTGGCTTAGCAACAAATAAGATGACAAAAGTTTTTTTTTTTTTCTTTTCTTTTTTTTGTCACTTGGGTAGGCCTGTGAGACCTCCGTCCCGTAAGTAACAACGTTTTAGAATTCCATTGTTCAATTACGCTCACTACCCCAAAGTATCAGCGTTGCGCACGGGACGCCTGCAACATGGATTTCAGGGGCCGCTGGGAATTGGAGGAATCCTGCTGAAGCTTTCAATCAGCCAGATAGTTACTCTACATTCTGGCCAAACAGGAGTTTCATCTGAACCCCAGTTAGGGAACGAGCTCATTTAGACTGCGTTACGTGCGAGACACACAAAAACGCTGTACGGGACAGTTTTGTCGCACTGCACTCTAGCTGCTAGAAAAGCATCTCTGCAGGGGTAATATATGTGAGGTTCATGTAAAATGACTCAACAAACGTCACGTGATCATGAAACATACATATTTTTTCTAATGAGTGATAAAATCCCATTATTATTGATTGATAATGTCAATATTCAATAAAGGCACCCACAGAACAGTCTTAATTATCTTTTTAGAATTATGCAGGCGAACCCATGATGATGCCTAAATCTGACTTATACATAATACTGATTACTAAATGGTGATGGTGAGAAGAATAAAAATATGATGGGAATGACCTTGTGCAGTGCTAGGAATGATAGAAAATTATGTTTAAACATGTTAAACTAAGACTTCAAACAGACAGACAATACAATGAGCACCAATGACCAGCACCTCAATGAATAAGTACATTATTAACCTCCGCCGAGGAGGTATATGTTTTCGGTGCCGTTTGTTGGTTTGTTTGTTTGTTGGTTTGTTTGTGTACAACATAACTCAAAAACCTATGGCCAGATTTTGACAAAATTTTCAGGGTAGGTGGGTATTAACTCAAGGAAGAGGTGAATAAATTTTGGCATATCTAGGCCAAAATACTGCTGAGATATACGCCATAGTTCAAGATTTCAAGTCTTTCCAACGGGCCGGAGTTCCAATCGTCCTGCTTTTGGCTTTGCTGCCCCCTGGCGGAGGTTCTGCGCTCTCGGAGTGCTTTTCTAGTTATTGATTATTGATGACTGATTATTGGCTTTTGAAAAGGCTAATTAATGCCACCTTATGTAGCCAAAGTTTGTCATTGAACAGAGTGATTCTAGGCCTGTGCAAACAGAGGGTTGCTGATCACTTGCCCTGTTGGTCTGATCGTCATGGTGCCTTTCGTTTCTTTACAATTTTCACTGTGCAGAGACTTCGAGAACCAAACTGCTTTCCCTTTGTTCAGCAATTCTGAGGATATCAGTTCAGATTCAGTTGATCATTGTAACATAAAAATCTCTTAATGGTTTTTTTTGTCCCGGAAGCAAAATTTCTGTTGCGGATGGGACAAAATTAATTGTTTTCTTTCATATCTTTATTTTTGGACATTCTAACTTCTTTCTTGAAAATTCTGAAATTTGGTTTCCTTCTGTCCCTCTGGATCCCTAATAAGACCAAAGTGCATATAAAACACTTGATGTTTTTGTAGAAATGTGAACTTTTTGATGTCTTTCTGTGAAATTGAGTAAAATCCATTTTTGACCGAGTGTTTTTAGGACGCGCTATTAAAAAAATCACATTTTGATTATATGACATCATTTGTCATATAATAATTTGTAACTTACCATAGTTTGAAGTCATTTTATCCAAAATTGACAGAGCTACAAAAAAAAAAAGCACATGTCCTTAACGCAACGCCACTTTGGCGAAATTTTATATTAATGACCTAATGGAAAAATGAAAAACATGATAGTTAAAAAAATTGATGTTTTCAGAGAGGTGTTCAAGAAGATGATCCATTCGCTGTCGCACTGCAGAATAGATAGATAGATATGTATTGAATTCATGTTGCGATTCACCGTGGAATGGGCCGTAGCCCAATGATGCTGGAAGCGGCTCCCCTCCCAGTCCCAACATGCTTAACGGCTCTGACAAACTTTGGAATCAAAGCTGATAGCTGGCTCGTGTTTATCCGTCACAACACGCTGTCATCTTTAGTGAGGAACACTGTGTCCTTGGGGTTGAAACAAGCTCTTCAGGAATGTCGGACATTTGCTCTCTCTGATTCAGGAATTTCAGACGTTTTTCACCAGTACTGGATTTAATTCCCCTGTCCTTAATTCTAGAAACTTGGTAGTTTATTTTTGGCTCACATGCTGCGGGATTTATTTTTTTTCTTTAGCTTCAGGCTGTTTGTAAAGCACGGATACTGTTGTACAGTAAACACTTTAAAAAAGCTGGTTCATTAGATTTTGTAACTCTTGCAGTGACACAAATCTTTCGTAGCACAGAGCACAGAAGGTCAGAGTGTGAAACGGAGCAGAGCGGTCTTCACTTGTTTGGCTTCTTGAGTCGTAATTCAAGAAAAAAAAAAACTTTGCCGAACACCGGTATACAGTATGTCTTCATTCTTGTACATTTAGAGTAATATGATTTTCTCTTAAAGTGCGCACATGTTTTGCACCACAAATGGGTTTGTGAGCCAAGATGCTTGCTCGATGAGAACAGGGTAACATATTAGCTGGCAACATAAATGCGAATCTCTGATTAGTCCCTTAAAACCTCTAACATTTATTTGTTGATGTGTGTGTCACCATTATGCCATTCTTGGCTTGTTTTGCAGATTTTGTTATGGCCACTGCACTGGATGGGCGCATATTGCAATCGCCCCTGTTCATACGTCTGTCCATCCATCTGTCTGTCCATAATTTATTGTTCTCTCTGCAGACAATGTTTCCCAGACATTGACGAGATAATGGCGGCCCGCCATAATCCAATTTACCCCTGACATAGTCTGAATATGCGCAACTGCTGCGTATTGATAATACATGCGCACTTTTGGGGGAGAAATAAATAAATAAATAATAAGATAACGGAAAAAATGGAAAAGACGCGGAATTTGCACAATCCCCCCCCCCCCCCCTCAACAAAATGAGCATCATCTGTCACACCCCCCCCCCCCACTCAGCAGCAAGAGTGTCCCTCCTAACATCCCCCCTTTTTGTTAGATCAAAACTGAAATTAATGTTTTTTTTCAAAATATTCAATGTCTGACAATGGTATACAATGAGCGACAGCATTTAGATTTCTACTAGGAGCCATGGTGAGTTTCTAGTCTGAAGGGATTTGGTCTTCAGAAGGCACCGAAACCGGTTCTTATGGATTATCTCTTATCATATGGAGGGGTGACTGCAATAAACAGTTGTGTCCAGATGTTTTATATTGGACATAACTGTTTATTGCAGTCAGCCCTCGCTATGGAAGGAGGTCTTTATTTCTGAAACCTATTTCTGTGGCTTTAGAAGTGTCCTGATATTGCACCGCTGGGTCTTTAAGGCCTGTAACTCGCTAACGGAGACCAAGTGACAAGGACTTTGTGCACTGGGATATGTGGAGGATGTTTTCACTGTGAGCATTTCGTGCATCTCTGACTCATTGCATTAAGATGAAGAGTTTAAAAGAGCCCTCTATAGGCTAATGAGCTAATCTATTGTTTTTTAGCATGCAGGCTAAGAGCTTTGCTATAAATGGCTTTGTCAATGACTTTTACTCACCTTCATGGAGCATGTACACAAACCATGCCACACGAGCTAGCATTTCCCCCTCTGGAACATGTAACATTTTTCTGGTTAATGTGGACGGTTCTTTTCTGTGTCCAGAGGTTTCAGCTTTCCCTGTTCCTCATGACCTTTAGAAGAAATGGAACATTACTGTGGTGAAACTCAAAGTTCAGCACAGCGTTAAGTGTTCGAATTCTGATGGCCCTCGAGAGAAAATTAACTCCAAAGCAGTTGACTGCGGCCAAATAGTTCACAAATCTTTTCCCTAGCATTCAGCTGCGTAGTTCTGCAGCTAGCGCTCCTCCGGCTGGGACAGCATGTCGTATATAAACAATAATATCAAACCATTTTTGGTCCATAAACGTAGAATTGCTGTGTCGACTTAGAAAGCTGTTTATATGAGGTTTAAATGGGTATTTTTCTCTGGTCCCTCACCGCGGGTTGTGTCGTCGGGTCATTACGATTGTTGTAAACTTTGTGACAGTGTTTATGGAGAGAGGAAAATGCTACGAAAGCTCTGTATATAATTCCCACTCTTGAAGCACACTTGTTTGGTTGGCTCTGGCTCGCTCCTTATAGCAGATGTTTTGTATTCCTGTATGATTTTAAACTTGGTTTACCAGCCTAGCCTGGATGAACCCAGATCTCCTCAACCTTTGGCACTAGGCTCGTATTACATACACTGTGTTGAATTAGAAAATCATGAGGTTAATTTAATTTGCTGAAAGGTGTCTCACTTCAAGCGAACAAGCAAGTTGTCTTTCACAATTGCTAAACTTGCACTTGATGTGTTAAAAAAGGCTTTAGTAGCCCGCTATCAGCGAATTTTTAAATTTTTGCCGTGACTCTAAAAAAATTAGCCAGATTTAGAGGCGAATGCCCTACATTGGCAGCATTGGTTATGCGCTAATCGATATCCCAGCCAAACAACTACTGTTGGTGTGTTTTTGGCTTAGAGAGTCGGCTCTTTTCAAACATGGGGGGAGAGGGGTGTAAGTTGGAGAGCGAAAGACGGTCCTCCTTCAAGTTGACCCTTCCTGGAACGACAGAGCCAGCTGTCGTCAGAGGCGACAGCCCTAAGGTTGCCCCGGCGACAGTGTAGTGAAGAGGATGTGGTATTGTGCGTATTGTGTATGTGTGTAGTATGGGGTAAGGGGAGAAAGGCATGGATCTGACTGCTGAGGAAGGAAGGAAGGCCTGTCCTGGCCGTGCGACGCCCATTCCGGCTCAGCCAACCAGTGTGCTGAACCGAGAGAAGCCGGCCCACTGTAGTGAGTGTGTTTGTTTGTGCTATATAAATGGCCTTCATTTATTTTAAAGAAATTACTCACTGCTTTTAGCTCGATATACTGTATATAAAAGTATATAACAGAAGTAATGCAACCTCGTATGGTGTCTCCTTTGTTATTCATTTATTTATTTTGTGTATGTTCTTGCTGAATGGAAGTGCTCGTTCCGTTAATTGGCAGGCTCTTTTCCTAAGCGCAGAACCAACATGTTTTTGTCTGGGCTATTCATCCATGTCCATCAACACTGATCCAACCTCGCATTTTGCCAGTTCATCATCACTCTGGGTTACTCTTTCACCACTGTTTTTACTGATCAGATCTTTTCTCGGAGCATAAATGGCTGACTCCAGGGGTCCTTGACCCTCAGAGGTCACCGGGCTGCATTTTACCAGGCGCCAAATCTCATGCCTAGTGCCCTTTAAATTGCCGTATAAAAGCATGGAACTGCATGGCCCTTGAAGCAATTTTCAATAACAAACCACAAATATGATTTTATATATTTTTTTTCCTTCAAACTGGATTCTCACTCACTGAATAACGTTGTAAATGAAAGAACAGCACTTTGGATTCATGTTCAACCGCAGTAGCTGAGTAATACTTCACTTTTTTAAATTTGGAAAACGGGCAGTCAGCACACAGCATTTTTTTTTTTTTTTCTGGTTAGTTTTCAAATATTTTTTCTCCATTCCTGCCAGCTGCTTTTCTGTGCAGGATTGTATCATCTGTGTTGTACTTTGACCCATATCAAGGTGGAAATGTGAGGGGGCTGTAATAAAGGTGTTCAGACTGATTTAAGTATTAACTTGTTTTATGGGACCTAAGACACGGACACAAGGGTGCAGTGAACCATAAAGCACTGCACTGCAGTGAACCAGAGCCAGTGCACCAGTGCACTTCCTGGGTCAGAGGGTGGAGCCGTGTGGACCGAGCGGATCTGATGAGTGCCCTTCACTGCGACCAGCGTGTGAGCGCACTCGGTCCTGCCCGACGGTCGCCACGCACACGCCTGCATCGCTCCGCCTGGGCGTGAGCAGTGCTGCCGAGGAACAACAGACCTACTAATTTTAGGGAGGCGCCGGGACGCCCTCGGCCTTTGAGAGAGCGCTTATTTACCAGGAGGTTTATGAGCTGGAAGGAAGAGGAGAGAGTGTCAGCAGCTGGAATTGCATTAGCGACGGACTGGATTCGCAGGAGGGCCTGTGTGCGCTGCCTCATCCCAGGGCGCATTTATTTATCCGGGTTAGGACATGCATCTGTTTTTTTTTTTACTGCGTTCAAGCTGCGGAAAAAGTAAGAAGACGCACCCATTATGACACGTCGTTTATTTTCTGCTTCATTATTGAGTGGTAATGGGTTTGTTTTTTTTTTGTTTTTTTTTTGTCAGAAAGTGAGGTTGAGCGAAGGCCTGCGCTTGGTGTTTGTTTGTTGGTTTTTAAACCTTATCTATTTCTGTGTAAAGCGGGGGCCCAAACACTTGCCTGTAAAAGGGCCGTGAGGCTGCAGGTTCACATTCCACCCAAGCTGAAGAAAACCTGATGCAACTATTCACCTGCGCAGGCTGAGGTCTGTTGATTAATTTGGTTGCGTCAGGTGCTTCTGCTCGGATATCGAGAGAACCCCCAGGCCATTTACCTTTGGCAAACGAGTATTAAGACCCCAAGCTTTGAGGCTTCTGTAGAAAACAAAATGAATCAATAGATTTATTTTTAGATACTTAGGGCCTGATTTACTAAAACCTTTAGCACAGGCAAAATCTTTTCGCCCATGCAAAACCAATAACATTACCCATGATTGGCCAGGGTACTTGCCTTGCACTAATCAGTGGCAATGTTATTGGTTTTGTATGGGCAAAACGATTTTGCATGTGTAAATAATAGTTAGTAAATCAGGCCCATAATGTTTTAAGATACTCTGCCTCTGGAGACGAGCCTCTCTCCATGGGTTCTGCAGTGGGCCGTTAGTGTTTGTGGAGGTGTTTTTTTTTTTTTTTTGCCACGTCGCTGCTCCGAACCAATTTGAGGGCATTCAGAGACTTCCTGCTATTGTCAGCTCCACCTCTGTTCCTGACGGCCGAAGCACAGAAGCTGCATTCATCTCCCCCCCCCCCCCCCTGCAGAACTGGCACGAATCACAGCTTTTCTTCAATATGTAGACCAGCGGGTGGAGTGGGAGGGGGTGGGGCTTGTAGACCCCCACACTGTGGACATTTACTCTTCTCTGTGAGTAAAACACTCCCCTTGGGCCTATGGAAATATGGCTCAAAGCAAATTAAAAAAGCTGGTCGGAAGCATTTATTAAGAAGGGCTTGGATTATGGGGATTATAATTCTATTTCGGACAGACAATTAGGAAAGTGGGTTTTTATATGTACGTGGGGTTTTTCAATAAACTCACTGTGCATGTGCGGCATTCTCCCGGGCTTAGCGGATTCATACGAGGGGTTTCGGGCCTCATCGTTCGGAAGTAATGTGGCTAAATGGTTCTGCTTGACCGGGCAGCCATTGTGGCAGTGCCCGTCCGAGCCAAGGCCTTCGCTGCCAGGTCCTCAGGCTTGTGAGAATTTGTTTTCTTCCTGTGACTGCGCTGTGCACTGAGCAGTCCAGACATTTTGGTTTTGCTGGTCTGCAAAAAGAGGGGTTTTGCCATGACTGAGTTTGTTTATCTAGGTGATGGAGGCGAATGCGCTATGCTAATGACAAGGCATACGCTGAGGTAATTAAAGACTTATCTTTTCCACCTTGAACTTTCTGCTTTCACCGAAGTGGTGAGTGTGTTGTCTAATAATGTAGAACTGAGTCGAGAAGTTATTATTTCTGCCTGCCAATGTGTGATGTACAGCGCTTACTTGTGGCATTTCTTTATATGGATCATTCGGATCAAAATGAAACACAGCTATGATTGAATATGTGCTATTTAACTGGCCTTGACCTTAGCAACAGCAGTGTGTTTTATAGACCTGTGGCAGTCCTTAGACTGTCTCTTGGACTCCGATAGAGTTGAAGGACGCTCCCTTCCCTTTGCCCCAGTCTAATTATTGGGTCCTGCGTTCGAGAGGAAACGGTCTGCTGGAAGAGGATGTGCTGTGAGGGTGTCATGAGTCCGATTGTATTTAAATGAAGCTTAGCGCAAATTCAAGCAGGAAGACTTTCTCTTTGCGCATGCCCACTATGCTTTTGGTATAGTTGTGTGCTTGTTTCATCAGAAGCAGCACACTCTATTCTCTTACTACTTCTTCCTCCGCCTAAATTTGGATGACTAACTCCTACTACACTGTTTAAGCTATTGATTCCGTTTAAAAAATTTAAAAAATTCTGCTGATTCTGAATTATGTTGAATCTATACAGATTTTTATTCCCCCGCGAACGAAGTTTCTGGGGCATATAGTTTTTCACCTGTCCGTCTGTCTGTCTGTCTGTCCGCACTTTGCCATGGCTATAACTTTTGACCGGCTCATGATAGGACTTGGCATATGCATTGCTTGTGAGAAGGCATTTGAGATGGGGTCATGACTTTTGACCTTGTGACCTTGACCTTGGAGCATGACGTTTGGTGACAAAAACTTTAACATATGGGCCATAACATTTCATTAGCTGGTAATAGGCATTTGATACCTGGCATATGTATTCCTTAGGATAAGGCCTTTCTGATGAGGTTACGAATGTTGACCTTGTGACCTTGACCTTTAACCTTTGATTGACTCATGATAGGCGTTTAATGGTTAGCATGTGCATGTTATGTACGGGGGCATCAGCGTTTCACATACACATCTTGTTTATTTTATTTTTTGTTTCTGAGATATTCAATTTTAAAAGTCATTTTTTGGGGTCCTATTAAATCAAGCCATTTTTGTGCTGAATCCGTAGATTCAGCTATTTTCTGCTATTTTTTTTTACTCTGTCATACTTTGAGCTAGAAATGTCACTCAAACTGCAAAATGTTAAGTTAAGCATTTATAATTTCTTCAGCATTCAAATTTTTCGTACTCAAGGTAAAATGAAATTTTTTCTTGTTTTTAACTGCCCTGATGGGCCCGTATACGGGCCGTTGGAGTGGTAAGGGGTTTTAACTCAAATGGCTCTGCGAAATTGTGGCACAGCGGTATTGCGCCTCAATTCTGCCGTCTGCTGGACTTTTTCCCGGCCTCAGCATTATCATTGTTCGGATTAAGATTGATACAACTGTTAGCAAAATCTCATTCCTCTACATCAAATTCGGTGAAAGAATTTTCGGTATCGTTGTTTATACAGTCGCTCAAACCAGCTCCAAGAGAACACATTTAGGGCAGCAAAGACCAGTCTTCTTGCAGAGCGGGTCCATGAGAACACGTTGGTGTGACAGTAAAAAATTGCCAAGCAGAAAAAATTGCTCAAGCTCCTATTCCTGTTTATACAAGCAACTATTCGCACTACCTAGATATATTTACGATCGTATCTAAAACAGGTGAAATACTGGTATCGAAATGACTGTAACTGCCATCTTTGCTAAGCCAGCAGACATAACTTTCCATACTCATTGAGTAGTTAAATGGTTAACGTCAGCGAGCTATTGATTATTTCATCCGCAGTGAAGGCAATTTCAAAACTCAAAACCTGCTATTATTAGCTATTTAGCTGGCGAAGACTGTGCACAGAAATGAACACACAGTACACAGAAATGAACAGAGAGTCGCAAATAGTAGCATTCCACTACTCGGCGAGGTCAGCGTTGTACCGTTCAGGACTGGGTGAGACACTGACTATGAGCAAGAACAGCTGTGCCAGTCTGCTAATGTGGCCTGCCATGTTTGCTCCACCATGAAGCTCATTTCTCAGCATGCACTTCGTTTACCTAGGTACGCACAGAGCCATAGAGAGAGATGCATCAACCTCATTGACTCCAATTCACCATTTTTTTTTTTTTTTTCATACAGCCGGGTTGAAGCGGGGTAGACTCTGGCATGATGCAGCTGAAAAGTCAGAATTCCTTAAACTATTACTTTCAGCTTTAAAGTCTTGTGTTGACATTTCAGCAGTTTTTCAACATTTCAGCAATTTCCTTTGCCTCCTCAGTCTCCAAGCACCTTCATTTTATAACGCAACCTCTTCAGCTTTTCTCGCTGAAGCAAGCACTCTAATTTTCTTCAGGAAATTTACCCTTTTCTAGTGTCTGCTCACCCTTTAAAAATTACGCTGCCTAACTTATTAATTCTGGGTTCCCACTACCACGATTCGCGGCTCGATTGAAATCGTGGTCTTAATCGTGGAGTAATCGTGGTGATCCTGTCAGATCTCATCAGGTCTTGAGGTCAGTCGTGGCAGTCGTGTTGATCGTAGAAATGTTTTGGACGGTTCAAAAACTTCCTACAATCAACACGATTAATTGTCAGTCGCGATGATCGCATCACCTCCGATCCAAACCTGAAATTTCAGAGAAGTTCCACGATCAGCTACGAACGGCCAATCGCGGCGTTTGTAACGGAGTGCACGACAGTGGGATCTAAGCTTAACCAACCAGAATCAGAATCAGAACTAGTCAAATTTTAAAAGTTCTTGCTCTCCCCTGCAGTTAACCAGCTGTCAAACCCATTGATAACGCTCTGCAACCCCCCTCCTCCCCTCCACCACCCTCTGAGGTCGGCCAAGACGCCTCTTCAGCTCACCTGTCGCTCTGGTCCGAGCAGCAGCCTCTCGCCACCACCAGTGTTTAGACCCCGGGGGGAAATTTCATCTCTACAAAGCATCTAATCCTCCGATTCTCTAAATGCTTTATTTGTTCAATGCCGGAGTCTAACCGCCAAAGTTCATGTTTCACGTGCATAAATAAATACTTTGTTAAATTTCATGTCCTCATCATGTTTTTCCTGATTGAAATCCAGTCTGTGGGTTCATCTGAGCATGTGCAGAGGGCTGGGGTGAGGTGCCGGGCTATTATGTGAAGCTCTTCCGGAGAAATCGCTCGGGACACTCCCGTTGTTGTGCGCTCATGATCCAAAAACAGCACAGGGATGTAGTCACTGCAGGTTGGCCCTGTGCTGTCAGGCTGTGGTAGATAGACACTGATGTAAACCTTCAGACCATCAAGGGGGAAAAAAAAGCTCGGTTTTTTTTATGTTCATAACGCATGAAGAGACGTTTTGTGTTAGAAATTTTTTGATTTCACCCGGGCTTAAAGCCAACACTGCCTTATCTCAAACGGTGGTATCCCTCTTTCTCTTGGAAAGTAAATCAGGGAGGGAAGAAAAATGAAGCTTGTGGTTTTATGGTCCTTGTGGACACGACAGGCTTGTGGTTCTCATCCGCACAAAGGGGAGGCGGGATTGACAGGAGCATGAATAGGCTCTGCTGCAGCCGATAATGGCGCTTATGACTGCGGTCTGCGTTTGTCTGTTCGCTCGCTAAGTGCTGGGTGGAGCTCCCGTCGCCTAGTCAAATAAACTGCTTTCTGCACTCCTGCGGCTTTCTGGCGTGTGGAGCCCATAGCCGGCGGTTATAACAATGAAGAGAAACGCTAAAAGCGGAGCGGCACCGCCTGTACCGGCGAGAGGGGTAAAGATGAAACCAGATGCGGCATGCGTCTGTCGCAAGGCTACGTCGGGTCACTTTCGGCCGAGCCAAGAGTACTTTCTCTGTTGACTCCGTGCCTTAGGAAAAAAGTGCAGACAGCCACTCGGTCACTTGATCTTATTTAGCTACCTCCCTGTGTCAGCGGAGAATGGAACAGAAGCTACTGGTTTTGTCAAGTGAGGAGGATTTTGTTATCATGTTGGATAACAATTTGACTATCATGCACCACTGACTACACTGTTTAACAGCCTCGAGAAATTTCAATGGATGTGAAGTCGGCCGGAATGAAATTCAGCGTTCAATTTGAGCTCGCGGTATCTTACTGTTACCTCAGCCATGTCCGGGCTCTCGTGAATGATAACCGACCTGTTATTCGTTATTCTGTTTGGCCCAGGGTTAGGAGGAAGGAAGCATTACACAATGGAGAAGCTACATGTTGTCGGACCAGGCCTCAATTAGATACTGCTTACTGGCGCTAAAGGGCACTGCTAGCAAATGAAAGTCTGGCCGGGATACAGGTACACATTCTCTCTCCGTGGCGTGTGGCTCGCTCGTCCGAGGCAGGCCGCTTGACCCCCGTCCTTCCATGCGCTGTTTGTTGACTTTGTCAGCCGGAGTGCAGTTGCTGAAAAAAGAAACTTGGAAGTTTTAACTCGCTGTTCTTATTAGCGATGACCATTTGCGTATCAATATTCTCTTCTCCAGGACTTTCCCGTAGATGTACAGCACATACGTTATAACAACGTAACCTTGAGTTATTTTTGCTGTCCATGCTGGCAAAAAATCTTTTCCTCTCATAATGCTGCTCGAAGCAAGGAGAAGGCAAGTATAGTTGTCAACATCCTGGGCCTCTGGAACAATGAACAACCCTTGAACTAGTAGAGAGCATTGCAGGGAAAGATTAGTTTGAGATGGTATCAGGGTTGATCTTTATCCTCTTTTGATTCTGTAAAGAAAGCGAGAGTCCAAGGACAGTGGTTATTCAGAATGGGAACAAGCTTCTCACTCTTGGCAGGAAAACCAGATTCCCAGATCACTGAGGCCAAAATATGTTTATAGTCAATTCCTTTGCACACATGGTGGCAACTGATATGTTTCACTGTGTGTAAAGCTGAGCTTTAATAAGTGAAGAAATTTTTTTTCCCACGGCGTGCAAACAGCTCATTAATGTTTGGAAAGAAGATGCATTTCTTTCTTGATATGGCTCTAGTTTCACAGTTTTGTTTTTGCAATTTAAAAATTAGCCTGCAGTTAAAGTGCTCATTCTCTGCATATTATTTATTTAAGACAAATTTACAAAGGTTGGTTTCTTCATTTTTTTTTTTTTTAATACTGCTCCTTGTTTTCAGGGCTTCTAAATGTTTGGGACAAAGGGCTCCACAAGTGTTTTCATTTACTGAAGTGTCTTCAAATGACCTGTTGGTTTCAGCGTAAGAGACCTTTTTGTTGTCTTGTCTTGGGTGCATGTTTTCTACACTGTTCAGCGGTTGGGTAAGCAGTGAACTTGGTAATCTGGAGACATTATAAAACTGGGAGCTGGAGTTGCCTCCATATTTTACCAGTGTGGATGATCTTATTTCTGTTCTCATAGTCTACCATGTTTAATGTCTTATTAAAATATCAAATACTTACGTGCATTGTACATCTAGAACAGAATAAATCAAGTTGTCTTGCTGCAAGATGGATAGCCTGAGACATTTTTATCTCTTGCAAGCTGTCATGAAACCTGACCTTTGAAACAGTACACCAAGGTACTTTTTATTTTACAACCCGCCAGGATACGGTTTTATGAGGGTCATGGTATTGACTTTTATCGTTGTTGTCCAGGGGCCGCTCTTCCAAGGTTTTCTGAAAGAGAAAAGTGGAAATCTTCCTGGGTGTGTGAAAAGCAGCTGTGTGATAGTACCTGGCTGTAGAGAAGTGTAGTGGATCTGCCTGTGCATGGCCATTTTGGCTGACTTTTTGAGAAGTTCTACAGAAATGTGCTCCTTTGCTTGGTTTGCATAGGGTTTGCTCCCCTGGGGTCTGCTTGGATCATAGGACTTATGTTCCCTGGCCTGATTGGTCCCTCGTGGATCATACTTTTGTCATTACTTTAAACTCTCTTAGAAGATCCTATCAAAGAATGACGCAATGAGGTGGAGATCAGTGGTATGATCATGTGGTGCCATGAAGAATGCAGAGGTCCACTATATGTTAACCAAACAAATACCAACATGGTACTGCTACCTGTGTGGGAATCCTCACAGGATCCTCAAGGATCATTCTAGAAACCTTCAAAGATCTGGATAAACACTTAGGATCCTTGCTGGATCTTTAATAATGAACTAGGATCCTGCAAAAAATCTTAGAATCCTTGCGAGGATCCTGCTGGGGAATCTGACAGGATCCTTGAAAGGATCCATAAGGGTCCTGAGAAATCCTAAACTGGATCCTCGATGATCCTCAAGGATTTTGCTTGGGTCCTCTAGGATCCTGTCAGAAATCCTTTGGGATCTTTGCAAGGATTCTGTCAGAATCGCTAAGAGGATCCTTGTTAGGATTCTCACCAGGGTAATAAAAGAAAGTATTGTTAGACATATAATGCTATAGTTAAAGTGATATAAAGATGGGTTATCTGACAGGAAATCCAATCACATAAACTGAGAACAAGGAATCATTATCTTGGGGGTATCAGGGGAGCCATAGTGCAAATTCAAAGAGGCAAGAAGCGATAATTTTTGGGTCACGCATCTTCCAGCTGTGCAAAGCCTTTGAACTTCTTAACTTGAGGAACAAGTCTGTAACACCTCCCCTAATCCCCTGCCCTGGTAGATCAGGTCATCAACATGTCCACTCATCTCCTGCACCTATGGTGCTAAGCACCAATGCCTTCCCTGATCTCCACTCTCGTTTAGACTTATCACTTGATTGACTGGCTGTTGTCATCTATTATCAGAGCCATAGGTATGGGATAGACAGCCATTACTCTGCCTGAGAGAGTAGAAATATTACTATAGTAGTAATAGTAATAGTAATATTTAGAGTAGAATTTGTCATGCTTTATGATGTGTCCACACTGTGGTTCTGATCTGTTAAGATTTGGGTTTGGGGTTTGATTAGGGTTAGGGTTAGGTTACACTTACTGCGGTTTTTTGAAGACAGTCTTAACCTGAAGTTAGAAATGTTGAACTAGCAGTAATGGGAATCTCACTGCAGTCTCCCGTGGCAAAGTCTGCTGATTTGTTTTGCCAACCACCACCTTAATCTCCTCCCTACGCCGACTTTATTGCCATAAATGGAAAGTATTTGAATTACTTCAAGTCTGGATGCTATCAATTGATTATAGCAACCCATTTAGACTATTAGCAAGTCTAATAGGTCCAACTATCTTATCCCTTTGGCTCTAATAACTGATAATAACACCAATGTAATTGAATGATTACTGCCAAACCAGCTGATCTCTTGCATCACAGAAGTTGGTCAAAAACATCTCCACTGATCTCGTGCTCAAATGGAGCATGTGACACAATACCTCCTGAAATTAGCCGCTACCTTAGTGCAGCTTCTCTGGTGTTGTTGTTGAAACACTGATCTTTTCGCCAGAATCTCACAAAGATATGTGATCGGAGTGGTACGTCACTTCCTGATCCACTTCGCCGACTACTAATAAGGCAGTAAATATGCAGCAGTGCGTATTAGGTGAGCCGTGTGCATGCGTGGAGTTTGACTGAACAGTGGAGTCCGTGATCACACAGTTATGAAAAGCATGCGCTCCCAAGGCTGAAGTTTCATTCTGGTGCGCGTGTGGCTGTGCACTGCGGTTTCCCTGCAGTGTTCGTGCGCACTGCAGTTCATTGTGGTTACAGTGGTGGTTAGCTGGGGCCGTTTTCTCCGCTCTACTTAAATGGCGCGTCTCAGCCGGAAGCAGGTGAGTCGGGGGGGGGTGATGGTTAAAGTGTTTATTTTTTACCCTCTAAACTCCAGCTTCTCCAACTGTTGGTTAAAATCTGAAGAAGTGTTTTCAGCTCTAATGTGTTTGAGCTAAAAATGTTTTTTTTTTTTAATTCAGTCTTTTTCTGTCGAGTGAGAAAATTTAATGTCAATGCGTGTGGCAATAATTGAAGCACCTATTACTAAAACCCCATAAGTCACACTCGACTTGACTTGACTTGACTTGTGGGGTTTTAGTAATCAGTGCTTCAATTATTTCCCAAGATTGCTCCATGCGTGTGCACAATTTGATTTCAGAACATTTGAATTTGTCCGTTGCACAGAGTCAGAAGGTTGGTTTGCATGATCTCCTTGTGTTTGTGTGGGTTCACCCTGGGTACTTCAGGAGCCTCCCATGGCCCAAAGACATGTTTGCAAGATTTATCAGCACCCGTTGGTATGAGAGTATGAGTGAGTGGTGTGTGCGGCCTGCATTGGATTGGCGAGCTGCCCAGAGTGTGTCCCTGCCTTTCGCCCAGAGTCAGCTGGGATAGGCTCCTAGTGAGGAAGAATTGGTACAAATAATGGAAGGTTGAATGTTTGGGTCTGAGAACATCTCATCTGTTTCTTTATTCTCAACAATCCTGTTTTACTGTTTTGAAGACATTGATTGGTCATTTTTTCCCCCCCATTGTCACAGTAACATTACGATCAGTCCAATGTGACTGACGTTATAATGACTGTATATGTTGGATATACCATCAGAACCATAATTCATTGGGCAGTGACACATTTATCAGTTTTTTTTTTTTTCGGTTCAGTTGGTCGTCTCAATCACCAGATCTGAATCCAATTGAAGGCAAAAAGTCCCTAAAACAATGAGAAAAAATATAGATCACTGCAGGATAGGCCTGACAGAGCATCACCAGGGAAGATGCCCAGCATCCGGTGAAATACATTGCAAAGTCCAGGCTGTCATTACATTGTAAAGGTATACTAACAGATGTTAAAAATGATTACTTTATTCTACATTATGCTAAAGTCTGCTTTAAGTGCCCTCCAATGGGATGGGAGACACCGACTATGTACAAAAGGTTCTTTCATTTCTAAAAGGTTCATCTGATATGGACGAAAACGCCCTTAGATTAAAGCTTACAGTCTGCATTTCAGCCTCATTGTCATTGTATCCTTTCAGACTCCTCGTGTTGGAGTGTTTGCCGTACAGCCTTGTGTGTGGTTCAGAGCTGGTTTACTAACAGCCTGGCCCTGCGGGAACATGCTGGTTCGCGCTGGCGTCAGTGTAACGCTCTTCTCTCGCCAAACAGATTTATGCACGCTTAAACTGCGCAAACAGCTCACCTCTTACAACGGTGGGAATGCTTGGCTAATGTTTGTTAGGTCAAATCACGGCCCCGTTTTGCTTTATAAGGCTGGGTCAAGCGTAGACGATTTATCTTGTCCTACGTAATGACTCGTGCGTCACTTCCTTTTCTGAGCAGTAGTGGGTTAGCCTGCACGAATCAGAAGACCTGTTTGACAGGTATCTCTTTGTCTCTGAAAACAGACTTCCTTTTTTCCATGTTTTATTTCAGTCAGTTGTGAGCGCATAGCGCAGTAAATGTTTGCTGTTGAGTCAGCATGTGCAAATAGTTATTTTCAATGGGGGGGACACGGCAAAGCGGCTTGAGGGTAAATCCACGGCTGCTATACGTCCCAAGCACTGTGTAGGATGGCGCTTGACTTACTGTTTTACGGTAAATTAGGGCTAATAATTCTGGCATTTCATAACCATTGGCTTTTTCATCTTGTTGTTCTGTACTTCCGTAGACAAAAAAAATTACATCTAAAGCCTGGGAGCAGGAAGTGGTTGAAGAGAGCGTATTTTAACTGAAACCGAAGCAGATTCAACCAACTTCTGATGGCAGTGAAAGGAGGTCAGAGTGCTGCTGCGTTTGTTATTATGAATTGTTTTTACCAAATGATGCACTCAATTTAAGCTATTTTGGAGTTACGTGAAGTGTGTTTTCTTGCTTGCTACACCAAACACCTGCTGTTGTGATTCATTAAAGTATTTTTAAATATCTATGATGGCCACTGCTCAAATGAAGTCAAGACAGCCAAAAATGTTTGCAAATCCAGGTTCAGGAAGTAAAAGTCCAGTATGTTGCTCCTGGATTTTTTATTTAACACCATATTTTGACCTGGAGGGATTTCTGCTTTTGGAAATTAAGTAAGAAAATCCCTGAAGGAAAACTTGCCCTTTTACATGGAATGTTTATTAATAAATTTGTTTTGGGCAGTGCTTTTGTGAGGCTTTAATACAATAGTGACTTGGGCAACTACAAAACCCAAAACCAGTGAAGTTGGCACGTTGTGTAAATCGTAACTAAAAACAGAATACAATGATTTGCAAATCCTTTTCAACCTATATTCAATTGAATACACTGCAAAGACAAGTTACTTAATGTTCGAACAGGTAATCTTTGTAATTTTTTGCAAATATTAGCTCATTTGGAATTTGATGCCTGCAACATGTTTCACAAAAGCTGGCACAAGTGGCAAAAAAGACTGTGAAAGTTGAAGAATGCTCATCAAACACTTATTAGGAACATCCCAAAGGTGAACGGGCTAATTGGGAACAGGTGGGTGCCATGATTGGGTATAAAAGCAGCTTCCCTGAAATGCTCAGTCATTCACAAACAAGGATGGGGTGAGGGTCACCACTTAGTAAACAAATGCGTGAGCTGATTGTCGAACAGTTTAAAAACAACATTCCTCAACGAGCTATCGCAAGAAATTTAGGGATTTCATCATCTACGGTCCGTAATATCCTCAAAAGGTTCAGAGAATCTGGAGAAATCACTGCACGTAAGCAACAAGGCTGAAAACCAACAATGAATGCCCGTGATCTTCGATCCCTCAGGCGGTACTGCATCAAAAACCGACATCAGTGTGTAAAGGACATCACCACATGGGCTCAGGAACACATCAGAGAGCCACTGTCAGTAACTACAGTTCGTCGCTACATCTGCAAGTGCAAGTTAAAACTCTACAATGCAAAGCGAAAGCCATTTATCAACAGCACCCAGAAACGCTGCCGGCTTCGCTGGGCCCAAGCTCATCTAAGATGGACTGATGCAAAGTGGAAAAGTGTTCTGTGGTCTCACGAGTCCACATTTCAAATTGTTTTTGGAAACTGTGGACGTTGTGTCCTCCGGACCAAAGAGGAAAAGAACCATCCGGACTGTTATAGGCGCAAAGTTCAAAAGCCAGCATCTGTGATGGTATGGGGGTGTATTAGTGCCCAAGGCATTGGCAACTTACACATATGTGAAGGCACCACTAATGCTGAAAGGTACATACAGGATTTGGAGCAACATATGTTGCCATCCAAGCAACGTCTTTTTCATGGATGCCCCTGCTTATTTCAGCAAGACAATGCCAAGCCACATTCTGCACGTGTTACAACAGCATGGCTCCTTAGTAATAGTGTGCGGGTACTAGACTGGCCTGCCTGTAGTCCAGACCTGTCTCCCATTTGAAAATGTGTGGCGCATTATGAAGCGTAAAATATGACAACGGAGACCCCGGACTGTTGAACAACTTAAGCTGTACATCAAGCAAGAATGGGAAAGAGTTCCACCTGAAAAGCTTCAAAAATTGGTCTCCTCAGTTCCCAAACGTTTACTGAGTGTTGTTAAAAGGAAAGGCGATGTAACACAGCGGTAAAAAGGCCCCTGTGCCAACTTTTTTGCAATGTGTTGCTGCCTTTTAATTCTAAGTTAATGATTATTTGCAAAAAAAAAAGTTTCTCAGTTTGAACATTAAAAATCTTGTCTTTGCAGTGTATTTAACTGAATATAAGTTGAAAAGGATTTGCAAATCATTGTATTCTGTTTTTATCTAGGATTTACAGAACGTGCCAACTTCACTGGTTTTGGTTTTGTATAACTGTTTTGTCATGCCTAGTCCTGGAGTTCTCACAGGTGCCTTAGATAGTGAATCGTATTTATGTTGTATTTCATATCTATCGTTTTCCTCTCATGCATGTTTACAGGCCACAGCACTGATATAAACGGAGACCAGCATTTGAAATAAACACAAATGCTTGATGTAAACCAAATTTTTTTGAAATTGTGACAGCCAAACATGTAACATCAGTACGTGGCCGCATCTGTCTGTGGTGCTTATCTCTTATGTCTGCACTGAAGACGCATGTCTGTAGCGGAATGTCACGTTGGTTCTGAGGTCATTTCCAAGCTTGATGTGGAGGTTTCTGGATAAACTAAACAGAAATTTACAGCTGTGGCCTGTAGGTTGGCTGGATTCGGCAGACTGCCGGGGGGTTGATGACCATGAGGAGCCTGTGGGCCTCTTGAGGTATTTTTGGTGAGTCACACAATATTTTTGTATAAATTTGAGGGACTTGGCAAAAATAATAAATCTGGGATACAGAGGAGGGGGAGGAGAGCAGGAGCCAGACCTGGATAGACTTGGGCTCTCCCTCACCTCTACAGAGAACTTTCTGGGAAATCAAGCTTTCCCACTGATTGCATTGTCCCTGTTCTTGACCCCTTCTGTGATTCTGTGAGTTCACAGTGCTGCCCTTTGTGATGGCTGAAACGCCTGTCAGACCTATTCTCAGTCTTCCATGGGAGAGCCCCATTAAACCTGACTGTACTCAGCCACTGTGACAGAGCTCCTGACGCCATCACTGAATGGGTACCTAGGGACTTTTAGGGAACATGAGAAGAGAATGATTTGGTGCTTAATGTATGTTTCTGTAAGGGTTTACTCTGCATCAACCTCTTCTTCAATTTCTCCTGTCTTATCTTCACTGAACTGTCTAGTCTCCTCCTCTCTGGCCCAAAATAGACTGGGGCTAAAAAGTGATTGGCTGATTTGTGCTCTTCATGGGTAGAGTCCTACACAGATCCTGTGTGCAGAGACCTTTTGGCCTGAGTTTGCAGACTTTAGGCCAGGTCCTTTCACCTCAAAAGCGCCCTGGCTCAAAGAGAACAGGAGTTCACAGGACAGACAAGGCCAAAAACATGGTCCAGATGCAATTATAGTAGAAACAGGTCAATAAAGTTTAATTAAATAAAGGCATAAAACTTGACTTGGGTGTGGTTGTGAATGCAAGAGTTGTTCTTCAAACCCATAAGGCTGGAGAATTATTAACTTTGGCTTTGTCAACAAATTGCCAATGATCAAAATTATCACAGAGTGGAAATTGGAGTTCAATCTGCAATGCTTTTATTGAGGCTTGAGTAACAATGATTGTACCATTTTTTCTCTGAGGAATTTTGATTTCTCTGGGTTATAAACGCACTGATTGCAAGATTTGAGTGTCAAATTGTGAACTTAAACTGCACTCAAATGGCAGTGACAGTCTACGCTGAGACCCCATCTGGCCCGGAGCAAGAAAGGCTGATCTGTCATAAGCTACGGAACTACTTCACAAAGCACACACACACTGGCGCGCCCGCACGCACACACACGTGCACACACGCACACATACACACAATTTGTGGTCAATCCTTTTGTTTTTTTTTTTGGTCTGTCTTGTTTAATCCAGAGTAAAACTGGCCTGTGAAGAATAGCCCCTAGAGAGAAAGTGTTCTCAATTGCTGAAAAGCCAGGTAATCTCTGGACCTCTGTCACCTGATAAACTTTAACAGAAACTCAATGTAGGATGGATACTGAATTTGAACAATTTCTATCATTTTGCTCACTAGAGCTGTGCACGCCCTTATTACAATGAAAAACAATACTTTCAAATTGAGGATACTCTTTGTAAGTTATTTATGCTCTTAGGTAGATGAAACATACTGAGTTCAGTTCTTTTGATGGGAATTTTCTGCTGCAGAGCAGAATCGTGTTGACCCTTGACTCAGAGAAGGAGGTGAAGCGAGGGAAGCAGGAAGGGAAAGAAAGATGGAGCGAGAAGAAGGGAAGAAGAGGGACAGCTGTCTGCATAACCCCCTCATTAAGAGGCGCTGACTCTGCAAACAGGACATGCTGTAGGAGTGAGACCGTTTCCTTGCTGCCTAGTGTGAGGGCAGCAGATTCCCAGAATTCCTCAGGGCTCTGCACAGGCCCTCCTCTGTTGTTCTCGTGGCATCCCTGCAAAGGGGAGCTGGCAGGATTAAATATTAGCATAGCCGGCCATATGCTCACTGCTGGATCAGCTAGTCGAGCTGCGATTCGGGTCCTGTATATATCGTTTGCTTAATTAAAATGTAATCTCCAAGGAGGGGCTAGAAGTTGGTAATTTACCAGTGACTCCAGTAGTTGGTCTCTGTTCTGCGAAAGAAATGGCATATTAACCTAGTTATTTGGGAATGTTCACTCACCCTTGTGTGCTGGTAAACAATCCATGTTGCATCAGGTAACTCTTTTGAATGGCAAGCTTTGTGTAATCAAGCGTCGTTTAAGAAGGAAGGAAACAGCGAGTTGCTTGCCTGTTTGGCGCAGAGAAGTTCAATGGGAGGAGCAGAGTGTGTGACAGTCTACACCCAGACTTGACTGATTTTAGAAACGAGGGGTGTCATTATTTTAGAGATATTTTGCACCATTTCAGGATGTTCAGAAGTGTAGGTCTGAACATTTGTGACACTTGAGCAATTAAGTCTGCCCCGAGCCAATTGCGGCTTACCAGGCTGGTGCTCAACACCGGTTTCTACTGCATGACGCGAGTAGGAGTATTGCTACGCCCCCTACGCTAGTCGATCACAGGTTACCCCCCCAGCTCTTAGTCAGGTTTCCCAAGCATTTTATGGCACCCAATGGGTGTAAAGTCTCTTTCGCCAAGAACATGCTGCGAAAGCAAGGACTTGAACTTAGGACCTTTCGATTCCAAGTCTAGCAACATGTTTAGTTCCTGTTTAGCTGTGGATTGGGTGGAGTGGGTGTTTATTTTTGGCCAGAACGGGTGGCATTTTAATGGTGTGACTTTACAATGTTTTAATGAATTACTGCCCTAGCTGCTGTTAATTTATTTTTGCATATGACAATAAGAAGGTTATCCTCCAGTTTAGCTGTCTAACTTGTCTATTTCTGCATTTGAAAAATGCGATTTGAAATCCCTGCTGTTTTCTACATCACAAATGGACCTGCTCTGCATAGTTTACGCGGTGTATTTTGCTTAAAAGTTTATGAACCTGTCTTGGACATCAAAGAATATGATAACTTGAAAAAACAGCATTCTCTTGAAATCTGTAAATTGTGATTGAGTCGACTTCTGCATTTTTATTGCTAAATTAATAAAACTTTATAATAAATATTAGTCATTTTTTCACTCATAATGACTTACTACCAATTCCACTGAAGAACACTCTCAGTACACTCTCAGCTCAGTTGCATGAAGTTGTCACGTGGTTGTCTATTTAGGTTGCACTGTCTCAAAGTTCAGTGAAATAGCTGACTGTATGCCCAAGGTATAATCTCTGGGAGTTGTTAAACGTTTTCACAAAGTCCACCAGGATTTTTGCACTCGATTTTCCTTTAATCTCGTGATTGCAATGAAAACATTTTGCGCTATCTGTGTAAAATTGGTATCAGTAGCTAATGGTGAAAATTTGCTTCAAAAGTCTGTCATTTCATCGCTGAAGCAGGTTGTAGAATAAAAAGTAATTTCATTCTATGTCCACATTTTTATTATAAGCCCCAGTATTCGGGAAACGAGCCTTAACACCATAAGTCCTGAGCCTCTTTTTCGAAAATGGCAAGCCCAAAATGAAATGAGTATATCTCTGCGATGGCTTGGTCCATTTGAATAATCTTGGAATCGTAATAAAGGTAAAACCATTTGGGATTTCTGCCCTGGTGTAAAAATCAGTGTATATGTCACTGATTCAGAGTAAATGGAGATGGAATCCAGTAGAAATGAAAGATCTAATTTTGCACCTAACAAAGTTTTACTTCTATCCCTTGTAAATTTTTTGAGTTGCAGTCTGAAACCTCTAAAAAGTTACAGCACAGAATCTCATTATTATCTGTGCCAAAGTTTATTCTGATCAGGTGAAACAGAGCAAATGAGAGAGGAATGTCTAGGTGGCTTCCCCAATTTTGCAATTTAGGTACCTTGTGTTCCACTTCAGATTTCTCAGATACCAAACTGTCAAACTCATTTAATTTAACTTATATATCACTACAGACATGCATTCCATCCAAATACAACAGAGTGCTCAATACCTGCAGCCTTCTTTCATTCAACAATTTTCCTGCAATTTTTATTTTTTACCACTGGGATGCAGTGTATGTAAATGTACTTTTGAGCGTTGCTCTTCATTGAAAATATTGGTAAATCACATTCTATTAATAAAATTCCACTTATGCATCATGTAGGCGCACGTCTGTGTTTACGTGTGGTTGATAAATTAGGGCAGAGATGTAGATTTCGGTGTAGGCAAATGACTGTGCTTCCGGGTTCAGCTTCAGAAACTGAGAATGTTCACTTCGTTCGGTGCAGTGCACATCTTGTGCTTTCATATATGGTGTGATGGGATATACTTTGCCCTTTAATGCCTTTTTGTTGATATTTTCATTATGTGCTCTGCATCAATCCAGAGCTTGTTGTTTTAATCAAAATTAAACCAAACATGACCTAACCTCATATTTTCCTCATGCCTTTTGTCTCTGGGAGTTGGACTGTGTTTGTAATTAGAATATTATTATTATTATTATTATTGTTATGGAGAATTTCAGGAACTGGTCCTCAGCCAGGATGCACTCGCCACATTTGAGGTGCTGACCGATATGTGTCACTACTCAATGCAGCCGTGCTTAAAATGCTCATAAACACAGTAAATTTGCTTGTAAACAGCTTCCATTCTGGAAAATGGAAAAGTCTGCTCCTTCAGATCCTGCCTATGCCAATGCTTAATGCCCATGTGCAGTTGTAGATTAATTGGCTTGCCAAAAGTTTAGAAATGTGGATTCCGACAGAAGGACTGACCGGCATCCTCATTTTACAGTGGAATGGGTTATTTCGGTCACTGTCATCAGTGAAGTTTCTGGAAAGTGGAAATACTACAACATAGTTCTTGAGTTTTTGGAACTGAGCTTTATTGAGTGAAGGGAACTTGAGTCACAAGCCCGTTGGTCCATAATGTCAATGCTGGCTAATTAGCAGGTGAACGGTCAGTCCAGTGAAGCTAATCTTCTTCAGGGTAGATCCTTGGGTTGTGATTGAGTTTTGTGTGTGGGTATAGTGGTACTTTGGCTTCTTACTCCAATCGGAGAGGAATATAGCCGCAATACTGAGGAAAAGGGATTGGTACAACCCAGGACATGCCGAGACCCTTAAAAACTGTGTTTTACCCTGTGAGTTTAATGAAGTTAGAGCACTTGGCTCCTGCGGTCCTTGTTATCTCAGGGAGCGCCTGTACATTTCCGCTCATATTTTTATTTCAGGCCTCTCGCGTTGTGTTGCATTTGCATTGTAAACCTCGATATGCTGCTAAAGACTAAAGTGAAAGCAAGGCTGCCTCGTTCATACGTTTGAGAGTCGGTTGGAACTTTACGGAGATTTATTTGATTAAAATGCAGTTTGAATCGTACTGTTCTCCTCCAGAGTGCAACAAGCCCAATTAAATCTGTTGGAGTGATGTAGGGTGTTCTGTACTCTGTCCATTAGCGTGACGTCCTCAGCAGTGTGCATCTGCTGGCTGGATGGAATAGCTAGTTAAGGTGTAATCAGCAGGCCCGACACGTTTGGAGCGTCACGTCCAGACCAGGCTCAGCACTGATTGGTGCCAGGATCCTAGTCGGGTCTCAATGCGAGAACAAGACTTAAAATGGACCAATTGCTCTTCCTCTCTTTGCTGAGATGGTGGGCTAATGTACCATGTGTGCCTCAAACCACCACTTACAATACTGGCCAATACTGGGCCTCGGAGAGTTCTGACACAAAACATTTGAGAGACTATTTTCAACCACTTTATAATGGGGTTAATGGAGGAAGCATTTAGATTAATTAAGTGTGGTCAGCGTTTACTATACATTTAATAAAATGAGTGATTAAATCGAAAGGTGGTTTGCCTGCAGTGGTGACAAAGCCAAATGAAGTGTCTCCGACAGAATCATCATTTAAAAAACCGTGAATGTAATTAGTTGAAGTTTCTTACACTTATGATTGAAGTTTAATTGGTTGTTTATCACAGATAGGCAAGATAATTTTGTGCAGGCATTGTATCACGTAACTTTTCAAACAAGTAATAGGTTAGGTGATGTGGGAAATTTTCTTATTTAAAGGAGAATTCCGGTGTGAAATTGACTTGGGGTGTATTGAAACATGATAACGAGCACTAACTTTCGTCACGATAAGGCAATTGACGAGCACGAATGAATAGGAAGGATATGGGAACAGATTGCAATCTCTTTGTTCATGCTTGTCAATTGACTTATTGTGAGTTCCAAGATGGAGGCGACTGGAAACTACCACATGGTCAGGTTTGCATAAACAGTCTTTTTTAATAAACTACCTGGGCATTTTCAAAGTTCTCAGTGCCTCGTTTTACGTGTCGGGGCCCTCGGAATTCTAGTGATCAAGTGTGCGGCTACTTTGAGCCTTGTTAATGATGAAAAAAATAGCGATTTCTTTGCATAGCAACGTTATGCCCGAATCACAACCATTGGAAGCCTGTTGGGAGCTTCGCCTAAAAAGCCATTTATTTTGAAATGTTGCTTGCGTACCGAGGTGGGGTATTCGACAAAGGCTAGTTCTCGTTATCATGTTTCAATACACCTCAAGTCAATTTCACCTTCCTGTTGTTTTTCCTTTAATGCCAAACGTAATGTTGATCAGTTTGACTAAGGAAATACATTTGTGTACATTTGAGTACTCTGGTATCTCTGTGGTATTTCTGATGAGATGATTGTTCACTATAACAGAGTTAACGGCTAACTAAATGGCTAGTGTTATAAAGGCCGAACTGGCACACAGGCTGAGCTGTCCCAGACTGACGCTTACACCAACACACAGGTGCACTCCATCTAATTTCATCTTTCATCTCTGAAGTGCCTAAACATTATTGACAAATGGTCTGTCAGCTAAAGAAGAATAATTGATATTTGATGTTTCGTAGCTTCTAGTGAACTCGAATATCCAGACACGCCTTGATTTAAGAATGATTTTGTGTCCACCACAAAAAAATAAGGTGTCCACCTTAATAAAAATAAAAAGCTAGTTTTGACTGATTGTTTTGTGTGTGGGTGCATTGTTTTGGGAGGACAACATATTTTTCATTTTAAAAATTATGAAATGGGATATTTGATGAGATAATGGCTAAATTAAATCTCTCGGGGGGTGTAAATAAAGAACCACATTTCACATGCACGCATGAACTTACCCAGCTGTAAGTCTTGGCCACAATTCTGCACTGTGACCTGTGCTGATTTCCTGTGTGAATGATTGTGCAAGTAGCACCGAAGACTGTCGACTGCAACACAAGGCAGCTGAGTCCCAGAGCCTAAAATTATCTGTAACAGTACAGGCAGTGTAAGCCAGAGAATTATATATAAAGCATTAAATCAGTGACGGCTCTGCATGTCATTTTGGTTTTTTTTCCCTCCCCCATGGAGAGGGGCAGTGTGTGGGAGAGAGGGGCCCTGATCTCCCAGAGGGGGAAAGATCGCATAGTTTGTGTGTGAGAAAGACGGCACAGCTGAATCCTGTAACTCGGCCCCAAACGCACCAGCACTTATGGACAAGGAAAAAGCGACCAGAATATTTAGGCAGAATATTTTCACAGATAAACTGTCACTAAGACGCTTTACAGTCAGATGAGTCACTGACAGCGCAGTGCCCAGCCTATTCCCCACTACAGCAAATGAGGCAAAAAACTCCCAGTAGGGAGAAAAATCCTCAAACAGTGGTTAGAAAAAACTCCCCAGCGGGAAGAAATCTCAGGAGGAACCCGGCTATAGTGGGGAAGCCCATCCTGCGCGGGCTAGCTAATTGATAACAAGATAATGACAATACAGTTCCATTAAAGTCCATCTAAACAGTGCTATCAGTTGCCGGAGGAAGTGGCATGCCAAGGATGGTGCAGAACTGGATCAGGACAGCCGCAGCCAGCGCTCATGGTGAGGGACAGGGCTCGGATGATCCAGGAGTCAGGGTTGTGGAGGGAAAGATGGCGCCTAAGACACTCCCACTTTCTCTCTCTAACCTGTGAATGGATAGAAAGACATGCACATGCATAATGGACTGAGTGAAAGGGAAGACTGTTCTTTAATTCCAAGGCTGAATGCTTTCTCCTGCCTTGAAGGTAATTCAGAGACAAAGGCAAGAACATTTATGAAGTTAATTGAGCAGAATGCTGCTTGTGTGCTGATAGCTGTTTAAAACACCCACTGGATAAGTAATGAAGTTCTGTGAGCCGCGAATTTAGATGACACACGCCATATGAGGTAGGATTTAGGCTATACTAAAACGACTGGTGTCATCATCTGCTTTTTGATAGAGAGTATCTGCACCGTAGCCGTTCCTCGTATTGGAGTGGGGAAGTACTCTCTTGGCTTGTGTAACTTGCGCCAAACATGAGGGTCACTACTTCCTTCCTGTGGCCATTTTGAAACAGGAAATCGGTGGAAAGTGTTGCCGAGGGGAAGTTCAGGACTTCAGCATTTGATGTGAAATTATGTGCTTCGAAATGGTCGCGTAATGGCAGACTCTCATTCCATTGGTCATTCATTCGACATTTACGCCAAGTTTCTGCATCGGACTCATTCATTGCTGAAACTGGTAAACATTGACATAAATCATAACCTCATTTACAGCAGTAAATCTTAAATGTCAGCGGGGGCCAAGATAATAATAATAATAATAATTCAAGCTCCTCTGAGTGCATTTCAGCTAGTGCTTTATTCTTACATTAACTTTTATGACACCGCACACTCTGCCTGTTTATTGGCTGTAGATCTTGTGCGGGCGAATAATCTCGCAAAATGAGCCTTTGAGCCCTGAGCTGGGAGTTATGCTGACGCTGCTCTTTAGTTGCATTTATAAATCCATCAGGTACAATTTACCGGACAGGAGTCCTCCCTGTCAGTGTCCTATCCCTTGAATCAGTTTTTAATTTTAAGCATCAGTTCCTTCATACGTAGGATGTCACTCATGGCCGTACTTCTTGATGCTGAGAGATATACTTTGAGTTCTGTATGCATTTGAAAAGTGACACTTCTTTTCGGCACTGTACACTAGCAACTTGGAATTAAAGTCAGGCCACAGCGCAGAACTGTGGGGTTTAACTCTTTCCCAACTGGCTCACATGAGCTCAGTAAGTAAGGAAAAAAACGGCCTCACAAAACCATTTTTGGTAATATTTTATTGGTGAGCTGTCCATGTTGTAGATTGTAGACTTTATCTTTTGATAAACTATAACTCCATTCCGAAGAATTTCCATTTCAAAAGTTTTCGCCGATTCAACTCCTCAGAATTAGACTTTTCGTCATTTGTTTTTGAGCGACGATGAACGAAAATGAAACTGGTTGCGATGAGTGCACAGCTTAAGCAATCGAAAATGAAGGATTTTTCTCGAAAATGGCATCGCCTGCTTTGAGAAGCCGAACTGCCCTGACGATCGCCGAACATTTCCATATTTGAGTATTATTGCAAAGATCCACTTTCTTTTGGTAAATATCACAAAGCAATTGGTATTACGGAAGAAATACGGACGTCGAAAGTTTGATAACTATTCTCGCCGGTCATATCTGCCTGGGATTTGGCAGTGTCACTGGAAAAGAGTTAAGTCAAGGCCATTCAAATTTGCTTGGGGTGAACTTAAGAATTACAGCCATTTTTATATACAAAGTGACTGTCAAACTATGTGACTGTCCCGATACTAATGGACCTAATGCTGTGTAGGTTGCAAGGTGTGTGTGTGTGTGTGTGTGTGAAGGGCTGGGTGTCTGTGGCCTGTGGCGTCTCATCTCGTGGGATCGGAAGGGAGCAGACAGAATTGTCAGGATCAGGACAATAACAGGACGGGCGGAGCTGGAGGATTAGCCCGAGTCGGGAATGGCGCTGAAATTCCTGCAGCATCTCTATGGTGGCGCCGGGGAGGTGGGGGGAAGTGAAGCGCTTCACTTGGCTGACATTTGCGCAGGTTGAGAGAGCTTTTGTCCAACTTGGTGTCTTGGAAACCCAGCTGTTGCAGGACATGATGGCGTAAACTCAGAAGGGGTTTTAATCATCAGTATGATGAGCTTGGGGTTGTGCTGGTACACAGGGTTGAGTACATTTCATCCAATGGACTCAATGGACTTTCTTCCCGCAAACAACAATAAATCTGTAAATAAAATCAGAATGTGAATGTGTTGTATAGGTTCAAGTCGAAGAAGCTTAAGCAGTTCAGTACGGTTTCAGTGAGCTGTCAAATCAGGTGTGGCGATAAACTAAATCACTTGATCGCAGAAGCCTTTTTTAATATTTTGGAGCTTTGTGTTCAGGCGCTGGAATCCCAGCCACACTATTACTATGACCGGAGGTCAGCATGGGCGTGATGGCAACTGGATCAGCCTAGCCGGGGATATTGGGTCAAGCTGGTTAAAATTTGTTAGTTTCATTCTCCTCTAGCAATCAATCTTGGTCGGTCAGGAGCGCGTAGCTGTACGAGGAAATTGTACGTTTACTGTGCTGTCCTGCGATTTCACAGACGGTGTGTAATTGGTGGCGCGACTGTACAGTGTAAAGGACCAAGGGCTTGTCGTCACGAGTCGGAGGAATCGAGTGCCGCGGTTTACGCCTCCTGAGATAATTGGAGCAGGTCGCTGTGGTGGACCAAACAGTTCGGCTGGGTTTGAGGTGCGGGGGGAGGGAAAAGAGGGGGGGAAAACCCAGAAGAAGAAAAGGTTTGAAAGAGTTTCACACAAAGCATCAGTTGGATGGGAAGTACAGGCTTGTCGGTGGTTCATGCTGAACAAAACCTTCCAAATATCCTATGGACATCCACCTGCGCGTATATCGTATACACTAGCAGATACATCGTTTGAATCTTGGAAGGTAGGAGTATTCAGGAATGGTCTACTTGTGAGGGGAGAAAAATAGGAAAAGGATTTTTTCCCAAAATATCCCAGAGGGTGAAGTTTGACTCCCTTGAATGTTGGCAGGGAGAACAGGGCCCTTCCTGAATGATGAAGAGGAATTATTTGGCCTTCCTGTTGTCTTTGAATGGAGAGCGGCTTCCTGCTGCCGCTGCACAATGTCCTCTTGTGGACGTGGAGAGGCTGGGAGAGGAGGACACAGCTGCTACCTGCCGCACAGTTTTCAAGCCGCAGGGCAAAACCACAGAATAAGAGTTTGAACAGGCCAACAGTAATGCCACACTCAAACTGCATGACTGCATGGCTGCAGACGAGGGCTCTTACAAAGAAAATAAGTGAGTAGAGTGAGAGAGACGGAGACGGATTTGGCAGAGCGGGAGGTGACACTCTCAATAATGATCATCAGAAAGACCCCACACTTGCTCTGTTACCAGATGACATTGCTAAGTAGACCTTCGGCTACAGCGCCCTCCATAATTATTGGCACCTCTGGTTAATATGTGTTCTTTAGCTTCTAATAAAGTCAGGTTTTTTTTCTTCTAAATAATATAGGACCACAATGAAAAAAAGAGGAAAATCCGACCTTTAATTCAAGTGCATTTATTCAGTGGGGAAAAAAAATCCCACATTAAGAAATAATTCTTTTACACCAAATCATGTGCGCCCCTGGTGGTAACACTTTGTACAACCCCCTTTTGCCAACAAAACAGCACCTAATCTTCACTTATAATGTTTCACAAGATGGGAGAATACAGAAAGAGGGATCTTTGACCATTCCTCTTTGCACAATCTCTCTAAATCATCCAGCAACCTGGGTCCTCTCCTCTGCACCCTCCTCTTCAGCTCACTCCACAGGTTTTCAATGGGGATGAGGTCTGGGGACTGAGATGGCCATGGGAGGAGCCTGATTCTGTGTCTGGTGAACCATTTCTGTGTAGATTTGGCCATTATCATTATCTTGTTGAAAGGCCCAGTGACGACCCATCTTCAGCTTTCGGGCAGAGGCCACCAGAGTTTGATTTAAAATGTCCTGGTATTTCAAGGCGTTTATGATGCCATGCACCCTAACAAGGTTCCTAGGGCCTCTGGAGGAAAAGCAGGCCCACAGCATCACTGATCCTCCCCCATACTTCACAGTGGGCATGAGGTGCTTTTCTGCATACTCATCTTTTGTGTTCCCACTTAGAGGTGTTTGGCAACAAACACTCTATCTTGGTCTCATCTGACCAAAACACACGGTCCCTGTTGAAGTCCCAGTACCGCTTAGCGAACTCCAGAAGTTTGCTTTTATGATTGAGAGTGAGAGAAGGTTTTTTCCGAGCATGCCTCCCAAACAGCTTGTTGGTATGTAGATAGAGCCAGATGGTTGTTTTGGAGACTTTGTGACCCAAAATGCTACCATTAATTGCAATACTTTAACAATGAGCTTTGGAGAACTTTTTATTTCTCTTACCATCCTCCTCACTGTACGTGGTGGCAAAATAACCATGCGTCCTTGTCCGGGCTTGTTTACCACTGTTCCAGTTGTTTTAAACTTCTTAATGATTCCTCTGACAGTAGATATGGGTAGGTGCAGGCGTGTGGCTATTTTTCTGTAGCCATTGCCAGACTTGTGAAGGTCGACAAACATCTGCCTTACTTGAATAGTGTGTTCCTTTGTCTTTCCCATGTTGAAGAGTGGATAAGAGAAATGGCCTCTGTGTCACGTCATATTTATACCCCAGGGAAACGGGAAGTGATGAATTACTAATTAAATGTTCCTAGATACTCTGATCAACTTTGTAAACTACTGTAGAAATGACAGAAATACTTCAATTACATTTATTTCCTAGGAATTGTTTGGGGTGCCAATAATTGTGGAACAGGTGATTTTATGAAAAATAATTATTTCTTAGTCAGGTTTTTTTTCCCTTAAAATTCACTTGAGTTGAAGGTTACATTTTTCCACAATTTTCAGTGTGAGAGTATGCTTCTGCAATAAAAATTGAATTTATCTTAAGGATTTTAACACATCTTTACCAGGGATGCCAATAATTATGGAGGGCGCTGTATATAGTGAAGTGACATGTCCATTATAGTTCTCACAAGGGCTAAGTTAACTGCAGACTTTTATGGAGCTATTGGTCCATGTTTTAGAGTCAGTGCGTCTCCTGGACAGTATTTGTCTTTAAGGAGAGATACTGTCGGGGCATGTCAGGGCTTTTGCTGCTACAAATGTCACCTTCAGTGTTGATCGAAGGTGGCTGCCTTGCATTATACCCTGGGGCGGCAGGGTAGCCTCAGCCTTGTGGGAGGTTGCTGGTTTGAATGGTGCTAATGGGGCCCGAATGGGGCTTGAGATTCTGAATTGATCTGGAGAGATGAAGTCAGGAAGAACTGCCTCTGGGCCCTTGTGCGAGGACCTTAACCCCTGAAATTTCTCTTTGGGGGGCTGCCAAGCCAATGTTGTTGTGGAGATTTAAAAAAATATTTGAAGTATGTATTATGATTGGTCATTATAAGTGGAAAACTCATTGTGATATATTGCTAAACTGTAAAAATGTAAAGAATTATGTATATATGTAAAATATATTGAAATAAATACATTGGAACTAATTAATACTATTGTTGTCATTCCGAGACAATTTGCCTCTTGTAATTCTGTGACATTGACTTTTTGAAATTTCTTGCCCATAAAGCAGGGTTAAAGTCAATATTTGTTTCTGTAACTTACAGTATTAACAAAAAACACCTTAAATATAAACATATTGAAGTTTCATAACTTAACTATGATAGGAACATCACTTTCTGGATGGTTAAACACAACATTAAAAAAACCATGTCAATTTTGTGTAATTCCGTGACGGAGTAGTTTTTGCTTGTTTCTTCTATGAAAATTTCTCAAAAAATATATTTTCACTTAATAATATTAAAGACCAAGTTAATAACTTCAATATTACATATCATATTTGATTTTATCTCATTTAGTTGTAGAGTTACAACCCAAAATGTAGTGGGACTGTAATTCCGTGACAGTTTGGCGGCCCTCCTTGGGCTTTACTCAGATCCCTTACTCAGTTTCTCAGATCCCTTCTCACTTGCAACTGTTTTATCTATGTTCTACTGTTCACTTCTACTAGGGCATCCTTGAAAAAGATAGACATGCTCTCAATGGGACTTTTCCTGGTTGAGAGTTTAAAACATATCATTCTGATGTCTTTTATTTATGATCCCGCAGGAGTCAAAAGAGGAGCTGCGTCCTCGGCTCTGTAATATTACGAAGGGAGAGGGAGGCTACGGCTTCAACCTGCACAGCGAGAAGTCGAAACCCGGCCAGTACATCCGCGCCGTGGATAAAGATTCACCTGCTGAGAAGTCCGGCCTTCAACCTCAGGACAGAATTGTTCAGGTACTGCCTGTATAATTGTCTGTTCACACATTACGATACAATTCACCATTTATCTGAAGGTTTCATCCGAAGCGACTGACCGTAGTAGACTACACGGGGGCCAATGTGGTCTGAAGACCCTCGCTCAAGGACCCAACTGTTGCACTGGCATAACTGTGGTTGCAGAGGGGATTGCAAAGCCAACTGCAAAATATCCTGGTCCCTGCTCTGACCCTTGGCCATGTCTCTGGGCTATTGACTGCTCCGTTGGGGTTACGGTCTTGCAGTATGACTTAAATTCTGTGTGCTTGCATTCTACTGTTGATGTCAGTGGTGGCACCCATCTGATTGTAGTATGTATTAAGGAAGCCCATACTATCGGCCTGGGAGTGGCCATATTGTTTCTATATATTGATTCTAAGTAGAACTCAGCATTGACTATGGGTGGCATGCTCTTGTCATTGTTATTTAGTTTGGTGGTCTCTGCGGTAATGTGTTGGGTCTGATCCATCTTGCCCTGAGGTACAAGGTTAGGATCTTGAGGATGTAGATAGGACTGCAATCCTGTTCTAATATGGGATGTGTAGATTCACGCTTGCCGTTATCGGCGTTATGGACTCTGCTCTTCTTTCCTGTACTGGGAGGCTACAGTCAGCCTTGCTGATAATATTTCAGCTGCACAAGGGACCTCAACTATTCCAGCCAGGTAGAAGATTCCGTGCAAATGGGGCAGTCACTGCTTCGAGACGTTTTTGAAGTGAGTCCTTAATGAAACTGCCTTTTCTGTAATTCATTACCACAGTCTGACATTGAGTTATGTGACGTCTGAAGACTGCTGTAGGTCTGTCAGTTTAATGACTAGAAGCAGATAGCCTGACCGCGTCCTCAGTATTTACACTTCGGCAGTTTGTTCCAGCTGCTCCTCCTGGAAGTTCCTGCTTTTGAAGAATATCCTGTTTGTTCCTGTGCGTGCTGTCACAGTTCAGCTTAAAGAACGGGAGGGCGAGGGAGAGAGAGAAGTAGAGGCCGGGGGTGACCGTACGGGATGAGAGATTGGTTGAGTTTAAGTCTAATCTTGACTTGGCTTTGACCTTTTCTCTTTAGCCCTGATGTTACTGTATTAGCCCTTAGAGCAAGGATATAAATTTCATAAATACATAAATTTAATTATCTTGCACTGTTGAAAACCTATCATGCGGGGACTTGTTTAAAAGAGCTCCCGCGGGGGGGGAAAAAAGTCGCCGCATGATAGGTTTTCAACAGCTTTGATTTTGATATTTCATTGTCATTGAGCGACAGTAGCTGCATTTAGTGCTCTGAGGGTTAAAGGGTGCTGGGAGGGGCTGGCGGAGGTGTTTACCGTCTCTGTATTGTTCGCTTTCCTCGACACGCCCCAGCTGAACGTGAAAAACGCCCTCCTCGCCGCGCGTTCCCAGGATGCCCCCCTTCCCTCAGCACAGGAAGCCCCGCCGCCGCCGGAGTTCATCTCTCCGACCGGTCGAGCTGCCGCTGACGGCGCAGCAGCACACGCAAAATCTGCTCAGTCTCACTATCACTTTTTACCGCGTACTCGACGAGGCGAAGCCCGTAAATCGCGATGCGGGTGACGGCGTTGACAGTGGCGATGAAGTACAGCGCTCTCGCTGCCCCCGGTGGAATGTCGAGGGCACAGCAGGTTAAGGCGCATTCTGCATCGGAGCGGCGCTCTTTCATCCAGGAATGTCGTCTTTTGTTCACGTTTATTTTTAGGGACGCGAACCGGCTGCTTTAGAATCATCTCATTATTGAACATTTTGGTACTTTTGGGCAGCATTTTGGGGTAATTAATGATTCTTTTCGTGTGAGGGTGCAGTTACACAGCACGGGAAATTTACTTGGAGGACTGTGGAAAGACGAGGTGGTTTGTTGCCCTCAGATAGATATTACTCAAATAAAAATAATGACAGCAGTTAAAACTGAAAGCACTTTAGTTACTGTTCTGGTTCACATACGGTGGTTAAGAAACCTTGGTGAAGTGTTTTGTAAGATGTAAACGAAGCGTGTTTGAGTCATTTCCCCCTGCACTTAAAGAAGCACATTGGGGTTGTTGAATTACGCTTTGAACGCAGTCTTTAGACCTAGTGGATTACAGTTATTAGTCAGCAGCAGGTGCAGCAGCGTTGGCCTCCATCTGCGTTTCCCCGACACAGAAGCAGTGTGGAGTGGGCAGCTCTATTCTCTCATTTAAGTGTCAGAGCTGCCGCTGTAGCATGTGGGACTGACCATTTCCTCCCTCGGGGCAAAGCTTTCTGACTCTGATAAAACGGGAGGTATTACGCTAAGGGAGTAATCGGACTCAGTACAGATCCCTCCACACACTCTCCATCTCGGTCTCTCACATACACACTTACACTTTTCCTCTCTCTCTCTCTCTCTCTCTCTCTCTGTCAAACATACTCGCACAAACACAAACATGATCTGGTACTCTCTCTTTCTCTCTCTCTCTCTTTCTCTCTCTCTCTCTCTCTCTCTGTCATACTCTCTCTAGCACACACAAACTCAAACGCGTACTCTCCCACTCTCCCTGTCAAACACACTCCTCTCACTTCTGCTCAATCAAAGACAAACATGGACACACTCTCCCTCTCTCTTTCCCTTTTTCTCATTCCTTCTCTCTTTCCCTCCCTATCCTTTCCAGTCCCACCCCCCCCCCCCTCTCTCTCTCTCTCCCCTCTGCCCTTAAGCGCTCTCACACTTTTTGTGGCCTCTGAGCTCTCCCTCAGTCTTGCTCCCATGGGAATGGCGCTGTGCTCGGAGGTTTCCCAGGAGCCAGGGGGGCAGTGCACAGACTGAGCTCTCCTCGCAGCACTGAGCTGGCCCTGGACGCACATTTGCCTCATTCTGCCCACTGTTCGCCTCCTTCGTGTCACTTAATCTGCTGCCCTGCTTTGGCCGGTGACCAGCAACACTGAGAAAACGGTACACAGGCCTTCCTCAATCCGCAGTAAGAAGTTCACTGGAGCTCAGCACTCCCCCCCCTCCCCACCCCCACCCCCCCAGAAGGACGTGTTACAGAGAAATTTGATTTGTTGACCAAAGCATGCCCATCTCCGCTACGACTCCACTCCTATCAGCTTGTTCGTGTTGCATCTTTTTCTGGTTGATTTAATACCTCACATACTAAACAATGGACAAACAAGTTAGCTCGCGGCAAACTGGGGGCATGTGAGGTGGCAAAAACATGGACAACTTTACGGCTCTGTACATTTCATAGGGGTTGTGCGCTATGCTTTTTATACAATTTAGATACACGCTATCCCTGGTGGTTATGGTGTTAGCCAAAACTGGGCGGCAACACCGCGATTCTGTGCTATGTGCCCTTTCTACTACCCCGGAGTGCGTTTCTCACAATATTAGTCGCTAACGAAGTTAGCAGCTAACATACTTCGTCCATTCGCAGTTTGTGGTTTCAACTATGTAAGCTGGCATCTGTGCTTTCGGGAAACGCAGTCCATCTTCCCGTGCATGTTGGATGTGGGTCTGGAGCAAAGACTATTGGGTGAGAGTCGTTTTTCCGATGGCGAGTGGAAGGAAAATTATTGGATGATGCGCAAGTCATTCTATAAATTATGCGGATGAATGGAAGAAGTTATGAGTCCCCAGGGCGTGACTTTTCGAGCACCAATACTCTTACAGACAGGGATTGCTATTGTTCAGGACAAATTTGGTAGCTGGGCTGAGCTCTGAGTTCTCGCTAATCAGTTTGGTGTTTACCTGCCCACAAGACTTCTGGGTCAGAACCTTGGACGTAGAACTGTGGAGCATGCTCAGAGCACGCAGTCCAGTTTGGTTCGATTTAAGCGCATACATGGAGGAATAATTCGACTAGTAACAGCATTATCTGGGTGTGTTAGTCCCACTATGAAAAATTTGATTTAGTACAATTCCAGTCGGACTAACGTGTTTCCGTGTATTTTAACCCTTTCACCCCCACCAGTGCCCAGTTCTCACTGCTATTTCTGCTCCTGTCCTTTGTTGACATTCTAACAAACTTCCTGGCTGTCTGTTCTCATTCCTGATTGTTAAAAGAAACATAACGAAAAGAGCGCCATATGTTACTATAGGGAAAACAATGCCAGTCAAGAAAGAATGCCATGTGGCACTACTGGGGGTGAAAGGCTTAAAAGTCTGTTCATCGTCAGACTAACCCAATAATTAGATTTTTACCTCCGCCAAGGAGATTTTGTTTTTGCCTGGGTTTGTTTGTTTGTTTGTTTGTCTGTTAGTTTCCAAAAGAACTCAAAACGTTATGGACAGATTTTGATGAAATTTTCAGAGAAGGTGGGTATTAAGTCAAGGAACAGGTGATTAAATTTTGGCATATGTAGGCCAAAGTACTGCGGAGATATACGCCAAAGTTCAAAATTTCAAGTCTTTCCAATGGGCTGGAGTTCCAATCGCCGTGCTTTTGGGTTTTGCTGCCCCCTGGCAGAGGTCTGTGCTCTCTGAGTGCATTTCTAGTTTTTTTTTTTTTTCCCTAACGCCATGTTAACACGCTCATTTTTTTCCTCTCCCGGTATCTGGGACAGTGTTTGATAACATGAGGAATGGGTTCTCACTGGAATGAGTGGCGCCTGAGAGACCAAAGCAAATCTTTAGACGAAGTTCCACAGATTAACAAAGATTAGCATGTATTAATTCTAATGTTACATCCACTGTGTGATCTTTTCTAAGGATTAGTTTGAAAGTGTGATACCTTGTAGTAGTTGAGTCAATAATGTGTAAATCCGTCAGTAATTAAGTGCATTAAGTCTGTTTTTACATTAAGTATAGCATAATATCGAGAAGTCTACTTAACATGCTAATAGTTGCTAGATGGCGATGTAAAGCCAAAAACTCACTCAATTGGCCATCGGGCAAGGTATGTGGTTACTGTAATTTGACTCCGTTTGGAACAATACAATATGTATTTCAGTATATTTACCCTTAGAGCACTGAATAAATTTTCAAAGAATTAAAAATCTAATTATCCTGAGCTGTTGAAAACCGGTTTTCAACAGCATCTGATTTTGATATCTTACATCATTGGGCAGCTATCGTCGCCTATAGCACTTTAAGGGTAAAAATGGGAAACGAATGCAAAGAAGAGTGTTATTCTAACACGCTGTGGTGTAATTTTGGTTTCTCTGGTTTATCCCCAACTCTGCTGCTTGTTCCTCAGCCGCTCTTGTAAGGGAGCACAGTATTCGGCGAAATGTGTTCCTTTTTCCCCCTTGCAGGGCATTTTTCTCCGGCTTTAAATAAACTATTTGCAAACCCAACTTTCACTCATTCCGCCACTCATTCCGCCTCTCATTAAAGGCATCAGCTGTCCTTCTGGAGACATAGATGGTATAAATAATGGTCTTTGAGTGGTAATGCCCGCATGCTGCTGTGTTCAAATCACAGTGCACACGTGAAATTTTCTGTCACGGGAATTTTGTTTTGATGCCAGGTTGCAGTGTTCACATAAACATTGCCGTAGTCACAGCGCTCATATCACTGTGTCCAAATAGCAGGAGACGGGTAAAGTTGTCTGTCACGGTGCACCTAGTTCGATGCATGTCGCGGTGTTGCAGTGATGTTGCAGTTTTCATTCACAGTGTGCGTGTGTGTGTGTGTGTGTGTGTGTGTGTGTGTGTGTGTGTGCTTGCATGCATGCATGCATGTTTGTGCTCGTGTGCGTGTGTGTCGTATGTGTGTGTGTGTATGTTTGCGTGCGTGTGTGTGTGTGTGTATGTGTGCATGCGTGCGTGTGTGTGTGTGTGTGTGTGCGCGCCTGCAGGTAAACGGGGTCTCTGTGGAAGGGAAGCAGCATGCGGATGTGGTGGCCGCGATTAAAGCCGGGGGTCAGGAGACCAGCCTGCTGGTGGTCGACCCGGAGACGGACGCCTTCTTCAAGAGGTGCCAGGTCCTGCCCACTGAAGAGCACCTCACAGGTGAGACCAGCTGCAAGGGAATGGCATTGCAGAGATTCATCATCTAAATGAGAATGTTTTCAGTATTTACACATTAAGTATGGTTGTAGAATATTAAGGAAAGTAACTAACGTAGCAATGTGCTGGGTCGGACACTTCCGGTCTGAAGCATCCTAACTGCTTTCCTTTGCTTTCATGAGGTAATCTTTACATTACGCATATAAATGTTGAAGTATTCATATGAAATTTGACATGTAGACTTGTACACGTGTATCAGTTACTACCACTTAAGGTGTTTTTTTGGACTATGTCTGAATGGGGAACATACCAACAAACGATGTCCGACTCCATAAACAGTTATATTTCCAGCAATACAATATTTCCGGTGGCTTTATTCATTCATGTTACCAAATATTTTCACTTATTCAAATAAGCAATATACAGAAACAAAATATTTTCAGTTACCCAAGAAAATTAATGCAATACTAATTTTCTGTTTTTGCATTTTGTAATCAAATAATTGTTCTAGAATAATTACTCATTATTATGACTTATTATTATTATTATTATTATTATTATTATTACTAAGTACTAGAATGTGTTCAGCTTTTCCAGAAAGTAGTGTAACTAAGTATTTTTATTCAAACAGATGAGTATTGTCACAGGATATTGGCAGCATTTTTTTTATTTTCCAGATTTATATTTAATGCAATACCCACAAAGAACAAAGTTGGCGCAGTTCCCGATTTGAGGAAATAGCCAGTGATTTCACTCTGAGGAAACAAGGAATTGCTGTGGGTCCTGAATCATCCAGTGTTTCTAAAAATGAAAATGAGCTGGACATTGTCCTGACCCCTGCCCCTGCCCACTGGAACAGAGTAAAGGGTAGTTTGGCGCTAGTCCCGCTACAATTTGCGGAATAATAGCAGTCGAGGCTGAGCTCACGTCTTTCCTGCGGCCGGCCCGTCTTCGCCGCTTTATTCTCACGCTCTCCGGCGGCTGTTGGCCGGTCGATCCGTCCCGAGTGCTACGTCCCTCTCGCGAAGGCCTCGCCGGAGCGGAGTTAAACATTAACGCCCTGGGCGATTGCCTCGCTGACACCTCCTCACAATGCTGTTCAAAGTCTCCTTTCAAGAATAAGTCATGCTAGCTGTGACCATGGCAACTGGGAGTTCGAGCAGCAGATTACTGAGATGAGTGACAAGGGAGCTTCCAGGAGATTTATTTATTTACCTCTGTTCATTTAATTATATTTTGTTTATGGCTTTAGAGATTGTAAAGCTGGGACACATTTACCCTTCCGTTATTAATTGGGAGACAAGTGAAAGCTATTGTGCCTGCTGGTATTTCAGCAGGACTGTATTCATCATTTGAAGTGACAGAAGTACAGATGAACTGGTTCTGGATAAATGATTGGCTTGTTTGTGGTTTACATGAGTCAGACTGCAGTTATGTTGCCCCCAACTGAACTTTCCCATCATGCACAGGGAAGCTGAATTTTTCATTGAATCTTTGCCAATAGTCGGTCACCTATTAGGATTTACGCTGAGTTTCCAAGATCCTGGCTGTCGGTGAAGTCTGTTTAATGCCGTATAGTCAAACTGCTGTTCCAGCCATTTTCCTCAACCGGTTAATATTTAACTACAGCTGGGACATTCGCACGTTCCCTTGACTTCTGTTTTTGCGAGAGCAGGCCTATTGATCCTGACTAAGGTGCACATGCAGGCAGTGCTCTGACCAAGCCCACTTCCTGTCAGCGTATGAGCTGCCATTTCCTGTCAGCTCTGCACGTCCTCATCGGCAGCGACGGAGGCGGCTGAAACACTTTTCCGCAGTGTCTGAACACTCAGACCAGGGGCTTCTTTATCTAATCTGCTGCGCTTGGCTTGTCTTCATCTGTTCATTTGAGGGTTCGGCTGTATTTAAGCCCTCCAGGGGTTAAAGGTGAATTGCCTGCTTGCCCTAATAAACCTGTCTTTCAGATAAGGTCAAACTGACCCCTTGAAAAATAAGCCTTTGATTCATATTTATAATATTAATGGGCATATGGTTTTACACATCAGTGATCTTCGGCAGGCGCTGAGCTGTTGCTGAACCCTCCCTTCTACTGTTTCATCGAAGAGCAACTGATCAAATTTTTTGAAAATATGTGTATTTCTTGGAGAATATAATGCCCATCTCATAGGGGCGTGTGTAATATACAAAAATGATGGTACGGAGCCTGACCTTTTTGCTTCAATTCATTATAGATGTTATGGATGTCTTTGGTCAACATATTTTCGAATTCAGTTTCAGTTTAGGAGAAGCCTGTCAGCTTCCATGACGCACCTCACTCTCAAAGTAACACACCGATTTTGATGAAATTTTCAGAGAAGTTGGGTATTAAGTCCAGGAACAGGTGACTCAATTTTGGCATATCTAGGCCAAAGTACAGCTGAGATATACGCCAAAGTTCAAGATTTCAAGTCTTTCCAATGGGCCGGAGTTCCAATCGCCGTGCTTTTGGGTTTTGCTGCCCCCTGGCGTAGGTCTCCGCTCTCTGAGTGCTTTTCTAGTTATTTTTGCTAGCTAAGTGATGGTAGGGAAAGTAACTTTAAGTACATCTTGGTCTGATACAGGCCATTATTTAGCTTGCTGATTGCTAGCTAGCAATGTTATCTTTGCAGTAGTGTAGCCACTGATGGATTTATGGCTTTTTTTTCCATTACTGTCCAACTTTCTCTCTCTTATGCTGCTTTTGGAAGAATTTGAGGCCTTTTCTTACTCTAGGCTCATTTTCCCTGAGTGGGTGATCCGTTTCGGCCCCGTCGTCCTTCACCCATGAGCACAACAGGGGCTTGTTAGCAAACTGCCCGCCTCCCCTAGAAAGTTAGCGTGGAGGTTTTTGGTTTTAAGCAGTTACTGTGCGAGTGGGCCTTCCTTGTGCTCTATTGCTGAGGCTGGGAAGTTTAATAGAGTATCCTGAAGGAAATAATGTGTTGCGTTCGTTCTGTTTTTCAGGGCCCCTGCCAGAGCCAGTTGTGAACGGGGAGACCGAGGACACGGTAAGGCCAGCGTCACTGATGTTTCTGCTGTGCGCTGCAGTACACTGAGATTCAGTTGGGCAATGAAGTGCACTATAGTTAACCCAGGAACAGAAACTGGAAGTAGATGGTTTTGCATAATTTTTGGATACATGAAGCCTGCATTTTTGGGTGGCTTATCTTCATTGGGCTTTCTGTTAGAGTCCTTGTTCTGGGGATAGAAAAAACATGGGAACTGAAGACAACGTGAATAGCAGGGAGAGGAGGGGCTGATTTAGCCTTGCCGATGGGGGGACCCCTAACCCACCAGGCCTTTCCTAAAACTCTGGGGTTGAATGACCAGTCACATGGGCTATTGTTTCTTATTAAGTGTTTGTGACATGGATTTCTCCTCTGGTCCCTTCCAATGGGCCCTGCTACCTTCTACGTGAAACCCATCCACCATCATTTGAGTTGCTCCTGCAGGACTAAGTTTGATCTGAAGCTAAACTTTAGTTTTGTCTTCTTGAACTCTGACGGACTGACCATGCTTGTTATCTGAACTAATTCCCTGAGCCGGACAGAGGAAAATTGGCTTCTCCTCGTTAGGCTGGTACCTCCCGAGGTTTCTTCTCACCCGCCCTCAACAAGTTTTTTTTCTTACCACTGTTTAGAAATGCACTACTTAAATAAAATTTGGTTCGATTTGAGTTTGACCGACCGAAGTCCTGAAGCATGTCATTTGAGCATTTGGTTGTACCACTCAGCTCTCGTCTGGCTGGGTGTTGTGGTTCACACGGCCTGTCCTGACCTCCTTCAGCCATTATGAGCCCCGGTCAGAGGCCTGGTACTGGGTCTTGGCTTTTCTGGCAGAGCTGTGAGGTTGTGCGAAAAGGGTTCAGGGAGTTTGTGAAGGGGCGGGGGTGATGGGGGTTTGTGATGAAACTGTTTTGTGTCGAGCTTCGGCTCTCTTAACTCAAAAACAATAAAGTAAGTCATGCTCTGGCCTGATTACAGCGGTGGTGTCCGAGACGCAAAAACTCTCCACTCTGTGGGTGCGTGTGGTTAAATGTGGGGTAGTTATCAGGAGATAAGGCGTTCCTGTGCCGTGGTGGGGGTAGGTGTGAAGTTCTTCCTGCTGGAGACAACTCCTGGGGTCACCATCTTCTCTCCCATGGATCCGGCCCTCCTCAAACGTGGCGGGTGGGTTTTCGAGGTTATTATGAACTGGCAAAGAAGAAACACTCATGCTGATTTCATTTCGGAGACATACCCATGGAAAAGGCGCCTCTTTCAATTCAGCTGCAGTGTTGCAGGGATGATGGTCATCACCTCAAAGGCATGGTAGTTATATACACACTGCATGCACAAGTGCTCGAGGATAAAAAAATGTAATGAGCAGATACTGTACTGGTATGACAGACAGCAAAGAGTGGCAATTATCACTGAAATTCCGTAATAAATTCACTTTAATTGACAATTAAAAAAATATATAAATTTTATATATGTCCCCACACTGAAGCAGTAGCTCCCGAAGACATGTACTGACTTGGTACTATTCAGTTCTGCTAGGATCCTCACTAAGGTGACTGTTTGACTCAAGGATCTGATGTTTACAGTCTAAGCAGCATTAAGAAGTGAAACAATGAGGACCCTTATTCTGCATTCCTGCGTGGTATACCATACTTGTAGGAGACGTTCTGTTTTCTAGGAATTTCCTGGATTTAAAGCAACACTAGACGCTGTATCAAAGGTGCTTTGTGTAATTCTTGCCTCTTGTCCTGTTCATATCAGTTGACCTGATTTTCACTGAAGATCAGATTATTTTTCGCTCGATGCATGTGGCTACAAGTTGAGCCTTAAGATGAGGCAGGAATAGGGCAAGTACACAAAAGCTCTTTGGTCCTTTATGGATTCTCTTTATGAACTTTGAATTAACACAACAGAGTGACTTTCACTTAAATTATTTTTCCTCTGAATGTAGGATTGTGTAACTGGCCTAATAATTTGTCATGGTGATATGGGAGTCCATATTTTAAAATAATGCTCCTATTTCTTATACAAGTATAAAATGGAAGGTCACCCATGTCATGTTGCTGCTCATCGTAAGATCACCGTGATCTTAACAACCATCTGTCCCATTCCATTACTCTGCTGCCTGGCTAAAATTTGATAAAGAATTAAAAAAGTCAGAATAAAATCATTGCTTTTCTGATATAATGTGCTGCACCTTCTTTAATCTGGCTTGAGAACTAAGAATAAGTTTTGTCTCTGCTCCCTTGTTTGTTTTCCGTTACATTGAATTGGTCTTGATAACAAACAACACAGTGCTGTGTTTTTTTGTCAACCTCGGCAAGGCCTTTGCCAGCGTTGATCATGCCTTGCTGTGGAAAAGATTATCACCTTTTGGCCTTGATTGGCCACAGAGGCTTGTGACTGGTTTAAAAAAAACTGCTCCAGAGTAAATTGGTGGTCGATAGACACTGACATTTATCACATAAGATAAGGTGTTCCCCAAGGTTCAGTACTGGCTCCAGACTCATTTACAATTTATATTCATGGTATGCTAGTTCTCCTAGAGACTGTAAGGCTCATGGTTACTTTACTTTTTTATACTTGAGCTTCACTATTTGCTATCAAAAAGCTGCTGCATGCATGTGATACTTTACAAACCGAAAGCTGGGATTGAATGTTGTTAGAACTTGATACAGTACATGCTGGTCTGCTGAGCCAGGGAGATGACAGTGACCCTCTCCAGATTTACATACTTAGTGATATTCAAATTGGAAGACACAACACCCACCCCCCCACCCCCACCCAGTATTAATATTTGGACATTTGGGAAAGGATTGGTTAAAAATCTTAAGTAGCTAAAAAGGTCAGGTATTTGACTGGCTTGTAAGATGTGCCGTTAAATAATGAGTGTGAGTGTTGCCCTTGAGCCGGCTGACCTGCATTAAATCTGAGCCTCTCATGAACAGCTTAAGGAGACGTGTCCTTAACATAGATGGATAAATGCCTCGGGTGTGTGTGCGCGTGTGCGTGCGTGTGTGTTCCCGTACATGCTTCTAAGTGAGAATATATATATATTTTTTTTCCCCACAGAGGGAAGTGAGTGTCCTCACAACCGCAAAGGCAAACTGTGACTGATTAGTTCAGGTTTGGGGTGAGGTGAGAATTAGGGATAGGTTAAGGTTAGGGTAATGGTTTGGGTTTGGCCCATCATGGGTTTGCTTATTGTTAAGATTAGGGAAAGGCTGTAGAGAGACACAGAAAGAATGAATGGAAGCCAATGCAATGTCCTCATAAAGATATAATTACAAGGGTGGGTGTGTGTTTGTGTGTGTAATATGTGTGTGCATGCACGTGTGTATAAATATGTGTGTATAAAATTTGTATGTGTGTACATGATTTTGTGTTTGTGTCTATGAGCGCGCTTGGTCATGTGCGTGCGTGCTTTGTGTTCCAGAGCTCTGGCGCACTGAGGCCAGTTCTTTGCTCCATCCCTGTTAGTAAATCTGGATTAATCCAGGTGACTCACTGTACCTCAGGGCCGGGGAGAGCGCGGCAGACACCCAGCAGATGGGCGGCAGGGTCCCCCTCGGCAGAGCTGCTTCTGTGGGATTAGGAATGTGGGGGGTAGGGTAGGGCTGTGAAGCAAAAGGCCACTTCTGTCCCGTCTCCAGAGATGCAGTGTAGTGAAGTGGTTCACTTACAGGTCCTGGCCTGGTAAATGAAAGCTTTAATTTGCTCACAGAAACCCTGCCTCTGATAGTCGTTGTGAGGGGTGTGTTCAATATCCCATAACATGGCAGCACTCATGCCGATTCGGAGCCAGAATCCTCCAGACATTCAGTACTGCGCAGAATCTTAGGACTGTTGGAAGAAAAGAAGAAGAAAAGATGCTTTCAAAATGATGAGCCCAGTGTTTGTAGGTGTCAAACTTGTGTACAGTACAGTGCAGTAAATGGTCCTGATAGAAATTAAATATTAAATAAAATACTCTGTGACTATCTTTCGCTCTAAAAACTGCACTCAGTTTTCAACACACACTGTCCTGCAGTTTCAAAACAAGTGGCTGAGTGTACTGACAAACCTGCCACAGTTCTCCTGAAGAGTGGCTCTCACGCTTGCTTCTATCGCTCCTGATAATCCCTTTCAGCCTGCTGAGGTCGGGGCCACAATCTCTTCTGCTTTTTTAAAGAAAATTCTCTTAAATGCTCATTTTTTTGAGAAAATGAACATCTGGACATTTGTTCAAATTTGCCATTTTACATAGACTCTGCACCTAAATCATGAAATAATAGGCAGCAAATTTTTGATTTGTGAAACTGGGGTAGTTATTGGACCTTTGAAATAATGTGCATATACGAAAATTCACTTTGTATCATATAACTGAGTACAAATGAAAATGCACCACTTGAAAAAAGTCAATATTTAAGTTCAAATGAACTTCAATATTATTTTTATACAACAACAACACTACAGTGACGTCACCCGACATGCCAGGTGCAAGAAATGCGAGAATTTCAAGTTGACTGTAACGCTAGGCAATTTTTTGCAGAAACGCAACATCTTGCACGCACACCACGGGAAAAATGAATTTCACTCTGAATTTGTGCACACATTGCCTTTAAAAGCATGTGAATCCGAATAAAATTTCACTTCTTCACTGACACTTGTGAAACGTCGACACTATGCCGCGACTTACAGCCCCTGAACGGGAACGTGCCATAGGCATGCTTCAAATTGGCGCCAGCACCAGGGAGATTGCCAGACGACTACACTGCGCACACACAACGATCGCAAGACTCCATCAAAGGTTTCTGCAAACGGGGAGCACTCGGGACCGGCCTCGACTGGGCAACAACGTGTGACAACGGCACGTCAGGACCGTCAGATCGTACGGGATCATGTCCGAGACCGAACACTACCAGCGACAAGAACGGCTGCTCAAGTCCAAGGACGACGTGGATTCATTCACTCCAGCACCGTACGGAACCGTCTGCGAGCTGCAGACCTGCGTGCACGACGTCTTTATTTCGGCCCCATATTGACGGATCGTCACCGAAACCAGCGTCTGCAGTGGGCAAACAGGCACCAGAATTGGCGACTACGACAATGGCACGGTGTCATCTTTTCTGACGAGTCACGATTTCACTTAAGGAACGCAGATGGCCGTATACGTGTTTGGCGGAGACGTGGTGAATGTTATAACGCCGATTGTGTCGTTCAAACGGACCGTTGGGGTGGTGGCAGTGTTATGGTGTGGGGTGGAATAAGCTACCGTCACAGAACCCCTCTCCATATCTGCAGAGGAAGGGTGAACGGCATCTACTACCGGGACCAGGTGCTGCAGAACCATGTTGTGCCGTTCTTCAAACAACACCACGATGTCCACACGTTCCAACAGGACAACGCTAGGGCACACACTGCAAGGGTGTCCATGCAGTACCTTGCACAGCAGAACATCCCCGTGCTTCAGTGGCCAGCTCTGTCGCCCGACCTCTCCCCTATCGAGCACTTATGGGATGAAATTGGACGACGTCTTTCACGTCGACGCCAGATGGACAACATCCGAGAACTTGAGGTTGCCCTTGTTCAGGAGTGGAATGCTATCCCTCAGAACACTATCCAGAGACTGATCAACTCCATGTGACGACGATGCACCACATGTGTCAATGCAAATGGTGGTCACACCCGTTATTGACTTTCCTGTTTCACCCCTACACCAGTTAAACCTCTCTTGCGCATTAACATTATCGTGGATGAAATTGAATGATGTTCACATGTCTTCTTAAATCATTCATTATCTCAAATGCATCATACGTATATACTTCACATATCAATTCGTGGAGCTATTCCAGATTTCGTGAGAGGTGAGTTTTCATTTGCACTCCGTATATTTGATGTTTTCATACAGTGAGGTCAAGTCTCAAAAGCTGGACTCACTGTGACAAAATGGCTACTTTTGGAACTGCAGAAAACTCATCTACATGAAGTACATTGGGCTCTTTAAATCCACAAGAGTCTCAGTTTTCCAATCATACCCAATTTATGAAATTCCAAGACTGTTAAGGGACCCCACTATGCAGAAATATTCAAATACAAAAGGCAAAAATAATGCATTGCTGGTACATGCAAAAAAAAAAAACTGAAATTTTTTTTTTTTACTCAAAACTATATGGGATTATCATAAAAAGAGCATGTCTTTCAGGGGGACTCTCATGGATATTGGTAATACATTTTCATTGAGAAATCTTGAGGTCAGAGGTCAAAGGACCCCTGTGAACATGAACTGGTTATAGCACGGCACTGAAGCGCTCTCGCCTTGAAGCTGCGCGCACATCCTCTCTGTAAACAGGCCAACCCATCTGTCGCGAAGGAGGAGCATTTCTTTTCCTACAGTTCCCATGAGGCCTTGCTGTACTGTGGCAAAAGTCATGCAATTCATGTGTTCTGTCCACTGGAGACATAGTAAAGGAGGAGGCAGTCGCAGTGATGTATCTGCTTTTCTGTGTTTTGTGTGAGCACTGAGTGTAGTGCTTTTGGATCTGAGCAGGAGGGAGAGGATTTTATTGCCAGTAACAGGCGGTGTATAAAGCGCTATTTTCTGAGCCCAAGATGTCCAGGCTCCACTAAGTTCATTAGGAGGGGATTAGATATGGGAGAAGGTTGAAGGGATCAGTAGCGAAGGCTGTGCATTTCTGCCCAGGAGCATTTTTAATTTACTGAGCTTTACGGAGAAAGAATATACTCACTGGATAAGAATAAATTACAAAACTGTCTGCTCATGATACACCTGCTAGTCACTGTAATGAATTAATTCAGAGTTATTTTACTCCAATTCTCGAACATGAGTGTTAAGTCAACTCAACCAGTGTTTTTCCTGTTTAGGGATTTTGTTTTTTAAGAAAAGGGTGATTGGTTGATGTACTTGGAAGGGGATTGCCAGCGACAGCAAGTGTGTCCTCGACACGGGTCATCGGAATGTAGAGCAGCGTCTCTCTCTCGCCTGGGGAACAGTTTGGAAGCTCGTTTTAAAGCCGCGGCTTGAAAGATTATGCGTAATTAGCCCCACAGCCTTTCTTACTTAGTATTGAGAGAACTGCTGAGGGATGGTGACGATGCATGGTCAAGCCTGCCCTCTAGTGGCACGATGGCACATTGCTCACTCCACTGATAAAGCCCTTTTTAACTCCAACTTCCAACATGTTGCGACTTCATTACCGTGTCAATGCAATAGAGTTTACGCATCTGCATTAAGTTCGTGTACCGACTTCCGGATCTTTGTTTCCCCTTAAGGAATTTCAGGAGTAACTGCTTGAGTTTTCTTACATTTCAAATGGCAGGGTATGAAAGTCAGCCTAATGAATGGCCTTGTCGTATAACCAAAATGTGTTTCTCTGCGGTGTACAGGTTAACGGGACCGTGGCCAAAGAGCTGGAGACCAAAGTGTCCGTCAGTCCCTCTCCGTCCAGCGCCTCCTCGAATGCGTCCATCTCAACTCCGCCCCCCGCCAGCACCCCGCCCCCTGAGGTACGTCCGGTATAAATCTCTCTCTGCACGCGTGCGTTTACCTGCGAGAGGGAATCTAACTGCGCCTCACCTCCTCTGCCTGCAGGCCCAGGAGAAACACGAGGAGCAGAAGGAGAAGGAGGCGGGGGAGGAGAGCGGCCTGCCCCTCGCCATGTCCCTACAGCAGGCCAAGGAGCGCGCTCACCAGAAACGCTCCAACAAGAGGGCCCCGCAGATGGACTGGAGCAAGAGGAATGAGCTCTTCAGCAACCTATAAACCTGCGTCATTCCTTTCTCACTCACTCACTCACTAACACACACACACACACACACACACACACACACACACACACACACACACACACACACACACACACACACACACACACACACACACACACACACACACACACCTGCGCAGAATATATGTGCATGTCAGAAGAACCACTCTGTGGGTTTTCCCTACTTCCTTTTTTTTTTGCAAAACCAGTGAAATCAAAAGCTAACTTTCGATGAAAAAAGTATATATTTCTGAAATATCGTATAGTCTAAAAATGAGTAAATATGATGGTTTTAGAAAATAGAACATGGATGGAGGAATCATCTGAAAAGAATGGCTGTATTTGTATGAATGTTTGTGTTGGTAGCGGAGTGGGTATCAGCGGAAGGGCAGGTGAGTGTGGAATACTGTATGTGGACGGACTGCAGGTGAATCGCATCGCTGCTCACTGTTTTTTCTCTCCACTTGCTAATGCATGGGAAGATCTGAAGGACGGCAGGTTTCTGTTTCTCTAATTTGGGAATCCTTTCCGGCTCGCAGAGAAGAACCGCCTCATTTTGATCTTTTTTTTTTTGTCTTCATTTTAACAGCTCTCACAAAGCCAAAATTGTGCTTCAACACAAACTACAGCTCCATTTCAGATGACATTCTGTAAAACTGAGCCACGGCCTTCCTTGCACCTCTTACCGTTCCTTTCAATCGCAATGGTTATTTTTATCACTGGAAACTTACGAACCCTGTGAAGGTGGACCACACGGCTGAGGTAGAAACGGGATCCCCTGGGCACCCGGGGAACAGGCTTGGAAAGCATGAGCCTGTACCGTGCCGCTCCTGACGATGGTCTGTTTAAGCTCAACGCAATGTATAGCGTCTCAGAAATGGGCTCGTCCTGTGGATGCTGGTGGGAATGGCTTTCAAAGCTTTGTGCACAGTGAGAGGTTTAACGACATTTCATGGGGTCCTGAATTTCAATTCCACTCGAAGCCTGAGGAGCTACGGGTTTCCTTACATCCATTTTTTTGAAGTCCGGTTGCTCAGCTTCATTAATTTTTTTCGTTATTCTATGTCAGTGTTTTGGCCTCAGAAATTGTAGAGATTCATTTCTAAACCCTTGACAATCAACATGCTAATAATATATTGGTTTGAGGGACCAAACTAGGCCGTTTGCCCAAAATCTGATTTGTCCATTTGGGCTGAATTATGGACACCAGCGGCGGTTTTAAGTAGATAAGTTCTAACAGCCGTGATGTCATTTCTTGGTTTTGGACCTGAGCTATGGTTTTTACGATTGTAAATTCTTACAGTTGATTTTTGGTCGTTTTCCTCTCGTCACTAGCTATCTGTTTTTAAGAAAACTGAGATTATATATTTTTTGTGGTTTCTTTTAGATTTTTGTTTCCTTAAATGTCTGGGAAAGTTGCATTTTACAATGTTTGTTTAAATGCATCGAATTACTTCTTAATTTCATTTTGGTCCTTTATATTGAAATTGGTTACCTGGCCTGTCGTGGTAATTATACGCTTCCCTTGTCACTCGCTAACAGTAGCATTTTAAAACTGCGTGCTTGAGTACATGCATGTACATCTGGAAGCTACATTGTATATTGATGACAACTGTATTAAAATTTAGATCACATTAATGGCACTTGTCATTTTTTACTCTGAACAGTTTACTTCTTTTTCTTACTATAAACTCCCTTCTTCAAATCTTCAGTTTAGCTACTGGTATAACAAACCGCACAATGACGATATTGACCTGCTCACTACCGCTCCCACACATTTAATTGCTGATTATCAAAATCATCACCATTTATACCACTTAAATATGACAGTATTTCATGGGATCGAGCGATAGGTCGCTCACAACTCTGTGCTGTGAACTGTTGAAGTCGATAAAACAGCGGCACTGTTTTCATGTACTGGGTGAGCAAAGGCCCGACTTGCATGAGCTGGTACAGACAATAAGCAGACACAACCGCACATGACAGCGCTCATTTATTGGATATCATTAGGTTTCGATTATTTAAAGTATATTTGGCACCGCAGTGCAGTGGGGGGGCCTTACATTAAGGTTGTATGTTTGAATCCAGTCTGGGACCTTTGTGGAGTTTCCCTGATACTCCCTTCAGACGTCACAAAACCAGGTCAACAGGGTCATTCCATGCCAAATCACCTTAAACTCTGGCAGCTGTGCACATAAACCTCTTGGATGTAGCAGAAAAAAAAATTACAAATTTTTCCACCCCCCATTTTTGGTAGTTTTTACGTGCAAAATTTCCATGCGTACGCGAGAGGCCATATCTTGCAGAGAAAGGTACAGACCTGACACTTGGTACTGGAAGAGATTAGGTAGGCAAACTGAATTTCACACCCAACTAAGAGTAGGATGCACCATTCATCACAAGTGAGTTTTGAACGGAAACTTCGTGGGCGGTGCGGTGGCTAGCACTACTGCCTCACAGCAAGAAGGTTGTGGGTTCGAATCCAGCCTGGGGCCTTTCTGTGTGGAGTTTGCATGTTCTCCCCGTGTTCGCATGAGTTTCCTCCCGGTACTCCAGTTTCCCCCGCCCACAAAACATGCATCATAGGAACCCTCCCTCTTGTGTGGCTGTGAGAGAATGTTTGGTGGTGGTCGGAGGGGCCGTAGGCGCATACTGGCAGCCACACTTCCGTCAGTCTGCCGGAAGAAAAAAACGTAGTTTACCACCATCACAGCGTGAATGTATAATGTGTCCATTGTGAAGCGTCCTTGAGTGTCCAGAAAAGCGCTATATAAAATTGATGCATTATAATTATTGTACATTTTTTCCAATTTCACTGCCTCCCTCCCTCTCACCCACAACAGTTGCCATAAGGACCCATAGATACTTATTCCACAATATATGGGGCAGGGACTAAATGTATACGGTCCTGGGTGAAAAATTATTGTTTTGACCATTTTCTTCAGATGACTGGAGAAGCTATGTTACTTGTTATTTATTGTAATACAGATTTCTCCCACACAAAGATACACGTGATCTAACTTTGATCAGGTTATCCATGTTTCTCGATACCTTCCGTTTTTTCTGAAATTTTTGGATGCACGTCACCCAAAATGTATGCATCATCTACCTGGATAAGCAGTGAAAATGTCATTGGGTTAATTAGGATTGCTTTGAACAGTTTCGAGATCGGATTATACGAGTGAGACTGGCCTCAAGACATCCCATACAATAACGGAAGGTTTTCCAGCAACAACATATCAGCAAAGATGATACGGAAATATAATGCTGAGTGCCATATTTTTCTAGCACTGGTCTCATAAATGCTACGGAAAGATGCAGTGCCAGATTATATAGACCTCATGCACATCTGTGTAGGGGCAAAATTTTATTACAATTAATATCTGGCAACATAGTTTCCCCGTCATCTGAAGAGGGTGATCAAAACAATCATTTTTCACCTGGGATCAACATAAGACACTTGTCAAACATTTATCTACGCTCTGATCAAGCCATCATTGCTTCCACGCATGTTTGCTGTCCCATATATCGTAAAATAAGTACTTTACAGACTTTGTAGTAATTGTTGTGAATGAAAATTTTGCTTCTGATGCAGCAATAACTTCTTAATAACTTCACTCATTTTGATGCCAAATTCTGCAAGCTTGTTCAAAAATCTCTAAGACTATCATGTTTCAGACCCATACCGTTCTCAATAAAAGAAAGATATCACCCGCGCCCGCCCACCCGCTCCCCCCGAATACGCTTGAAAATTTTGCTTGTGTTGCGATTGCCAAAAATGGGGGCAATGACCCATTTCTAAAGTGCCATAACTCCAAAAATAGAGTTCTGGGGCCTATAACTTGTGATTTTGGCATAAAACACTAATGAAATTTTTGCAATTTTTTTCAGCAAAATCAATGGCGAGCAACTGCCCATCTTTAGGTGATTTGAAATGGAACGAGCCAATAGGAGCCTACATAGCCCAGAGGAGTGAGTTTGTGAGCGATACCAGCTAAGGATTAGCAGATGGTCCTGTGTGCGTTCTCCCTTCCCCATTGCATGCTGGGATAGGCTCCGGCCCCTCCACAACCCAAAGCTGGTTAAATAATAAATGAATGGAAGTATTACTAGTTCCATTTCTCAAAATAGAAGTCAGGTTTGCATCACTAATGCAGGGGGAGTGTAAAATTGGGCATCGTGGAAAAACCTGCTTAAAGTGGTTGAAAACATGGAGCAATTAAGCAGAAAATCAAATAAAACATCAGTTCTCTCAGTAGACAATCGGTACGGAGATAAACTAAAGCCTACAAATTAATCTACATGTAACACTGCACATCCCAGCATAAAAAGCTAGCACTTGGGACTTGTTCGCTCACAGGAAATAAAACCGCTCTATAGTCAGTAAGCCAAAATAAAGACACAAGCTGGAGTTTAGTAGAATAAAAAAGGTTAACCATAAAAATTGATTTAATAGTTAAGTCAACAGATTAGACAAACGATAAAATATTCAGAAGCGAATACATATTAAACAAACCAAAAAAAAAAATATTGAACAGTCAGTACAGTGTTCTATAAAGATTGTGATTATAGAGTTTAATCTCCTTAAGGTGCTCCATCTCAAGTACAAATCAATATTTGTATCATCTAATTTAACTGGCCTTGAGCAGTGTCTGCTTTTCAGCACCGCCGCTGAAACAGAGTTCCCGTGTCAGCCGATATGATACACGAACCTAGGCATCACACACACACACACACACACACACGCACACACACCCTTTGACTTCTCCTCTTGTGATGAGCAAATGACTTTGACTTCCATTCATTCTTCGTGTCTCCCTAAAGCCTTCCCCTAATCTTATCCATAACCAATGTATGCCTAACCCAAACCCCAACCCTAACCTATCCCTAAGTCTAGCCTTACCTTAACTAGTAAGTCACAATTTGCCTTTGTAGTGATTACAACTGGTTAGAATGTCCTCACTTACCAAAAATGTCCCCACTCACATTTAATAATCTGTTCTGGTCCTCACTGTGCAACAAGAACAACACACACACACACACACACACACACGTGCACACACGTACACACACACACACACACACACACGTGCACACACACACACACACACACACACACACACACACACACACAATCACTAGAGGAACAAGGTGTCTCACGAGTGAAGAATGATGAACAGTTCAAGAGGCCTGGAATATTTACACAATTATTACAGCATTATTCAACTCACAATACATTTTTTGTCCAAAAAATACGCAATACTGTAATAATAACAAAAAAAAAAAAAAAAAGACCAGAATTGAGGAATCTTATAAACAAAAACCTGCAGTTTCAGTTAGATGAGATATACTAGTGTTTCAAAGCTAGACAAATGGTGTTTTGTGGATATGAAAAATTCACGAATCATGAAAAACATAAAACTAGAATGAAAAATGTAGTCTACACACAAGTAATAAGTTAGCACATAAAAAAATACTGACAGACCAATCAATGACAACGATCCCCACCCACTGCGGATAATAATGGGATGTGTGTGATAACAGAGGAGATTAATATAAAAAAAACAAGGCCTTATTCATCGTTTGCTGCTGATAATCATACAAAATGAAGCATTAGTTGCTAAAGCTTGCTGCATTCTTGCCTCGTCCCATCTCTCCTGAGGCTACAAGCACACGCTCACGGCAAACCTGCCCCACAGCTACACAAGCACCAACATCCTCCATTTCAGAGATGGAGAAGACAGCATCAGTAATGAAATTGGCTCTAAATGTGCTTTGGCCAGACTGGTGCAGCTAATTCTGTTTCAACAGTGAAATTGGCCCTTTAATGAGCTTCAGACCCAAGAATCTGCTTCAGTGGGGAACTGGGCTTTTAAGTCAGTTCCAGGATCTGAGCTGGGTGAGTCGAGCTTCAGCAGTGAAATGTTTCCTGAATATGCCAAAGCTCAACTGACTTTGGTGAGTCAGCTTCAGCAGTGAAAAGGGCTCTTAATGAGCTTCAGCCTAACTTAACCACAATAAGTTTCAGAAGGGAGATGAATGCCTCAGTTGAACTAATCTGGAAGTGTTAGCTTCAGCAGTGAAATAATTAACTAAGGTGAGTCAGCTTCAGCAGTAAAATGGGCTCTCTACTGAGCTTCAGCCTGACTTACCAGAATGAGTCTGCTTCAGCAGTGAAATGTCTCAAATACTCAGCCTAACTGAGCTGGGCGAGTCTGCTTCAGCAGTAAAATGGGCTCTTAATGAGCTTCAGCCTAACTTAACCAGGATGAATCCGCTTCAGCACTGAAATGTTTCCTGAATACGCCTCAGATTTACTCGAGTCGGCTTCAGCAGTAAAAGGGGCTCTTAAGCTTCAGCCTAATTTAACCAGGATAAGTCAGCTTCAGCAGGGATATGCCAAAGCTCAATTGACTTTGGTAAGTCAGCTTCAGCAGTGAAATGGGCTCTTAATGAGCTTCGGCCCAAGTTAACCACGATAAGTCAGCTTCAGAAGGGAGGTGTGTCCTGAATGCCTCAGTTGAACTGATCTGGAAGTGTCAGCTTCAGCAGTGAAATGGGCTCTCTACTGAGCTTCAGTCTGACTTACCAGGATGAGTCTGCTTCAGCAGTGAAATACGTCCCAAATACTCAGCCTAACTGAGCTGGGCAAGTCTGCTTCAGCGGTAAAATGGGCTCTTAATGAGCTTTAACCTAACTTACCCAGGATGAATCCGCTTCAGCAGAGAAATGTTTCCTGAATACGCCTCAGATTTGGGCGAGTCTGCTTCAGCAGTTAAATGGGCTCTTAATGAGCTTCAGCCTAATTTAACCAGGATAAGTCAGCTTCAGCAAGGAAATGTTTCCTGAATGCTTCAGCCTAACTGACCTGGAAGCATCTGCTTCTGCATTGAAACCGGCCCTTAAATTTCTTTTCAGTCCAAATGTGCCGGCGCTCGCAAAGTACAACATTTCTGTGAAGCATTTCCTTGTCAAACGGTTTGATTAGTTGTAACCACTACAAAAGAATAACTCATAACGAACTTATTGGCTAAATGACAACATTTCACTAAAATATGTGTGCACAGGAAAGATGATGCGCATGACTTTGGTTGACTACGTAAAATTGTTCCCAATCACTAAAATACACACTAAAAGTTTGCAAAATACATATTTTTAGGTTTAGATTGACACGTTTTTTTTCCCCCCAATTGCAATTCTAAAATAAAATAACTAGTCAAAATATAATATATCATTGGTGATTACAGCCCTCTCCCACTGTACAATGTCATTTTAAAAACTTAGTTATGCTTAATATAGTTATTCATTTAAATATACATTTATAAAAGACGGATGAGTTCCCTTTGTTAGAGAAAAACCACAATGCAAATATAAATGAATACACACACAGCACATCTCACCAACTGTCACTCAGTCGCACAGTCACGCCCCTGCTTCCTGCGGTTTGAAAATCACATGTGAACAGGTCTCAGCCAGCCGTCTCCAATGAGAACAGGCGGCTTACTTTCTCGAATAATTAAAGACGACAAGTATTCACCTTATTACTCAAAAACAAAGACGGCATCAAATGAAACAATAGAAAACTGTCGAAAGCTGTAAACATACAGCTTAGAAGAAGCTTTTTCAAATGTTCTTTCTTCTAGGAATATTACTTCCAAAACCTCAGAGGAACTCATTTTTTTTTCTCTTCCAAAATGGTTTTGGCATAGTGTACTGAAAAAGAACTTTTCGGTCCAACGGCGAGTCAATGACTTTTTTTTTTAAATTGGCGAGGGTCATCGTTTCACGAATGTGCTCATTAAAGACGAGCACCAGAGTTAAAGCCGCTTTCACGCCGGACGCGGAACGAATTTTTCGCATGATAGATTACGTTCAGAGTCAATGCAAAATGCATTTTGCGTGCAATCGCGTCTTTGCATTGACTTTTTACGTAATCTGTCGTGCAAAAATTTCGTTTCACGTCCGGCGTGAAAGCGGCCGAGGAGTTAGAGACTCCGTGAGCCGCCAGGGGAATTGATACGCGGGAAATGGCTGAGGCCACGGAGGGGGCTGACGCGGCAGTGGTCTGTGCTTGAGCGTTCTGTGCTTTATAATGTCTGAATCCCTGTATTCGCGCCTGTAGCGTCCCTGATCTCGCCAGGTACAGTCGTCTTAAGTGCTTGTGTTGAAGTAAGGAGGCGTGCGATTGCCAGATGCGGTCCACCAACGTCACCAGGGTTCAGGAACTTCCCCTGGCCTTCCAAGCAATATTCCTGCACTGGGATGGCAATGCGTTTTGTTGGGAGGTGCAGGAGAGGAGGACAGAGCTGATTGGCTTGAGGAGAGGCGAGGTCGCCGGGTTGCCGCGGCAGCCATGGAGGCGATTAGCTAGGGCGGCGAAGGCAGGGGCTGCTGGAGGGCAGGTGGGCCTCCCTTTGGGCGGGGTCAAGGATCAGTCCAGCATGGCGTCCAGCTGGTCAGCCAGGTCATCGAACATGTTGCCGATATCGTCCAGAATATTTCCCGCAGACTTCACTGTACTGGTGCCACTGGTGGGGGACCAGAACAAGGTAAAATTTAATAAAAGAGGACAAACCGCATCATATTAGCATAGAGAAAGTTGTCATCTGCTAACATGTTCATGTGTAGGAGAATGAGTGAGCAGGTGTGCTTCTTTGAGAAAGAGAGAGAGAGAGATTCTATGAGAATATAAGGGTTAATATATAGGGTTAATATATTAGAGGGGAAGAGAGTTTGTGTATAAAAGTAGGTGAGAGGTATAGTGGGTCTGTGTGTTTGTGAGGGGGAGAAAGTTTGTGTGTAACCAGGTGAGTAAGACTGTGTGAGGAGATAATTGGTGTATTTAACAGAGACTGAGCTGGTGTATGTGTTGGGTAGGGGTACAGAGTGTGTGTGACAGGGAGAGCAAGAGATTGCTCATGAGAGGGGGAGTTTGTGTGTTTGAGAGGGAGAGCGAGGTAAAGCATATACACTGCAGGCCAGAAGTTTGGAAGCAAGGCCAAGACAGGTCAAAAATTTGGAAGCACATTGTCTTTCTTAAAAAACAGTATGAAATCTGTGGATTTTGGGATGTATTTACAGCAAGATTAGACTTTTCTGTCATCGATATGCACCATTTTCCTCTATTTACCTTTAGATACTGTATACATTGATGTTGCCAGACCACTGCTGAATAAATGTTAACAAAAGAAAGGAGGGGCTTAGTTTTTGGGTTGAGAAGATTTGCAAGAGTCACAACTTCAGTGAAAAAATAAGAAAAACAAATCACAGTTGGCATTTTTCACTTTATGTCATGGTTTACAGCCCACCGGATGCCAACGGCGATCCGGCGGGCACTAGGACCATGGGCCTAGTAATATGGGCCTGATAATTTGAGTATGAATGTACTCTGATAAGTGACTCTAGATGTAATAATCGTGTTTATTTTGTATTAAAGTATGCCAATGAAACTATGATTTTCTTTTTTTTTGAACTAGCTTCCAAACTTTTGGCATGCAGTGTGAGGTGGAGAGCGCGACAGGCAGACGAGAGAAGTGGAAGAAGGGAGGGACAGAAATCTAGTGCTGTGCAGACAGTAATTGTTAGCTGGAGTGGATGTCAACATCTCTCACCCATCAGTGTTGTCCTCCAGGATGAGTTTCCTCTCCACGGCCTTCAGCGCTGCCTCTAGCGAGGTGCTGGTTTGTTCCAGCCGCCGGTGCACCAGTACTGGCTCTGGGCCCGAAACCACGGCCGGCGCCTTTCCTGGCCTGGCTGGCTGGGAGAGAGGAGGCCCCGCTGGGGGCAGAGAACTGCCGGGGTTCGGGGAAGCGAAAGCCAGGCTCTGCACCACACTGACATTCACACTGGGGCCCCCTGCTGGCCAAAAAAAATATGTGAGGTTATGAGCTGGAAAAAAAAATCTTCCACTCACACCGTTTAAAGCAAATTGATCAGCAAAGGCCAGTTATGTAGAGGTCCCTGGAGAAGTGGATGCACTTTATAACTTAGGTAAGTTGATCAGTCAGGGTAGCCTACACTCCAATGTATTTCAGTGGCTTTTTGGCTGATAGGTGAGTACGTATATCATCTGCCTGCTGATGAAATCTTGTATCCTCAAAATGATAAACTTTACAGAAGAGCATGAAAAATGTTTAATTCTGCATGCAAGAATGCAGTTGACCTGTGTTCGGGTCGAATGACTATTTTTCTTCCAAGAATGTATTTTATATTTTGCAATAATTATGTTATTATTATCGTGGACAAACAAGTTTTTGTTTCTTATCAAATTTGGAGATACAAGTTTTTATCAACAGGCTGACGATATTGTAAACTGACAGAAAAAGAGGTGAAAATAATCTATATAGCTGCATATACCCTCCACTACACCACTGATTAAAGAATCAGTTTCTCCACTTACATTAAGCTCTATACCAGAGGCGGCCGACTCTGGTGGAGAGGTGCAGTGCCGGCCCTTTTTGGTTTTCTCCACCCAATTTAAACCCAAGACACCAGGTGAGATGAGTTAAGGGTGTAATCAACTGCTCCAATTAATCAATTAAGTGCTGAGTAACATCAAAAACCAGCCAACGCTGTGGCTCTGTAGGACTAAGGTTTGGGACAAACGTGTTCGTTCAGTATTAGTGGGTCTGCAACCCAAAAATGTAGATTTCTAAACAATTGTGTTTAGCAGCGCACATATTTCCAACTTATATTAAATAGTATAATGACCTGGTTGCGGAGTTCAGTGAAAAATTAAACAAAGAAATATGCCTTTGTCCCAAATATTATGGAGCTCAGTGTAACACAAATGCTTTCAGTAGGGGGAGCAGTTCATTAAAGCGGATGTGTAATGCACTACCTGCGGCGACAGTGGAGGATTGTGGGAGTGGCTTGGCGGCAGTCGCTGGTTTCTGGGGGCTGGCCGGTTTCGGCGAGAAGGTGGGTTTTTGTGGTTTTGGGGGCGGGCCCTTCTCCAGGTTCTGAAGGCTCCTCTCGATCTCGGCGATGCGCAGAGTGACATCTTCATCGCTATGGAACTCTTGGCCACTCCCTTGGTGGGCGGGCGGGGGCAGGGCAAGGGCCTCTGCCCCTCCCTCCTCGGCGGGAGAGACGGCCTCTTTGGGCTTGTGTCGGCGCTTCACCGTGTCGGACTCCTTCAGGTTGAACTCGGGCAGCTCGCCAGTTTTGGGTGCGGGCTCCGGTTTGAGTGGGACGGCCGGTTTGGGCCGCTGTTTGATGGTGAGGTTGCCCTCCTCGGCGAAGGGGATGCACTCGCTGGAGCTGTTCTGCGGAGAGGAGGAGCCGTCCAGCCCTGCCGCGCCCCCCCGACCGTCCTCTTCCGTATCCGACTTCACCGCCCCGTCTCGCTCGGGGACCTCCGTTTGGCAGGCTGTGGGCTCGCTCAGTGTCCTCCTGCGAATGGCAGCTGGGTCGCGGGGGTGCGGCAGCGCCGGTTTGGGCGGGGGCACCGGAGAGACGGGCTTGTCCAGCTTCACCGGGCTGCCGCTCGCCCCGGTCTCCAGCATGGCGGTGATGCTCTTCACGCTGCCCACACTCTCCATCTCCACCCCGCTTCCTGCCTCCGAGTCCGGCTCCGCCCCACCGCTGCTGCTGCTCACCGAGCTAAGCCGCTTGGGCGGGGGAGGGGGCGGGCCCCTCCTCCGGGAGCGGATGGCGAACGACTGGCTACGGCCCACGTTGCGCTCGCTGCCATTCTGAGGTCGGGCCAGCTGGCTGCGGCCAGGGCGACGGGTGAGGGTGGCGTAGGACGCCAGGGAGCCTGAGGGCACGACAGGAAGCTCGTCCTCGTCCGCCTCCCCGTCCGACAGGGCGTGGCGCGTCAGGCTCTGCGTCCGTTTCTTGGGCCGTTGGGCCACGCCGTTGATGGCCTGCCCGAGGGGTTTGGCCAGGGGGCTGCGCTCCAGAGTGGCGGTCCCGCCAGGGGAATGCAGGTAGCTGAAGGCCTTGTGGGCCGGGGAGCCCTGAGGACTGCCTTGGTAAGACGGCACAGGCGACACGCTGGCTTTGGGCTTGGCGGGAACCGCTGGGTAGGAGAGCCCCACCACCTTGCTCGGGGTGCGTGGCGGAGCGGAGCCAGTCGAGCTCTGCTGCTGCAGCAGCGCCATCTTGGCCGGCAGGGGCTGCCGCTGGTCCCATCCTTCCGGAACATTCCGCTCCTTCCCTGGGCTGCCAGCGCTGTCCGCGCTGCCCAGGCTCTCCTGCGAGCGGCTGTGAGCCTCCGCCGAGGCCAGCGGGGGCTCCTGGGAATGTCCCGAACCGCGCGAGCGCGTGCCGATGCTCTCCTGGCTCGCCGAAATGGCTGCCGCCGTCTTCATGGCCAACCCCTCCTGGCAGCCGCCGTAGCTGTTGGACATGGCCGTCTGCAGCTCGGCGCTCAGCTCGCTGTCCTGGAAGGTGAGCATTTTGGGCGTGTGGGGCGAGGGGCAGTCCCCGCCCTCCGGAGGCTCGATGGCCATCAGCTCCAGAGCTCCCGGAAGCTTCCGCCGCAGGGTTCCCTGTCCCTCCGCCTGGTTACGGGCTTTCTGTATGTCACACAGCTTCTTCACCGCCAGCATCATCTTCTTCTGGTGTCCTGAGAGGACAACAGCACCGAAAATGACTACACATGCCATGACCCCACGGTAAGGAATTACCATCACATTGTGCGCCCGTAATCTCACTCTTGGGAGATTTAAAGCCATATGCTGCCTGTCACTTATTGAAGTGAGGGAACTAACTTTTCTGACAAAGACTACAAATCAAACTCATCGAGAGCTTTAATTCGCTAGGACGATAATCCTGCCGTAGCATTAGCAGAATTCTGTTATGGCAAGGTATAAAATCTTATTATTTACATATTTCAATAAGATGGCCACGCGAAGTATGGTAATACCCCCACGGCGGCCTTGTCGATGACATTATTTGAGTAAAAATTGTCCATTACCACCTAACCCAATGGGAATTCTCCTCACAACACCATTGACTCACAGAACAAAAACATAAAGAATCCAATAAAAAAATGTTGTTTGTAGAGTGAGAACCATAACCTGCGGACGGAACGACGGACAGACAGGGGCAGATGCAACATACCCCAATCCGGTGGAGTGTGCGTAAAAAAAGATATATAATCTGAAAAAATCTGAGACTGACACGATGACAGTAGTCTCCAACCCTGGTCCCAGAGAGCGACCATCCAGAAGGTTCTCCCTCCTACCGAAGCGAAGCACACATCGTCTCCCAGTTAGAGATCTCGATAAGCTGCTGGTAGCCAAATAAGCTGCACTGAATTAGGGTTGGAGTAAAAACCGACAGGAGGGTTACCCAGCCAGGAACAGGGTTGGAGTCGCTCTGCTAAAGGGACAGAATGTTGACTGCAGACAGTGGCCCCTGAGGGCCCTCTCACCCAGTTTGGTGATGCCAATCTCCTGCAGGTCCTCCCAGGTGACGTCTCGGACGATGCTGATGGAGTCATAACCGTTCTCCGACAGCTTCTTTTGATACTGAGGGAGCCCAATGGCACTGAGCCACTCGCCCAAGTCCGACTGAGACGGAAGGGAGGCACACAGTGAGAACTGAGCACGTGTGCGCATACGTATACAGATACAGACACGCGCGCACGCACGCACGCACACACACACAGACACACACACACACACACACACACACACAGACACAGACACACAGACACAGACACACACACACACACACACCCGCGCTATTGACAGACAGACTCAAATAAACACTGAGTTAGTGAAATTCGAGCTTCTCACCGGAATGTAGTCAGGCAGCCACTCAGGAATGGTCAGGTTCCCGATCTCCATGGAGATCTTCTTGCGATGGCCAGGCTTGGTGACCCCGATGGCAGTGAGGTCCTGCGGAAACAAAGGTTAGGATCGCTGGACTGGGCGAGTTCTGCGCGCCAGTCTAAGGACCTGCATTCACATGCATCAGCGCGTCTGGAAGCCTTAGCATCGGTTTGTTTCATTTCAGTTCATAACAAGATCAAAACTCAAAGCAGGGCGCAGCCCGCCACGCCTTTACCTGCCACGCCCTAAAAATTCGTCTTCGGCTGCTGCATACAACTGACCTTGACCTTAAAAGTGCCGAAGGCAGCATTTGCCGCTCGCTGATACAACGAAATATAAAATCAAAGCTTTTGATAACCCTGCAGGAGCTCTATTCAACAAGTCGCCACATGATAGGTTTTCAAAAGCTCAAGATATTTACATTCTCTAAGCATTTGAAAAATTGATTTCGGCGACCTAAGGGTTAAGTGATCTTGACCTTTGACCTGATGACCTCCAAACTCTCATCGATTCAACTACCCACTGTGCGGAGTCACTTTCTTCAATTTGGTGAAAATCTCTCCACTCCTTAGATAGTTACAATGGGTTAAATATTTTTTGCGACGGACTGTGTGAGACATATGTATGGACGGACAACCGGATAACAGTGTGTGGCAGAGGCATAATCGTGATTGGCAGAAAGTCGTGGAACGATTACAACTGCATATTACACCATGGAAGCGCGCGCAGAGGGAAGACATGGGGTGAGAGGAGGGTTAACAGGACATGTTTTTAACATGTCATTCAGAGAGGAAATTAACCCTAAGAGCGCTGAAATAAATTCCAAAGAATTGTGAATTTAAATATTTTGAGCCCTGCGGGAGCTCTTTTAAACAAGTCGCCGCATGATAGGTTTTCAACACCCTCGATTTTGAGATCTTATGTCGTTGAGTGACCTTGGTCCTGTATGGCGCTCTGAGGGTTAAAATAAAATGTTGATTTCAGAAGAATGAGAGGAGGGAAGGGGCTGCAGTACCTCGGGGGTCATCCTGCTGATGGTGGGCACATCGTATCCGGCGCTGAGGAAGTTCCCGGTGTATTGTTCCAGCTGGAACTCGCTCAGCCACTGGTATATGGCCTCTGCGTCCTGAGGGGGGGGGGGGCAAGAGGGAGCAGGTGAGAAGGCCACACGACTTGTCGTCAGCGATATTTTACGGTCTGCGCAGACTCGTGTAAATTTTCTCGCTAGCCTTTCTTGCTAGCTCGTTTGCTAACCTTTCGCTAGCCTGCGCATAAATCCGTTCCGCAGCAACTTGTGTGCATTTAGTATGTTGCACACCGGTGCAAAAGCATCCCAAAACATTTCACACTGTCAACACTGGTTTTTCAGGCTTAAAATTAAATCGAGTGTCATCTCAAATTAATTAAAATCTCATACTTCAATATTAACCTTCCATAATCTCTGATTAATAAAATGCTACTGAGAGATGTCATCTTTACTAGTATCAATGTTGGCCATTTACCTTCATCATTATCACTCCTTATCCCTTAAAGTGCGGAAATAAATTTCTTAAAAATATGAATGTAATAATCTTGTGCTGCTGAAAACCAATCATGTGGCCACTTGCTTAAAAGAGCTCCCACAGGGGAACTTGAGCTCTTTTAAACAAGTAAATAGGTTTTCAAGAGCTTTGGTTATTATCGCTCACATCGTTGAGCATGAATTGCTACGTTTAGCGCTCTGAGGGTTAATCAGAGTAAGCCATCCTCTGGCCTTTATTGTTCAGTAAATCAAGACTGATTGTCAGACACTGACTACTAAGTACCTGAGAACAGGTTGAGAGTAATTATGCGATGAAAGGTGAGGTCACAGCGCGCCCTGACAGTACGCCTCAGCCCAACATCTCAGGACACAGGGACAGACGGTCACTCACCCTGCCCTCCAAGAGCTGCTCGGGACGGATGAAGTGCGGGGAGAGGCCCTGCTCTCCGGACCGCAGCGGGACCAGAGCGCGTCTGGGAGCGCCTGTAGGACAGGACACAGAGTCAGCGACGTCACCGTCACAGTCAAAGTCTTTTATCTCAAGCTGGACTAACAGCTGATCAGATAGATCAGGGGCAGATCATCCCCCCCCCCTAGGAGTCGTGAGGGGTTAAGGGCCTTGCTCAGGGGCCAAACAGCTGCAACTGATCGGGTTGTGGATGCACAGAGGCTTGAAGTCCTAGTCAGGTGCCTTCTCCCCTTGAGCAACAGGTTGCCCCGCGTCAAATCAAATCTACTCCTCACCCTACCTTCCATAAAGGGGCTCAGGTAAGGGCCTTGCACCCAAAAAGCTGCAAGTTTTCCAGGTACGATTCTGCTGCTGAGCCGTACAGCACTTAAGGGCCGTTCAGACAAATCTCCAGCTGGAGATGCCTTTCATACGAATGTTTTTGATGAATTTATAGTGCTTTCAGTGTGCTTTTGCGCAGCAGCATCTCAAAGTTCTTCGGAGCGCGTTCGGCTGAAAACATTCCTACGTAAAGGCCTTCTCAAAAACAAAAACGGTCTTCGGTCAAATTACAATGTGTTCTTACGAGTAGTAAGATGCTGTCGTCGCGTTTTATAATAGGAACATTCATTGAATTGTTTTGTGTTTCTCCAAAGCAAACAAGCTTTAAGGAAATATGCGTTTTTCCAGACCAAGTAATTGCAAGAGTGTACTTAACTTAACCAACACTAAATCCCAGAAGTGTTTACAGACATCAATGCACATATTTACACATATAGCAACACACATTTACACAAGCATCACCGCCACACTGGCACTTTGAAAACAGTATGTGATCACTGAATGTGTATTACAAACCCTGTATCCTAACTGTAGTTCACAAACAAACTAATTTCATATGAAACAAGCAGCTGTTGGGTACGGACATGAGAAACTACACTAAACCAGTGATTCCATTTTGAAAACTTTTTTTAACTGAACCGTTGTTATCATATGAATTGAAAAAAAGGGAGAGAAAAAAGAAAGCGTGAGGGATGTTGAATAGGAGGCAGCGTTCAGCGACTCACCTTGAGGCTGCTCGGCCTGTTTACCAGGGTCGTGGCCAGTGCTCTGCTGCTGCGATATATCACCAGCAGAGGGCGCCAACTGCACAGACAGAAAAATCCACAACTGAATAAGCATGTCGTCCCACGAATCAGAAAAGGTCGCAAGTGACATTCCTGATGAAACCAGTTTTTCTGCACAACGTACGAGGTGCAGAAAAAACAGGTTTCATCAAGAATGTCATTTGCGACCTTTTGTTATTCATGGGACGATGTGCTCCGTTTACATGGATCGCAGCTGAATGCTGTAAGACGGGAAACAGCAACTGCCAGCAACGCCAGTCAGATTCAAGCTGAGCAACATGCAAATCACAAGCAACTGCTAGTAACTTCAGCGCTCCTACCACCCTGCAGCACTGCATCACTGCTACTATTAATAGGTCATGAATGTGGACAAATGGCATCACTGTGACCATCAAATCACGGTCATCGAGGGTCAGAGTGACACTTTAATTCTCTTCAGTCTGGTGTGAACTGAAGCGATAACAGTTCAGTTAATTAAATGGAGGGAAAGAAACACTGTTCAAGTGCTGCAGCTCCCACCTTGTGTGGGTCCGGGGTGGCAGACGGCTGCTGGGGGCCGTTGTGGGTGCTGGTGCTTTCCGTGCTCTGCCCACTGCCCGCACTGCGGGTGCTGCCCACGCTGCCCGTACTGCCCACGCTGTTCCTGTCCCCAGCTGCAGAGGGCGAGAGAGAGAGAGAGAGAGAGAGAGAGATGGATGAGGAGAGTCCAAGGCAGAGAGGCCATGGCACTCATCAGCACCCCCTCCAGAGTGACCTGGCGTTTGTGGTTGAATGAAAGCAGGGAGAAGTGCAGAGGCAGGTCTGCAGGCGTTGCCGGGGCGCCAGGGGGAGGGGGAGGGGCGCGGGGTTCGAGTGTGTTTGGAAACCCCCTGGAATGACCGCAGCTGGACACCCTGGGTCCGAGTGGCAGCTGTCAGGAGTGTAAAATGCTCAAACTGCTGCTCTGCTGAGAGGAGGGGGGGCTGGGAAGATGGGAGGGGCCAGGCTGGGGAGGCGGAGCTAGCGAGGCGGGAGGTGGGCGGGGCTGGCAGGAGGCGTAGCGGCGGCAGCGGCGAGGCGGAAGGTTCTGGAGCCGCGGGCTGCAGCTGTAGCAGGAAGAGGGAGAGAGTGCAGATCTGGGCGCTCGGGTTAGACGCCCGCAGCATCCACAGGGGGGCGGGAGCGACACCGAGCCCAATCTCTTCTATTCAATCCAGCTTCACTAGTGTAGCACTTCTTACAGAAGAACTGTGACAAACATGCTTTACTGAGTCACAGAAGGACAGGACACAGGCCGAATCTCCCCCCCCACCCCCCCAAAAAAAAATCCCAGAGGGGCAAAAAATCCTCAAACAGTGGCGTGAAAAACCGCAGAAGAAGAATAAATGTCAGGCCTGCTCCTCCTGAGGGACTGTGGGTCTGCGGGGATCGAGCATTAAAAGGAGGGGGGGGGGAACTCGTCTGATGCTCAGGCAGTCTGTGAGGTGGGAGGGAGGGGTGGGGGGCGAAAGCCAAACCGCGGGTGGGATTTGGGGGGCGTGACTCTTACCGGGGCGGGAGTTCCTGAGGACCCAAACATCCTCACTGGGGATAGCAGGCACAGTGAGACGGGGGCTGTCGGGAGGCGTACCTATCGAACACAAACACTGCGTGGGCCGGGGGCACTGGGGAGGGGAGGGGTCCTGCTCAGAGCACACAGGGCACATCTGCGATGCGCACGACCTCGTCTCCTTCAGGACAGTCCTGCTGTCGCACGCTCAGGCGAGTGAGCTCCACTGTGCGTGTGAGTGTGTGTGCGTGCAAGTATGTCTTAACGTGTGACTTGCTAGCGCATGTACGTCAATGTGAGTGTGTCTATGTGACGTGCAAGTCAGTGTACATACTTGACCGTGTGTTTGTGTGTGAGTGACGTACACGAGTGTATGTAATGGGTGGGTAGGTGTGTGTGTGTGAGACGTACGTGTGTATGTAATGGGTGTGTGTGTGTGTGTGTGACGTACGTGTGTATGTGATGGGTGGGTGTGTGTGTGTGTGTGTGTGTGACGTACATGTGTATGTAATGGGTGGGTGTGTGTGTGTGTGACGTACGTGTATATGTAATGGGTGGGTGTGTGTGTGTGTGTGTGACGTACGTGTGTATGTAATGGGTGGGTGTGTGTGTGTGTGTGTGTGTGTGACGTACGTGTGTATGTAATGGGTGTGTGTGTGTGTGTGAGATGTACGTGTGTATGTAATGGGTGTGTGTGTGTGTGTGTGTGTGTGAGACGTACGTGTGTATGTAATGGGTGTGTGTGTGTGTGACGTACGTGTGTATGTAATGGGTGTGTGTGTGTGACGTACGTGTGTATGTAATGGGTGCATGTGTGTGACGTATGTGTGTATGTAATGGGTGTGTGTGTGTGTGTGACGTACGTGTGTATGTAATGGGTGTGTGTGTGTGTGTGACGTACGTGTGTATGTAATGGGTGGGTGTGTGTGTGTGTGTGTGTGACGTACGTGTGTATGTAATGGGTGGGTGTGTGTGACGTACGTGTATATGTAATGGGTGGGTGTGTGTGTGTGTGTGTGTGTGACGTACGTGTGTATGTAATGGGTGTGTGTGTGTGTGTGAGATGTACGTGTGTATGTAATGGGTGTGTGTGTGTGTGTGTGTGTGTGTGTGAGACGTACGTGTGTATGTAATGGGTGTGTGTGTGTGTGACGTACGTGTGTATGTAATGGGTGGGTGTGTGTGTGTGTGTGTGTGTGACGTACGTGTGTATGTAATGGGTGGGTGTGTGTGTGTGTGACGTACGTGTGTATGTAATGGGTGGATGTGTGTAAGTGTGTGTGTGTGTGTGTGTGTGTGACGTACGTGTGTATGTAATTGGTGTGTGTGTGTGTGACGTGCGTGTGTATGTAATGGGTGTGTGTGTGTGACGTACGTGTGTATGTAATGGGTGCATGTGTGTGACGTATGTGTGTATGTAATGGGTGTGTGTGTGTGTGTGACGTACGTGTGTATGTAATGGGTGGGTGTGTGTGTGTGTGTGTGTGTGTGTGTGACGTACGTGTGTATGTAATGGGTGGGTGTGTGTGTGTGTGTGTGTGACGTACGTGTGTATGTAATGGGTGGGTGTGTGTGACGTACGTGTATATGTAATGGGTGGGTGTGTGTGTGTGTGTGTGTGACGTACGTGTGTATGTAATGGGTGTGTGTGTGTGTGTGTGACGTACGTGTGTATGTAATGGGTGGATGTGTGTAAGTGTGTGTGTGTGTGTGACGTACGTGTGTATGTAATGGGTGTGTGTGTGTGTGACGTACGTGTGTATGTAATGGGTGTGTGTGTGTGACGTACGTGTGTATGTAATGGGTGCATGTGTGTGACGTACGTGTGTATGTAATGGGTGTGTGTGTGTGTGTGACGTACGTGTGTATGTAATGGGTGGGTGGGTGGGTGTGTGTGTGTGTGTGTGTGTGTGTGACGTACGTGTATATGTAATGGGTGTGTGTGTGACGTACGTGTGTATGTAATGGGTGTGTGTGTGTGTGTGACGTACGCGCGCGCGTGTGTGTGACGTGCGCGCGCGCGTGTGTGACGTGCGCGCGCGCGCGTGTGACATGCGCGCGCGCGCGTGTGTGTGTGTGTGTGTGTGTGTGACGTACATGTGTATGTAATGGGTGCGTGTGTGTGGTACCTGTATTGTTCTCCAGGCCGTTGGTGCGGGGGTACACCAGGTGCGCGGGGGGTGCGTAGAGCGTGTAGGAGTCGTCGGTCTGCGGGACGCTGCTCAGGCTGGAGCAGGTAGGGGGTGCTCTCGACAGGAACTGCTGACGTTGCGTGGGCAGCGAGGAGTGTCTCGAGAGGGTGCCCCCTACTGGTGTACAGAGGAAACACAGAGGTCAGTGGAAAAGAACAGGAGTTTGAAAGGAGGGATATTTGATGGGACGGCAGACGACAAGAAGTGTGACAAAAAAAACAAGAAGAGCACCGCCAACGGTGCATAATACGCCCGTCATGAACATGGATCAGGAAGTGGACAGACAAAATTATACCAATATCCAACAGACAACAGCCCCATGTGAGCTTTGACCTTTGTCCGTGACCTTGACCTTGGAGGGAGGGCCGTAAACATGGCACGCGACACTCCGCTCAGTGATGGTATACATGTGTGTGAAATATCATGGATGTATCTGAAGCGGTTGAGAAGTTATGCTCCGGACAAGCCCCATCTGGGCCCCATGTGACCTTTGACCTTTGCCAGTGACCTTGACCGGGTGAACGAAATCATGGTGCGCGACACAGCGCCTAGTGATGGTGCACGTGTATGTGAAGTATCACGAATGTAGCTCAAGCGGCTCAGGAGTTATGCCCCGGACAAGAAATTGCTAACAGACAACAGACAGACGGACGGACGAGCAGACGGACAGACAGGGGTGATGACATAATACGTCCCGTCTTAAGATGGGCGTATAATAATAATAATAATAAAAAGGAAAAATGAAGTGAGGGCACTAGGAGAGAGAGTGACAATGTTACGCAGACTAAAGCACCACCATTTCGTCATCGGTTAGCTTGAATATCAATGACCTTTTTCTTCTGTGGTTCTCAGGGGCCAGAGCAGCATTATTATGTCACTGTGAATATCTGGGTCGTGTTCCGGTGAAAGACTGAGCGATCCATGTCATTCACACGCAGAGTTTCTGTAGATACAGACGTGTTGAAAATCAGGAGCTGATGTCGGATGTAGCGGTCATGTGGGGAAAATAAACAGCGCCGCTGGGAGGACTCCAGTGCCGATCTGGGTACAGCTCTAACGCAGGGGTCACACCAGCTCACCCGTTTAAAGTGGGATTGTCCACACAGGCTCTTACTGACTGCAGCAGCATCTAAGAGCTTTAACAGAAGTACGACAGCTCCCAGTCACAGTCTGCTAAACCTATTACAGAGAGTGTGTGCGTGTGTGTGTGTGTGTGTGTGTGTGTGTGTGTGTGTGTGTGTGTGTGTGTGTGGGGGGGGGGGGGGGGGGGGGGAAGAAGAGGAGCGTGTGCCCATGTGTGTGTGCGCTCTCATATGTGCATATGTTCACAACCCAGTGTGTAAGCACGGGTCTGTATGCACACGTCTGTGTTCGTGAGTGCACACGTATACGCACTTATATAACAGAGACCATTAGTGCAATGTCATGCCAATAAAGCATTCTGAATTTTAATTTTGACCGTCAGTGTGAATGCAAAAATGTCAGCCAGTAATAACGCAGAGGATGCCAGCAATGTAACATGATTTACTTTGTCTCACTACACCATATGCTTCTCAAGCGCTACCTGGAGAACATCGGAGCCCAGAGACTCAGAGCCAGCCGTCTCACATGAACCCTACATAACCCTGCTAATGCTGCTGGGACCACAGTCTACCAGATCAGTTCTTAAACAGTAGCGACAGCTCTGGAAAGGCTGACGGGAGCACATATTCTGGGGTTGACTCGAGAGAATGTCAGGCAACCAACTAGGCCCATTACTATACGATATAGGCGACACCAAGTGCTCAAGAGCCCAGAGAAATGGGTGGCTCAAGCCCCAGTGTGACCACAGTAATATGAGCACTCCTGTAGGGCCCTTAAACAAGGCCCTCAACCCTACATTATTCCAATGGGAATTGACCCCCTCTGAGTCTAATCCACTGAAAATTGCTTTAGATCAGTGGTTTCTAAACCTTTTCCAGGAGGCCTGCCATCCTGACTTTTCACTATAACCAAAGTGCACCTCATTTCCCAGTTTGACATCTTGATGAGCTGCTGATTAGCTGAATCAGGCGTACTGAATAGCCCTCTTTGTGGATGACGTAACACAGTTTTCACGTCAATGCATGGTGGGATTTAATGGGGTCATCGGCGCAAAAGCCATCACAACTGCGCCGTGCCAATTTAAAACCCTAAACAGACACAAACCTGTGATTTTCCCCATTTGCAGAGAGCAATTTTGGTGAAATGTCCACTCAAGATCCTAAAATAAACGGTTGCGAGCTGGGATGCGTGTCAGCCTTTTGCAGCATACCTGAACTGCAGTTCAGTCAGTTTTCAGTCTGAGCAGCTGAAGATCATTAACCCTTGTCCTGCCTTAATGCGTATCGAGGATTGGCCTACAGGGAAATGGCTTCCGGGAAATGATATATTGACGACCAGCACACAGGGTAATGAGTGTGGGTCTTCTATATATATCGGTGACCGGAATTACTAGGGTTAATACCAATAATATTCCAGGTGCGCAGGTATTTTTCACAGTAACTCTGTCCTGAAGCCACACAAACCAACACTGCACCTCAGCTCCATACAGATGCGTGACTGAGCGACGTGTGAGACTGGACTCAGCCCGGCCGTCTCTCAGGTGAGGCACCTGTTAATCACTGCGGCGTTTCGAGAAGTGGAGTCACTGACCTGATCGTCGGCTGAGCACTTCCACTATGGATGGAGGGAAGTACCCCACGCGGTCAGTGCCCTTCTGAGAGTCGTGGATGTGACCCTTCCATCGCCCGTCCATGTGCTGCTCCAGAACCTGCAGCGAAAGTGCACAAGCCACGATCATACTTCGAAAAAAGAAGAGCGCACCTTAGAGCGTGACATGCTAACTCTCGGACATGAGGAGAGAAGAAGAATGAGGTGGCGCACACTCTAATACAATGCAGTTTAGAGGAGCCGAGTCACGATCACTGCGCATGCTCACAACTCTGAATGAAGTAAATCAGCTCAATTGCGAGTCAGAAACTAGACGGTATTTTTCTTCTATGGTTATTGGCGACAGCAACCAGCTTACATTCTTCGGATCTCATGGCTAAAGCTTAAAATAGTGCTTTAAATCTTTAAATTTCCATAGAAGGCTCCTCAAATATAAAATGCTTAATGTCGGAGTAACTAAAATATATAAAATAGAATACAAAAAGAAGACAAACTGGCAAGGATGGAATCATATGACATTTTATAGGTATGCAAGTTTCGAGCACCGGCATTAATTGTGACAAAGTTCCTTCAATATCAACGGATGAAGCCAGCTTTTCTGGTGAAACGTAAGTGATATTAAACTGCATGGAATTGAGTGTGCGACCATCTTATTCTTTTTAACACAAGCCACAATCAACCAGACCCCCTTCCGTTTGAGGCATGTTCACAAAAGCAGACGCCATGGAAGATGGTGTAACTGCACTCAGCAGTGACAGAAGTATGAGATTCTGCATACTTCTCCTTTAAACCGTGAGCACTACAGGTGAATCGCATTAAAACAGCACTTAAAGATTAACAGATACAGAAGACACTGCCACTGAAATACCAGCTTTGTGAACCTCCTGAAATACTGCTTTTTGCCAATACTGGTTTAAATGCGGTTCAATTCCGTGGCGATCTTAAGATTTGTAATTCTGCGGTTTTTACCAACTATCCTCTCAAGTGTCTCTCTTTCCTGATGTAGACCAAGATTCACAGCAACAGTTCTTTTTAAGCCGGTGGAGTTTTTTGATGAACCCCAAAAATTATGTTGCGATACTTTTTAATAGCGCTCCTCTTCTCACCCTAAATAATAATGCTTTTTATGTTGAACGATGCACCTGCAACTTTGGCATCAACTATCTGACCCCTCTGGACCGCTGGTAGAATCCTCATCCCCTTTCTGAGACTCGTTTAGCAAAGTGCTGTAGGTTAGAGCTCTTTTCGCAGCCAAATGCCGCCAATTCAAAATTGAAATGAATGGGAAAAACCTGCGCGGATAGTTATCTTCTGTGGTTTAGAGACTTCAGAATTAAAGCCATTTTCAGGGCAGGTTCTGATATTTAGTCAAGCTGTTGTATTTATAATCATGCTTTAAGCTTCACCATGAATCAGGACAGAAAATTTCTGTGAATGGATCTAGAGGCAATAGAATGAAAGGCATATGATCGTCGCAGCCAGTCAGGGCTTATGTTGAGCCCTTAAATAATCAAATGGCTTCCATTCATCGTCTCCACCAGAGCACTGTAAAGAGCTGAGCACTCCTTCACAAAGAACAATCCAAAATCCAAAGCACTGCCATAGACGAGCAATGGGATATTTCAACAGCATCTAAGATTCATTTCTTTGAGCATTCTGGTTAATGCTAGCAACTGGCGTGTATGTTAATAACACCTCGGACCCAACCTAGGGCCCGAAACATTATCATCTGCTCCAGCCAATCAGGAGCGATGTAGGGTCACCACGTTGGAGGACTAAACATCTGTGTGCATCTGTCAGCCCTCTCACAATTGTACACTTTGATAGGGTCGGGGTTATTTGAAGGCTACTTAACCAACCAATAAGAAAATTTTTTTTTTTTTTTTGCCAAATGTGATCACTTTCCTGCATTTTTACACAGGACACATTACGGTGGTCAGTTTCGAATGAAGAAAGGCGCTTCCTGTGCATTCCAGCCCTGGCCATGTGCTCCCGCTCTCAGATTCCAAAATATTCCTAAATTAGTAGCGGAAAGGAGTCCATTAACATTCCAGACAGGGCAGAGGGAATGAAAGGGACGGTTTGGGGGGGGGGGGGGGGGGGGGTCAGCTGCTTCTTGAAAGAGGGTGCAGCCATTCTGGGGGGGGGGGGGGGGGGCAGGGAGAGTGCACTGCATTCTGGGGGCCAGGTATCAGTCTTTCCTTTGGCCACAATAACACAGACCTTTATTACACACACACGGACTCTGACATGCATGAACGTACACTTGCAAAACCACTCCCAGCCACAAACCGATACAAGCACACACACAGACGTGATGACACACTGACTTGCACAAACACACACCAACATGCGCACGCACATCACTAATGCACCTTACAGCCCTCACGCTGCTAATGCAGGGCCTCATGTAAGATCTGACACAGGAATGCATCCCCCTGTAATCTCCCGCTTTTCACCGCCTTATCGTCACGCCTCCCCCGGGGGCTTGGGGCAGACTCCAGTGAGCCCAGCAGGACCAAACATGTGAAGTGCGTGCCCGCCGGGGCCAGCTTTTAGGGAAAACTGCTTACAGCGGGTGAAGACACACGTCAGCCAATAACACTGCTTACAGCAGGTGAAGACACACGTCAGCCAATAACACTGCTGACAGCCGGTGAAGACACACGTCAGCCAATAACACTGCTTACAGCGGGTGAAGACACACGTCAGCCAATAACAATGCTTACAGCAGGTGAAGACACCCGTCAGCCAATAACACTGCTTACAGCAGGTGAAGACACCCGTCAGCCAATAACACTGCTTACAGCAGGTGAAGACACCCGTCAGCCAATAACACTGCTTACAGCGGGTGAAGACGCACGTCAGCCAATAACAGTGCTTACAGCAGGTGAAGACGCACGTCAGCCAATAACAATGCATACAGCAGGTGAAGACACACGTCAGCCAATAACACTGCTTACAGCAGGTGAAGACACCCGTCAGCCAATAACACTGCTTACAGCGGGTGAAGACGCACGTCAGCCAATAACAGTGCTTACAGCAGGTGAAGACACACGTCAGCCAATAACACTGCTTACAGCAGGTGAAGACGCACGTCAGCCAATAACACTGCTTACAGCAGGTGAAGACACGTCAGCCAATAACACTGCTTACAGCGGGTGAAGACACACGTCAGCCAATGACACTGCTTACAGCGGGTGAAGACACACGTCAGCCAATGACACTGCTTACAGCGGGTGAAGACACACGTCAGCCAATGACACTGCTTACAGCGGGTGAAGACACACGTCAGCCAATAACACTGCTTACAGCGGGTGAAGACACACGTCAGCCAATGACACTGCTTACAGCGGGTGAAGACACACGTCAGCCAATGACACTGCTTACAGCGGGTGAAGACACACGTCAGCCAATAACACTGCTTACAGCAGGTGAAGACACACGTCAGCCAATAACACTGCTTACAGCAGGTGAAGACACACGTCAGCCAATGACACTGCTTACAGCAGGTGAAGACACACGTCAGCCAATAACACTGCTTACAGCAGGTGAAGACACACGTCAGCCAATAACACTGCTTACAGCAGGTGAAGACGCACGTCAGCCAATAACACTGCTTACAGCGGGTGAAGACACACGTCAGCCAATGACACTGCTTACAGCGGGTGAAGACACACGTCAGCCAATGACACTGCTTACAGCAGGTGAAGACACACGTCAGCCAATAATACTGCTTACAGCAGGTGAAGACACACGTCAGCCAATAATACTGCTTACAGCGGGTGAAGACACACGTCAGCCAATAACACTGCTTACAGCAGGTGAAGACACACGTCAGCCAATAATACTGCTGACAGCGGGTGAAGACACACGTCAGCCAATAACACTGCTTACAGCAGGTGAAGACACACGTCAGCCAATAACACTGCTTACAGCGGGTGAAGACACACGTCAGCCAATAACACTGCTTACAGCAGGTGAAGACGCACGTCAGCCAATAACACTGCTTACAGCGGGTGAAGACACACGTCAGCCAATGACACTGCTTACAGCGGGTGAAGACACACGTCAGCCAATGACACTGCTTACAGCGGGTGAAGACACACGTCAGCCAATAACACTGCTTACAGCGGGTGAAGACACAGGTCAGCCAATAACACTGCTTACAGCGGGTGAAGACACAGGTCAGCCAATAACACTGCTTACAGCAGGTGAAGACACCCGTCAGCCAATAACACTGCTGACAGCGAGTGAAGACGCACGTCAGCCAATAACACTGCTTACAGCGGGTGAAGACACACGTCAGCCAATAACACTGCTTACAGCAGGTGAAGACACCCATCAGCCAATAACACTGCTTACAGCAGGTGAAGACACCCATCAGCCAATAACACTGCTTACAGCAGGTGAAGACACACGTCAGCCAATAACACTGCTTACAGCAGGTGAAGACACCCATCAGCCAATAACACTGCTTACAGCGGGTGAAGACGCACGTCAGCCAATAACACTGCGTACAGCGAGTGAAGACACACGTCAGCCAATAACACTGCTTACAGCAGGTGAAGACACACGTCAGCCAATAACACTGCTTACAGCAGGTGAAGACACACGTCAGGCAATAACACTGCTTACAGCGGGTGAAGACACACGTCAGCCAAGAACACTGCTTACAGCGGGTGAAGACACACGTCAGCCAATAACACTGCTTACAGCAGGTGAAGACGCACGTCAGCCAATAACACTGCTTACAGCAGGTGAAGACGCACGTCAGCCAATAACACTGCTTACAGCGGGTGAAGACACACGTCAGCCAATGACACTGCTTACAGCGGGTGAAGACACACGTCAGCCAATAAGACTGCTTACAGCAGGTGAAGACACGACACACGTCAGCCAATAACACTGCTTACAGCAGGTGAAGACGCAGGTCAGCCAATAACACTGCTTACAGCGGGTGAAGACACACGACAGCCAATAACACTGCTTACAGCAGGTGAAGACACACGTCAGCCAATAACACTGCTTACAGCAGGTGAAGACACACGTCAGCCAATAACACTGCTTACAGCAGGTGAAGACGCACGTCAGCCAATAACACTGCTTACAGCGGGTGAAGACGCACGTCAGCCAATAACACTGCTTACAGCGGGTGAAGACACACGTCAGCCAATAACACTGCTTACAGCAGGTGAAGACACACGTCAGCCAATAACACTGCTTACAGCGGGTGAAGACGCACGTCAGCCAATAACACTGCTTACAGCGGGTGAAGACACACGTCAGCCAATAACACTGCTTACAGCGGGTGAAGACACACGTCAGCCAATAACACTGCTTACAGCGGGTGAAGACACACGTCAGCCAATAACACTGCTTACAGCGGGTGAAGACACACGTCAGCCAATAACACTGCTTACAGCGGGTGAAGACACACGTCAGCCAATGACACTGCTTACAGCGGGTGAAGACACACGTCAGCCAATGACACTGCTTACAGCGGGTGAAGACACCCGTCAGCCAATGACACTGCTTACAGCGGGTGAAGACACACGTCAGCCAATAACACTGCTTACAGCAGGTGAAGACGCACGTCAGCCAATAACACTACTTACAGCGGGTGAAGACGCACGTCAGCCAATAACACTGCTTACAGCGGGTGAAGACACACGTCAGCCAATAACACTGCTTACAGCAGGTGAAGACACACGTCAGCCAATAACACTGCTTACAGCGGGTGAAGACGCACGTCAGCCAATAACACTGCTTACAGCAGGTGAAGACACACGTCAGCCAATAACACTGCTTACAGCGGGTGAAGACACACGTCAGCCAATAACACTGCTTACAGCGGGTGAAGACACACGTCAGCCAATAACACTGCTTACAGCGGGTGAAGACGCACGTCAGCCAATAACACTGCTTACAGCGGGTGAAGACACACGTCAGCCAATGACACTGCTTACAGCGGGTGAAGACGCACGTCAGCCAATAACACTGCTTACAGCAGGTGAAGACACACGTCAGCCAATAACACTGCTTACAGCGGGTGAAGACACACGTCAGCCAATAACACTGCTTACAGCAGGTGAAGACACACGTCAGCCAATAACACTGCTTACAGCGGGTGAAGACACACGTCAGCCAATGACACTGCTTACAGCAGGTGAAGACACACGTCAGCCAATGACACTGGTTACAGCGAGTGAAGACACACGTCAGCCAATAACACTGCTTACAGCAGGTGAAGACACACGTCAGCCAATAACACTGCTTACAGCAGGTGAAGACGCACGTCAGCCAATAACACTGCTTACAGCGGGTGAAGACGCACGTCAGCCAATAACACTGCTTACAGCGGGTGAAGACACACGTCAGCCAATAACACTGCTTACAGCAGGTGAAGACACACGTCAGCCAATAACACTGCTTACAGCGGGTGAAGACGCACGTCAGCCAATAACACTGCTTACAGCAGGTGAAGACACACGTCAGCCAATGACACTGCTTACAGCGGGTGAAGACACACGTCAGCCAATAACACTGCTTACAGCAGGTGAAGACACACGTCAGCCAATAACACTGCTTACAGCGGGTGAAGACGCACGTCAGCCAATAACACTGCTTACAGCGGGTGAAGACACACGTCAGCCAATGACACTGCTTACAGCGGGTGAAGACACACGTCAGCCAATGACACTGCTTACAGCGGGTGAAGACACACGTCAGCCAATGACACTGCTTACAGCGGGTGAAGACACCCATCAGCCAATAACACTGCTTACAGCGGGTGAAGACACACGTCAGCCAATGACACTGCTTACAGCGGGTGAAGACACACGTCAGCCAATAACACTGCTGACAGCGAGTGAAGACACCCGTCAGCCAATAACACTGCTTACAGCAGGTGAAGACACCCGTCAGCCAATAACACTGCTGACAGCGAGTGAAGACGCACGTCAGCCAATAACACTGCTTACAGCGGGTGAAGACGCACGTCAGCCAATAACACTGCTTACAGCGGGTGAAGACGCACGTCAGCCAATAACACTGCTTACAGCGGGTGAAGACACACGTCAGCCAATAACACTGCTTACAGCGGGTGAAGACACACGTCAGCCAATAACACTGCTTACAGCGAGTGAAGACACACGTCAGCCAATAACACTGCTTACAGCAGGTGAAGACACCCATCAGCCAATAACACTGCTTACAGCAGGTGAAGACACCCGTCAGCCAATAACACTGCTTACAGCGGGTGAAGACGCACGTCAGCCAATAACACTGCTTACAGCGGGTGAAGACACACGTCAGCCAATAACACTGCAGACAGCAGGTGAAGAGACACGTCAGCCAATAACACTGCTTACAGCAGGTGAAGACACACGTCAGCCAATAACACTGCTTACAGCAGGTGAAGACACACGTCAGCCAATGACACTGCTTACAGCGGGTGAAGACACCCGTCAGCCAATAACACTGCTTACAGCGGGTGAAGACACACGTCAGCCAATGACACTGCTTACAGCGGGTGAAGACACACGTCAGCCAATAACACTGCTTACAGCAGGTGAAGACACCCGTCAGCCAATAACACTGCTGACAGCGAGTGAAGACGCACGTCAGCCAATAACACTGCTTACAGCGGGTGAAGACACACGTCAGCCAATAACACTGCTTACAGCGGGTGAAGACACACGTCAGCCAATAACACTGCTTACAGCGGGTGAAGACACACGTCAGCCAATAACACTGCTTACAGCGAGTGAAGACACCCGTCAGCCAATAACACTGCTTACAGCAGGTGAAGACACCCGTCAGCCAATAACACTGCTGACAGCGAGTGAAGACGCACGTCAGCCAATAACACTGCTTACAGCGAGTGAAGACACCCGTCAGCCAATAACACTGCTTACAGCAGGTGAAGACACCCGTCAGCCAATAACACTGCTGACAGCGAGTGAAGACGCACGTCAGCCAATAACACTGCTTACAGCGGGTGAAGACGCACGTCAGCCAATAACACTGCTTACAGCGGGTGAAGACGCACGTCAGCCAATAACACTGCTTACAGCGGGTGAAGACACACGTCAGCCAATAACACTGCTTACAGCGGGTGAAGACACACGTCAGCCAATAACACTGCTTACAGCGAGTGAAGACACACGTCAGCCAATAACACTGCTTACAGCAGGTGAAGACACCCATCAGCCAATAACACTGCTTACAGTAGGTGAAGACACCCGTCAGCCAATAACACTGCTTACAGCGGGTGAAGACGCACGTCAGCCAATAACACTGCTTACAGCGGGTGAAGACACACGTCAGCCAATAACACTGCAGACAGCAGGTGAAGAGACACGTCAGCCAATAACACTGCTTACAGCAGGTGAAGAGACACGTCAGCCAATAACACTGCTTACAGCAGGTGAAGACACACGTCAGCCAATAACACTGCTTACAGCAGGTGAAGACGCACGTCAGCCAATAACACTGTTTACAGCAGGTGAAGACACACCTCAGCCAATAACACTGCTTACAGCGGGTGAAGACACACGTCAGCCAATAACACTGCTTACAGCGGGTGAAGACGCACGTCAGCCAATAACACTGCTTACAGCGGGTGAAGACACATGTCAGCCAATAACACTGCTTACAGCGGGTGAAGACACACGTCAGCCAATAAGACTGCAGACAGCAGGTGAAGACACACGTCAGCCAATAACACTGCTTACAGCAGGTGAAGACACACGTCAGCCAATGACACTGCTTACAGCGGGTGAAGACACCCGTCAGCCAATAACACTGCTTACAGCGGGTGAAGACACACGTCAGCCAATGACACTGCTTACAGCGGGTGAAGACACACGTCAGCCAATAACACTGCTTACAGCAGGTGAAGACACACGTCAGCCAATAACACTGCTTACAGCAGGTGAAGACACCCGTCAGCCAATAACACTGCTGACAGCGAGTGAAGACGCACGTCAGCCAATAACACTGCTTACAGCGGGTGAAGACACACGTCAGCCAATAACACTGCTTACAGCGGGTGAAGACACACGTCAGCCAATAACACTGCTTACAGCGGGTGAAGACACACGTCAGCCAATAACACTGCTTACAGCGAGTGAAGACACACGTCAGCCAATAACACTGCTTACAGCAGGTGAAGACACCCATCAGCCAATAACACTGCTTACAGCAGGTGAAGACACCCGTCAGCCAATAACACTGCTTACAGCGGGTGAAGACACACGTCAGGCAATAACAGTGCTTACAGCAGGTGAAGACACACGTCAGCCAATAACAATGCTTACAGCAGGTGAAGACATCAGCCAATAACACTGCTTACAGCAGGTGAAGACGCACGTCAGCCAATAACACTGCTTACAGCGGGTGAAGACGCACGTCAGCCAATAACACTGCTTACAGCGGGTGAAGACACACGTCAGCCAATAACACTGCTTACAGCGGGTGAAGACACACGTCAGCCAATAAGACTGCAGACAGCAGGTGAAGACACACGTCAGCCAATAACACTGCTTACAGCAGGTGAAGACACACGTCAGCCAATAACACTGCTTACAGCAGGTGAAGACACACGTCAGCCAATAACACTGCTTACAGCGGGTGAAGACACATGTCAGCCAATAACACTGCTTACAGCGGGTGAAGACACACGTCAGCCAATAAGACTGCAGACAGCAGGTGAAGACACACGTCAGCCAATAACACTGCTTACAGCAGGTGAAGACACACGTCAGCCAATAACACTGCTTACAGCAGGTGAAGACGCACGTCAGCCAATAACACACGTCAGCCAATAACACTGCTTACAGCGGGTGAAGACGCACGTCAGCCAATAACACTGCTTACAGCGGGTGAAGACACATGTCAGCCAATAACACTGCTTACAGCGGGTGAAGACACACGTCAGCCAATAAGACTGCAGACAGCAGGTGAAGACACACGTCAGCCAATAACACTGCTTACAGCAGGTGAAGACACACGTCAGCCAATAACACTGCTTACAGCAGGTGAAGACGCACGTCAGCCAATAACACTGTATACAGCAGGTGAAGACACACGTCAGCCAATAACACTGCTTACAGCGGGTGAAGACACACGTCAGCCAATAACACTGCTTACAGCAGGTGAAGACACACGTCAGCCAATAACACTATTTACAGCAGGTGAAGACACACGTCAGCCAATAACACTGCTTACAGCAGGTGAAGACACCCGTCAGCCAATAACACTGCTTACAGCAGGTGAAGACGCACGTCAGCCAATAACACTGCTTACAGCAGGTGAAGACACACGTCAGCCAATAACACTGCTTACAGCGGGTGAAGACACACGTCAGCCAATAACACTGCTTACAGCAGGTGAAGACACACGTCAGCCAATAACACTGCTTACAGCAGGTGAAGACACCCGTCAGCCAATAACACTGCTTACAGCAGGTGAAGACGCACGTCAGCCAATAACACTGCTTTCAGCAGGTGAAGACGCACGTCAGCCAATAACACTGCTTACAGCAGGTGAAGACACACGTCAGCCAATAACACTGCTTACAGCGGGTGAAGACACACGTCAGCCAATGACACTGCTTACAGCAGGTGAAGACACACGTCAGCCAATAACACTGCTTACAGCAGGTGAAGACACCCGTCAGCCAATAACACTGCTTACAGCAGGTGAAGACGCACGTCAGCCAATAACACTGCTTACAGCAGGTGAAGACGCACGTCAGCCAATAACACTGCTTACAGCGGGTGAAGACGCACGTCAGCCAATAACACTGCTTACAGCGGGTGAAGACACACGTCAGCCAATAACACTGCTTACAGCGGGTGAAGACACACGTCAGCCAATGACACTGCTTACAGCGGGTGAAGACACACATCAGCCAATAACACTGCTTACAGCAGGTGAAGACGCACGTCAGCCAATAACACTGCTTACAGCAGGTGAAGACACACGTCAGCCAATAACACTGCTGACAGCGGGTGAAGACACACGTCAGCCAATGACACTGCTTACAGCAGGTGAAGACACACGTCAGCCAATAACACTGCTTACAGCAGGTGAAGACGCACGTCAGCCAATAACACTGCTTACAGCAGGTGAAGACACACGTCAGCCAATAACACTGCTTACAGCAGGTGAAGACGCACGTCAGCCAATAACACTGCTTACAGCAGGTGAAGACGCACGTCAGCCAATGACACTGCTTACAGCAGGTGAAGACACACGTCAGCCAATAACACTGCTTACAGCAGGTGAAGACGCACGTCAGCCAATAACACTGCTTACAGCAGGTGAAGACACACGTCAGCCAATAACACTGCTGACAGCGGGTGAAGACACACGTCAGCCAATGACACTGCTTACAGCAGGTGAAGACACACGTCAGCCAATGACACTGCTTACAGCAGGTGAAGACGCACGTCAGCCAATAACACTGCTTACAGCAGGTGAAGACACACGTCAGCCAATAACACTGCTGACAGCGGGTGAAGACACACGTCAGCCAATGACACTGCTTACAGCAGGTGAAGACACACGTCAGCCAATAACACTGCAGACAGCAGGTGAAGACGCATGTCAGCCAATAACACTGTTTACAGCAGGTGAAGACACACGTCAGCCAATAACACTGCTTACAGCAGGTGAAGACACACGTCAGCCAATAACACTGCTTACAGCAGGTGAAGACACACGTCAGCCAATAACACTGCTGACAGCGGGTGAAGACACACGTCAGCCAATGACACTGCTTACAGCAGGTGAAGACACACGTCAGCCAATAACACTGCAGACAGCAGGTGAAGACACACGTCAGCCAATAACACTGCTTACAGCAGGTGAAGACACACGTCAGCCAATAACACTGCAGACAGCAGGTGAAGACACACGTCAGCCAATAACACTGCTTACAGCAGGTGAAGACACACGTCAGCCAATAACACTGCAGACAGCAGGTGAAGACACACGTCAGCCAATAACACTGCAGACAGCAGGTGAAGACACACGTCAGCCAATAACACTGCTTACAGCAGGTGAAGACACACGTCAGCCAATAACACTGCTTACAGCAGGTGAAGACACACGTCAGCCAATAACACTGCAGACAGCAGGTGAAGACACACGTCAGCCAATAACACTGCAGACAGCAGGTGAAGACACACGTCAGCCAATAACACTGCTTACAGCAGGTGAAGACACACGTCAGCCAATAACACTGCTTACAGCAGGTGAAGACACACGTCAGCCAATAACACTGCTGACAGCGGGTGAAGACACACGTCAGCCAATGACACTGCTTACAGCAGGTGAAGACACACGTCAGCCAATAACACTGCAGACAGCAGGTGAAGACACACGTCAGCCAATAACACTGCTTACAGCAGGTGAAGACACACGTCAGCCAATAACACTGCAGACAGCAGGTGAAGACACACGTCAGCCAATAACACTGCAGACAGCAGGTGAAGACACACGTCAGCCAATAACACTGCTTACAGCAGGTGAAGACACACGTCAGCCAATAACACTGCAGACAGCAGGTGAAGACACACGTCAGCCAATAACACTGCAGACAGCAGGTGAAGACACACGTCAGCCAATAACACTGCTTACAGCAGGTGAAGACACACGTCAGCCTATAACACTGCTTACAGCGGGTGAAGACACACACCAGGCGGGACAGAAGAATGCACACACAGGCACTCCTCCACACACTTAACTATGACGCTGCAGGGGCTGTTGGTTCAGCAGTGGGGATTTGATTGATCGGCTGTTTTCTTCCTGTCTGCACATGCCTGTCTGCTCCATCCTGCCACACCCAGGTGCTTCCAGAACATCGCATTCTTCGGCCGCTGCCGCGATTTACAACAACAGCAGCAACAAAATGAGTCTCATTTAGCCAGTTAATTATGTTGTTACCCACAGTTCAGTCCACAGGTCAGCACTAAAGTGCACAGTAAGAAAGATAAGAGTAACGGCAGACCCAAATTTAGGCCCTGACCCTGTAGAGCAGGGCATTGCCATGTTCCAGCTGCCAATCCATGAGCACCGCTTTTAATCCGCCGAGCCACTGGCACAGAAACACAAGAGCAAACACAAAGGCGTACTGTACACACAGGTGCGCTCCTCTGAATACCCGTGTCCTGCGGTTACTCTGCTCGTAAACAGTAAACACAATAACACCACAGAGGAAGACAGGCGAAGAGTAAACAAACAGCGGCTCTGGGATGTTGTTTGGGCGACGCAGGCGTGGCTCTTGTTAGGCCAGACAGCAGAAGGGAGGGCGGAGTTACGTGCAGGAAGGGACACAGACGGACGGCGAGGTGGGGGGGAGTGGGGGCGGGGGGTGGTTTCCTGATTGACTTGAACAGGGTGTCTTGAGGAGGCGAACGCAAAGCAGCGAGGTGGACGGGCAGGGTGTAGGGGAGGGAGGGGGGTGCGGGGCATGGGGGCGGGTCGGGCACAGGGCCAGGCAGCCCAAGCAGGAATTCCTGTCCCTGAGGCAAAGGCAGGGCGAAACAAGAGTCGGCGGGAAAAACGTGACGAATTTCCATGGACCGCTGAACACCGTCGCTCTACTCTAAATGCTCAGCTTACTGCGCCATCTCACGATAGGCTGAAAGAGCATTACCCATGAGCCTCAGTCACACTTAGGACAATGTAACCAAATATTGGGAATGAGTGATCCAACGAGGTGCGGTCAGAACGACCATGTCCAGTCAACTTTATCATCGCTGCACAAAGCTCAACCAAAAGAGCTGAATTCCGATTCAGGCCTTCTCTCTCATCGCGGCTGGCCACAGTTTGTCTTAGATCTTCATCTGAATAATATTGGTAGAAAGTTCTGGAAATTTCTATCGCACACTTTCTGATTTGACCAAGTGCTTGTGGCGGCATAATCAAAACTGGAGTATCCCTGTTCGTTCGGGGAACAGAATTACCCACCATGATGATGTCTCCGGCGCGGATATTGAGGGCCGTGGGGTCGTGCAAGTTCCAGTAGTCCTTCAGAGCTCGAACCTGCAGCACTCCTGTCGCATCTGGTGCCACGACACAGAGAGGGAAGGAGTGAAAACAGGAGTTAGGAAGGGTGAGAGAATGAGAGAGAGAGAGAGAATAACACTGAAAAAGGGTTTAATAGCCTGAACACTTCGTGGCTCAATGTTCAAAACTTCAGCACAGGAGGAGAGGTCAAAGGTCAATTGCTTATGTCACACTCCGTCTGACCATGAGAACACCATTCCCCATGCCAACATCTCATCCCCTCATGTAAACATCAAAATAACAGTCTCGGGACAAGAGCCCTGGCGTTCCTCTCTGACCCATAAACTAATAAATCCAGCCAGGAACTGTTTGTTTTATGGTAATGCATCACATCTCCGGCCCTGAAAACTGCATACAGCACAGGGTTACCAAAACAACGAAAAGACGCTATGAAAACACACACGCATGCTGAAATATTCCACAGTGTTTACGTGCCCCCAAATAACACCACAGGCTAATGTAGCTGGGCTACCCAACATAAGAGGACGGTTAAACCCTGCCATCTTCAAACAGAGCTCTCCGCGAGCGCTGATTAGTCCCTCTCGGTTCCTATATCAAAGGACACACATCAAAGACAGGGCACCGCTGGATTAGAGAGGAGATAGGACAGACCAGCGAGTTCCTCCACACACACACACACACACACACACACACACACCTCTCGCGGCTCTTCTGTGAACAGAACGGGGGCCAGGTTACATAACTGTGGCGCTAAACACAGCTGCTTTTCAAATTATACCTCTAGAGAGGGCCTTGCCCCCACCCTCTCAGGTCTGTACAATGGCACTCAGGGCCCAGAGCAGACAGGAATACAACCCTCACAGGAAGAGAAGAGAAAAAGAGACAAAGATAAAAGCACAGTTCCCAGGAGAAAAAGGCTAGAGGAGAAGAAAGCAAAAAGAAAGGGACAAAAGGAGAGAAGAGAGGGGAATGAAGTTGGATTTGTGTGCCGGGTGTTTTTAGAACAGAGGAAGGTTTCGCAGGGCTCAGGCGCGCCGAGTCCTCCTAGCCAGAGGGCGGCAGCAGAGCTGCCAGGCCTCACCTCTCAGCAGCTGCTTGATGTCTTTGCTGGCGTGGGACGTGGTGAACTGATTGACGATGTCCAGCGCTGTCTGGTTGTAGGTGTTGCGGATGTTGACGTCAATGCCAGCCTGCCGGGGGGGAAGGGGTGACGCGCCACAATTTAAGCACGGCACTCACAATGGGGAGATAGTGAGATAACAGCAGACATGTTGAAGAGGACCGAGTACCATACGCTTCCGCCATCATTTAGAATAAACCTCCATGCTTTCAAGTGTCAATGGGCAGGAGAATGGAATCAATCAGTGGAGATGACTGCACACTGTGAGAATCCAGGACTTTGGTTAGAGCTGGTATCAATCTCGCCCCTCATTATTTTATTCAGAGTAACTGTAGTCACAGATATTGGAAACTTTAAACTGTCTATGAATGGAAAAGCTGAATGCCCAGAGTCCCAGTCACTTACGTCCAGCAGGAGTCGCACTACTTCGGTCTTCCCATAGAGGGCAGCCTCGTGCAAGGCGGTACCGGCCTTGGTGGCCCTGTTGATGTCGATGCCAGCCTTCAGGAGCAGCCTGTTCAGGAACAGAGTGAATAATTACTAGCACAAATTAAAACATAATTCCACATTAACGCTCACTGGATCCCGTCTCACAAACACGCCGGAGCTCAACCAAACGCTGATCTTCACGAGTGGAATCCTCCCATTTGACAAATAACAGTGAAAGACCTAATATTAATGATAAAGATCTTATTTTGAGAATGTTCTCTTTTTTTCCCGGCTGTATTTGACTTCCCCAGAAAATGTACATAAGTTCTATAATTCTATTTATTATTTTTATTCAGAACAAGCTAAAATAAAACAAAATATGCAAGAAGAAAAAACTAATTAAAGCAACTGCAGATATTTTGCAGGATCTGCGCAGAAACAACATCCATTTCATATTTGAGAAGGGTGCGAGATGGAGTTGAAAAACTAAGTGCGACCCATTTTTTTTTTTTTAAATCCTCTAGAACAGGGGTGTCCAATCTTATCCGTAAAGGGCCCAGTGTGGGTGCTGGTTTTCGTGACAGCCCAACACATCTGCTTCTAATTATCCAGGTCTTGATTGAACCCCTGATCACTTAATTTGTTGAATCAGGTGCTGTAGCCCTGAGCTGTAAAAAAGACCTGCACCCACACTGGCCCTTCATGGATAAGACTGGACACCCCGGCTCTAGAACATTCCAAACAAAGTGGAAAAAAATACAGACCATTTACAAAGAAACAGAAATAATTGTCAAAACAATACCAGTGAAATAGGGCGCTGTACACACTCATCTCATGTCTTTATTCATCTATCCGATGTCTATTCAGCAAGTTATACTGAAAGATGTGATTGAGCTTATTTAGTGATGGACACATCTTTATTTCTTGGCAATACTTGTTCCACCGGCTAAATGAGTTAACCAGGAGGTACATGGGTGCATCATCATTAAGACTATAGACTTATGACTTTGTACCTCCAGGTACTGGCAAAAGGAAGAAATATATTTTTTGCAAATCCTCAGGAGAAGGTGCAATGTAGAGCAATATCTGCAGTTCTCAATATTTGTCACCTCTTTGGGTGGGGGGGCTTTCTAAGCCGCACCAGGGGTGTTTAATCCTGCCTGACTCAAATGGGACACATTTTTTCCTCCACGTCAAAACCAACCCGCAAATCTTCACTCCAAAGCAATCGCCAAAGCATTACAGACTTCTGTCAAACGTCTAACCCAAAACCTCGACCTGCCTCCGAACCCCACACAATTGCCTCTCTCCCACAGTCTCACTCACAACGGCGCTGTAAGAACTGTATTGCAACACCGATGAATTTGAACAAAAATACAGCTATAACAGACAAATAGTACAATGCTTTAAACCCAGAGAGGGGAAATTAACATCCATCACTGGCAAAATATCCATGTGGTTTAGACAATTAAGACCGATAATCCTGATTACAGCTCGAGTCACATTTCTCTTTAAATGATGCACATTGTTTTCCGAGACATGATGTCACATCAGATTCAAGTCCAGTCAATTTCCAGCTTAAAATGCAGTTGGAATTTAGTCAGCGACTGAGTCAGCGCATGCCTTCACCGAGACTGCAAGCACAGTCCCACAACACAGAAATATTAAGCTCAAGTGAGTCATTATCCATAATTACACCAAAGCTCTGAGGTACACTCAGTTGTGATTGGTTGACAGACATTCGTAGCGGGGGCATTATTTTCCTATAACGCACACCTAGGAAGCAGTTCCAAACATGTTAGCCTTGACAGTTTGTAGTAATTCACCACATTTGAATTCCACGTTAAATTTAGCCACTTGCGTTAAGACATTGCTGACATCAGAAGCGAAGGCTAAAAATAGACAGACACAACTTGTTTGAGTTTTGCAACATAGTGGTTCATATCCTTGGCCAGTGTGATGATTATGAGGACTAGGAGACAGATAATGAGAAAACTGTCCAGCTGGAACCATGTTGAGCCGCATTTTGTAATAACGGTGCATTTTGTAATAAAGGTCCAAAATGTAATAACTTTTTCATTTCATTTTGTAATAAAGCCGCATTTTGTAATAAACAGCCCCAACGCATTTTGTAATAAATTTTGTCTCCAAAAAGTATCACGTAAGGCGTGGTACAATTGTGAAAAAAAATCGAAAGCTCTCAAAATACAAAGTGAGTTTTAGGGACCCAAAGACCCTCCAACAAACACAAAAATGGTTCTTCGTGTCGGATATAACTAGTGCTACCCGGCTGCGAAAAAAGACACTCCAAAAAAAAAAAAACCCAAGACAGCACCATCAAAGAGAGGCCCAAACCCACTTTTGTTTCAGTACACACACACAGACAGACTTGAGGAATTTATGTCCATGGAGTTAAGCATTCGCTATGACCCTGACCCAGATGGAAATTGTCAGTTTGCAGCCATGGCTGACCAGCTATCCACCCTTGGAATATTCAGATCACCAGAAAGCTTAAGAGATGAAATTGTCCAAGACCTCAGGAATTATCCATATAATGGAAATGGAACACTCTTGTTCAACTTTGTCGAGGGCAATGACTGGGATAGATGCTTGGAAAGAATGGCCCAAACTGGAACCTATGGTGACCACATTACATTGCAAAGAGCATCTGAAATTTTCCAGGTCCAGTTTCTGGTAATTTCCTCTCTGGGAATCAATGCCTCACCTATTGTATCAGACTCAAACATATATTGTCACAACAATCCAGTGCTAGTACTTGGTCATGTGGCAGAGGGGCATGGAGAACATTATCTGAGTTTGGAGGGACCAGTCACACCATTTATAGAGCATGTTTTGGATGCTCAAGCAGGACAGTCATATGACAACAACACACTTTCACCACTCCAGCCTGCCTCACCAGATGAGTCTGACCCACCTATCCAGCCTGATGAGCCTGAGGACCCTGTTCGGACTACACCCCCTGTTCAGCCTGTCCTACCAACTGAAATGTTTCAGTCTATTATCAAAATGACCCTTGAGGATGACATGTCAATGCTTGGGACGTTTAACAGAGTGAGTCAACATTTTAAAGACATTTTAGATCGATTCCATCCATCAATCTATCTAAAGGAAGCATTAAGCCGAAGCCTTGGGTTGGACGTCGTTGGAAAGCACACAATTAATGTACAAAGGTTGTACAAAGCAGCAAGGGGCTTTGGTGGTGTTAAAAACTCAAGGAGCTGTTTGGGAAACATTCCAAGTGGTTTATGGCTTGGCTGGTAATTAGACATATTAGACATGGACAATTTGAAATTACGGATATATTTTGGAAATAGAAATTTTGTTGTTTGTTTAGCCTTTTGAGGCAATTTCATATTTGTTTAAAATTAACGTTAGTGGAGAAATTTGCTGGTCACAGCTGCTCTCTAAACAAGCAGAAGACACTTATGTTGTTTAAGGTAGAACTTATATTCATTGGTTCATTATTATTTTAAATTGGCAGCAAGCCTGCACGTGTTGGTTGCATTTATTGTTGTTGAAAGGTTCCATAAATGCATAAATAAAGCTGTTCTTTACCTATTCATCAGTGTTTCCATTTTGTATGGGCATATGTTAATGTTTACGAATGGATTAAATTTTGATACGCAGAGTTTTGTTTTGTATTATAAGAAGCATAATAAGGTTTGTTGGATGTTTATAAGTATTCTTGATGTGGTCTGGTATCCAATAAAAAAATCTGGAATTTACAGAATATTCTCTGTTAATGCAACCTTTGAATAGTGTACTGATAGTAATTGCTAAATACTGCTACTAGGCTAATACAGTGATACTAATAATAGGCCTAGCTTTTACAAATACTTTAAAGTAAAATAAAATACAATTAACAAACAAATAAACTATGCTTTAGAATTGTTATTACGTAATCCACCATGTTATTACATTTTCTAGAGAATAAAAAAGTTGCAAGTGCATTTTGCAAAAATGCAATAACTTATTACATAATGCGGCAAAATTTATTACAAAATGCGTTGAGGCAGTTTAATACAAGATGCGGCAGTTTATTACAAAATGCGGCTTTATTACGAAATGAAATGAAAAAGTTATTACATTTTGGACGTTTATTAAAAAATGCACCGTTATTACAAAATGCGGCTCAACAAACCATGACGTAATGGAACCAGTAACTTCAGCTTGTTATTAACAACAATATGAAATAAACACGGCTATTGTAATGTTGGCTGTATCTATGCAACATAAATAACTGTGCCCGAAGCAATTAGTCACCATTTAAATGGCATTTTCGGTATGCGAATGAAATTCAACTCAATGCCAGTCACTAAACGAAAATAATCAAACAATGAGAGCTTTTGGCATTACGCCACCTAGTTCTGCAATTATTTTCAGATAACGGATGGTGTGTCATTGCATATTACTCATGTAACAAATCTGATACAAGTAAACTGACCAAATGCGATGAGAAACAAGACCATGATTCACAGGTGAGGGCAGCAGAATGATCTTTATTGCCAATTCCAAAGTGAAACTAAATCCTCAAAACATTTCCATAATGCAAATATCGTGTGACAGCGACTGAGTGAAACACAATTTAGTTTCCATTTTAGAGGCACCTTGACAGCGAAAGTAACATTGGCCAGATAACTAGCTGAGGATAATTAATGCCATCGAGCCCATCCAGATGGATGCTGCAGCTAAAATTCTGATTTCCTGAGGACAGAAGAGTCACTGCAGCTTTCAGGCTCACTGACAAAACAACACAACTTAAAAGATTAAATGTGTAAGAAGATTCATGAGAAAAGAGTGGGACTAGATAAGTGCACGCCATTTGATATGGCTTAGCCAATCCAGTTTTGTGTCGCGGACTGACGCCGTGTTGGCTAAACTTTCTTTAAAAATATTTACGGTTGTTTTACGCGATACTGCAGGATGAATGTGTTTAAGGCTTTTAGATGCCATGACTTCATCCATTGTCAGAATTAGACAGTCATCCCATTTCATTAACACGCCATCTCTTGGCTCGCCATAGTCTGATAATAACAGACTGTCAGCGGGCTTACAGTACAGCCTATTCACTCATTACCTTCCACAAGCACCGCCACAGAGGAGCAGCAGGTTTAAAATGAACTATGGAAACACAATCCAATGCCTCATTACTGCAAGGCAAAACTACTATATTTCTCAGGTCACGAACTTCCTTGTGAATTTCCTTGTACAATATCATTAATTACAGTCTCTGCAGTTCTAATGGTTTACGCTCAATTCAAATGATTACGGAATGATGTGAACTGACTCAATGTTTCCAGAAAATTCACTCGTGTTTGAAAGGACACCATCGGAGTAATGCTCGCACACCCACTCTAAAGAAGATCCAGGCACAAACACACAGGCACACACACACACACACACACACGCAGGCGCGCACAGACATGCATGCGCACGCACATACACACGTTCATAACATGCAGTCTTGTACTTAAATCTTAGTGAGGACATTACATTGACTTCCATCCATTGTTTCTGTGCCTCAGTCTTCTCCTAATCTTAACAATCAGCAATGCATGCCTAACTCAAACCCTTACCCTAACCTATCCCTAAACCCCTTACCCTAACTTTAACCTATCCCTAATTCTAAGCTTACCCCTTACCTTAACTAGTTTGCCTTTCTAATTGTAAGGACATTTGAAAATATGAATATGTCCTCATTTCCCAATAATGTCCCCATTCTGTAGGGAGAAAAAGAAAAAAAAAACAACATTATTTGGTTCTCAGTTTGCAGCATGTACAAGAACACACCAGCACACACACAGGCAGGGAATGCAGACAGGCATTAGTTTCAGACAGCTGCGCTGGAGGGAATATGTCAGGTCTGCGGTGGGAATGTCGGGCATGGCGAGGGCAGGCATGTGAGCGCGACCGCTGTCTCCCACGGTAACAACTGCACAGCTAAAAGTGAAAGTCAGGGCGCGCCCATCTCCTTACTGCCAACACCAGTACGACATATTTTTATACAAATTGGCACTACACCTCTGCATGAAGTGTAGAATACATGACTGAAATCTGAAAACAATCTGAGAAGCAGTTTAAGAAATCGGTCGGGCAACATTCGCAGTGGTAAATTTTCTAAGCTAAAAATATGAAAAACAAAAGTAAATTTTTGAAAAAATCATCATATTTTCATGAAACTTGGCACTGAATCTCTCCATGAAGTATACAGAGAGCATGACTGCAATCTGATGAGCGTTTTCAGGGAAATCAGTCAGAAAAACTGGTGCAGACGGACGGAATGACATCGTATATACTACATACCCCGCCACTTATGGGTCGGGGCGATAAAAACATAGCAGCAATCGTCAGGCACAATATCCCTCAATGTCTGGAGTTGGATACTCTTGCTATAAGGCACAATATACAAAAGTTGACTACATCCATCAGCCACAACATTAAAACCACTGAAATGAGAGGTGAACAACACTGATTATCCTGTTACAATGGTGTACATATTTGGCAGCGAGTGAGGACTCCGTTCTTGAAGTTGAGGTGTTGGAGGCAACGGAAGGAAATTGTGACAGCTGATCGACAGGAACAGAGGATGCCCAAAATGACAGGTCTTTGGGGGTATTCCTGGTATGCAGCGGTTAGCATCTACCAAGAGGTCAACGACGGACAACCGATGTTGTTTTGGGGGCCCTCAGACACAATATTAGGCAGGTGGTTTTATGTTGTGGCTGATCAGTGTATTATGACTTTAACTGTAAATTCTATCACTAATGTCAAAATCACAACTTTTTTCTCCTAAACCAGCAAGGCCCGGCCCTACATCTGTGGATATCTGTGGTTGAATGAGTGAGAGACACTGATGAAGTCACACCATTGGTCAGCCAGCCGAATGCACTTTTTCCATTGGCTATTGCCCTTTTAAACGGATTTGGCGCCAACAGTCATCAAGCGGTGTTGTCAGTTGAGCCATCGACCATACCACTGACTATCCCTGTAACTAATTGCCCACAATTTCACACATGAAGACCATAAACAGTCCAGCCATATGCTGGGGTTTTTCCCAGTCTTGTAATTCAAAGCAAAGCCGTGCCAGAACACAGATTTATGAAGTTTAAAAAAGAAAAAAAAAAAAAAAAAACTTCATTAAAAACATACTCTAGCGAAGCATTAAAGTGAGTGAAAAAATAACTCAATAAACAACTGGCGGTAACTGAAGAAAGCTGTGACGATTAAGCGGTCACAAACACAGAATCGGATTTTTGTTTGAAGACCGTTTTTAAATGAGTGGCTGGAGGTTACTGTACCGTCATCTGATGCGAGGAACAATCACTCTACCCCTGCCTGTCCGCGGGACAGCACTGACTCAGAGGGGCCATTCAGGCCTTCAGGGTCATGCGGCGAAGTGACAATGGCATGATGAAAGGAGCATACAACCAGACTTCATTATTTAAATCCTCCTGCGGTGACGCCGGCGAAAGCGTTTAAACCTTCACAATAATCTGTGCAGCAGCTCTACCGAACCCCGTCTCTTTCCACTCCGTTACAGCACAAAGGGATGTGCTAATGAAAGCTAGCTTCCAGAGGGAGACCTTTTCTTAGCTTCACCGGCTTACGAGGTCCATGTCCTGTTCCGTTCGGGGGTATTCAGAAGCTCGAAAACCTTTAGAAAACCCTCCCTTTCTTCCATCCTCACCCCACCGACTCCTCTCAGCGGACTTCGGTAAGCGCCAGCAGGTCAGGTGCTAATTTGACTTCTCAGCAGCCATTAGCACAACAATGAGCTGCGGACGGGATGAGAACCAACTGTCGCCGGCCCCGTCCAACAGTCAGCGCTAACGAATGCAGCCCGATTACCTCCCTCACTGACCTCGAAAGACAGGAGCGACAATCAGGGCAGCAGCCAAGAGCCTCTGCTCATCGCAGCGCTAAAACACTGTCCAACAAACAGCCACCAGTCCATATGAGTATTTATGGACCGATATGGAGTGGCTTTTCACTCCTAACCCAAACAAGAGCCATCAGGGGATGGCACATCCCTTCGGCCCCTCATACTGAGAGAATGAAAATGCCACCTGCTCCGGAAACAAACCACACCCCCTAAAATTTCAGTTCAAAAGTTCCAAATGTTTCCAAGGAAACCAGAAAAAAATACAGAATTCAACTTTGGATGTACAAAGGGCACCACTTCACGTCATGATTAATGCGCACACCAAGGTTTGGTCAGAAATATTGAACAGTTTCCAAGTTATGCTACAGAAACGAAATGTTCACAGTCGGACAGACGAACGGACAGACAACCGCACCCATGACTATATCCCCCTGCATTATATGCCGGGGGATTATAACAATGGGCACTTCAGCACAGCAGCCCCAGATCTCGTTCAGCTGATAATTGGCCGTATCAGATGAGTGTATTTTGAGCAGGAACGGGCGGCATCTCCAGTGGACTGAGCTGATGAGGAATCGACAGTTCAGGAAAATTTATGAGACTGAAGTTTTGCATTTACGAACCCGGGCCCGTGCCGGCCGTTTTCACAGCAGTAGTACAGCCGTAAGCCTGGGGGGAAAGCAGGAGATGCATGAGAGCTGACCGGTTAATACGGCCTAAGGAGGGCGAGTGAGGGGATTCAAGTCATCAAGTGCTTTACCCTGTGTGTCGTCACGTCTGCCCCTCGAATGCTGCAGCCCTTCTCGAACGGCGCATTCCCACAGGAGACAGTTGGAGGAAGAGCACTAATGCGGAGAATGCGGCTCGAGGTGTCATGTGTGTGGGAAACATTAACAGCCTGTCAGAGCAGCCGACCCGCTCCGCAGTTATGCAACCCCTGTGTTTTTCCCCTCCAAAGGCAAAAAGGTTAGCGCAGTGCAGCGCCGCTACCCCTCCAGACTAAAAACTACACATATAATTCTGTTACTTCAGTAAGGCTTTCATCTGAAGCGGCCGACAGTTGATTCGTACATGCAGAGGCCAATCCCACCAAAGGGAAAGTGAGGTTGAGGGCCTTGCTCAAGGGCCCGACAGCTCGCATTTGACGGACGTTACGCTGTTCTGGACCCATAAACCTTCAGGCTGCCAGTTAATCGCTGGGCTACAGGTTGTCCATCCGGACTCAGAGAGAAAAAGTTTTGCCGTGCGATTCTGCCACGCATGATCGCAGTCAGATGGTACTCATTGGTACCGAATCCTGGCTGCAGGCCTGCGCAGAGAGCGCTAATCCAGGGGGACTGGGAGAAAATGCAGGGAAAGAGTTTGACTCTTTGAACCAGGATTTTCCACGGCTGGTTGAGTCTGACTGACAGGAACAGAGGCGGGAGGGAAACCAGCGCTGCGCGGCGGAGATAAAGAGAGGAGAAGAGCGGAGACTCACAGAAAAGGGGAAACGGGCGACGGTGCGGAAATGAGGGCAAACGAGCTTCAGTCAGAGGAGAACGAGGTGTAAAAACGCAGGGAGGGGAGGGCGGGGAGGGCCGCGAGCGAGTGTCGGGCGTCTCTCACCTGATGATGTCCTTGTGACCGTTTCGGGCGGCGAGGTGAAGCGGCGTGTTGAAGCTGGAGTCCGAGCCGTCCTTTCTCTCTCCCTCCAACAACGATGCAATCATGTTACTGCTCAACAAGAGCTGAGCAACCTGAGAGAGAGAGAGAGAGAGAGAGAGAGAGGGAGGGAGAGAGAGACCGAGAGAGGGAGGGGAGAAATCACGAGGGTGTAAATGGTCAGCACATGAGTCTGACCCCCTAAAACCCGTAACTCCATAAGCGCTCATATGAAGCGTGGGCCAATGATCACGCGGGAAACTCTAGCGCAGAGACGGGACGGAGAGAGCAGAGCACAGGCCAGCTGCCCTGTCCCACACCCTGGCACCGCGACCCAGCAGCTGACACGAGCTCCGCCAGCCTTCTAAAGATATCCCCTCTCCCGGGCGACATTCCATCAAAATACAGCTTTTCTTTTTTTAACCTCATATTTATGTGTATAAACTTACAGAGGCTGAAGATTAACACAAATGCCAGTTTAAGCCCTTTCTGGTAAAATCCAGTTAGGAGAAAAGTTAGCGGGGAGCAGATTTCACAACCAGGCGTATCCTTCATTTTAAAGGAACCACTGCGCAATCCTTTTTTAGCCTCATTTGGCCAAAATACAAAACAAAAGTCACAGAGACAGAGAAACAAACATATTTCAGCCATTAATTGATCGAAAAGACTGCGCTGTAAATTAGCAGCTAAAATATACCCGGCATCGCTGCATGGAGTTAAGATTGCCAAGAAAAACACAAAATTATTTCCAGAAATAGAAAGCTCTGACGCACTTCTCTACTCTTCAGACACCCATTTCTCAAACTCCCCACCAACAAAGAATAATTTATATTTATTTCCAACAAGTAGAATAAAGTTTTAAAAACAAACGGTAACAGAATTCATTATGGCTCACTAGAGTCCTCTTTGCTCTAGAACATGACTTTTTAGGCCAACAATGACAAGATCTTGCTGTAGATTTCAAGCGGATTCTAATAACAGCTTTAAACAGTTGCACGTTGCTCCCCCGCTGTAGCTGACAAAACAAAGACGAAGCAGTTTTTGAATGGCGGTGCTACAACTGATCCAGATGTTTGAAAACTGTACGGCAGCCAAGCGATCCAACGGCTACAAAGAATTGAACAAAAGCTGCCAGAGTTAGGGGGAGTCCTGCCACTGAAAATCACTTTATAAGGAGAGAACAGCGAACAATAGAGCAGCCAAAGGGCTGTGATTGGAGTGTGAGCCGCAAGCCCACCTCCAGGTTAAAGCCAGGTCAGAAAACCCCCATTAGCACAATACAAAGGCCTGAGCCCCAGCCAACCAATTACATAACTGGTGCTACGCACTCAAGAACAGGATCACCAGCCAAGAGCAGCTGTGTGCGCGAGGGTGACAAGTCCAAATGATCATCCCTGCCTGGCATGCCTCGACGTCAATTTTCAAGGGGGTCAAAGTGCCGGAAAGTTCTCACCTTCAGCCTGCCGAATTCACAGGCCAGGTCCAGCGGCGTCTTCCTGGCCTTGTTGGTCAGGCAGGGGTTGGACTGGTGCTGCAGGAGCATTTCGGACTGGAAAACACAGGGAACATGATCAGCGCACAGCGCGCACGCGGGCGAATGATCTAATCATCAGAAGCAGTGCCACAAACGCTGCTCTTGTGGAGCTCACTGAGCAGACATGTTGAGATACGCACCGCATACTTCATTTCTGTCAGATATGAACCGGTTTAATTTCGCAGCGATTTTTTGAGCAGCAGTGCTATGGTCAGTTAGGACCATCCTACCAGGTGTCCATCTGTCCCTGATGGAGCTTTGACTAATGGCCACAGTTCTTTTTTTGGCGTTTCAGTTTTTTGGCGTTTGGCTAATATGGTCGCACCGTAGGACATCGTTTCCCTTGCCAACTCGGCCGTTTCTGCACTCGCTATGCAGTGCAACTACTTGGCCCACTTGGAGCTTCGTTAATATCTTCAAAATGCTGCAGGTCGGACCCCCTCTGCGCAGACACATGCTTCTACTTAGTATTCAAATTAGTCGGGATCATCTGTGTCGATGCTTTTGCAAATGCGGTCAAGACACTTCAAAGTAAAAGCCATTTTTCAAGGACATTTCTAATATTTAGTCCTCCTCCTGTACACAGGAGCACGCACAAGACCATATACACACACACACACACACACACACAGGCTCACATATGTACGGTTGTAGAATCAGGACTGTTCAGTGATATGCAGTCTGTAAGTGTGTGTGTGTGTGTGTCTGTGTGCCTATGCCGGTGCGGAGGAGAAATGCAATACCATGTGTAAAATAAGTTAAGAAAAAGGAGAATTGCAGAGCAGCTGTGTGTTGTTATCTGATAAAGTATACATGTGGAAACAGGCTGGGATAGCTCGGCAAGGGAACAGTATACATGCTGGGAACGCCAACCAGTCCACATATCCCTGTATTGTTCAGGCAAATCTCTAAATCAGGTTAAGATTCGCCGACCTGACTGAACGCATTCACCGCATTGTTGCGAAACAAACAACCTGGTGTTTCAGTCGCAGCTCGACAAAGGGAGCCTAATCCTCGGGAGGGAGCCTTTCGCTTTAGGCACACAGCACAGAATCCCTGTTTGACAGTCTGTACGTCTTCGGGGCACCAAAATTTCAGTTTCCGAACCCCCTCACCCTCGCTCGCAGGACGACACTGTGTAATTAGAGGATAAACCAAGGCTGGGGCGAAGTTCCCCGAAACATCTGGCTGTGGGAGCGAAGCCAGCAGGTCTGAACGCGGCAAAGCCCCCAGTCTCTCGCAGCAGAGCGCCCCGAAGCCTCCTCGCCCCATCTCACGCCCGTCCCATCCAATGGAGCTCTCATCAAGGGCCCTGCTCTCCCAGAGGGGTTCCGGACGATTCCACGGTCAGGATGGCAAACAGATGTGCGTGCATTCACGAGCTAAGGGGGGGGGTTTATCGGGTTCTCACTCAAGTCTTCTTTACCTCGAGAGATCGAGTGGTAATCCCCACATGGATTTCAAAGCAGGACCTCAACCCTATACGAGTCCCGCTGGTAACGAGACCTTATATCCCAGTAGTGCCAATGTAATAATCCAGGCCTGTAGCTCCATCACTGGCACCATCAGTAGCAGCAGAATTATTGACAGACTCAAAATGAGAGCGATTTGGTACGCAGGCCGAAAGCATGATCAGGCAGCTCTGCAGACTGTTGAGAAGCTAATGAGGCCATTGGAACACTTATAGAGGCGGCCATGTCGGACATACTTCAACTGTTCCAGCCATTTAACTGGAACACTTCACCCTCAGTGCACTCACACTATAGAAAATTACCCTCTCCTGTTTACTGCAGTGCAGCGGTCTACACTGCATATAATAGCCTCAGGACTTTTGGGTCGACTTTGAAGACCACAGTTTAGCAGTTAGAGTCCCCCCCCATATCCCCTCCCCTTCCCACTGTGTGTTTTAAACACGCAGTTTGAAATCCTGCTGACTTCTAAGTCGCAAACACACAATAATAGCGTTCATCTCTGTTTGCCGACCAATCAGACCAGAGCTAATTAGCAGAGGGGAGGCACAGTCAAAACAGCCTGTTCTTCAGAGTACGGAAATTATGGATTTTTATTGGGCTTTTGGTCAACAAATTTACAAGTCTCCCTTTTGGACATCCAAGATTATAATAACTGGGGTAAAAACGGCATGATATGGGACCTTTAAGAGAAGAAATGTTCAGACTGAGTTGAGGTTGTCCAACATTCAGTAGCACCCTGCTCGAACATCCAGAACCTTCTACACCAAACGCAACAGGAGTTAAGTGCGAGACATTCTTTAGCTCTCCTGGGGACTTCACGCAGCAGGGAAGAGACCTTGTTTGAGCAGCCCCTCCTGAGACGTGTCTGCAGAACACGAGCCAGCCCAGCTGCCGTTCCATAAACAAGGTCTGGATGTTTGGTAGCACTGTGATTACACAGAAGACTGATGATCCGTTCTGCGCTGCACTGGCAGCAAGTTAAACATCTCCCAGTGGTTTCAGCTCGACATCATAAGCTTCACCGCTGTAAACAAGCGCTGGCCGAACCAGCAATTTTCCAATCTGCAGCCATCGTTTGGGAGCACCAGGCAAGTCAAAAGCCATCACTGAGAGATGAAGATCGTCTTTCACCCACAGAGGTGTAAATCTAACTTCACTCACTCAGGCCCACTGCTGCGCTTCTCGGCTGTCCAACATATACATTCCTCCGTTTCCCATGAAGAATTAGCACGAAGTTCCGCAAACTCCCGTGAAAACGCGTATGAAGGAATCGAGCGTGGGGACGGGAAAAGATCAGACGAGATGCCGATAGCCGCGACGCTGGAACACGTGTTGGCCAATCAGATGGCAGATATTTGCAGCATGAGCAATACTCCCCACAACCAGGCTCCCAGCGCTAACATCGACCTCTGCTTATCTACACCAGCCCCGTTTCCAATCAATTCTGCCAGATTCGAGGGATGTGGTGAACACAGCATGAGAAGGGCGTGTAGGGCACATGCACAACACAAGAAGTAGAGTTTGTGTGTGTGTGTCAGTTTGAAGAGGCAGCCTTAAGCTGTAGCGCCTCACAGTGGCCATAATGCTGGGCGGGAGTGCTGCTCATCCATCAGTTTGGAGATTCTGATTGGTTGATAGAATTCACCGCATCAAAGTAGCCACATTGGAGTGTTTTTTTTTTTTTTTGATCCACTAAGCGCATTTTTGACCTCATTGTGACCATACTGATGAGTGCGAGTATGTTCTAGTACTTGCTACAAAGTGAGAACCAAGAAACGTTTTTTTATCCGGCAGTGAGGACGGTTTTGGGAAGCGAGGGCATTTTTATCTCTCCTCACAATTACAAAGGCAAATAGTGACTTATTAGTTAAGCTTAGGGTTAAGGATCGAATTTGGGACAGGCTAGGGATAGGTTATGTTAGGGGGAGGGTTTGGATTAGGCATATGTTGCTTCTTGTTAAGATTAAGAAAAAGCTGTAAAGACAAACAAAGAATGAATGGAAGACAGCATAATGTCCTCACAAGGATAGAAGTACGAGGATGTCTGAGTGTGTGTGTGTGTGCGTGCGCGTGTATGAGCGTATGAGAGAGATTGAGTGAGTGAGCATGTTTACGAGATTTGTACATGCATATTTGAGTGTCTCATGTTGGACGCGCATGCCGGTCTCACACACTCACCACATCGTAGTGCCCGTACTGCGCAGCCAGGTGCAGCGGTATCTGCCCGTCCTGCGAGGAGCCGTTGAGTGACGCTCCGGCTCGCAGCAGCAGCAGCACAGAGTCGGCTTTGCCCTGCCAGGCCGCGTAGTGCAGCGGGCGCATTCCTGCAGGGGGCAGCAAAGAGCCCTGTCACAGTCTATCAGAGCCAGATCTGCAAATATACTCAGCACTCGAGCGTACATCTCTCACTGCCGTGCGATTTATGCGGCTCCAAGAAAAGCTGGAGTTAACTCCCCTGTGAGATTTTCACCCCAAACAAAAAAAAACATTATCCAAAATGAACAAACATCTGCAGAAGCTCTGGCGTAAAGCCTACCATAAACACCAGTGTGAACCCTTGGTTTAGAAAATGACTGGCAATCGGAGTCCTATTATCATGGGCCTGTGCTTTCCAAAAAAAAAACAACAAACTTTCCCTCCTTAAATTAATGTGTGCAGACTCTGTCAGAACTGTCAGCAGTCAGTAAAACTGCAGTCTCTGGCAGGTTTGGTTACGCCAGCGTCTCTGCGCAAAGACGTCAGAGTCTAGACCCAACTGCGAAAGGATCCTTTTTTGCATGTCGCAAACAGGAGGTAAATGCAGCTCAGCACATTCCCTGTCTGACAGGCTCGTTCATAGCCAACGGCATCAGCATAAACGTGTCATTTCCTAGCCGGCTCGAGGGAGGTCACCGGCGTCACCATGTATGAGCTAAATCAAAAAAAAAAAAAAGTTTGCAAGGTTCGATGCTGGAGGAATTGTTCCAGAAACACGGTACAAATGAACAGGATCTCGCGCTCTCGCTCCAGGAGGAGTGAGGGGGGCTTCAGTTAGTACAGCACCGACCAATGGGTGATCTGTTTGTACAGCACCGACCAATGGGCTCTCACCGTTGCTGTCCTTGATGTCCACGGTGGCCTGGGCCTCCAGCAGGAGGGAGAGGAGGTCCGTGGTGCCCGTAAGGGCTGCGTGGTGCAGCGCCGAAAACCTGGGGAAGACGAGGGGAGAAGAAAAAAAAAGAGTGGAGGAGAGAAGTGAGCACCAAGGGTTCCGACTCGCCGAAGTCAGCAGTAACACCGCCGCGACTCGGCAGAGAACACCGATCAGTGCAGGGAACGCCCTTCATTAACCACCTCATCACAGATGGTTCAATTATGCTGCTTTTCCATTAAAGTTTTAGCACTACTCGCATCCACTCGACTCTATTCTGTTTCAGTCGTTTTCCCTTACAATCGAGTACCACCTTGACGTGGGTGGGGTCATCATAGCAAGCATCGATGGCCAGTCAGTGGCATGCATTCTGTTGTCGTCACATTTTTGGCTCGACTCCGCTGGCCTGGAACCCCGGCCGGACCTAGTACTAAGTACTATCACCAAATGGAAAACCTTAAAAACAGAGTAGAGTCGAGTACAGTAGAGCGGAGTAGTTGCAAGCGGAAAAGCCCAATTAGACGCTGATGGGGGCATGAATGAGAATGCAGGGTTTCCCACAGGAAAATACCCCGAGGAGGGCAAGTACTTCAGGGGGTCGGCTGCTGCAATTTGAAGCAGAAAGCAGAGGTTCATCACACAGCCAAAGACAAGCAGAAACTCCATGGTCTGGGGCAAATTTTTAACCGTTTGTACCTTCAAATACCAAGATAGATATATGACTCCACTTGAGCTGTTAACAGTTTGAGGAAGGGCAATTCCTGTTTTAGCATGACAATGCCCCCAAGCACCATACCAGTCCATGATTTATCAACAGAGGTCTGATTTCAACTCCATCAAGTATTGTTGGGTACAACGAGAAAGTCGAACTGGGCGTGGCCTAATAACCCCACCTCAACGTCCCGCCTCACTCATACTTGTCTGTCTGGAATGGATTCATGTTGTAGAAGGTATGTTCTAACACTTTGTGGAAGCTCTTCTCATATGACTGGAGGCTGTTATACAGGAACATTGAGACCAGCTCTGTATTAATGGCAATTATTCCCACACAAGAAACACGTAGGCGTCTGGATATTTTTTCCCATGTACCGTGTTTACGTGGTACTGCCTACTGGTAGTAATTCTCGATATAAAAAAACCATACTAGTCAGCGCACATTGCGAGGTCTTGCATTTCATTATATGCCATCGGCAATTTCAAGAGGCCAGCATGATGTGAGGAACAATCCACAAATGACCACGGGTACAGCTTTCGTATGATACGGACAAAATTACATAAAGACTTACTAATGCTAAAGGGTCCATATTAACTGGAGCAGTTTGCCATAAAGTTCCAACAACAGACAGATTAAAATGTGAGGCTGTATTGATTCTTCTCAGGTGTTAGCAAAGCCGTTCATGAATTAAGTCAAGTGCCTCCGCTATTATCGCTTGGGGGAAACCGCGGGATTAAAAATTTGATAAGATTTTAAGGTTTATGTTCCATTTAAAGAGGCAGCAGAGTCGGGTTGTGCTCCATGCAGAGCGCACCTGTCCCTCACCAATTACCAGTGACCCGCGATACGCACGGGGCTGAACCGCTTGCAGTGGAGCTACGACCCCAGTCAACATACTAGTCCCCGGCCTGTCAGAAACGTTTATTTTATCACGTCGGGAGTCGGAGGAGGTCTGCCGAGGGGCAAATTAAAAAGCGTAAATTATGGGGCAGAATTTGCTTTCATTCAGGGGAGGGGGTAAAAGAGAAAAAAAAAAAAACAGCAAAGAGAAAGGGAGCCGGAGAGGGGTCCCTGAGCGGACCAGCGAACTCAACGAGGCCGCTGAATTACAGCCCTGTCTCGCTAGTGCACACAGACTCAAACACATAAATCAGGCCAGTAGGCCTCCCGCAGCTCAGCTCGGACACGGGGACTGAGCTTAACGCGCCTCTCTCTTCACATCTGGGGGAGGGACCTGCCACTCAAACCGGCAACAAATAAATGACAAGATCGGGACACGAGGGAAACAAATCAGCACTCCAGAAATGTAATTACTGTTTACTGCGAGCAGGCCGACTGCGGCCGGAGCCGTTTTCGCAGAGGTGTGTGGTGTGCAGCCCAGGGCTTAGGGATAAGAGTGAGACTGCGCCATCAGCACTCCGTGTTCTTCCAGTATAAGCAGGCCAGGTTCAGGTAAGGTTTCTCAGTTCGGCTGGAGTCAGGAGGACAACGATATGCAAACTTTCTGACATCAGCCGACGTCGTTTCATAATGCACCGGACAGGAAAATGCAGTCTGGAACGAATCAATTACTTCTTAAAATTTCGACGTGGTCTGCTAAGAGCTCCAAGAGACCCCCCCCCGTTTCATTCAAGCGTATGACGCCTCGCAAGAGCAGAACTACTGAACTCCAATCCCAGTGCACATCCTCCATTTCAGTGATAAAAATAATTTTTAATAAAAAATGTAGCAACTGGGAGCAGCGCTTCTTATCTTTTAGCGGCGTGTCTTCTGAAACTCAGCTCTCTGGAAAGATGAGCTTCCGTTGACAGTTGTGTAACTGCATTAAGTATTTAATGCTGCGGGATTTCATGGAGCCAAGAGCAGGCGAATATACGGGTGTGCGAGACCGTGATCGAGCGCACGCTCCACAGTTACACTTTAACTCGCCGGCCGCAGGAGGTGAAAATGTTAAGCAGCGTACCCAGGAGGCTTAGCGTTCTTCTGTTGCCTCAGAACAAAGCGGCCGTGACTGTTTGCCGGCAAAACGTCTGTGGCGCCACAATGCCGCGAAGAAAGCCGACCGAAGTTTTCAAATGTGAGAGAGCAAAGCTTGCAAAATAAAAATGGGCACCAGAACCGGAAAGCTCTTTTTTATGCTCATGGGCTTAAGCAATGGGTAAACAGACATGCATTATCATCATCAACGCATACAGCAGACAAGATATTCTACGTCGCGCTGAGAAATGAAATGCACACAAGCAAACATGGAGACATGCTATAAAGATTTGTATATGAATTTTAAGCGCATGCGCTGGTTTATGCAGCTTGTAGTAAACAGTGCTGACAGCAGTGCAGAGTCTCCATGTTGCCTCCCTCACCACCTCCATCGCAAGCCCTCACATGCATCGCGCCCAGCGTCTGTTGACTCAGGGTGACGGCTGGCTGTTTGCTCACCTCGCTCCACACACACTCGACACACATATCGCATTGCAGGACCAGAGACCACAGCATGCGCGTACATGCAGAGGAGGGTGAACAACAGTCACAAATGACAGAATGTGCACACGCGCACACACATGGACACACACACACACAAACGCACGCACACTCTTGTGCTACTATCCTTGTGAGGACATTACATTGACTTCCATTCATTTTTTCTGTCTCTAGAGCCTTGCATGCTTAACCCAAATCCTGACCCTCATCTTGACCCATCCCCAGTTCTAACCTAACCCCCAACTCGAACCAATACGTCACAATTAGCCTTCATAGTTGTGATGACATGAAAATATCCTCACTTCAAAAAACATCACCACTCTGTAGGGAAAAAAAAACGTTTATGGTTCTCAGTTTGCAGAAGGAACGAGGACACACACACACACACACACACACAGAATTGGGGTCAAAGGCCTAAAGAATCATTGGGGCTCACAAAGTAATCAGTGATGGACTGTCATTGTAAAAGAGGGCAGAGGAAGGGATCCCATTGGCTGGGAGGAGAAACAATGGTCTCATAGGAGCCCGAATATGACCAGGGCTGATCTGCTACACACACCAGATAAATGAAGCAGGATTCCCAGTCTTAGAGAGGGAAAGAATCCAGTGAGGCGGTTCCTGTGGGACGGCAGCAGGCACGCGCGGAGGTGGAGAGGGGTTCAGGGGACAGAGTCACCCACTGTCCTACCCCAGCGTTAGCGAAGGGGGACCTGCGCCGTGGGCCCATGAAAGAACCCAGTGTTCAGCCTCCGCGTTCCACAGGGGTCCACCTCTCGAGAGGCTTGACTGCTGCTACGAGGCCTGACATTAGAATACTCTCACCACTAAAGCCCCTCATTTCCCCTCTATGCTCCCCGCAGCCAAGGGCTAGAACTGGGGGAAAGAGTGACGGACAGGAGGCCTCTTCTGTTCACCTGGGAGACCAAACATTCCTGCCCTTTGAGCTAAACGATGCACCCTCACCGCCTGCCACTGAGAGAGTTTCCCTGCAATCAAACAGATTGCTGTTTTTCTAACAAACGCACAGTACCATAACAGGGATGACTTCATATAATAACTTCGTGGCCTGTTCGAGCTTGGCGAAATACCACTTCAGCTCTGAAATGAAAATAGAGGGGAATGATAGGGGGGGGGGGGGGGGGGTAACTTACGATATCGCTTCAAGCGCATCTTGAACCCAAAAAGTCAAAGACGAAATGAGATACTGGTTTTCACAAGGATAAGAAAATCTGACATGTTTCTAGCAGCAGTGGATGTTATCAGTGCTCTGTGAATTCAAAAAACAATGTCTCTGTTCAGAAATGAAAAACTCTACAGGAACAATAACGGGCTCACCAGTGAAACTGTACAGAGCCACCACCGTACAAAAAAACTTCTTTAAAATGACTTTTGAAATTCTTAATGTGTGCAAACAGGGCTTTTATCAGTTTTATAAATGCTCCGAACACATGGTTTCCATCTTCAGCATTCACTGTTTGAGAGGAACTCTTTCTGAGACAACTGAAAAAACAACAGCGGGTCGTAAAATTTGAATTGTGCAGTTGCGAGCTCCACGCTGTAAAACATGATGGCTTTACACGAGAGTAACATGCCAACTCCCGTCAGGCAGACTACAAACGACCCCCTCACATGCTTCAGAGTGAAAATACTCAATCAGCGTTGGCTTCTCACCGCTGAGAAAAACATCTGCAGATGCCTGGAGAGGTATTAGTGACAAGCTGGCGCGCACAGATATGCTGGTGTTTTCTTTTTTATCAGAGCAGCGCAAACAATACTGAAATTTTGACCTTTGAAATGTTGATAAAACTGCGATGCACATAGCCAAAACAGTTCTTTGGTTGATTGCCCGGCTTCAGCATAGATGCTGTTTAAAAACAGAGCTGGTAACTCTGTCTTTTTTTGGTCATGAAAAGCGCACAACTGCATGAGTATGCGAACAGAATGAGAGATTTCATGGCTTTCCTGTCGTAAATGAACAGCGTCACGGCTAAAAACGGGCCTTACGCCGGACGGCTAGTGCCCAGAGTGTGCGGTACAGTACATACGGCCCAGGGCAGATTTTCAGAACAAAACACCGCATTTTCAAATCTGTTGTTTAACTGCAGGGATCGTGTGCCCCCCCACCTCTACCCCCCATTCCGGGTCGTTCTCTTGAGATGCCTCGGATGTTTGCATGAAAGTAGCACACAGAGGGCCTCTCTGTGGACTGGGCACAATGGGCAGGGCACTACCCAGCCTCCCACATGCCCTGACGTCCTCATTCAGGCCAGGGCATTCCAGGGACCTTCTCCATGGAAACCTATCCCCACACCCGACCAAACAAGTCCCACCATCTTTTTCGGTCGTCCGCCGGGACAAAAGTAAATGAATAGATAAATAAATTTAAAAAATTCTTGTTCTTGTGACATGATGCTGAATTAAGTTCCTTAATATGACTGGAGGGGAGCACAGGGAATGTGGACAGTGACACTGTGGTGGGGAACTCAGAGGCTCCGCAAACGATGGTCTCTCAGGAGATCTCCGGGTCTCCAACACTGACAGAGTCCTGCGGAGGAAGAGGCTGAACCAACTTCCAGGAGGAGACCAATAAAATCAAAGTGGTTTTTCAAAGGTGTAAAAACAACCAACCCCACACATACACAGACCCAAGTGCCCAAAGCCCCTAGGTCAGTCTTAATACACACACACACACACGCACACACGCACACACACTGACAGACATACACGCGCACACAGATGCACGCAAACACACACGCAAACACACACACACAAACAGACACACATGCACAGACAGACAGACAGAGGACACCAGAGGGCTTGAGTGGTGAGCCGCAGTGAGCACCGTGGCTGAGCAGACTTGGGAACTCCTGCGTGAAGAATCCTTCATCAGCGATGAATCAAAGCGCCGAGTTCAGACAGCACATGCACTGACACTCCCTGCCTGCATGTTTACACCTGAGGCCAAGTCTTCACCGCAGTGTTTCGCCACCGCACATACTTATCAGCACAGTCAGCCTCCTTCACACCTGCCCTGCAGCCAGGGTCGCGCTGAGCAACAGCTCGTTTCGCAGTGAAAAAAATCAACTCGCCCCTCAAGTATTGAGGCTGAGGCACCTCTGGAGATAAACTGTGTAAAAAAGCCATCATGCCATTAGAAATCAAGGATGACGGCACTGCAACACATTCAGTGTTAGAGTACATCTTTCCGGCATAGTCACGTCTTTCAAGATGGCAAAGACCTCAAACACCGAACAAGACTCGTCTCTCAATGGTTTTATGAGTCACCTGACCTGAGCCCCTTGGTGCACTTGTGCCATCTTCCTGAATAATCTTTGAGACACCATTTTGCAGTTTCGTCACCTGAGTTTGAGTTGACCGAATTTTTTGTGACTGTAATCAATAATTTTTAGCCCCCTCAACAGTTCTTTTGCAAGTCATTTGGTACAACTGTGACGCATCACAAACATGGTGTGCTATTTGTGCTAATTACACTGTGCTAAAAAGCAAGATGTTGCAGATGTTTCAAGAACGAGTTTTAGGTTCACAAAGAATACGTAAGTACATTACAAGAGTACAAACTTACTGCATATTTGCAACCATTTAGAGGAAAACTTCATCTGAGGCACCACATGAAAGATAACAGAATAATAACCAACGAAGTTTCCGAGCAGCATCTTCTAAAATCATGTGCATATTTCTGAGCTAGTTTTTTTTAGACAGTATTTTATTTAATTTGGATCTCCAATGTGGGCATGGTGTACCTGAGCTTTTACTCAAGTCTGTGCAAGCATTTACTGGCATGCGTGCCCATTTATTTTTATGTGAACACGTTTAATTGCCAGAATTTTGTCTCCATTATCGAGGCAGCATTGCCATATGTAGGCATGTATTTATTAGCATAAACTGCACGTAGGCGACTGAATATTGTGTGTGTGTGTGTGTGTGTGTGTGTGTGTGTGTGTGTGGCACTGCCATGTCATCCTGGCAAAGGAGAGCAGGGGGTGGTTCCACAACCGGGAGCGGAGATTAAAAATAAAAACCCTTCCTGTTCCCGCTACTTTCTGTCCCGCAGAAAACCATTGAAGGCATCACTAACAAAACATGAAGGTGAACATTAGCACTTCAACGTGCAACCACTCAGGCTAAAGCAGCTGTCGCACCGGACACGAAAAGAATTTTTCTCACGACAGATTACATTCAAAGTCAATGCAAAGAGGCTAATACACGCGTTTTGCGTGTATTCGCGTCTTTGCATTGACTTTGAATGTAATCTGTCGTGCGAAAAATTCGTTTCGTGTCCAGAGCGAAAGTGACTTAAATGCCACCGAGCTGCACGACCAGCCTCTTCGTGCTCTTTTCCTTGGAGAGGCAGAAGTCCCCAACAGCACTGGTCTCCAGGGCAGAGCGTTATCCAGTGATACGTGTACACTAATCAGATCAGATCAGCCCTGCCCCTCCTGACCTACGATTGAACTTCACCCATCAAAAAGTGAACAGACAATACAGGCAACCAGAACAAAAACAATACCATCATTTTGCCAAAACATGGGCTTTAGATCTGTAAAACCCACAGCTCATTCACTGGGCAGGCCTAAATCTGCTTAAAAGCTCTGATCCTTACCTAGTTTGTCTTGCTTCATGAATGCGTTCAGTTGTCTTAAAGGGTTCACAAAAAAAGAACAAAAAAAACTGCTGGTTTTTTTTTTTTAAAATGCAAAGCCTCTTTTGGCCTGTACCATACTCTCCACCCCAAAAAAAAAAAAAAAAACTATGAAAGGAGATGAGGTACATATTAATAAAACCAACATTTTTAGCAGATCTGAAGAACTGCTGTCGGTCCAGAATAATGGTTTGATGTGGTTTTGACTATATTATTACCCAGAGCATATTATAACAAACAAGTGTATGGACTATGGCACAGTCTGCTCGAAACAAAAATTTAGAAATTACGTAGTCAATTCTTTATTAAAAGAATAAGTAAAATCTCAATACTTGTCCACACAAAACGACGTTAAAAAACAGACGAGAAACTAGAGGGTACTTTATGAGCGCATACCTCCACCAGCAGGTTTTCATTCGCTAGCACTTCTAATCTGCTGCAGAATCCGGATCTGTACTTGGATTCTTGGTCTGGAAATTTAATCACCTCTTCCCATTCATACACTCTAACTTCCCATAAAATTGTGTGGTAATCTGCTGAATAGTTTATGAGTAATCCTGCTCACAAACACACACAAACACGCTCGCACACGAAAGTGATCACAATACCTTGTGGACGAGGTAATAAAACGTTAAATTCCAGGCAGCATATATCCTTCGTAAACAATGCCTCAAATTTTCAAGGAAAAAAACAATAAATTAAAAAAAAAAAAACCCTTCCCCACACACATGCAAGCGCACACACTTCTCAATACATTCATATCTTTTGTGGCTGGAGAATATAAAAATCTGATCTCTTATGAATCTAGATTAATTGTATAATCCATTGCAGGAGGTAACCACATAATGTAAAAAAAAAGTCTTCATTATTAAATTTAGTTAAATGCTGCAAAACTAAAAAAAATAGGACCAAGGGTCCTGTAGCTTACCGGCAATAATCTTACAGTGATGATAGAAGTTATGACAATTTCATGTGAAGTTTGGCATTCGAATCCTTCAAAGTCAATGCCAAAGTCACCAAATAAAAGTTCACAACATTTATACGACCAAAATATAATCCTAAACTCTGAATCAGTTTTGGTGATACAAGTCATTGAAAATTCAATATGTCAATTGTGAACTTTAAAGGTCACAGAAGGTAAAGTAAATGTCAGTAAATGGACTTCATATATGACTTTCTAAATGTCTCTACACAAACCTTGGCTCAATCTGTGACCATTTTGGTGATAGAAGTCATTGTAATTTCCCTGTCAAGTTTGAACCTCTAAGGTCACTGACAGTCAAGTTGAATGTCACGAAATGAAAGTTCATACGTGACTTCCTAGAAATCAGAAACACAAACCTAGGCTCCATCTGTGACCATTTTAGTGATACAAGTCACTGAATCTACCCTACATCACATTTGACCTTCGAAGGTCAATATGACGGTCACCAAATGAGAGCTCATATATGACTTCCCATAGATCTAATACAAACGTAGGCTCCATCTGTGACCATTTTGGAAATACAAGTCATTGTAATTGTATTATGTGAAGTTTGACCTGCAAAGGTCACCAAGTCAAGTTGGATGTCTCCAAATGAAAGTTCATGTGTGACTTCCTTAAAGTCTGTGATACAAGCTTAGGCTCCATCGTGACCTTTTTAGTGATAGAAGTCATAGAATTTTCACTCGGTCAAGTCTGACCTTCAAAGGTCATTATGAAGGTCACCTAAAGAAAGTTCATATTTGACTTCCTATATGTCTCCAATACAGACTTACACTCTACCTGTAACGATTTTGATGATACAAGTCATTGTATCATTGTCAATTTTGGCCGTTGAAGGTCATTGAAGGTCAAGTTCAAGGTCACCAAATAAACTTCATACAACTTCATACAAAGCTCAATCTATAACAGTTTTGCTGATAGAAGTCATTATAATTTTGCTATGTGAAGTTTGACCTTCACAGGTCACCCAAGGTCAAGTTCAAGGAAAAAGTATATGCCCCTAAGTGTTTAATACACATATGTTCCCAATCTTCAAAATTTTCAAGTTTAGAAGCCTTTGAAAATTGTAACATTTTGCTTTGACCTCAAGGTCAACTTTAACATAGCCAATGTATCGGTCATATATGACTTCCTATATGTCAATAAAACAAACTTAATCTCTATCTGGAACCATTTGGCCTCCACAGGCCATCTTTGCTTATTCATAAAGTACAGCGTCCCCACCAGACCGACTTCTGTCGATTCAATCAAAGTGGCGCTCGCACTGTACAAAAAAAAGGCACACAGACCCCAAACTTGCCATCCAGCCCCAGAGTAGCAATAAAGAAACGCAATTCAGATGTAAAACGTTTGCAAATGAGAATGCAGTTGGAAGCCCCAGACCAGGCAAAGACATATGCCAGTACCCCAAAAAGGCTTCAGAAAATGCAGTAGAAATGTGATGCAGGCAATCACTTACCCATCGGAATCTTGGTAGTTGACATTGAGTCTCTTCGTTGAGCCCAGCAACTCTGAAAAAAACAGAGGTCAAGGCATGAAGTTAGAGTGCCATATAATCCACAAATTCCTCTGAGAAACCTTTGACAGGAAGACATACAGTCTTCCCCTGTAAGGACTAAGTGACTCCTCTTCCTATAGCAAGATTGAACCAGTTGGTAATCTCTAAACTGTCGATTTTAGACAAGCCGCAGAAACCTGAACCAACTATTCTTATGGATTAAGCACAGAAGAAGAAGAAAAAAAAAAAAAAAAACACTGATGTCCTACATCAGGGCATGCAAGTTCCGCTCAGGTCCTTGATCCTCGCTCACAAAAGTGACGGTGGTGCCAAGCAACCAGGGCCCGTCTGTGTCACAGGCCAGAGATAAAGCAGTGTTTACAAATCTGTCGCAACAAGCTGTTCATTCCGTTTTATTCTGAAGAATGTGTCTTGGGTGTGCAAGCTCTCGAAAGGTTACGACATCCAGACCCGCTGACCCTACCCCCTATGTTGAAGAGTGGGGGTGGGGTAGGGACATAATTACCCTGATCCTAAGCTTATTCCTACAGCTTCTACAACCGTGTATGCTCAGGTTTGAAACCATTTAATGAGCAACATGCTTGAATGACAACACTTTCATATTCCACACAGGTCTTGTCCTTCTGGACTCTCACCTCCAACTAATGCTGACAAATGGCCCCTTCCAGACTATTCATTGTGGCACTTATGTACAAGCAATCACCAATTAAGGCTCTTTTCATTGAGAGACACAACTACAAGATAACCAGAAATGAAATCAACTGTGAGTTTGTGCGGGTCACATTTAGCGGACTACTTTCTCTTCAAAGAAGGACTGACTTTGAAGACTGACTGTTTCTCATTAGGGATTGACCGGGAAGGGTTTCTGTGCAATGGCACGCGAATGAATGGATTTCCATTAGAGTTGCAGCTGCCGAAATATGAGAGGGCTTTTCTGCGGCTGAATAATGCAAAGTGCTGCAAAGTTCTGCTAAAAATTCCCGGAGTTTGACACAACCCTTTGAAACAGAGGTATTATTTCAACTCTGAGGAGTTTCTGCAAAAAAAAAAAAGCGCCAATAGCTCAGACAAAATGACTTGATTGAAAGCCTTGTTGATCTGCAAAGGTAAGCAGAAGGGTCAGTGTTTTTCCAGACCGGGACAAACAGTCTTGAGGCAAGATGAAAGTTTGGTTTTCCCACAAGCCTTCTTGTGGTTGTCTGGTCTGTCTCACTCCCTCCCAGTACCAACATCCAACCGACCGCAGAGGCATTGACGTGGCCCCCCTCGCTCAGTCATAAATCTTTCCCTTCCTTCCCCTGAATCAGAGACCAGTTCATTAACCCCTTGACCTGAGGTCAACCTCTGGAGCCAGGGTCAGGGGGACATTAAAAGGTTGACAAGGGAGCGGAGAGGACGGTGTTTGGAATGGGGAAGGTCGGCCTTTGTTCTCCGGCAATAACGGCCCCAATCCATCCGAGACCCATGGCTTTGCTTAAACAAAATACCATCTCCAGGCTGCATTGGATCTCCACAGGCAGTCCTGTGAAATATCAACTTACAGAGGAGCACACTTTCCTGTCTTCCAAATCAGGCAGTCTTAGGGGGTCTTTGCGTAGCCCGGGTCAGCTCGCCGCCGCCAGCTTCCAGGCGCTCCTCCACAGCTCTTAATGTGGCTGGGAGGGCTTTTCCACCCAGCTTCACCAAACTAAAATCCAATCTAAATTTTGCTCTCCTCCACCGCAGTTATCTTGTGCTGCGATAGTCGGCGAAGGATGGCACTCCAACCCGTTCCCAACGGCGCGCGTCATCAGTTTGATGGAGAGATTCGCGGCGCGGCCCTGACTTCTCCGCCTCGTTACAAACTCGCCGAACGCGTCCTCTCATGCTGCCGCCGTCCAGTCAGCCATTTTAACGATTAAATTTATGAATTTAACAATCATTTATATGATTCTGTCCCGCAGTCAGTTAACATGACTACCTGTACGCATTTCGAACCGTTCGACGTTAAGCTTCAGCTCCGTCGCCCGATTACTTGTCACATTACTTTACCGCTATCCAGCGCACTTGCAGGTGGCTACACCAAGAAGGACCAGTCCCTCACTGCTGCAATGAGGGGTTAAGGACCTTGCTCAAGAGCCTAACAGCTGCAATGACCTCACTGTGGATCATCAACGTCCCTGTCAAACGCATTAGCCGCTAAGCTACAAGCTGTTTCTGCCAAGTGCGATGATGTCAACATACAGCTGACTTGACAGCATCCCGATGACCAGGCAGAAACACAAATGCATGCCATTGGCACAGAATTAAGACCAATTCAAAGATCACTTCAACTGAAATGATTTTTCTAACAAGGTCCTTTCTCTTTGAACAGAGAATACACACTTTGATGCGCTAGTGTGCCGCACCAAGTGTTTGTCTTCAGCCTGTCATGCAACGCACCTTGTTGTTGCCCCTGTGAAGATAAACTAAGTCGAGTCACCAAAAAGAATTTTGCACTGAAAATTCCCTGCCTCAGCTTTGCAAGCCTTTCTGACAGGACATCAAAAGACAGCTACGAGCAACAAACCAGCTGCTACTGCACGATAACCGAGAGAGGGACGAAGTAAATTATTCTGTTCGGAATTGCCTTCAATTTCAGGTCTATATTAAGAAACATTTGAGCTAAACCATGAGACTCTTCATTTTTAAGAGGAACAGATTAAGAGAGTACTTGTAAGAAAGAGCTTGTGTAAACCCAACAGCACAGATTAACAGCACACCCCTCCGTCACCTCAAAGTTGAACTGCTCCATGACAGAGCCAAGAGCAAAGGAAGGCCTGCGCTGCACGGCGACGCACAACACAAAACTGACTGAGCGGAGACTAGCAGCAGCGACAAGCCAGCCGACCAATAAACACGTTCAGCCAGTGACTGATCTCTACAGTTTACTATCCCACCACCTCGTCAAGATGAGTCCTAGTAAGTCATTCTGACACTTTTAGGGGAAGCATAATAATTATTCCTAAAAAAATAAATAAATAAATAATAAAACTGGCTGGGTTTAATGAGATTGCTCGGCAGGGCTAAACCTTTCACAGGTAGGGTCATGTCTCTCCTCCCACACAGCGAAATTCAGTGAACCCTGAGCACTCCTTCGCCATACGGCATTTCAAAAGTGTTCCTCACCCTCTTTGGCAATCAGCAACATTGAATAAACATATACGATCCACCCGCAGTGTAAGACAGCCTCATTACTCAGAGGCCACAATACCGCCCAGAGGGCGTCTTATCTCAAGATCAATCAATCATGTGACTTGCAACAAATGAGGCGATTTATCCTCAGTTCCATTCCCGTAGCTGTTTGCATGGACCTAGTGACACATTGGCTTCCCGTCCGCTCCAGAACACTGCCCTGCCCGCCCGGGACAAACACAGATTGGACAGATGAATTACATAAAACCCTTCGTCAAATCCTTCCAGAGTGAAGTGTTAACTGGAGACGTTAAGCATCCAGCCCAAGGTCCCGACCAGGGCTGCGTTTCCTGAAATCACAGATGCCAGCTTAAATAGTTGGAACCACTGTGAATGGACGAATTATGCAAGTTACAAACCTGGTTACTGCGCTTTTGGGAAACGCATCGCAGGCCGTGGGAGCACTTGCCAAACTGCCCGCACAGAGCCTCCTGCCCCATCTCTTCCATCATGGGCCAGCCGAGCTTCTCTTCCCCCGAATCACGCAACCGAGCGAACGGCACTCATCGCCTGCAAAGCTTCTAACAGCGGCATCGGCTGCCTGCTCAGATATATACCGGCTAAAGAACACTAATTTTGCATCAGACAATGACCACAATCTGTCCAAAAGAGCACTCAGCTGACACTGTGCAGTGCTGATAACGCCACTTCTGTTCTTCTCAAAGCGTTCCTAACCCTTCAACTCGCCGCAAGACCAAGTTTTCAAAGCTTGTTTTCACCAGACAGAGGGAACTAAATAAATTCTTCACATCATGAAATCTACAAGGTAAAAACAAAGTTGATGCTGAAGTTTAAGAAATTCCTAAAAAAATTTATAATGATACCCAAATCCTTCCGAGCTTTCAGTTTTTCCCAGGCTTTTCGACCATGCAGGTCGCCTGTTTATTCTCACCCATAATCCCACAGGCGAATCTCGAGTCTGTTTCCAATATCGTATTTCAACTCTTCTCCCCTGCGCCCTTCTCTTTTTGCAGTGGCTTTTTACAGTGAAGTATATAAAACAGAAAAAGGACTTGCAAGATCCAGTTGCACATACAGACTATACAGCGCCCTCCATAATTATCGGCACCCCTAATTAAGATGTGTTAAAAGCCTTAAAATAAATTCAATATTTATTGCAGAAGCATACTCTTACACTGAAAATTGTAGAAAAATGTCACCTTCAACTCAAGTGAATTTTAGGGGAAAAAATCCCTGACTAAGAAATAATTATTTTTCATAAAAATAAAATGCAAACCAGTTCCATAATTATTGGCACCCCAAACAATTCCTAGGAATTAAATATAATTGAAGTATTTCTGTCATTTCTACAATGGTTTACAAAGTAGATCAGAGTATTCTGGAACATTTAATTAGTAAATCATCATTTCCTGTTTCCCTGGGGTATAAATATGACGTAACACAGAGGCCATTTCTCTTATCCACTCGTCAACATGGGAAAGACAAAGGAACACACCATTCAAGAAAAGCAGATGCGTGTCGACCTTCACAAGTCAGGCAATGGCTACAAGAAAATAGCCCCTCGCCTACACCTGCCCAAATCTACTGTCAGAAGAATCATTAAGAAGTTTAAAACATGGAACAGTGGTAAACCAGCCTGGACGAGGACGCAAGGTTATTTTGCCACCACGCACAGTGAGGAGGATGGTAAGAGAAATAAAAAGTTCTCCAAAGCTCATTGTTAAAGAATTGCAACAAATGACAGCATCTTGGGGGTCACAAAATCTCCAAAACAACCGTCTGGCGCTATCTACATGCCAACAAGCTGTATGGGAGGCATGCACGGAAAAAACCTTTTCTCACTCACAATCATAAACGCCAATGTCTGGAGTTCACTAAGCGGTACTGGAACTTCAACTGGGACAGAGTGCTTCGGTCTGATGAGACCAAGATAGACCTTTTTGGCAACAAACACACTTAAGTTGGTCTGGCGGAACATAAAAGATGAGTATGCAGAAAAGCACCTCATGCCCACTGTGAAGTATGGGGGAGGATCGGTGATGCTGTGGGCCTGTTTCTATTCCAGAGACCCTGGGTGCATGGCATCATGAACGCTTTGAAATACCAGGACATTTAAAAATCAAAATCTGGCGGGCTCTGCCCGAAAGCTGAAGATGGGTCGTCACTGGGCCTTTCAACAAGATATGACCCTAAACATGTGGCCAAATCTACACTGAAATGGTTCACCAGACACAGAATCAAGCTCCTCCCATGGCCATCTCAGTCCCCAGACCTCAACCCCATTGAAAACCTGTGGAGTGAGCTGAAGAGGAGAGTGCAGAGGAGAGGACCCAGGTCGCTGGATGATTTAGAGAGATTGTGCAAAGAGGAATGGTCAAAGATCCCTCTTTCTGTATTCTCCCATCTTGTGAAACATTATAGGAGAAGATTAGGTGCTGTTTTGTTGGCAAACGAGGGGTGTACAAAGTATTAACATTTGGGGCGCTAATAATTATGGCACACATGATTTGATGTAAAAGAATTATTTCTTAATGTTGGATTTTTTTCCCCACTGAATGAATGCACTTGAATTAAGGGTTGGATTTTCCGCTTTTTTCATTGTGGTCCTACATTATTTAGAAAAAAAAAACGGCATTTCTTAGAAGCTGAAGAACACATCTTAACCAGGGGTGCCAATAATTATGGAGGGCGCTGTATGGTCATCAAATGTTAAGGGCCATAAACCTTCCTATATATGGCAACCTTTGCAATGCAGTAATTCTCTGCTGGCACTTCAAGCCATTTCTGCTGTCAGTATTTGGGCCTACACAGTGGCTCCATGCCATACAGTTACGTGCATAATCGCAAGGCGTCTCAAATAACAAATGCAAATTAAAGCATGATTGTGCAAGGTTTTCATAAATGATTCATCACATCTGTGATGCCAGCCAGTTTAAGAGCAAGGCCAAAAATATACAACAGGTACAATGCACTGCTGAAAGGACTAAACCACTATTGTTCCACTTAGCCAAATCAGGCCCACAGCCTGATAATGATTATGATTTTATTGCTTTATGTTGGAACAAATGAGAGGTAACGCTGACCGAGTGGGCTTAGGGTAGTAAGGAACAACAACAAGGACCCGAAATGAGATGAAGAGTAGAAACAGAAATTGTCTCATTTGGAATGCAAACTTTATGCTGTATGTAGCAGCTAGTGAGTTCATTACCTACAACAGAAAACAAAAACTTGAAAAGCCCGATTAATAATCTTGCTCTTATGGTTATAAAGCAAAAACCTCCTCTCACTGAACAGAAGGGTCAGGCCAGGGGATCCAGCACTACAATGCGCCACAAAAAAGTCAACCAATTGCCAGGTCCAGTCATTTACCGGCAGCTTACGAGCACAACAGCTACATCACTCAAACTGTTGACCAATGTGATTCTATAGACTCTCAAGAAAAATATACTAAAAGGAGCTGTGTCACGATTACTGCGCATACTCACAACTTCAAACAAAATAAATTTGCTCAACTGCAAGTCAAAATCTAGAAGTTAATTTTCTTCTTCTATGATTATTGGCATTGACAACCAGCTTTCGCTTTTTGTATCCCTTGGCTAAAGCTTAAAATCGAGCTTTGAGTCCTCAAATTTCCACAGACAGCCCCTTAAAATAAAAAGCAAAATGCTGGACTGACTAAATATATGAATTCAATGCAAAACTATGATGGACTGGCAAGGACGGAATCAGATTATGACTTGCAGTCAAGTAGATTCACTTTCTAAGGATGTATGATCTGAGCATGCTCAGTATGCGTGACACAGCTCCTTTAAATCTCTACCACAGTTTCTCTAAATCTGGCAGTCAGGCTCCAATCCAACAGTGCAAGGAAAATGAAGAATTTTGGGTTATAATTCCAGTTTTTCAACAATTCAATAAAAACAAAAGAATCAAGTTGCTTGAATGCCTCCTGGAGCCAAAAGCACTTTTAACTCGTGAGATTTATAGATGGCGATAAATAAGTTTGGCTTTTTAATCCAGACACCCAGACAGGAAGACGACATGCTGGGACCGTTTTCCCTCCCCGTAACTCATAACAGCACGGGCAGCTGAAGAGTGAATGACAGCCATGTGAAGTGGAACTAAACTCTCGATGTTTTCAAGGAATTATCAAAAGCAATGGGCGAAATAAATAGCAGCGTGAAATGCTCGTTGAACAGTCAATAAATACCAACAACTCGGTTTTTCCACCAAGAAATGACAGATAAGCCCATTTTTTTAGGAGGCAACCAAGATTATTAACCCATAGAGCGCTGGAATAAATTTTAGAAAAATATTAATTGGTTATCAACAGCAGACGACAATTCAATCATGTGGCGACTTGTTTAAAAGACCTCCCCTGCGGGAGCTCATTTAAACAAGTCGCCACCTGATAGGTTTTCAACTTTGATATCTTACATCAGTGAGCAACAATGGCTGCATTCGGCACTCTGAAGATTAAACTAGTTATGCCAAAGTTGTGCTCCAAAAATAATCCATGTGCCAGAGTATTGCTATGATGTTTCTTCGGTGGTATTTACAATCCCTCTCCAGTGGGCACTTAAGGTGAAAATGCAACGTCCAAGTGCTAAAGCTTGCAAAAAATACATAACACGAAAGCTGCGCGTCCCAAAATTACCCAGCGAGGAGTCATAATGTCTGATGAAGTGTGAAAGAAGTTGAAACTTCCACTGAAAAAGCATCTGCATATATGGCAAGAAAGGGTCCCCTTGGATCTTGTCCTTGGAAAAGATTGAGGCTGGGGGGGGGACTCTGAATTACGAACATTGTTACCGGACGGATAGCACAGGAATCCAAAACCACAAATAATGTAATCTCCTTCCATCCCGGCTGCGCTCCCACACACACACACACAGACACACAGACACACACACACACGAAACCCCCCCCCGCTGCCTCACCAGCTCCACTCGGCAGAACGAATCCCCACTCGGCCCAGACCTGGAATAATAAAAAGGCAGATTATCCACACCAATACATACTCTCCAAAACTCGGAGAGCAGTCGGTGGAAATCCTGACGGGGAGCTGAGGAAAACTGCCCAGTCAGCAGTCAGACGCAGAGCAGAGTAGCTCCGGATATTGCCTGCTAACATCACCAGACACAAATCTTAAACCTCCCCCAACAACACGCTCCTGTACACGTAATTTTCATTCTTAAGCCGCTTTCACACCGGACGCGAAACAAACGCCTCGCGTGTATTCGCGTCTTCGCATTGACTTTGAATGTAATCTGTCATGCGAAAAATTCGTTTCGTGTCCGGTGTGAAGGCAGCTTCGTGGATTACATTTATACTTCACTGTTAATCTTCCTTAACCAAGAGAAATGATACAAATTTGGCATTTCAAACTATCCTACGACAGAACCGCCATCAACGTTATCAAAAAGGCAGTTGTCTGAGAAAATTCCAGTTGATGGCGTATTTTTAGCACAGATCATCATTATGGGCGAGCCTTACCCAATGATTTCATTACAAGCTAAAGTAACACTTTTTTTTTTTTTTTTTTACACTGAAAAACAGCTAATTGTGTTTTGAGACAGATAAGGTTAATCGTGGTCTAGCATGGGTGGCCCAGCATGTTTCAAACAAGAGCAACGCAGAGCGTGGCATATGCCCCCGCCTGCATGTTGATCAAGGGCATATCAAAATGGCCGCTATGGCGGCCATATTAGATATTGCACGATGCTGGTTTTCTAAAGGAACCTTCCTCCAGCCACCCCCAATACACCACCAGGAAACGGCATCAATCCGACGAGGTGTTCTTTAGTTGTTGGGCGGAAAAAAAATCAAGATGGCTGCAGTGGCGGCCATATTGAATATCGCACGACGCTGGTTTTCAAAAGGCACCTTCCTCTAGTCACCCCAAATACGCAACAATGAAATGGCATCAATCGGACGAGGCATTCTTTAGTTATGGGGCGGAAACGAAAATCAAGATGGCTGCTGTAGCGGCCATATTAGATATCGCACGACGCTGGTTTTCTGAAGGAACCTTCCTCCAGCCACTCCCAATAAACCATCAAGAAACGGCATAAATCCAACGAAGTGTTCATTAGTTGTTGGGCAGAAACAAAAATCAAGATGGCTGCTGTGGCAGCCATATTGAATATCCCACGATGCTGGTTTTCGAAAGGAATCTTCCTCTAGCAACCCCCAATACGCCACCAATAAATGGGATCAATCGGACGAGGCATTCTTTAGTTATTGGGCGGAAACTAAAATCAAGATGGCTGCTGCGGCGGCCATATTGAATATCGCACGGCGCTGGTTTTCGAAAGGAACCTTCCATTAGCCACTCCCAATACGCCATCAAGAAATGGCATCAAATCGGATGAGGAATTCAATAGTTATCCCATGGAAACGAAAAGTTTACGGACGACAGAGGGATGACGGACGGACATGGTGTCGACATAATGCCCCCTTCCTCTTTCGAGGGCATAAAAGCAGCACACATCAGCAGCACTCACAGTTCAGGAAGGTTTTTGTAACAGACTAGTTGCTAAATATCGGAGATATTTAAAATTAACGGATCATTATAAAAAATTAAAATTAAATTGATTTTCCTCAAACTAGATTCTTTCATGACTTTTTTGCAGCAAGCGATATTCATATAGTTTCCTTCAGTGTACGTCCAATGGCAATGGCTAATTGAAGGAGCCAGTGGAACTAGGCATTCAATTCCTTCGCACTGACAGGTAAAAGTGTAGTACATCATCGGTCAAATTATATTAGCTGAAGTATGTAGCACTGAATGTGAGGATAGTGACTCCATGACATCATATACACCCAGTTTAAACATCTGCCGTGTCTGCTCAGTTCTTAATTCTGTCCACAACCAAGCAATTTAATACCGGTGCTCATTTCATTCATTGCTTCTTTACGCAATAAAACCAAAAGGTCTCACACGAGCAAAAAATACAAGCATATATTCAATGCACCTGCTGAAGCTGTTCAACAAAACTGTTGTTAAAGAGCAAATAAATGGTTTCAGATCAGTTCATAATCCAAATATTTTACAGGTCAGATATTTTTACAGCTGTTCCCTTCTGGGACAGGCGTGTATGCATTACATGGTCCTCTGAGAGGAGGCATTACTGAATGCATCAGCTGTGCAAGACAAATATGATGTAGGATAGCAGAAAGCGAGTGGATTACTCATGAAAAAATTAAGAGAAGTAATTTAATAAAAGCCCTACGGACTGTCCCACCTATTACCCAGCTGCAATCTCATATAAAGGCACATTTTTTGCCTTGAGGGGCCAAGCCGAAATCAAAACCAAACCCCAATCCATTATTTGGCAATTGCTTTTTCAGAGTAAGAAATCAAACTTGCTCAACCAGGAGTTTGGAGCTCTGGAGAAGTATTAAGTTTTTTTTAAGCAAGCTCATTAACATGAAGACAAAAGACAGTAGGACTGAGTAAGTCAAAGGGGAGGGGACTGACAGAATTTGGCGATGACTAATCATCGTCTTCCCAAAAATTTCAGGCTCTTCCCGCTCGTGACATCGATTCCCAAACACCATCCTCCTGCCGCCCACACGCGCCTCGAATCGCCACCCCACTGCCCACACAGACAGACGCTTTTCCACACGCCGTGGCAAGGTCACCGGCTGGCTGCCAAGTGGGGCCTGAACTTCACAAACCGTAACCATGTCAGAGCTGCCTGCTGTGGGCCTCTCGAGAGTTCAAGTTCCAACACGATCCGGAATATTCCAGGCATAACTCGCCCCCTGTTCCCCTCTCTCTTCCACTTCATCAGCAGGGCCCCTCGAGAAACGCTGCGTCCACAACAGGGTGGGCACAGGCTTGCATGGGCACAGCTTTCTGGAAAATTCCCTACACTTTGACACGGTTGTTCACTTTTCCCCCTCTCGCAAACACCTTCGCGATGAGCTGAATTATAGCCCCAACTCCGAAGAAGTCAGCACAAAATGGAAAGTGCAAACAAAATCAAATAAGAGGTTTGAAAAGTCCATGCATGTTTTCCTACATTGAAAACACCACTGAAACACATTATTTGCTGCTTTAACTTACTAATTAAGTAGTTTATTGTAGATGCACACCTAGTCTGTTTAAAGATTTTATTTGCATGTTCCGTGATGTGACTGCATCAGGGCTGAGGAGGTCCTCTCAGCGAAGGAGAAACCTTCGTTTCCACAGTTCGCAGCAGAGCTGCCCGAGTCCAGGCCCCTCGTGTTCTCATGCACGCAGGCACGCTCACAAATCTCCGCTTTTAATCTTTCGATCAGACACGCACAAGCTACGCCAAGCAATTCCGCTCTGGCACGGCGCGCTCCGACCGCACGAACTGGAGACGCTGAAACTCGACCCGTACAGGCCTCGCCGAGCAAACGCAGCAATCGCCTCCGCTCATTTGCAGCGCATTGTTGGTACTCGTTAATGCCTGTGTTGAGTTTCTCCCGGAGTGCAATGTGCCCAATTTCTCCTCTCTTCCCCTCCCACCCCCCCCCTCTGCAGTACTTCGGGGTCATTGTGACCGCATCAACCCACGGGACAGCCCATGAAGGAAAACCACATCCAACAGGAAGCCTCGTTTTCTGAGAAAAACATAATGGTTTTGGTCATGAAGTACGCACAAAAGGGCCGAGGCTTTACGACTGTGTCACTGATGGAAGTGGACAGATTAGACGCGGACGGGGTCGGCGCACAGATCCATTTTACTTGAGGCAGCCGGTGTTTCCTCCCATTGTTCTGGAGAAGCTGCATCTGAAGTCTCCCTTCCCCGCTCCACGAGAAACGCTGCCAGAGGTCGCGCCTTCGAATCGTCCAATAACAGCCGTCCTGACGCGCAGCCTCGATCACGGAGCGCGCCAGCAAACGCAGGCGAATTACTTCAGAGCAAAGCTCTGCCCCGTTCCGTTCCCACTGCGCTACATTACTGGCCTGATGACACAAGTCAGAAGCTGCATCCAGCTCAAGTGCCCCACCCTTCGTGCATTTCCGCATGACAACACCCTTCGTGCAGTTACCAGAGGGCGTGGAAAACCAATCAAATATCAGGACAGGGTAGAATTACAAATGCAAAATTCCAACAAAACTATCTGGGATGGGACCTCCGACAGCCAAGGAAACTTGTAGCCTATATGAAAAAAAAAATCACACCCTTGCAGTAATTTGCTAGGATTATAAGATTATTATTGTGGTATCCAGTTACATTGTGAATACAAGACGTACTGTAGGTACTCGAGCGCCAACGGGCGGTTAATTCCACAGATCTGCGCATAGATCGGACTGAGGAGGAGCTGCTAGCTGGATCTGTGGAGCATTTTGCGGCCTCAGCTTTGGCAAAACGAAGTAGGAAAACAGTCCGGCTGAAAAATACATAATAATTACCTTCGTCTTTCGGAAAGCTGCGATTCAGCAGCGCTGGGAGCTTTTCATAGCCTGGCGAAGAGCCGCGTTGAAGGACAGAGCGAGGAGAACACTGGAACGCTGGTCAGCGCGTGATCGCCATCCCATTCCTCTTCACTTTATTTATTTATTTTCTGTCGCAAAATGTATTTTTAATCTTTACTGTTCCCCCACGAAAGCACACGCCTGCAGATGGAGACCAGAGCACTGTGTGGTTTTGGCGCAGCGCTCTCACCGCGGAGTGTAAATATAACGGAGGTGCCGATCTGCAGATGAAGTTGAGAGAAAGTGGTCAAACAAAATGTATGTGACCAGAAGACTCCAGGGCTGTCAATGGGGCAGTTCGGGTAGACATTTCACGGGACAGTATGATTCAAACCATCAGAACAGAGTATGCTACCGTCGTATACATTGAGGAATGTCCGAAGTAACAAGAACATCAGCGAAAATACGAACACTAAGCCCCCGAAAAAACGAGGACGCCAAGTCCCAGGCCACACACCGCTGCTTGATGTTACTCTTCAAAAAAAAAAACAAAGCCAAGGAATCACGTTCAAAGGCAAGAAATGCCGTAAAGATCCAGAAGAATTTAGATGGGATTAAATCATCTTTCTTTCCCGTCGGTCGGACCTCCATGGCAAAATAAAACGGCCCAAAAAAAGAAAACTAATGAAACGAATGTTTAGGTCAGCAACTCTGTGTCATAAGTCGGAATTTTGCAGTAGGACAACAACTGAGGTTATAAAGCCTCTAATAAGAGAAGACAAAGCGAATTAGGGTGCGTTGGTGTGAGTTAAGGAACGAAAAAGCAAGAGGACGAATACAGACCTTCGCCAAGATGCAGATGAGGTATTCAACCCAATTGTGTGTTTTGGCCGACTGGCACGAAAATGTAATCAAATCTATGCTGTAGGTAGGAAGTCCCTACCTACAAAGTTTCACATGCATCCGAACAATTTGAGAAATCCTGATCAGACACAGCAAACGTAATCGCCGCCACCTCCTCGGAGGAGGTAATTATCGGTTTCCAATTGCAGTGCGTGCGAGGCCAGGCAGAGGACGGGCTGCGCTGTCGGAGGAGTTGGGAAACCCCTTGACCCTAGTAAACACAAGCGCTCGGCAAGCAAACAAAATAGGCAAAGGATAAATTCCACGCTCATTGTCCGTTTACTGTACCGCAGATTTCCGTCAGACTGACGTGAAATGCGTGTACCGCGAACAATGCCAGCGAGATTTCAAGGCTCCTTGTGTTCTTGGCGGAACAAAGGGTATTTTTGTTGTCTGACCAACAAAATAAGCAATGACACATGCCCAAGAATGCATGCAAGAGAAGGCCAGCGAATTCCCACCTGCACTTCCTCAACCGATTTACATTTGGGCTACAGCGAACAAAGGCTACATCCTATACATTTTCTCAACTGAGAAAAATAGGGTAATGGATAATGGACCAGATTTTCGAAATAAAATTCTGCAAACGCACGCTGCAATCACAGAAAAAATTCAGACCGTAACCATGCAAAGAGGTTCTGACTCATCAATGGCCACAGTACCATCTCTGAGCAACTATTCATACCCCAGTGAATTTAGCTCATTCCAAGCAGCTGCTTTTTAATCTTATAAGTCAGCCATTTAGTGGAATGCGAAAGATATTTAGCCTGAGGTAATCGGAGATGAACAAATTAAATCCACGAGGAGGGGCTGGGAAGAATCAAAAGCCACATGCGCTGGAAATTGCATGCAGGGGAAAACTCATAAGTTATTACGCTGATTGAAGAGGGGATTTAACGGAGTGAAGCCTCGTGCTTCGAGTGGCTTTGTATTCATGATCCTGCCATAAAATGCTAAAATTTCAATAGCATTACCTGGCTGGCTCGCCATGTCTCAGTGGATATCCATTTGTGCTCTCGGAGTGCCAGCTAAAGCCTTTCGTCACCCGGGCGACACAAAGGACAATCTCTGTGCATTAGCATCATCAGGACTCAACGTGAAGCGGCCTTCAGGTTTACAGGCTGCAATCAGCATTAATAAAATCCAAGCAAAACAAAATAGAAGCCCATTCCAGGTCAAAGCCCAGCCGGAGAGCTGGACTGAGTGTGCTGGTGTATAATTTTTGGAGAAGCCAAGCAGACAGCATCGATCTCAGGTACAGCGCAGCGCAGCTCCACTCCTGGTTAGGGGGAACAAAACAGCCGGGCGAGTCACCGACGGTCAGGGCCGCCTGCAACTCCAAGACAACGTTTCCTGTGCGGGAATTACGACACGGCCTTCATTCCGGGAAGCCGTCCAGGACCTTGAGAATTGCCCTTTATACTTGAGGGCCTGAGAGGTACATGAATGGGAGGCCCTGTACGGCACCACGGGGGCAGAAGCACTACCCGTGTCGCTCATCCTGAGGCAGGGCTGCGGGCCCAGGGAGCACCGCGACTCGCTCTGTACGCCTCAGTCAACCTCTGCACTTGGGTTGAAGTCTGCTGCAAAAACTCCATGGCCCCGAGGCCGCGCTGACCACAGGAACACAAGGGAAGGGCCCCCGTGTGTCACTCTACTGTGAAGAAATATTTTTTTTCCACAGTAGTTGCACGCACAAGAGGACGTGCAGATACTCCTCCGACAAGGGAATTTTAACGTTCATGGATGGAACTGAAACCACTTGTTTAAACCATTTCGATATTTTCACCCAAGTCTCCCAATGAGAGAATCGCTGGGGAAAAGGCATAATGTGAGAAAGAACCAACACTCCCTTTTCAGAAGGATTTTAAGTGCCCCTCGGTCATTTCAGATAATGAAGGGGTTGCATAGCAAAGTGGCCAATTACAGGGAGAAAAGCCCAGACCTTTAGAAACACGGAGACCATTAAAACGGTAGGTAGGCCTATATAAACCCAGCCACAGGGTCAGATATCTAGAAACCTTTATGGAGCCGAGATCTGCATGATGCGGACATCCACGGTAACCGGCTTGGCTCACTACAGCAGAGGGCAGTGTGACAGATGGGCTTAATCACGGAGGTTGAGACTGGTGAATTACAAAGCTGAGAAGCTACTGGATTGACTCCAGCCAATTCCTGCATCTTATCTGTTCAGCCCACGGTGACCATAAAACGTTTATTTTTGAAAAGCACCTTCTGACATCAAGGTGACCGTAATCTCCCTTAAAACTTCTTTGCAAGCAGCGTAATAAGAATGGCTCCTTTGGACCAGAAAGCCACAAAAAAACGCACCATCTGAAATTATAAGCAAGAGAAACATTCTAGCTACCGCAGAAGCGAATGGTCAGTGAAAGAAACCAATGAAGAAAATTGATACACGTCATGGTTCATTGGAAGGGCAGCTCCACGGGTCATTTAATCCTTATAAACCAAAATTATATTTCCATTTCTGCTCTCCACACCAAGCTGACGTCATCATGAATACGCATCAAGAAAATTACAGAACGATCTACCCAGATAAAACAAAGATCGCTGCAAATAAAGACGCTAGTCACCAGTCACGGTCCATAAATGTAGGCAAACAGTACAGAAACTTCCACGTGCCCTGCCAGCGACTTCAATGGGACCGGATGCCAGAGCCCAGAATAAAACCATAGTAAACAGGATCAAAACAGAGCAGAACAAGGGGTAATTTCCCATTCGCATACTGCTCTGCCTTATAAAGAAACGGCCAGAAGTTCAGCCGATGAGAAATAAAGGGAAACATCTGTCCCCAACACAAGGCGTACCGGATCAGTCAATTAATAAGAATAGCGTCCCATTTCCAGCCCTTAGAGTCTGGTATTGTCAACTGGGAAACGGCCTTGCCGTTCCAGAGAATTCTTGATGTAATTCAGACATGACTTACTCGGTGAGGTCCATGCAGATTGAGGAGAGACCTGGAGCACTAAATTAAGCAGCGCAGAGGGAGGACTGTATGGAGAAGCACAGTAGGAAACAATGATTGGAGCAGCTTAATGCAGCGCATGCACTGTGGGCCCTCTCATACGCTGGCCGGTCAAGTTTTTCCAAACACGACACCGGGACACTGTCACAGGCTGCGGGCTGGGTCCACCACTGCCGAATTCCACAGCCAGCCAAAGGCCCAGAAAAGTAACTAAATCACTGGATCTCCCAGACTCCGGGATTCGGTCGAAAATCGTACAACCACACAAGCCTCCGGAGGATTTTGGTGCAAACCTCAGGGTAGCTTCAGCAAAGGCATTAAAAAAACCATTCAAATGCCAAGACTGCATGCAAAACTTCTACACATGCAAAACAGCCAGTGGTTGGCCACCATACCAAAGAATGAAATTATCCCAGATAGCCAACATTTAAGACAGCGAATCAACCCCACTGAAGACGAAGGGACAAAACATTAAAACACACATAAGTTAAAAAAGAAAAAAAAAACCCACGCCCTGGTCACTGTTATGACGCTATCAGAAAAACTCAGCAGATGGCTTCTGAGATTCAGGCTAAACCTAATATTTAGGTTCCAGTCAGGAAGGAGCAATCTCTGTTTACACATTTATTTTCCTGCTGGAAAGACGGAATGGAGAGAGAAGGGCGAGTCTCTCGCGCCCATGACAGCCCTCGCTCTGTCGTTTCCCCTCAATCACAGGAGAGAGCGGAGAACAGGATGCAGAGTGACACGACACAGATAAGGCCCTCGGAGCTGCTAATTCCATGCGACCGACTCGCCGCCTTCGCCAACTCCGCAGCCTGAAGCCTTAATCGGCCCAGAGCTATCGTTCGTCCCGTCTCTGTCCAGTGCTTTCATCAAGCGCACATTATGGCAGCACAGCCTAACAGAAAGAGCTCCAGATGTGTAAAGGTGGACAGCAGTTAGACCAAAACCTTACTTAGAAGGAGCCCAGCTCACAAAACTGAGATGAGGCCGGTCTTCAGCTGTGCGCATACCTCACACACGAGAGCGACGGCTTAATGAACGAGATGTTGTTGAGCGAGAAAACCGTTAAGTGGCTTTGTCTATATGCAGTGCACCCACCAAATGGGGGCTCATTAATTTAACGGTGTACACCACCCCCTGGCCCCGAGGGCTAACAAGATAAATGCTAATGCTACCACAAGTAAATAGGATAAGATGGCTCTTTTTTTTGTAGTTACGCCACAGGAACACTGGACAAGCTTTTCTGGGAATAATTCAAAACTGTAATGCTCAGGTGGCATATTCAAGGACTTTGGACTCAAGGACCCAAGAGTTTTCTAATAATCTATTGCATACAACAATCCTTCCAATAAGCTCCAAACATGAGTGACATTCTATGCAGGACAAGTAATAGATGTCGCAGGTGGACACTGCTGGTTCAGAGCAAAGAGTGCCGTTTAAAATGTAAAGGCCGTCTCATTCACAGTTAGCGCAGGCATAAGCAGGAAACTCAGGCTTTTCTCTGTGGAGAGTCAGGACAAATAAACTAACGGAGAGCAGGCCTGTGTTGTTTCAGCTGGTGGTTCCTGACAGAGTCCAATTAGCACTTTACAGGGAGGAATGCTGCACAGTTCCCACTCTAAGCCACCTCATCCACTGGCAAACGGGCCAGCGTTACGCAGCTAACGGGATTCTCAGAATGCCAGAACAGCCACTGGATTCTTAGAGGCCTGCAGAAAAATTGTCAGTATGAGACTATAGGCAACCTTAAGCACATGCCAAAAATTCAAAACACACCAGCTACATTTCACAGCTCTCCTGTGATCTGGAAAAACCTAGTACATGTCACTTTTGGTAGAAACTGAGCTTGACCCTCATTTGTAGTGATTAAGGGTGATGAAAATCTTAAAACACCAGCTATTACCGTTATTTGAACTGTCAAAAATCAAGTTTCTACTATTTTTTTCTGTTAGAAGTCCAGAATTTAAAAGTTTTTGTTCAATTGCGAGACTCTTGCCACAGATTAACTCACTAGGTTTTTCAAGATCACAGGAGAGCTGGTTAGTCTGCTCTTAATCTGGAACACTCCGTCGCCACAAGAGTAAACCGTAAGGACCTTTAGAAAATAAAAGGCAGGAGGGCCCTCACCTATTCTAGTGTCCATAAGGACCAGGCCCTACCTAACAAGCATTGTGTGGCTGAGGTTTCGTTTCAAACTCCAGGGGCAGCACACAGCCCTCCACCCCCATTGTGGCTCAGAAAATGGAAGGAATGGCGTCAGTCGATTTTCTTTGCCCGGCCTTTGTCCAAGCACGTTCGCTGGCGCTTGACTGGCATGCCCAGGGACCGGACAGGAAGTGCTCGTTGAATGTGACGCAGAGCCCTTTGGAGACCGCCACTCAGGACAGGCAAAGGAGTGTGAGAACGAGAGGCCGAGGCACACAATGCAATCAGCGTCTCCCGGACAACAGGAAACCCCACGCCCCGCGCCGGGCCCATAATGGCCTCTTCCTTCTACACCTACCCTGTGTTTATTTACTTACCCCGGCACAGCGCTGACAGCGAGTCCTCGCGCACGCACGCAGTCCCAGTCGTGCACACACAGCCCAACACTTCCACAGCCGCATAGTGAAATAAGGGTGACTAGTTAGAGCCGAGTCATGGTGACTGCGCATGCTCAGAACTTACATCATAAGAAAGTGAATCTGCTTGACTGCAAGTCTCTGATTCCATCCTTCCCAATCAGTCTTTGTTTTGCATTACATTTATATATTTTTACTAACTCCAGTATTATCAGTGTTCGAAATAAGCGGGTCCTCGGTTGTCTAGACAAACTGAAATAGATCCGGACAACCTAAACTGCTCAAGATATCCCAGCAGTTTTATTAATTTGAATTTGTCTCAATATATTATTTACTTCCCTCTGCAATGCGCGCACTGGCGAGAACTTGAGGTTTTTTTTTTTAATGAAGTACCGCGGCAAACAACGACGTGGAGATGTACAGCTGCGCGCACTTCAGGCTTGGGCGATCTCAACGAAAACTCGTGGCACAAACAAGCCAGGTGTGACCATAAACAACCCGAGGGAACGTAGATTCGACATTGTGACAATAGACATCGCCCTTTGTGGTGAATTCTGTGCGCTCATATTACAAGCGTTAAGGTATTGTGCGCATATTCAGCGTTGAATCAAAAAAATGACTGCTGTGAGTGTGGCGGCTGGCTCTCTTCTAGCATGAAACGTCACTGCTCTTAGACACCAAGAGGAAAGTTATCTGAAATTGTACAGCCTGATATACATAAATACTTCTGAAGTTTTATAATTGGTAATCAAAAACCCCTAGGAAGCGGGAATCTTTAGATTGCGTTTTGGCTACGTTGTTTTCCCAAATACATGCAGCCCGTACTTCTCTCACTCGTCCCAAACCATGTCATATAGGTCGGCTCTGTTCTTGCCAGTGATATAGCGAGCTAATGCCGAGTCCGGTAAGAAAGGGAAATTCGGTGTCATGAAGACCGATCTTTGCCTGAGATTGTGATGGAAAACGGAGCTCAGAAGTATTAAATGAACGGCATGCCAATAAACCGAGCTATTGAGTTGCAGGAGAGAGGTTTTGGTTAAGATTTGTTTAGCTTGGCAGAAGAATTTATCATTTTATATTTTATTGCGTTGTTCTGAATATCACCTGTATGACAAATAGAAGTATTATTTAGCGTTATTCAACTTAATATGCGTGTATGTAATTTTTTAAATTCTAATGACAGAACACGGGATAACTAAAAATTCATGCGGAGAACCGGTGGGCAACCTAATTTTTCTCCTTATTGCGAACACTGATTATGCTTTTAATAATAAGGAGCTCTCTGCGGAAATTCAAGGATTCAAAGCGCTATTTTAAGCTTTAGACAAGGGATAGGAAGAATGTTAGCTGGTTGGCGTATCCAAAGATGAAAAATGCAGTCTAGATTTGACCCGCAGTTGAACGGATACATTTCGTTCGAAGTTGTGAGCGTGTGCAGTAATAGTGACACAGCCGCTTTAAAGGAGACTGCTTTCTCTCAATGCAGAGAATGCAACAGCGCAGCAAAAACTGCACGTTAACATGCACTCAGTCCCAGAAGCAGTAATATCAAGGCTGTTATTGATAAAATCCATGGGAACCATCTCAAGTAAGGAAGGCAACGGACATTATTATGCAAATTACACCCCACTGAGAACTAACAAAGCCAAGTTTTTTTGTTTTTTTTTTTTTTTGGTGCAAGATTTCCATCCAGATTAACAGGCTTTACCCAAAATTACCCAAACCAAATTTCAAATGCTAAACCGAAGGAGACAATTCTCAGCCAGAGAAATCCAATTAAGCATAGGTATTAGTTTTTTTGTAGATTATCAATTTATTTTCTGGATCAATAATGTATTTATTGGACCTAGATTTGCTATCTGAATATAAATGGAGGAATATGTCAAACTGTATGTCCTTCCATTTTTTTCAGTTCTTCCAATCAGCTTTAAACATGACCAGTGTACTGTTGAGTACCCAAGATAGAGCAGAGTCGAGAGTGAAGTCATTTGGTTGAGCAGTTCCCACTAAATCTCCTGAAAGGGATTAAGCAGCAAACCTATGCAAGCAGCAATACCAGACGCTAACCAGTCGGCCCGCTCTGAACGAGCACATTCTGCCCAGCCACTGCAGTATCGCACACTGCACTAGTGTAAGCAAAGCACGCCATTAAAACTTCATACTAAATGGTTAACAATGACAAATTAATCTAAAAGTTCAGTCATTTAGCAAGTATAATTTTTCATGTTTGGGTCATGACACAAGACACAACGCACACTTACGTCATCATAATCTTCACTACCATCATGCACCAAAACTCCATTTAAACACCGAATGACAAGATGACAATCGCACAGCTCCAAAATAAACAATGCAGGAAGGTGCAAGATGCACATTCCAGGGAGGTTTCAACTTGCATGGAGCAACAGTTGGAAACAGTCGGCCAAGGAACTGTAGAAGCGTCAAAGACTGGAAAACAACTCTCAAAGAATAGGAAAAAAAAGAGAGGGAGTGCAGAACCAGAGAGAAGTGGCTAAACTACCATTACTACTAGCTGTGAGTCACTGGCGTCATTCTCGCCAAAGAGCTGCCGCTACAGGTCCCCTGCTGGTGCCCTGAGCTCTCAATGTCAGGAATTCACAACATCCTCGAGAATATAAAACTGAACGTGCTCGACGTTTGTGAGTGAACATACACGTTCAATGGGCTGTCCCTTTCAAAAGATGAGTTTGTGTAAAATAAGAGTCCTTTGAAACCGAAAGCGAAGCTGAAACAATAAAAGCAGATGAAACAAGCAGACAAGACTAAACAAACTCAGAAGAGAAGCATTTCTTGTCGTTCATTTGACGAGACACTGCAGGTTCCCTCAGGAAGATTCCCGGAGACCGGCCCACAACAATGAGACAAGACGAACTTTCATTCAGAACCAGACAGCGATTGGAATCAGAATATTCCAAGCGGAAGAATGTCTAGCCAGCATGACCAAATAAAGATGCAAGAAAATTTTAACCCAAATCATCTTCCAAGGATACGCCACGGAACATGGGCGGCCTTCAAGCCAGCCGAGGAATCATCGTTGGAATAATTGATGTGAATCGACTGGGTGCAAAGACGAGAAAACATTTCTCCTGCAGAGAATTCACTGCCTTTACAAAGCCCCACATTTCATCTGTAGACAGCTGTCCAAAATGTTTGATGCAGAGAGGGGACACTAAGCTTCAGTCCTAACCGAAGCCCTTTCGGTGTGGAGTTTGCCCATTCCGTCCAGTCTAATGCTGCATAACATGGCAAAAAGACCCACTGGCCCATTTACCTAGTCATCAAGGTAAACCGGCCGTCTTTCTTAAAAATAGACCAGACTGTCACAAGCATGTGTTCCAGGTCTGACTGGCCATTTTGGAGAGCAGCCAGAACATAACCTTCCTGCTTAGATGACGAACGAGACATTTAGTGCATCAGCGCTCGAGCCGACACACAAACGCCAGCGGCCACAAAGTAGATGAAGGAATTTCGCACAATGCCAAAGCGCCTGAATAACTACGACTCACCAGGACCCGCAGACAGTGGAAATTTCTCCTCATTATCCTCAACACTTAGCGGTGCTTCGTCAGGACGGGGAAACGGTCATGGCTTGTGCAAGAAGTACTATTAGACTTCATTACTTCCAGTACAAATTACATAAACCAAGAAAAATTATGTGCTGCATTCAGACACAGCTTTTGTGCCATAAAACTGTAGTAGGAATGAACTTACAATTTGTAGCAATAGTACTAGGAGAGGCTGAGGCATGACCGTATTTCTTACCGCTTAATTTCGCTTTGGGGGGGGGTCCAGTGAGAATACAAAATTCATCTGTTGAAAAGACAAACGCTTTCGCTTCGCTACACAACCGAAGCATTGCTGCTTCAGTGCAATGTTATGGAGATCATTAATCCTTGTTCCTGCTAGCATTTGTTGAACATCACTCCTCAAACGGGGAGTGCCAAATTATCCTAAACTATTGTGCGCCGGCACAGACAATGGAAAATCAGTTGATTCCAACGTCCCTCTTCCCTCTCAAGAGGCTGTACCTGACCACGGCCGGCTGGTACTCATGCATCAGGTGCAGGAGCTCTCGAGCGATCCTCACGCGAGGCCAGAGCTCATTAGGCTTTAATCTGTCTAACGAGGGCACCCAGGGGGAGCGAGGACCGGCGCAGTTCAGCACTGTAACTCCCATTGAAATGCTAACGAGAGATGCTTCCGTGCCTGAGCGGGCTGTTAACAGAACACATTCACAGGCATTCGCTACAAGGCACCACGCCGGCCCGGCCAGAGGAGCATTTGCACAGCTCAGCACGAGTGTCTGCGAATGACAAACGAAACAACCGAGCATTCATACGACGCTCATTTTCCGAGCACCGCTCATATGTCATCGATTCAATTTGCAATTCGCTGTTATGACAAAGTAAGGGGAGAAAACCTTGTGACAACAAAAATCCCCATTTTAAAATACATTTTGAAAAGTGAAAAAAATTATTTTTTTTTGATTCGCAAACATTGTCTTTCAGTCACTTGAGAATGACGCGAAGTTACGTCGAAATGTCGTGTGATTTTACCACAAGAATGTTTAAAACCTTTTACTAGAAATTTTTAAACTTAAAGTCTTTTTTTAAAGATTTTTTTCACTTTTTAAAATGTCTTTTAAAAGTGGGGTTTTATTGTCACAAGGTTTTACTATTAAAGGGGAGGGAACTTTGAGGAAATGTTTTGCTTTAGGAGAACTTCAAAAATGAGAAAGAACCAGGACTGCGGGGCGGTAGAACTTAAGCCACTGGGAGTTGTTTTGACTCACTGGAAAACGCATTTCACCACCCGGCAAACTTGGCCTTCGGAGGGGAAACTCCAAAACCTCAAGCGGAGAAAGACCCAGAGGGCGTAGGGTCCCGAGTGCGCTAGCGGAGGAATCCCGGAAGACGGGATGGGAGGACGGGTGAGGGAAGTGAAAGTAGGGTGGGGGTGCTGGGGCGGGGCCCATGAATAATTTAACAGAAATACAGGGTGGAGTGTGGGGGGGGCAGGGGTGTCTCAGCGTGAGCCCTTTCAGGTCCGTCTGCGGCCGGCGAGTACGCCGCCCTGCGCTGTCCGACAGCTGCCTCGGCCCCGCTGCACTCCCTCAGGCGCTGGCCCGGGTCACGCGCTGCTGTGTTTGAGACGATTTTATGGCGCACCTTTCACTCCCTCTCGCCACTCGGGAGGCCTCTGATGAGGTCTTGATAGTCCTAACGGCTCTTCAGGGGACAGTTAAAGAACCCTTCGCCGCGGATCTTTCCGGGGAGGGCGACAGCTTCATTGATCTCCTGAGTATTAATAATAAAAACAAGTCCACATGGTCTACAACATCCCCCGCCAATCCTGTGCTTCTTATTTTCGAACTCCATCAAGGCCTTTATGGTCTGAAGCTACACACCAAATTTGGTTGTCCCATCTGTAATAGTTTCTGAGAAAAGCTGCCCCCTTTCTCTCGGACGGACGGACAGACGGACGCACGGACGCACGGACGGAGGTCAAACCTATACCCCCCTCCCACTTCGTGTTGGCGGGGGATAATAAAAAACAGTAGCAGGGACACAAACAATAAGACACGCTTGTCATGCCGCAGACACGACGTCACGCTGCACGTGATTCCTCCGCGCGCATCTTATCCACCTCATTCTGCTCCATCATATAATCAGATACCGTCACTGCGCACTTTCTCTCCTCTCCGTAACGACTACAAACAACGCCTCATAGCCATGTCAGCCGACCTTTTCACGAAGGCCCAACAACAGGTCAGACGGCGCCATTTTTTCTGTACTTCGTTCCAAGGTTCCTTCGCTCTCTCTCACACACAATGCAGCACAAACACACAAGCAAGAGAGCAATCGATTTACCTGGAGCATTTATCGAGTACGCGAGCACCCCTGTTCAACCGTATACTGCTGAACATACTCCGTGATACAGCCCACACCGTTGGCATTCAAAGCCTAGTCAATTAAAATTCCAACAAAAAAACAAACAAATTTGAATTGAAAAGAACAGAGCTTCAAAACAACAATGGGTGAAGTTCAAGAATGAGAGCAGGTTTAAAAAAAAAAAAAGAGAAAAAAAAACATGAAGGTGTGTAAAAGGGACTTTTAAGGAGCCTCAGGATGGAGAATTCCAACCTGGTGATGTCATGCGCTCAGTTTTCAGGCCCTCCTTCTCACGTGCTGCACTTCCATCGTGACAATGAGGCTGACGAGACAATAACGGTCGGAGGAAACCGAATAAAACAACTAACCAGCAAATAAACAGAGAGAACGAAAAAAAAAAGCAAAAACAATGGGATTTCTGGGAACCGAGGCCTCGAGCAGCTTTAATAAAATGGGGGTTATGTGGGATTTAGGCTACATTATCGCACGCTTAACCCCTTCCGGCAAATTCCTCCGCAATCCAGGGCAAGCTCCTCCATCTGTTAAATCTTGACCTCCGTCACTCCCAAGAACGTTGGTACCCGAGGGCGCCAAAGCGTTCAATAGACATGGTGCAGCCGGGCCAAGTCTGTATAACCTGAATGGGCACCTTCAAGATTCTAATCCAGTAATTGAAAATGTCCTTCAAAAGCACAACGTGACAACAGAACAAAAAGGCTGAGGGCGCATGTTCACATGAGCGACATATACCCATACGCACCACCCACCCCCCCAGTCATAATTCCCCTTTCCGTTAATCTGACTGGAGCCCATGTGGGTTATCCTTGATCTGAGGTGGGGGGAGGGGCAGGGGTGAGGCTGGGCCAATCGGGAGGAGCCAGATGTCAATGGAAGGAGGCCAGACAGGAGGACATCGCCAATCTTAAAATGAGGACAATTTGAATATGAATTGATGGCTGGACAAGTTGATGCAACCGTATAAAATAATCACATCCGTGATGAGAATCCAAAAGATTCCGCTATTTTCTATAAGTAAAAAGTCCTTATGGGAATTAACAGAAGCAAAAGGTGCGCCTCGTCCCGTATTCTCATACCGATTCTGAAAGAAACAGAGACGTGGCATTAAATACACTGCCCGGCCAAAAAAAAAGTCACCGTTTGGAAATTATTGAAAAAATTCTATAACTGGATTATTGCGGTTATTTATGTGTTTCAGCTGGCAATAATCATTTTAACCCTGAATGATGAAGCACGTTGCTAGTTATTTCTTAAAAAATCATGTCGGAAGACACATCCTTTGATGGTAGAAAAGATGTTACATAATTTCAGAACTGGCAAGTTATTGGCCTGTATTTAGCAAAGAAAACCATGAATGACAAAAACAAGTATGAGGAATCATTTTCACAGACAAATTTGCCACCACAAATTCCTGACCTTAAACGCATTAAAAGTTATTGGGATGTGATCAAGAAAGACCACCGAGTGGTTCAACCACTATGTCGAGAAGACAAGATCTCAGCCAAAAATTATGGCATTTCTAATCGAAAATAAATGTTCTGGCATTGCATATAGTTGTCAAAACAATGGCAAGACGAATATGCACTGTAATCAAAGCTACAGAGGTTCCAACTAAATATTTGAGTCTGCAACTTCTTTTTTGGCCGTGCAGTGTATGTTCATCCTTTTTTCTATTTTGCGCGAGCTGTACTCAGCATAACTTGTGGAAATGCGGACGGAGGGACATTAACCCTTGGAGCGCCAAATGAATTTAAGGAATTAAAAATGCGGACATCCTGAGCTGTTGAAAACCTATCATGTTTTTCTCCCCTGCGGGAGCTCTTTTAAACAAGTTGCCACTTGATAGGTTTTTTAATTTCAACAGCATCTGATTTTGATATCTTGCGCCAGTGGGCGACTACAGTTGCCTGTAGCGTTCAAAAGGTTAAAGTAAGCCCGAGAGGAACGATAATGTGGAGCTCTTCAGATGGCCTGCAGTCATCCCGCTGGGCAGTAAACACAGGCTCTGTGGGGTGAAGCTAGCGCAGCTGCTTCAGTATTTGCTAGTTGCTGCACTGAGTTCCATTCGCCCGCACGCATAAACTGGCACGTGCGCTTGTTTATCGAAACTGACATAAGAACCATGTTCAAGGTTAGAACAAATCACCGCTGCAGTTGACACAGAGTGTTCATTACAGGCACAACCAAAACTGGACGATATGACAATAAAATATCAAATTATCAACAAGCCCCAGTGATAATTTTTTATTTATCTTTTTTACAGTGAAGCACTTCGAGTCATTCTGGTTTTGGGCTAAAAAGCTTTCCAAGTTCCAACAAAACTAGTTCCAACATATCACAATCCTTTAGGATTTACATATCCTCAAAATGATGTGCAGCTTTAATTTTACAGAAAGTGACAACCACAGCAAAATGAACCATGTAGGAATTTGAGTAAAATTCTTCACTTGGAGTGCCTATGGACCTTGCTGTATGATATTGACAAAACAACTAACACAGTAAATTTAAAGCTAAGGGAGTAACACCAAATGACAAAACCACTTGCTACTGCTGCGAGTAGAATGTTGATATTTTCATAGCACCAAAGATAATTCAAAGCAGAGAAATATCATAGAGACCCATCAGCCAGAGGCAGGAGTTATATCATGAGCAGCTTGCGAGACCATGCCTTCAGGCGAAGAGTGAGAGTAAACAGGGCAGCCGTCCAGCTGAGTGTACTGTAAACTTTAATCTGGCTCACTGGCAACCTGGAGCTGCAAGCAAGTGTGCGAGATTCCACATTACCATAAATAGCGCACAAACATTGAGTACGATTTTAATCTGCCTAAACCCTTCCTGGACGTTTACAAACTTATTAAGCCAATAAAAGCACTTTCAGAATGAGACACCACGATCAAATAAAAACCTAATAAAAATGCGCAAGTCTTTACAACTGTTCGCCAGTATCAAAACCCTTATATTACTAGTCAGTGTATCAGTGATGGGGAAAGCATGAAGCAGGAGTCTATCGAGATAGGAATACACCCAGGGCAATTTCACTGGTTGGTCACAGGGCAGATACACCACTCACTCAAAAGTCACACCACTGCGCCAGTTAGTCTCTAATCAGCCCCACACAAACATCAACAGCAGGATCAATGCGGTCGATCAATGACCCATTAATCGCACAATTTATCCTCCGGTCCTCCTTACAAATATTTTCAGCGTCCTCCTGAACTCGAAAGCTCGAACTACAAAGTCGAGATTGGCTTTCTACAGCTCAAAAGGAACAGATTGCTCTCCGCCCGAGTGCCCATGTCAAAACCACAAATTCAGTTTTAATTTAACCACAGAAACTGTAATTTTTGACTTGGGTTTTCTTTAAAGAAGGTTCTGAGTCAGAATCTGCATTTTTTTATGTTGTAAGACACTTATACTGTATCTGCTGGTTGCGGCAGTTTACTGAAACTGCATCACACTTACTGAGAAAAATACTCAAAACCAGGAAGCCAAGTTTTTATGGCCACAGCATTCCGTCAAATGGAAAATATCTAGATCTTGTGAATCATTTTATGCTCATTTCCCCGTAATCCAGCAGTACATATCGGGGATCGTTGGAAACACTGGGATCTCCACTAGAATTTAAAATGGGCCTGAAGTTCCGCAGGTTTGAATACAGCAGCCATATTTGACGGACCCACGAGGTTAAACTTAGTTGCCGAGAGCATCTTTTCTCATATAAACTGCTCTGAGCAGCGAGGACACAAACGCAGAGAGAGGAACCCTTTAAAAAGCAGGAGTCCTCTAGTCTACCTCCACGCTCCTCCCCCTGTTCTACGACACAGGCGCGCCACCAGAGATCAATGCGCATCAGCTGGCCAGAGGTATAGGGGAGGAGTTTTCCATGACAAACATCGATCCTGAGGAGCCGTTGTGTTGCCGTTTATTTACAACCTGACGTCTGTCGCACCCACCCGGCGCCCCTCCCTCCTTTATTTCAGTCGATGCAGCCTCCCATCTGCCCCGGCCTGGCTTATCCGCGCTCCAGAATAGCGCACAGCAGGTGCGCACACCCAGTTATCAGTGACAAAAGCCTGCGTGTCGCGCAGCTGATCTCACGGTCGCCAGGCTCGGGAGCCACGAGCCAAATCCCACTTCTGGAAACATTCTCCGAGCCCTACTGGAGATGAAGTGGGAAATGTAAGCCAGAGATAAAGGAGGTGGTGCTGGACTAAAAATGCCCATCTTCTTAAGCGTCTCTTTTGGCGAGTCGCAGTCTTCGTTTAATCCAAACGCCAAACCAATGCAACGCTGAGGAGCTCCTACTCGAATAGAAATCAGTTTTCATTCACATCTTTGAGCAAAAGTGAAATTCATTTTACTGTAGCCAAATTCAAATTCTAAACATGTCCATATCCAAATACTAACGGTTATTGTAATCATGATCACATTGCTCAGAGTTAAATTGCCCTCTGTAGTACAGGAACGGCCGCAAACGCACCTCTGAGGAGGAGCAAAGCGGAATGTGTTGCGTTCAGCGTCTTTCGCGCCAGCTGTTCATAACCTCCCGACCGCATTTTTAAAAGGCAGTTGCTACGTGTACGGCAGTTTTCAAATGCATTTCAATGTAGAGAGGTACGGCAGTCCCAATGTCAAACCCTGACCCCTAACCCTAACCCCGAATCCTTATCCTAATCCCTTCATATCGACAGCCGTACCCTTAAAACTGCAGTCTCTCTCGACATTACGTTTTTAAAAACACAAAAAATTTTCCTCGCAGAGGCTTTGTAGGCTGCGTCACGGATAAAAGAGTGCTCGATTTCCCTAAAGCAAGATAAATTGTGAGAGCCCAGCGCTGAAAGACTCCGGCGGAAGATAGCATCTGGGCGCCTGTCATGGGCTCAGCTGATTCGGGTGATAAACGCGCGGCACAATAGGGAGCGCGTGGCGAGAGAGGCTCGCGCAGGGAGAGCGTGGGGGACGTGGCCATCCCAAATGGCCACTTTCAGACGCTCCGCTGTGACAGGCCGACGGATGTAGGAGTCCCAGGGGTCTGAGCGCGGACTAACCAACAGCCACTTTCACTGCGCAAAACACATCCCATCACTCCACTGGGAAAAGCAACATCACGGGCCGGAGGTCGATACAAGTATCGCGCATAATCGAGTGCGCCGATTTAGTAGAGGAATAAACAGTTACAGGAAGGCAAAAAGGCAATGACTGGTCTCAATGATTTTCAGCCAGCGAAGCAAAGTGTTTAAACAGCCATCAAAAGGTTGGCAAAGTGCAACTCATACAACTCTTAGGCAATTATAGCTGTAAATTGGTAAAAGAAGGAAGTAGAAAGTGCTGGCACTGCAATGTTAAAGGTTTCAATTTCCCTGGAGGAAAAATTAAAAAAAAAAAACATCATATTAAGGATAATAATTATGATTTAATCTGAGAAGACACATTTCCCTGAAGCTACAGATGTAGCTTGGCACCACCACCCGAGCAAATGCTCCTCGATCCCTTTGTCCACAGCTGGCCTTAATGCTGAACAGCTTCACCTTCAGTGCCCATCTGGCAACAGCCAATCATGGGATCCAAAACAAAAGGAAAGTATATTATCCTCTTAAAGGGACAGGCAACATTTCCCCCCCGCAAACAAAGTAATCAAAACTCCAGGTACTCTCTCGGCTTGAGTGCAGAGTGAACTGCGATTAAAAATGGCAGGATAAGCGTGCACACTCACTGCTTCGATTGATCTTGGCCTTGGCCAGCAGTTTCTGAGCGGAGGGAAGATCTCCGTTCTTCACTGCCTGCAGAAGGTCCTGCTCTTTCCCCATGGTCCCAGAGTCGCTTTCAGAGATCTACCACTCGCATGTGTTCAGAGTCTAAGCTGCATGTTCATGCGGTAGATCAATGACCCATTAATTACTCCCGTGAGAGATGACGGACCCGGGCGGACTGATTTGGTTGTTCTCAGTTGGCCGTAGAGGGAAGGCGTGGAAACCCAGGGGTCGCAGCCTCGTGACGGTCATCGCGCTGGTCTATCTTCCATTTTAAAACAGGCACCGCAATACCGAGGTGAAAAGTGAACAGAGCACCGCAGCTTCGTGAATGAAGCCCTTCACCGGGGTTTGGTGGCGTTCTGCTCGGCTTCTGAGTCCAGAACAGCACAGCAGTACCTGAAACAGACACAGAAACACACTCAACTCCTTACAGTTAGGTACCGTAAACAGCAAGCACAGTATCAGTTACTGTATATAAATCCATGGGACACCTGTCAATGCTGAATGCATAATGTGATGCGTTGAGCCAATATACAATACTATAGAGATATGAAAGATTATATCCATTTACCGAATTGTGTTGATCATGAGCGGCCCTCACTATGCAAGACATAATCTAATAATCTAGAATAATTCTTAAAATACAGCCAAGGAGTAAGGCTTTTACATCATACTGGCAAATGACCAGAACATGCAGAACTAGTATTCATTGTTTTCTTTCTGTTCAACAGTATGCTCCCAGGAGTAACTGTTTTCAGTCAGCCTACATTTCATCCAATACTAGCGATTCCCAAACTCGGCCCAAAAAGCCCTATTTCAAGGCTGATTCGTGTTCCAGCCACAATGACAATCTAATTATTTTATTGTGCAACTAATTTCTCTCAAGGAGGTGATGTTCATGTGGGATTACTTAAACACTTAATCACATTACAGCTATATTTAACACGTATAATAACTCTTATCTAGACATTTAGCTTATTGGACCATATTGCGAACATACACTTACAGAAAAGATTGAAAATTATTTCCAACTGATGAAATGAAAGACCGAATTTAATCAATGGTAATTGTTCATGCATTTCCCAGGCAGCAGAGAAAACTAGCGCTGGATTTGGATTCAAGGGCCAGATTTGGGTAGCTCAGGCATAAAGCATGAAACTTTGCTGGAGAGATGGAGTGCCTTGATCATGGAGACAGAAAGCACAGTCCAACACGCACCTTCAAAATCCCACAGACGATTTCAACTGGTTTGACATCTGGTGATTAAGAAGGTGCTGGTACGTATTTAAGATAATTTTCATATGCAAAAAAACCATTCAATGACCCTCTTACGCCCAGTCCCGCTTGGGCCATTGTCATTCTTGATAAGTCCACTACCATCACGACAGAAATGGGCCATGTCACGAAGTAACGGAGTTACAAAATTGGTGTATTTCGTATCATTGCTCCAAAATTAAGTAAGATAGTTACAATTTCAATGGCTTTGTGTAGGCCTTCCCTAGTACTTCAAACAACAAAATAGCCAATTTCGTTCATTTGATTTATTTTGGGTGAAAATGGCAAAAAAAAAAAAAAAACACTGGTCGGTAACAGAGTTTCAGTTCAGTTCTGCATTGATTTGCAGTGATCACTCCGCCTTTAATGGGATGGGTGGACCCAAACCATTTCAAGAGAATAGAACCATTCGTATGTCATTTTAGTCCACACATTTATTGTTTTTTTTCCCCCCTTCAAGTTGTTACACGTGTGTGTGTGTGTGTGTATACTTTGGGAAACACTGCCCAAGAGGACTGTAAGAATAATTCTTTGCAGTTTTGAAAGCAACAGTCATAAGCTGCTTTCATTGCAGATTAAAGATCAGACAATGTTTAAACTAACGTTAATTTCACCAAAAATGTAGACCACTGGGTGAAAACAATCCCTTTTCGACTTACTGAAAACAGTTGTTAAGTTATATACGTACATCCTAAAATAATAATCACTAACACCAAGTTTGTAACGCTAAGACTGTTGGAAATACAGCACAAAGGGAGCAAGTAAGCATTATATATTGTCCGTTTTTTTAACTGAAAAGAAACTATTAAATATTTGGCAGCAACGCACTGAAAGGGAAGGTCTGATTTAAAGCAGCCTGGGTAACGTTCCGTAAGCACCTTACTTAAGCCATCATTTCCTCCACATTCAAACTGAAGGAATAATGAATATGTACTACTTGCCATATCATTCGGGACAAGGTTCATAATCTGCACTTTCTCTGTATGCAAAGCTCAAGCAAAGTACGTTAAAAAGTATATGTACTATAATGTGTACGGAGTGGTTATATGCCTTTGTGAATAGATTTAAATGCATAACGCGAGACAGGTCAAAGCAAATTAGGACAATAATGGAATCTTCCCAAGTCTTACTATAAGTGATGTTCATCAGAAACCGGGGATTTCACCTTCATTCCAAAGTAAAATACCACAAAGCACGCAAAACCCACATGGATGCAACACGGTGAGCGGGAAAACAAACCAGTCAAAACAAACCAGTCATCTTCGTCATTACCGGGGGGCAACCATGTTAACGCAAATGCAGAGCACAGTTTAATTTCAGAAATACAGCTTTAGATTCCGAATTTTCCTTTAATGATAAAGAGCATTCGGTGAACGTATACAGGAGTAAAAATCAGCGAGATGAAACGTTTCATTTCAACCGCAGCATCACCTGAAGCAGGTAATATCCCCTCGCAAGTTCGCTACGTTACTGAATGCGCCCGGTATGAGAATAGCTTGCAAGCACCAATTTAACTTTAGAGGGGGATGAAACTGAACGCACGGAGTCTAAACGCAATTTAACGCAAAAACATGATGGCGGAGCCGCAGAACCACACGGCAAACCAGGCTCTGAGAAACAGAGTCCCGGCTGGTCACGTATTTCCGAAGTTTGACTCTTCTTCAACCAAAGCAACGGAGTCGATCTGCAGTTTGTCGCAGTTGAAACGACCCAACATTCACAGTAAGCGTCCAACTAAAGCCAACCAGGCTTATTAGACTCATAAACGTGGATAGAATTCACAAGCAACTCGTTACGTTACTGGATACATGGAAAAGGTAGGCTACATTGCAGCAGGATGAATGTCCGAGTCGCAGCAAGAGAAGTTCTCAGTAAGAGCCGACGGTGCATGCGTGACTCCACGCATCCGAGTCCATAATGCGCTTTCCCCGCATTTCACCTCGCCAAGAGCGCCCACTAAACTGCCGCCCAGACCGCCATCGAGCAAGTTAATATTAACGCCCGAATTAGTAAAGCGCCGACCAGTTTGTAGCCAGGATATAGGGCCAAAGCTTAGGCAACAGTTCGTCAAGTTCACAGCGCTTTCCCAGCGTGAGCCAGGAGCAAGTTAGTGCCTGAAATATAGGAGCGTAACCCAGGCGGACAACAATAATGGAAAACTTCCATAACGCGAATTTAAGCCTGGAAACGCAGCGTAACGCGGTGCTTCGCGTACAAACTTTGAAGGTGCTTTCACACCGGACGCGAAACGATTTTTTTCTCGCGCGCGACAGATTTGCATTCAAAGTCGATGTAAAGACGCTTTGCGTTGACTCTGAAATGCAGATCTGTCGCGCGAGGAATTCGTTTCGCGTCCGGTGTGAAAGCGGCTTCGAAGTTCGTACGCGAAGCGCTGCGAACTAGGTTAAATCGCTTTTTAAAATGAGCACCGATCGAGCCAAAAAGCTTAAGACAATGACTTTGAACCAATCTCACCGCTGTTTACATTGATCGTTACACGTCTGCAAGTAAATCCCCGAAGCGAAATGCAAGCCCCGCGTCAGCCCCGCAAATCGCCAAGGTGGTCCCGTTCACTAATCCAAGGATCTTGCGTACAGTTAGTCAACTCGCTGGCCAGCTTTGCGAGGGTTCCGACGAGTCCAAAAAGAAGTTTCAGTCCCGTGATCCCGTCGTCCCAATCTTGGAAGCAGAACTCCTCCGATACTTGCCACATACGGGAACGTGTGCTTCAGGGAAACCGTTCATCCTAACTGGCGATCTGCACAGGCTCACCGCCGCTCTCTCTCTCTCTCCACAGAGAGCCGAGATAGTCAAGTCTGCTCAAGCTTCTGTATCGTCAGATGGCCGAAACATCGTCCGGTAACGGAGTGCGGGCCCCCGCTCCTCCCTCGGGAATCAGATCTCAGGCTCCACCTCTCTTCCTTCCGAGGAGGGAGCGCAAAGCTTCGGTTCCTGTGCACTACCTGAGAGGCAGTGAAAACACGGGTCGGCCACGGATCAGTGAGCGCCGACCGAGTCGAACGGAACGACCTTTTCTTAATACGGAAATATTGCATTGATGTGTTTAATTTTAACCGGAAATTAATTTGGCCATTAAAGTTTGCGATAAAAATTTTAGCTGTTGGCGTTGAAAGCTGTTGCCTCTCAACAAGAGTGTAATGTCCTCCCCCCCCCAAAAAAAAAAAAAAAATTATGTGGTGTGATTAAAGAAACGTCAGGGCAAAACTAAAGCGTAGACATGAGCATTTTAAAATTTCTGCCCTCCAACCATGAACTAACTGTCACACTAATTCCGATATCTGCTTCGAAAAAAGTGCTTTTATTTGATAAATATATTTTCAGATTCCTGTGTCATCAACTTTTGGACTGAACGAAATTAAGTTTTCCTAATTTGGCACGAATTGGCTGAATACGTCAGGAAAATCAACGCTCTTTTTCAAACCAATATTTTAAGTAGGCGTGCTTATTGTGTGTTAGTGACGACTGCTGGATAAATTGAGCATAGCATGCATTATGTATTTTCCAGGTTTATGGTCAGGCCGTCCGGTTTTCCAACGACAATAAAAAAAAGCTCAGCTGCTATGATCCCTACTGGGATTGGCCCCGCTTCCAAAAACTGCTTAAAATATATGCGTTCACGACAAGCGCATTCCCATATGCAGAGGTGATATTCGTGCAATTTGGGGATCTAACGACAGAGAAAACATTTTGCATACTTTTTAGTTTTTGCACTTCGATTACTCTTACAAAAATAAGTCTGTACTCGGGTGGGCAGCTGCTCACTACTCATTACTCGACAGTACATACTTCGAGGGCTTAGCAATCAGGAGGTTGTTAACTTGTTTCAGACACGGCCTACACCAGGCATGTCCAATCTCCCCCAACCCCTTCAGACCTGATTTTTTTTCTGCTGAGCCAAAAAATTTTTATCCAGTTGCTTGGTACTCCACTCCAATATAGAAATGAAGGGGAAAAAAGACCTTTGTGCAAAGTCAATTTTTTATTGGTATTTTTACATGTCCATTACAATGGGTGCCACGACCGAAATGAGTGTGAAATGTCATTAAAACAAAAGAAAAATTGGATATGTTTTTTTTAATATTTGGAAGTGGATGTCTGCATGTGTGTGTATGCCTGTGTGCAGGTCTGAACATGAACATCTTTGCATGTTTATGATTTTGGGTAACATAAAATCAAGACATCAGTTTTGATGTCTTTGTCAGTAAAATATCATGAACGAATTGCGATATTATTTTAACAAAGTAGGCTACATGTAGCAACTGATCACACTAACAATTGGAACAGTCTTCATGAGCTTGTGGATACTTTTATCTATTCACTCATTTTTGATGAGGGGCCTCAAAGCAGGTTCTGTGTGGCACTAAGCACAGGTGCATGTTGCATTTGTCACAGAAGATTTTGTTTTTCCCCTGCATTGGGTCTCTTGCATCCGGTGACCTCTCTCTTATAATCTTTTGGTTCAAGGAAGTCTTCCACTTTACACTCTCAAGGAACATTACATGAATAAAATATAAATAAATAAGTAGTCAAAGTTTAGTTATGAAATGCTCGCAGATATTCCAGAAGTTTGCATGGTGACGCAATATAACTAGAAAAGCACTCAGAGAGCGCAGAATCTCCGCCAGGGGGCAGCAAAGCCGAAAGCACGGCGATTGGAACTCCGGCCCATTGGAAATACTTGAAATCTTGAACTTTGGCGCATATCTCAGCAGTACTTTGGCCTAGATATGCCAAAATGTAACCACCTCTTCCTTGAGTTAATACCCACCTACCCTGAAAATTTCTTCAAAATCCGGCCATAAGTTTTTGAGTTATGTTGTACACAAACAAACCAACAATCAAACGGCACCGAAAGCATATACCTCCTCGGCGGAGGTTAATGAAGTGTTGGCTCATATCACCCAGCACCTGATGTCCATTGGAATGGACTCTGAACTTTCAAAAAAATCCTGTGCTGTGCAGTTATGAGATATATTCAGAGTAACTTGAAATATCATCACACTGCGACTCTCCAGGACCGGGGTTGGCCACCCCTGGACTACACAATGCCAGTCGGAGTGTAATGCCTGGCATTCCAATATCATGGCTACCTGCCTTCATTTAATTACTCAATTACCTTCTCAGTTCTCCCTCCTCGTTACCACTCCTGATTTTCATTAGTTGAGTAGCCTATTGTCCCCTTTTCAATTTAATTCTATTTCACATCGGGCCTATGCTAGTCACATACTAATGGGATATCCTTCCGCCTGCCAGTAGGATGAGCCGAGATAGAATTTCAGAGTAAGCTTGTGCAACGACTGTGGCACATCCAGGCCCTCCATATATAACCTGGACAGTGCCACAGAACTACTTTTTTCTCTCCTCGGTTAGGTGAGTACTTAGGTAGAGTATGCTTAGCAGAGCAGCCCAACTCCAGTGAGCTACTGAGTCCTCCTGAGATTAGGCTCTCTGCAGTGTTATTTTATTGTCAGACAGATTGTTTACATGCAACGGTGTGAAGCTCAGTTGGTCAGACTGTTTAGGAGCGCAAATGAATTGTTACCTCTTGCGGCTGCGGTCACGATTCATTTGGATTCCGCGCCAGTGCTGGGTTCCTTGTTTCTAGCTAGCCCCTGTACAGAGTGCGTGAGTTACAGTAGGCTAACTTGTGCTTGTTAGTTTTGTTCAGTTACCGTGGATAACCGGGAAGTGTTGACCCATCTGATAATTGCTTTTAATAAGGCATTATTATCGCCCGCCTCTTTTGTGCAGCTACAGTCCATTAGATCGCGTTAGCTGCGGTTCCTCCCAGCTGTGATTGGAATACTTCTGACCATTCTGCGCTGTAATCTGCTTCACTGTGGACAGGACGATCGATGTTGCGGTGTGTAGCCTACCTGAGGTCTACTAGTGAGCTAAGTAGCCCGCTGCACTGAAGCATTTTCACGAGATTGCCTGGGCTGCTGTTTGCCGTACAGCCACGTGGCTTCACCGGTTGCTTAAGGTTGTGTGTGTACTCGCTTCAGCCGCGACCGTGTAGCTGACTACTGTGTTCTGAACACACACTGTGATTACTCTCCAGAAGGGTAATTCACAGGAGGCAGGACTACAGATATTGCAGATTGCATACCTGACGCCTAAGCTCTTATAGTCCATGGGCTTCATGTCAGCTGTGTGCCGAGTATCCCGCTGTACTGAAGCGTCCATTGTGAGTCCCTTTCCTAAGGCACAGTTTTATGTTGATCAGTCTAAGGCACAGTGTCATGTATTCATTCAAGTTGTTAATTATTAGCACTTTTGAACAGGTAAGTATTGTTTGTGCAAGTATGCCTTACTTTTGTGACCAATGCTCAGCTGGATTGGCCTCAGCTGATGCCCACTCCACTTGTATGTGGTGCCTTGAGTTGGAGCAACTCAGGCGATTGAGTCGCCATATGACTGTATGTATTGTTATGGCCCCAATTTGTTATGACCTATAGGACAGCAAGGGATGACAGATAAAATTTTTAAATGAATAGATTTAATAAAACAAAGGCTGACCAAAATTGAAATAAAGAAAATGCGATATTTGCAGTCCCTTGAGATGGGGTTGCTTTGTTGTGATGTCCTGGGACTGGAAAATGCTCCAACACAGGCGAAAATCCACAAAACAAGCTTCTCAGGTCTTGTAAAGAGTGACAGGTCTAGTCAAATGTATCCTTCCACTATTTCTCCTTGAAATTTCTCTTCCTACTTTACTCTCTCAATTTTTCTCCTTATATACTCTTTTTCCAGCCCCCTCCCACCTTCCAGACTTTTTTTTTTCAATTCTCTGGGACTTTCCCCTGTGAGGCATACCCAGGACATGCCCACAAACCTAGCTCCAAACTGGGCTTAACAAAAAAAAGTCAATACTGCCATCTAGTGGCTTTTTTTTCTCCATATTAAAGAATTGTGCCACTCTGGGGCCTCGACTGTGCGAGGCTCGCCTGGCCATGATTCATGAGGCAACCAGCAAAGGACAGGGTGCCCAGAAATGCTTTCTGCCTACTCAGTCAGTGGCAGGCTCTCCGGCTAAAAAGCCGAAGGGGAACGTGGACCAAACCTTGGTTCAGTTGGAAGTCCGGGTGGCGTCACTAACCCAACAGGTGCAATCACTTCCGGCTGATGATGAATGCCATTTCTCTTTTTGCTGACCATAACCTTGAGATGAACTCAGTGTCTGGGTCAGCCAATTGTGGTTCATATTCTGCATCGGAAAGTGGTAGTGAAGCCTCGGTACCACCTGCTATACGTGAGCTCTTGTTTAGAGTAATGGATGCCCTGGATATATCCGTAGAAGAGGCGGATGTACCAGGTAGGATTGATGTGCCTCAGTGCCCCCAGATTTGTGCCCCACTGAGTCAAACTTGGGCTAAAGTTAACAAGCGGCTTTGCGTCTCTAGCTGCTGTAGGCCTAGGACTTATGGCATCCCTAAAGTCACTTGGGCGTGACCAGTACCCACCCATGGATTCTGTAATTGCAGCTATGGTCCTCACTAACAAAGAAATAATTGGAAGAGTACCCCGATGTCCCCCTAGCCCTTAGTGTGCAATTGATGAGCATTTGAAGGGCACTTATACTTCTTTGGCTTTTCAAGCTCGCTTGTTGAATGCAGCTGCACTGCTTCAGTCTTCTCAGGACCTCTTGATATCTTGTGTTTTGTCTGACTATGACTAGTCTTTAGTCAATGAGATGAAGCAGGTGTCCAGGATCCTCACTGTTCTACACACTGAGATGGCTCGCACTAATGGTAAGAGCTTAGCAGGGGTAATTATATCACGCAGGCAGCTCTGGCTTTCTCAAACGAAGATGCCACAGTGGCTCAGAAATGGTTCCTGGACCTCCCGGTTAATGCCGGCCACGTTTTTTGGCCTTGGTGCAGATGCGATTCTAGAACAGACAGCGAAGCTGCGGAAGGACAGGGAGGCCCTGGAGTCCTTCATGGGCTCTCTTCCTGCTCGGGGTCCAACCCAAGATCAATGGCAGCCAAGACCACAGTTTTCTCCTGTTGTCACAGGGTTCATGAGTTCAACCTCGAAACAACATCACCCCTTTCTGCCGCGCCAGCAGGCTCAGCGGCTGCCTGCTCTGCGTTGGCGCCAGCGAGGAAACACTACCCAGCAGAAGCTTAAAGGCCCGCGCAAAGATTTCAAAAAGCCGATGACTCCGTTGGTCACTCAGTCATCCTGACTCGAGTGGCGCCGGCACGGAACGCTTCTCCCATACCCAACGGGTAAAGTGGGAGGAGCTTGTGGAGTCCCCATGGGTACATACTTCAGGGGTACATACTCCAGTTTCATTGCCGTTCTCCAGCCTTCAGGGTATATGGGAGACCAAGTTCTCAGATCCCCGGAAGCGCGAAGCTCTTCAATCAGAAATAACGTCCTAACAGGATTTGGCTAATTGGTCTCCTCTCTTTATTTCACTTATAGGCAGAATTAATGCAATTAAGATGACTGTGCTTCCAAAATACTTGTACCTGTTTCAGTGTTTGCCTGTATTTATCTCCGGTACATTTTTTAAAAAGTTGGACTCAATAATAACATCTTACATCTGGAATCGCAAACAGCCCCGTCTGCGTAAAGATTTCTTGCAAAGAGCAAAATCTGAAGGAGGTATGGCCCTCCCGAACTTCCGGTATTATTATTGGGCTGCCAACCTGTATTGTATCTCGTACTGGACGCATCACCATCTAGATAAGAAGTGTCCTACCTGGGTAATAATGGAGACACATTCTTGTGGCTCTGTGTCTCTGTCAGCTCTAATCGGTGCATCATTGCCTCTATCTTTTATCAAGTCCTATGATAACCCAGTTGTCACTCACTCACTCAGGATATATTCACAATTCAGAAAACATTTTAACCTGAAAGATATGTGTTTTTCTAGTCCAGTAGCATCTAATCATTACTTTCCACCTTCAAAACTTGACACAACTTTCAATTCATGGTATTGGAGTGGCCTGAAGTGCTTCAGAGACCTTTTTATAAATAACACATTTGCTTCTTTCACCCAGTTGTCCAAAAAATTCAATTTACCCAGCTCTCATTGTTTTAGATATTTTCAGATTAGGGATTATGTTAAGAGTGTTCTTCCACAATTTCCTACAAAACCCGCACATACAATTATAGATGATATAATGTCTTTTAACCCAACAGCTAAAAGAGCGATTTCATATATGTTACAATTGTTTTCAAAACTAGACTGCCCTTCTTTGTTGAGAATTAGAACTGCATGGGAACAGGATCTCCAAACATCAATAGATGATGGAACTTGGTCCAAGATTGTCGAAAAAGTTCATTCGTCCTCAATGTGTGCTCGTCATTCCCTGATTCAATTGAAAATTGTACATCGGGTGCACCTTTCCAAGTCCAAACTGGCCAAAATATATCCACAAATCAATCCAATGTGTGATAGATGTAAATCGGCGGAAGCAACTCTGATTCATATGTTTTGGCTCTGCCCTAACCTAGAGGGGTATTGGAAGGCTATTTTTGAAGCGCTCTCTACAGCTTTAACAGTTAAAATTAACCCAAATCCCTTAATGTCGATATTTGGAATCATCTCTGAAGGGCTGCATTTACCTGTAGGTAGTCACAAGGTGGTTGCCTTCGTCACTCTCTTGGCACGTCGCCTGATTCTCTTGAGGTGGAGGGAGGCTGCCCCACCCTCAGTCTCCCACTGGATAAGGGATGTGTTGTTGAATTTGGGGCTTGAGAAAATAAGATACACTCTACGGGGTTCTGAGAAGAAGTTTTTCAAAGTGTGGAAACCTTATCTTACATTCTTTGATGAACCCTCTACAAAGTTACAAGAATAGATAACCGAGCCATCTTATTGGAACCTTTAACATACTTACTATAGAAGGCTCCTGACATTTTAGGCCTAGACATGCTGCTTCTCTTTAATTTCTTAAATGTTTGCAAATGTTTTTTAGTCATCAAATTTATTTTGTTTTATGAAGTGTCCAATATTAATTATGTACACTTTATCGTATATGCATATCATGTTGAAAAGCTTCAGTAAACAAAACAAGTTTTATACTACTGAGTGACAGCAGGAGGTAGGGGATGTTTGTTTTGGGATGGGAATGGGGTTTTTGTTTTGTCTTTGTTTAAATGTCATGTAAACCTCAAAATTAGTAAAAAAAGAACTGTGAAGAAGAAATAACGTCCTTGCTCACGAAACATGCAGTACGTCCTCTTGATCAGTCTGAACAGCTCAGTGGGTTTTATGATACTTATTTCCTGGTTCCCAAGAAAGAAGGTGGGTTTCTGCATATTCTGGACCTGCAGAATCTCAACTGCTCTTTGAAAGACCTTCCATTCAAGATGTCACCATCACGACTCTTGCAAGCGATAAGCTCGGGTCTTTGGTTTACCACCATAGACCTCAGGGACGCTTACTTTCACATTCCCGTACACCCAGATCACAGAAAGTTCCTTTGTTTTGCATTCAACGGGGTGGCCTATGAGTACCTCGTCCTCCCGTTCAGCCTGTCGCTAGCCCCCTGGACATTCACAAAGTGTATGGACGGTGTCCTGGCCCCTCTCACTTCTCAGGGTCTGACCATCCTGAATTACATCGATGATTAGCTGATTTGCTCCCCATCACAGGAACAATCAGCTTTGGACACTGCTATCATTCTGAGTCACATCTCAGATCTGGGCCTCAGCTTGAACTGCTCCAAGTCCCAGCTCACTCCCACACAGGTGGTGAGCTTTGTGGGAATGTGTATCAATTCTGTCCAGATGCGAGCCCACCTCACAGTGGAGCGGGCTCAGGCCATCGTCGACCACCTCAGCCTGTTTGTGGAGGGCCAGACGATGACTCTACTACAGGCTCAGAGGCTTTTGGGGCTCCAGGCTGCGGCCAGTCCCCTGATACCCCTAGGTCTTCTCCATCTACGCCCCTTGCAGAGATGGCTGAGTGGCCACAATCTCCACCCGTTGCTACACAGAAACCGGCACATACTGGAATCCAGGGCATGCTTTTGGGCAATATGAAGGTGGAATTCCCCTGTGTTCCTCCTACAAGGGATTCTTCTGGGGAGAGTCCATCAGAGGGAACTGGTCCAGACAGATGCCTCCTAGGTCGGATGGGGTGCTGTGCTGAAAGGGAGGACGGCCAGTGGGTCATGGTGCCCCAGCTGGGCAAATGTCATATCAACATGCTCGAGCTGAGAGCTGTTCAGCTGCTCTACAGCACTTCCTGCCTTTGGTGCAGGGTAAGCATGTTCTTGTGCAGACGGACAGCACCACAGTGGTGTCGTATATAAATCACCTGGGGGGCTTGAGCTCACCCCAGCTGCACACAGCCTTCTGCTATGGGCACACCAGAACCTGCTGTCTCTGAGAGCAATACACTTTCCAGGTGTACTCAACACAGCAGCGGATATGCTTTCCCGGAGTGGTCCCCCAGAGGGCGAGTGGAAACTCAATCCGATGGTTGTGCATCGCCTGTTGGAGATGTTCGGGGAGGGAACAGGTAGACCTCTTTGGCTCGGCGGACAACACTTAGTCCCAGTTGTGGTCCTCAATGTCCAACCCTCCAGGTTCTCTCAGCTAGGATGCATTAGCCCACGAGTGGCCGAGGCTGAGACTGTACGCATTCCCACCCTTTCCACTGATTCCACCCGTCTTGGACAGGGTCAGGGAGACGCGTGTCCAACTCCTCCTTGTGGCGCCGAAGTGGCTCCGACACCCGTGGTAAGGGACGCTTCTGTCTCTGGTAGCGGGGAAATCATGGCAGCTGCCACAAAGGCCAGATCTTCTGTCTCAGGTGCAGGGGAGGTTGTGGCATTCCAACCCTCACCATCTCAGTCTTTGGGCTTAGCCGCTGAGCAGAGGAAATGGTCTGGTTTGGAATTAGAGCCCATAGTTTTGGACATATTGGAGAGTGCACAGGCACCCTCAACCATTTCAGCTTATGGCAAAAGATGGAACATATTTAGCCAGTGGTGTGAGGAGCAAGGCCTCTGCCCAGAATCCTGTGGCGTGAACTCAGTCCTCTGTTTCTTGCACTCACATTATGACGCTGGCCATGCTGCATCTACCCTAAAGGTATATGTAGCAGCAATTTCAGCGAGCCATGATGAAGGTCCAGCAGGCCCGATTGGTCAGCACTGCCTTGTGACCAGGTTTCTCAAAGGTGTTCGTTGACTCAGACCCCCCAGAATGCATGCCTTTCCCTCATGGGATTTGTATATAGTTCTGAATGCACTGACTAAGGCTCCCTTTGAGCCCTTGCACTCCATCAGTATGAAACATTTGTCATTGAAGACTGCGTTCCTGATTGCCATTACTTCAACCAAGAGAGTCAAGCAAGATGGATGCTCTCTCAGTTAGTGAGGAGTGTTATTGTCTTGGCACAGATGAGTCGAGCATCATCCTCAACCTAATCTTTCATTCTTACCTAAAGCTCTCCCCTAAGGCTATGTTAACACAGAAATGACACTGACAGCCTTCCCCTCTCAGGTTTCTGAAGGTGAGGACAGTTCTTTGCAGGCTCTGTGCCCAGTGCGAGCCTTGATCCATTATGTGGATAGGACTCATTCTTTGCGCCAGACAGATCAGTTATTTGTCTGTTTCGGTGACGGTGTGAGAGGTAAGCGTCTCTCAAAACATCGCCTCTCTCATTGGATTGTTGAAACGATTTAACTTGCCTACAATTCAGATAGTAGGCCCCTTCAGTAATCTGCGAGGGCGACGCACTCCACCAGGGGAGTTGCAACATCTTGGGCCCTGCTCAAAGGTGTCCCTTTGGCAGATATTTGTGCTGCGGCCAGGTGGGCTTCCGCAGGCACCTTCACAAGGTTCAATCAGGTGAATGTTGTTGCACCTCATGGAGTGGGTTCGGCTATACTCTATATACTGTGCATATAATGAGTCTTGTTTGCTATTGTGGAAATGTAGATTTGCAGACTTGACTCCTTGTTTTTCTTGGGAATCAACGTTCTCTGGTATTGTCATCCCATTAGTATATGACTAGCATAGTCCCGATGTGAAATAGAACGAAGGTTACTGATGTAACCATGGTTCTATGAACTAAGGGACTATGCTCGTCTAGCTGTTGCTTCCCTTGCCTCAGGAGGTCTGGAGGTAGTTTTGTGGCACAGTCCAGCTTATAAATGGGGGGTGCGGACGTGCCACAGTCGTTGCATGAGCGTACTCTGAAATTCTATCTCGGCTCATCCTACCGGCAAGCGGAAGGATATCCCATTAGTATGTGACTAACATAGTCCCTTAGTTCATAGAACTGTGGTTACATAAGTAACCGTCGTTTTCCCCCTCACCGGCAGGTAGCCTTTAACCTGCTTTCACACCTGACACGACATGAATTTTTTGCTCGTCAGATTACATTCGAAGTCAGTGCAAAGACGCGAATAAACGCGTTTCGCAATGTAATCTGTCGTACGAAAAAATTTGTTTCGCGTCCTTTGCATTGACTTTAAATGTAATCTGTCATGCAAAAAATTTGTTTTGCATCCGGCGTGAAAGCGGCTTAATGTGTGACACTCTTTTGTTTAGTGCACTCTCTTTTCTGTTGTCCCTGAAGTTTTGTATTAGTTTTGTTTATTTAATAAGCATCTACATTCCCGATCCTGGATCCTCATGCGTCACTTCTCTCTTGGTGCCCTTTTATCATCTTTTGGTGCCAGGACGTAACAAGTGGGTTGTCAATACTAGTATAGCTCAAGGTTACATTTTACAGACAGACACTGTCTACACTGAGTCTTGTCAGGCCCACAAAACATTTGCACAAATCATTGACTTTATTGAGCAATCATGTGCATAATACAACTGGCTGCATCTCACACTGTATGTTGATGTGAATCTATACCACAAGCTTGAGTGCAACTGTAACAGATAATTGTTTTGTAATAAAATGGTGATTTCAGTGCATGGTAAACCAATCAAAGTAATTACCCTGCCTTACCCTTCCAGCTTCATACAAATTGTCATCCTTTCATTTGATTTCCACTTAGAAACACACTTTTTCCTGAAGTCCTTGCCTCAATGTGATTGGTACCTTAAATGTGAAAATTTTAACCTATCCTATCCGGCTGGCATTTGCAAAAACTCTCGACATCCAATGTGCCTTAGTGGTCTGATGTAGCTTGCTCTGGGCTGTCGAATATTGGTCCAATCGGGGAAAATAACTGCCCTGACAGTCGTATAAACAACTGAGTAATAGTTATTATACTCTTATCATTCATTCATCTCATCTCACGCAGGTTTAGCCATCTGCTGTAATTTTTCAGCTTGCAAATTTGATGCACCCTTTTGGCTTCATCAGGTTTATGTAATGAATTATGCAACTGTAATTCCATGTTTGGCACATTTTAAAAAAACATCAAAAAGTAGTGTAGTGAAAAGTCCATTAACCACATACTACATTGACATTACGTCTACAAGACAATAATTGATATTTTAACTTGTAAATGTTATGGTTTATTGAAAATATGTGCTTATTTCAAATTTGATGACTGCAAGACTTTTAAAAAGTTGGCGCAAGGGTAATTTAGGACTGATAATGATGTCCCAAGTCACAGTAATGTGGAATTATGAAACAAGTGATGTCCATTATAGGCGTATTAAGACTGCATGATCTGCATGTCGGGCAGACATCTCAAGTTTGCCGGGAAAGCAATTGAAGATGCCCTGTTAAGGAAAAAATCTTCAGTGTTTCTCTTTTTCCCATTTGGAACCAAGTCAAAACTGTGCAAAAAAAAAAAAAAACTCAAACCAGCTGAGTCCTGTTTGAAATGGCTCTCTGTTCCATAAATTAACTGACAAAAGCACAAAATTATAAGCCAAATATTAGCGTTCACTAACAATTTATGATTCTGGAACAAAAATAACAGCTCAAAAATAGGAAATAATAATAAATCTAAATGACAAAATAGCTGAAAAATCGCAAAAGTGAAAGGATTGCAATGATAGAACTCGACACTCGAAGATCACCGAAATTCTTTGCATCCCTCGAAAATGTAATAATTATTACATTTTGCTATGATTTCAAGATTGGAGCAAAGATTCCCGCATGCACGTCATGATACTGCCCCTTTAAACAGGTGAGCGAATTATGATGGAGTAAAAATGAAGCCTTTCAAAATGGCCTAGTCTTTCATGAGCGAAGATGGGTCAAGGTTTACTAATTTGCAAACTGATTTACAGTCAGATGCATAAGCTTATAATCCATAACTTTGAGAAGAACGTTTCCCAGGATAAAAATGTAGGATTTGGAGAATTTCACTGCCATAGAGCATAATATTATCAAGATGTGAGGAATCCTAACAAATCTTGGTGGGTAAAGGGTAAGAACAAAAACCTGTGAATGCACATCATCTCTGATCCCTCCAATGTCACAATCTTAGGAACTATCCTTCCCCTGTAATAGACCTCACTATATCGGCTCAGGAAGGCCAACCCAAGTTGTTGTTCATGCCTGGTCCAAAAGCCAGCTTCTGTCATTGTATTGGAGGGGGGGGGGGGCTCATTTGGTATGGGTGATTTACTCATTTGTGCAAGCACCATTAATGCAGAATGATATGTTCACATTTTAGAGCGTCATATGCTGCTGTTTAGACTTCATCTGTTCCAGGGACATCCTTGCGATTTCAAGCATGACGATGCCAAACCACATTCTGATCGAATTACTTGTGTATAGCTGTTTAAGCAGAGATGAGCAAGATCGACACTCATGATCTATCTCTGATGGAGAACATACCACACATTATCAAGCGAATAAAATGGCAACAAAGGCCTATTACAATCAAGCAGATGAAGCATTATGGACAAATGAGGGAAAACTCCACTTGCAAGATGTGATCAAATGGAGTCTTCAGAGCCCAAATGCTTAATGAGCTTGATTGAGACTTATTGATGTCTCACAATGGTAAACAGTTGACTGCACCAACTTTCTTGGACTCAACAAGCAATTAAATTCACGATAGAACATTAAATAATCTGTTGGTGTACTATTTTCAAAATGGAAGAGGGTAAATTGACTTTTTCCCTTTTTTTTGATCCACTATTTCCCTGTTATGCTAACTTTTTCAAAATGAGGGTTGTAGTTTTGAAGAGTCCGATGTATAAAAGATCAAAGCTAGCACACAAACGAGAATTTGTTCACATATAATGGACCAACAAATAAGAAGACCTTTCAAGGTCTTTATGAAAGAGACAATATGCTCCACGGCGCAAGTTACACACTCCAATGAAACTGATAAAAGCACATCTCGAACAAAACAAGCCAGTGTTCTTGAGCCCTTGCACCTGCTCCTACATGAGATATGGGCTTAAAGTGTCATCAAAGGTGGGAAGGTGAACCAGCTCCAAACGTGCTCTCCAAACAGATGCACAAACAGCTGAAGTCCTTTTTAATTGACAGAATGTAGCCTTTCATCTTGGCCTGGAGTAATTACATATTACTTGTTGCAGTTTTGGTTTTCGGGGATGAACAAGGGATCAGCTCTCATGACAAAGTCGGTCCTGTAAGACGACAACAACAAAAACTCAGTCATATACATACTTAAGAGGCTACACTGCATGACATGTCAAATGTATGCTCGAATCATTCACAAAATACTTTCAGTATAAAGTAGTACATTTATAGTCACATTGTCTCAAAAGGACACTGATTGTTAAAATGATGATAAAAATCATAAAATCTTGTGGAAAAACTATGGTGGAAAAATGTCATTACCCTGTTTAAGAGCTGCTCAAGCCTGTTCTTGAAGCGCTACCATCCTCTCTGATTCACTCCGTTCCTAGCCACACACAACAGCTGAAGATCCCATTAAAGATCCTAAATTATCCTGTTGCAAACCTCAAGTCAGTCATTCATGAGCGATGAACTAGTAATTTGATGTATTTTTCAGGGTACACAACGTGGGTTCCAAATACCTTGTTGATGTCCTTATTCACAACTTCAAGTGCAGAGGTCTCAACCCCACAGTATCTACTGGTTTTTGGGATTTCCAAACGCATGCACATTTTGCACACACCGACACATTATATGACGTATATTCACTTCGTAGGTGCATAGCGCTATACAATAGAATATCAGAAAATAACCGTCAGTAACCTCAATTTATAGCAGTCATCAGCTTTCCGCCATTCCTTACATTGTAATTACAAGACATGAACAACAGAGGGCACTGTATCTTCAAAAGTATTTGTTTATTCGAAGTGGAGTATATTCTTCCAAACAATGCTGTTCCACTTCGTTGACATTATCCCACACCAGGCGAAGCAATGGCAAATATGGGTGTGTGCACGCATGTGTGCATGAATGTGTGTTTCTTTTACTGGAAACGTTTTTCATCTCAATCCGGTCAGTTGTACTTTTGGTAAACAAACTCACAAAAAGGCTTTTGATCGCAGAAAAGACCAGGAGCTAACCCAGGCAGTATCTGTATAAGAATCTGACAGTGACTGATTTCGGAAGCCACTTAGGCACTAAAACAGGTAATCGTACAAAATGCCTGACTACTAACAGCACAGTCTTATCATCCTTCGACAGGTGCCAGGGGCCAGCGTGCTGCTTTTACGTAAATAAGGACAGTTTTCATGCGTTCATAATATATTTTTTTTGGACGGAAGCTATGAGCAGGAAGCGGAGACCGCAGGTAACACCCATACAGTCCTGAAAAGGCAGGGTTTTAAAGCTACAATAAGCAATGTTACGTGGCATTTTTTCAGTCCGATGACCCCGTGCAATGCGAGAGTCACCATTTGTAGGTCTCTCTCCACCATACAGTTTACATTCAGTCTGCTGCTGTTTCCCCTGTTGTCTTCACTAAATTTCTGTGCTGGCCTGACAACTGGCTCCATCGCGGAGCATCACGTCACCCCTCTGTTGCACAGGACAGGACCATTATCACTGCAGCATTAGGGACATCCCAACTGGGACATTCAGTGCACTATGCAAGTACTGCAGGTGCTACCATGACAACAACCGTAACAAGTGCAATAAATTTGGATGTTTAATTCTCTTAACAGAAAAAAATAATCATCACAGTTTTCAATGAAACAATCTTTCAAGTGAATCAGAGTCAAATTTGGAAATTTAAGTTGTCTTGTCCCCCCATAGGACAATGGTATTGTATACAGTCCTTTTAAATATTTTAAGTGTGGTTCAGAGGCCTAAATTTGTTTTGTGTTTTTGATTCCTTTCACCTTATTCAATAATACTGCCAACCTGGGCCAAATCTGAGTCATAATTTTAAAATTGAGAGTTACACAAACAAAATCTACAGCCTAAATGGCCAACTCGGTCCATATAAATTACTTATGAAACCAATAAACATTTTTTACTAATAAAAACTTCATCAGTTCATCAGTGTACAACATCGGAAAGAGTTTCAGTTACACCTGAGATTCAGAGTGATTTGACATGAAATTTACCAATGACAAGATTCAGGCATAATATTTCGTCTGTATAAACTTTCTTTAATAAAATATAAATATGAAAAAATAGTGTTACCTAGTCTTAAATGAGCTTTCTATCCACAGCAAGACACATTGAAAATAAAAAATAAACGCCGATGACCTTTAAATTGAAACATACATAAGGTGTATGAAACAGTCGAGCAGTACAGTCTTCAGACACTGTAAATTGTTCACTAGTGCTCTCAGTGTCCACAGTGCTGAGGTAGATTCAGAGAGTAGAGGTAATGAATGGCCCGATTTTGGAAATATAAAAAATGAACAACTAAGGTGCTGGCTACGTGTCCTCACGTGTGTTAATTCACCCAAAGCCTGTGTCACCTCCTCTTATACAGTTTAATGATATTGGAATTGTGAAGTCTGTTCAACAACTCCAGCTCCAGGCTGTGGTCAAAGAAGAGGATGTCCGTTTCATCGGAGTACTTCTCGAAGTAGGTGTCTGCAAATTTTCTATGATTTGTTGTTAGGAAACCATAGGCATTCACCTGAAAGACAGAGGAGCAGAAGAAGAATTGAAAATATCCACAGGTAAAATAAAGTATTATAAATCCTTCTTTTAATTTCCATTTCCTGAAAGTATCCTGGCAGTCACTGCATAATTTTTGGCCCCACAATGGCTTCCCTGACGTTCATGTGTGCATATCTGGTCCCCAAGATGACAAATGGCCTTTACAGATTTTAAGACATTTAGAATCTTTATGTGCCTACACTACAGGAATAATTTAATAAACCCGATTAATCATAAATGTACATGAAGCCAACTGTCCCAAATACAACCCCAACTCCAATGTGGGACAGTATGTAAACTGTAATCGAAAAACATCAATCAACTATAAAACTGCAATTTCAGGGGAAACTGCGTGGGCAAGCTGGAAGCTGCCAAAAATGTAAGGAGCAGGTTGCTGAAAATGTAAGGTTAAAAGCTTTTGCAAATGCGTTTAAAGCCTCTGAATATTAGAGTTAATTTATGACAGTAGGATAGTTTGCAGTTTCATTGTGATGTCAAATAAAAAAACTCCAAACTTTAGAAGGTATGGATATGCTGAAGGAAAATAACAGTTAAAGTGGTATTGTATATTGTTATAAAAGTAGGTGAAAGGCTGAAATGCTTAAAGTTGTACTCTATAGACATTTTAAAAATTCAAGTGCAAGTTCTACTCTTATGACTGAAATCATCATGAGTCAGTGCTAGCAACTGCCATTTAGACAATGGACTATTTATTCATGTCAGCAATTTAACTGAACATAATAAAGGAGACCATAAACGACAACATTTTATGTTATATGAATATTTAGAAAATAAAATCATTCCTAATATTTTGTAGGAGCAAAGAACCCCTGAAGCGTTATGAACACTAAACATACTTGAGTTTAAGTCACAGAATATTCAGCTGGGGCTGGGGCTCATTGCACCAAATGGACTTAGGCCTGGTCTCAAGCCAAGTTGGGCACAACTTTAGAGGTGTAACTTTAAGATCATAGCACCAAAATGGTAGAAAACTCTGTATTCATTAAGACCGGGCCCAACATCTACGCCTATCTGAGGGGAGAACTTCATCTGAAGTGAATTTCTTGGCCGTTTCCAAAGGAAAGCACTTATTATAGAACATTTGCCCAAGATGCAACATTACCATGTCATACCTATTTCATATTTATTTGAGATAAATTAATCCTGTTGCCCCCTGAAATATTGCCACAAAAATACAGTCTAGTTAAGAAAAACTACTTTGTTCTCAGGCATTATTTATTTTTCACAAAATTGCATCAATATTATGTTTGAGATTATGGGAATTACTTGGGCACACCATTAAAAAAAGCACTAAAGAGAGTATATTTTTTCAACTTGACCATCATAAAGTTCATGAATGTTATAGCCAATAAAAATCCATAATTCATTTTAAAATCAAAAGAACATTTTAAATTAAAGAAAGGTTTGTAGCTACAGAATCATTATACCCAATAGATATTTTGACTTCAGTCAACGAGCACATAAATGATTTAATCAATTTATTTTTGGTAACATTAGCTTAGGTACCAGTTCATTGTTCTTGACATCTGTAAATTGGGCTGTCATTATTTATTAATAGAAGTTTCCGTAAAGTGATCGGTCTCAAGTGTTCCAGCAAGAGTCAAGCAATAATGTAAAAACAAATAAATAAATAACTAGGCAAGTAATGTTAGATGGCGTACATCCATTCATGGAAAGCCAAACTACAAGGGTCAACTGTTTATTGCAGCCTTGAATCCAGCCATTTTCAAACTTAGGGAAAAGTAATATGAAGATCATTGAAAAAGACAGCAGCTGGGTACATCAGTTTAATCTCTTTCAACATAACTACTGTGGCTGTGTGTTGTCACCACGTCTCGCCTGTTTTAGACGTGATTGTAAATTCATTTTGTGCGAACAGTTGCTAGTATAAACAGGGATAGAAGCTGGAGCGATTGTGATAAGCTCCTTAGCAAATGTGACAGCAACATCTTCATGTGCACACGCCCTGCAAAGACCGGTATATCCTCCCTTTTCCTTGGACTTGGGTTTTTATTTTTTTGATGACCGACAAAAACAAGTTGGCAAACTTACTTTGAAAGAATTGTGTTCTCGTGCGGCGTGGTGGAAAAATCCAACTGGACATTTGTCATCCTGGAGCTGAACAAACCTCTTTGCAACTGGATACAAACCGCAGATGTTACACGTTGATATTCTGCACCTTACTGTAATCCTACAATGGGTTCACAGATGCACTACCCAGCTGTGTCGTGGGCATTGACACACCCCCATAGCAAGCCTCTGGCTTCTGAACTATGCGTTGTTAACAATCAGGATGCACTGGCTTATTCTCGTTGGCCCAGAGAATACCACATTATTATTTCCGATAACAAATTGAAAGGCGAAATCATTTGACCATTGCACATCTTACAAATTTGAGTCAGGCCATCTCAGATGCATTTTGGTCCACAGATCTCGGCTGTTTATTACATTTTGTTGATATTTGGCTTTGGTGATGTGCGGTACAACCTTAACTTGTATTTGGCAATGTGACCACAAACAGGGTTTACACCTAACAATTTTCTGAAGTATTTACATCCCCATGTGGTTATAGTATTCCTCAGAAGCAAGTCTGTTTTTAAGGCAGTGCCACCTGAGAGGTCAAAGGTCACAGGCATTAAGTGCTGGTTTTTGGCCTAGCCCTTAACACACGGAAACATCCCCATATTCTCTGCAACTTTTAATAATATTATGGATTGTACATGTTGAAATCCCTAAATTCCTTTAGGAACATCATGCCTTGATATCGTTTCTTAACATTCGGCATATTTGCTCACACAGCCTCAAGCACATTGGTGAACGCTGAACCATTTACAGAATAGCCAAGCCTTTTGTGGGTACTCAGTTTGCAGTCAGCCATGGCAGTGTGTTTGAAATAAGCGGTTATCCAGTTGTTTAGACAACCGGAAATGGATCCAGACAACTTAAACTGCTCACGAGGCTGTCCGCTGGACAACCTTATATCCCGGCAGTTTTGTTTATTTGAATGTGTCAAAATTTTATTCACTTCCCTCTGCAATGGATGCCACCATTTTGGCCTACAGCACGCAACTTTCACGCCCTAGTACAGGCGAGAACTTGAGTCCCGCGGCAAACTTCAACTTAGAGATAGACCGAGGCGCGCACTTTACTTCAGGTTTGGCACAAACGAGTCGGATGTGACCATAAAGAACCGAAGGGAAAGTAGATTCCAAAATGCGAGGATTCACATCTTCCTGTGGTGAAATTTATTTGCTCATATTATAAACATAAATGTATTGTATGAATATTCAGAGCTCAGTGAAAATTACTGCGGTCCGAGTGTAGCAGTTTGCTTTCTACTAGCACGAAACTTCACAGCTCTTAGGCACCGGGAGGTAAATTATCTGAAATTGTGCAGCCTTATATCAAATTTCATAAGAATTTTTTTATAATTGGCAATCCAACACCACTTGGAAGTGGAAATCTTTAGATTGTCTTTTGGCAACATTGTTTTCAAGTACTTGCAGCCTGTATACACGTATCTCTCACTCGTCTAAGGCCATGCCAAATAGGTCAGCTCGGTCTTTGCCGGAGATTGTGATGGAAGACGGAGCTCAGAAATATTAAAGAAACAGCGCACAAATGAACCGAGCTATTGAGTTGCAGGACAGTGGTTTTGGTCAGCAGCTGTTTAGCTTGCCAGGAGAATTTATCATTTTATATTATATTGCATTGTTCTAAATATCACCTGTAAGATAAAATGAAGCATTATTTAGTGTTATTTGACTTAATGTTTCCTCTCAGATTACCTGCTGTAGTCCCATAGGCCAATGTGTTTTCAGATTTTTTTAGGCCCAGTGAGGGTTAAATAAATTGTAAAGGTTAGTTTTCCGATTATTCTGATTGTGATTGTGTATATATATACAAACTCCCCCTGGATGGGATGCTATTCCATATTCCATCGCCGGCTACCCCCAGCTCTTAGTCAAGTTTCCCAACCATTTCACCCAGTACCCCCGGGTAGAGAGGACCACTGTGTAAGTAAAGTGTTCTTGCCCAAGAACACACTGTGAGGGCTGTGGCAAGGACTCAAACCTGGGACCTTTCAATCCCAAATCTGCACCACCCTGCCCCTCAAATGTGTGTGTGTGTGTGTGTGTGTGTGTGTGTGTGTGTGTGTGTTTGTACTGAGGACCGACATGAGTTTTTCACCAACAAAGTGAAGTCTTTTTTGGGAAGTGAGGATATTTTGGCTGGTCCTCACAACTACAAAGGCAAATTGTGACTTATTAGTTAAGGTTTGGGGTGAGGTGAGAATTAGGGATAGGTTTAGGTTAGGGTAATGGTTTGGGTTAGGCATACATTGCTTATTGTTAAGATTAGGGAAAGGCTGTAGAGACACACAGAGAATGAATGGAAGTCCATGTCATGTCATGTAAGATATAAGTACAAGGATGTGTTTGCGTGTACTTTTTTTTAAATGCTGATGACACTGTACACGGGACAACAAAAAATTCTTGCGGACACCCTGATTTGTTTCCTTATCTCTAACACTGCAGTATCACCAATCAATGTCTCTTAGACATTCCTCCACCTTTCTAGCCTAACACTGTCCCTGCCCCAGGCTTCTCGGAAAGAGCTGTAGGCATCAACATTGGAATCGGTGCGTATCAGCAAAGATCAATAGTTTATAAGGTAAAACCTTAAACATTGTTTATTTATCAGTTAAACACAGGAGGAGGACAATTTTGAAATGAATGCCTTCTGTTTATATCAGTGTAATAGACGCTGTACCAAATTTTTTGGAGTTGGTGTCCTATTATGATTCCATAAAATGAGGGCTATGCGTAAAAAGCACTGCTCTCGCCCCAAACGGAGACCAAAATGTACAAAATCCTTAAATAAAAGTTGAAAATCTCAACTTTTAACTACTAGCGAATTGTACATACGCAGTACCAAAACCTGAGGAACGCCAATATCAAGCCTTTTCTCGTATAACTCAAGGGCTGCACTCCTCTTCTTTTTTTTTTTTGGATGGAAGTTGACTGGAATGTGTGCTATTAGTGTATACTGTAACGCAATCATTGATTATAGATGTAAAATATGGAAAAGCAAATGAATTATCCATCCTCAGGTGCCGCAGGCCATTGCATTGAATCGAGAGGGTAAAAGCGTCAGTCATTTCCTTACTGTATCACACGTCTGAATGGCCAAAAACAGGCTGAAGGCTCCACTGGTGGGTCTGAACATATTCCAAGACTTCTCATTAAGATGCCAGGTTTTCAAGAACCTGTTGAACATCACAATCAAAGGTCCAGTGAACTGTAATTATATTATTATTCCGATCTATTCTACAGTATATGTCTCAGTAAATTCTGTAGGAGCTTTTCAAACACTGAAAAGGCACACTTGCCTTCCATATAATTAGCATTGATTCCAAAATTATGCCACAAAAAGGTAAGGCATGTCAAGCATGCTAACCCACAGACACTTATGGCTAAAAGGTAAAAGAGAAATAATGAGAAATATTATTTTTTTAATTGTATCCTGCACTCACCTGTTCCTGACGTACCTCAGAAAGTCAGGGTGCAGTACATGGTATTTGTTTTTGTCAAATTCATCCAAGAAGACAAATCTTTGCCTAAGACCAAGAATAGGATATTTTATGGAAAAAAAAAACATAAATACTAAATTCAAAGATGAACAGAAAATAAGGATTCTGTGCAATGCAGAACTGAGCAGCAAATGCTTTGCATTTAAACATAATAGTTCATTCCGATGATCATGTCAAACAAAATATCAATTTGCCTAACTGTAGACTACCCTGACCCAGCTCCCATTAGATGAGCGAAGGGGAACCCCTTCCAGAGAGAGCCGCTGTGAGTGCAGGGTTTCATTCTAACCAAGCAGTAACACACTTGATTCCACCCATCAACCACTAGAGTTCTTGCTGGGGGCTTGATTGGTAGAGTGAGGCGTGTCACCACATGGTTAGAATGAAAGCCTACATCCATGCCAGCCCTTTCGGATAAGGCTGCCCACCCCTGCATTAAACCCTCACAGTATGATGGTATTATGAGATTCTTTTTAGGCTGACATATCAGGTAGGGCAACTTCTTACAGCAGCTGGCTTTTTCTATGACAGACTAATTTGTCTTCCAAATCCTTAAGGTTTTTGACAGCTATCATCATTGCTTGAGTTGATTTTATTTGCATGAGTTCTTGATTCATGCGATTATACCAATAGGCAGTTAATACTCGTAAAAATGCTAACTGCTTTTTGGATTGGGCTAGTTTTAGATATTTCCTTCCTTTTTTGGGGAAAGCACAATTGATGGCATCATACACTGTTTCTGAATAAACGTATTACATCATTTAGCAATACTACATAAGCCCAAAAAATGCCAGGATTTGCATTTGTTGCGGATTCAGATGATTTTTACCAAGCTGCATCGTATTTTACTCACCACGCGTTTTCGTAGTTTTTCCACAGAGTGCTCTTTTCCCACAGCAGAGCGCCCAGGAACTCAAAATCTCTCATGCCCACTGGAATCAGGACATATCTGATACCCTTTACAAGAAAAAAAAAAGCAAATAAAATAGACATAAAGGATAATACACACAGTGGTGCCCCCAAACTGCTCTGGGCCTTGTTTCCCAAAAGCATCTTAAGGTAACGATGATTGTAGAACCCCTCTTACGATGCATTTTAGCAGCGATGATTGTAGAGCCCCTCTTACGATGCATTTTAGGTTTGTGTAGTGTCTCCGAAAACCATTGTAACTTAAGACACTCTCAGAAATCACCGTAGATCTACAAGTGCTGAAAACCACTCGTAGAAAGCTTCGTAAGTCTTCAGACCTACAGGAGTCATTGCAAACTATTACGATATTTTTGTTTGCGTTTTCTTTCAATATTATCGTATTTAATCATGATTTCTGATGCTGTTCGTGAATGAAAGTGGTGATCCAAGGAACTTGAATAGCGATTTTTATTTAATGATACATTCACCAAAAACGAACAACAATTAAATACATCATGGCAAAAATAATCACATTAACAAATAAAGACAAGAAATTACACGTCATAACAAAATGATATCGCCAATATACACATCTCAGCCAATTAATATATTATACTAGAGGAACCATGACAAGGAAAATTAAGGAAAAACACGAAGAACCCTGTTGCTGTGATGGTTATTGCAAATGGAGTGCTGATCACGAGAGGGAAAAAAGGGGCGTATTCTAAACATGTCCAAAAACTTGACATGCCCACCAAACGGAGCCATATATTCCACAACTCTAATCGTGCACCAGCCTCCTCCTCCTTCTCCTCGTCGCGTATGGGGGCTTTCGCCCGGACAGCGATGTTGTGCAGCTCTGGCACAATGGTGTTTTGATGGGCAGTTTTTGGGCAGTGTTTTGATGGGCATTGTAGGCCACTACTGACCTTGGGCATGTACCTGAAGTGCAGCTTCCACCTCCCCAGTTCACTAGTACTTGTGGGATGTACCACTGGGGTAAAGAGGTGTGGCCAAAATGGATATCCACTGTCCCCTAGGAAACGCAAGTGAACATGGTTTCTCGCTGTCTCTAGACCAGGGGTCACCAACCCTGTTCCTGGAGAGCTACCATCCTGTAGGTTTCTGCTCTAACTCCTATTCAGCAGAACTGATTCAACTAATTAGCTGCTTAATTGCCCCGTCCAATGCGCTGCCTAACACCGAAATTATGGAACGCTTCAGTGGAGTGAGGAGCGAACGGGTGATGGATTTACACCGACGGGCATCAGTGAATGAGGAGCTGCTCACTAAGACCCGGGGAACCATCTGCAGAAACACAGACCCGGGGAACCATCTGCAGAAACACAGACCCGGGGAACCATCTGCAGAAACACAGACCCGGGGAACCATCTGCAGAAACACAGACCCGGGGAACCATCTGCAGAAACACAGACCCGGGGAACCATCTGCAGAAACACAGACCCGGGGAACCATCTGCAGAAACACAGACCCAGGGAACCATCTGCAGAAACACAGACCCAGGGAACATCTGCAGAAACACAGACCCAGGGAACATCTGCAGAAACACAGACCCAGGGAACATCTGCAGAAACACAGACCCAGGGAACATCTGCAGAAACACAGACCCAGGGAACATCTGCAGTGTTATGGCCCCAATTTGTTATTACAATTTACAACACAACAGCAACAGCAAGGGATGACAGACACAATTTAAAACTTAAACCCATTTAATTCACAAAGACAACTAACAACTAACTATACCTAATCTCCTGACTACAACTAAAGACCAAGACTGAATACAAAAACTGAAATATTTACAGTCCCTTGGTGATGTCCTGGGTGAGGAAAATGCTCAAACACAGGCAAAAATCCACAAAAGAAAACTTCACAGGTCTTGAACAGAAATGACAGGTCTGGTCACATGTATCCTTCTCCTTGCAATTTCTCCTACTACTTTACTGTCTCAATTCTACTCCTTATATACTCTTTTGCAGACCCCACCCACATTTAGACCTCTTTTTTTTTAATTTTCGGGGACTTGCCCCAGACATGTCCAGGACATGTCTAAACCTAGCTCCAGTCTGAGCTCAATAAAAAAAAGGTAAATACTGCCATCTAGTGGCCTATATTCACATTACACCTCCATTCCAAAAGGGAAAAATTTTGACTCATAAAGGCAAAATTTTTCTTTTCAATACAAAATGGTTAAGTGGACACTTGTCTATATATACATATCATACAATATTCAAATAAACACGTGATATATACATATTCAAACACGGGATAAGCAATCAGCAATTACACTGTCTGTACCCTTCACATGCTTAATTTCCAAGTCAAACTCCTGTAAAATCAAACTCCAATTCAACAATCTCCGATTCTTGTTTGTCATCTTACTCAAACACAGTAACGGATTGTGGTCTGTGTACACAACCATTGGCTTTTGCCCTGTACAAACATAAACATCAAAGTGTTGTAAAGAAAGGACCAGAGCCAACAGTTCCTTCTCTATTGTGGATTAGTTCCTTTGGTGGCAATTGAACTTCCTGGAGAAGTATGCCACGGGATGCTCAATGTCATCAGAGTCACTTCTCTTTAGGAGCACAGATCCACAAGCTTTGACCGCGATGGAGAACGGTTTGTTGAAGTCAGGAGATTTGAGCACGCGGAAGTGACACAGCAGAGACTTCAGGCAATCGAAGGCTCTCTGGCATGCATCATCCCAAGTGAACTTTACGCCTTTCTTCAGTTGGTTAGTTAGACTGAGAGCAATCTCAGCAAAGTTCTTGCAGAACTTGCGGTAGTACCCGATCATTCCAAGGAAGCGGCGCAAAGCTTTTTTGTTGTCAGGAACTGGAAAGTCCATGATGGCTTGGACTTTAGCATTTATGGGTGCCACCTTACCCTGGCCTATGACGTAGCCAAGATAGGTGACAGTAGCACAACCAAAGTCACTCTTGTTCAGGTTAACAGTCAGGTTAGCCTGGGTCAGGCGCTGGAACAACGTCTCTACATCTTTCAGATGTTCTTCTCAGGAGTCACTCCATGTGATCAGGTCATCGATGTACGCACCTGTGTGTGGCAATCCGGCGATTGTAGACTGTATCATCCTTTGGAATGTGGCTGGGGCATTTTCATGCCAAAGGGTAGGACTTCATACTGGTACAACCCAGAGGGTGTGGCAAAAGCAGAGATGCTCTTGGCCCTCTCAGTTAAAGGCGCACACACCAATAACCCTTCAATAAATCAATCTTGGTCAGAAACTTTGCTTGCCCTACTCTATCAATACAATCATCAATCCTAGGTATTGGAAAGACATCAGTTCTAGTTACAGCATTGACTTTGCGATAATCTGTACAGAATCTAGTACTTCCATCAGGTTTTGGAACTAGCACACAGGGTGAACTCCAATCTGAGCTGGAGGGTCTGATAATATCATGTTCTAACATGTACTCAACCTCTTTCTCAGCAATCTTTCTCTTTTCAGGATTCATCCGGTACGGATGCTGTTTTATTGGTTTGGCATCACCAACATCTACATCATGAGCGGCTATAGAAACTCTTTTTGGAACATCAGGAAACAGATCCTCATAATTTTTGATCAACCTCTCAAACTGATCTCTCTGTGAGGGTTCTAAGTGCTGGAGTTTTACATCAAGATTTTGCAAAACTTCAGAATTTGACAATTTACATGAAAGAACTTCAGCTTTAATTCTAGGTTCATCATCTTGAAACTCCCCCTTATCTTCACAAATCTCGGCCATAGGAGAATCTGAAGTGACAGCTGCAACCCTAGCATTTCTGTCATGATAAGGCTTCAGCATGTTAATGTGACACAATTGTTTAGGTTTTCTCCTATCTGGAGTCTTCACAATGTAATTGAGATCATTGAGTTTTGTCAGAATTTCATAAGGACCATGAAATCTAGCCTGCAATGGATTGGACTGCAAGGGAAACAACACAAGGACCTTGTCTCCTGGTTTAAACTCACGGCTTCTAGCCTTATGATCATACCAAGTTTTCATTTTTCCCTGACTTGATTTCAAGTTCTCTTTGGCTAGGTCACAAGCTGCACGCAATCTTTCCTTGAACTTGCTAACATAGTCTAAAAGACTGATGTGCGGCTCTTCCTCTTGCCATTGTTCACTCAATAATAGCAAAGGTCCTCTCACTTCATGACCAAACACTAGCTCAAATGGACTGAATCCAGTAGACTCCTGCACTGCTTCTCTAGCTGCAAACAACAGCAAATGAACACCTTCATCCCAGTCTTTCTCATGGCCATAACAATAAGTCCTCATCATTGTCTTGAGAGTGGAATGAAACCGCTCTAAGGCACCCTGACTTTCTGGATGATAGGCACTAGAAAGAATCTGCTTTGCACCTAGTTCATACACAACCTGCTGAAACAATCCTGAAGTGAAATTGCTACCTTGGTCTGACTGAATTTCCCTGGGAAGGCCAAACAACGTGAAGAACTTTATCAAAGCCTTCGAGATTGCAGTTGCCTTGATGTTACGTAGAGGTATGGCTTCGGTGAATCTGGTAGATGCACACATGATTGTCAACAAGTACTGATTTCCAGATCTAGTCTTGGGCAATGGACCAACACAATCAACAATGACCTTAGAGAATGGCTCCCCAAATGCTGGGATAGGCTGCAATGGAGCTACAGGTGGGTCTAACTGGTGTTTTCCACCTACCTGACAAGTGTGACAGGTTTTGCAAAAGTTGGAAACGTCTTTCCGAAGCCCAGGCCAAAAGAAGTGTTTCATGATCTTATCAACAGTCTTGTTAACACCAAGATGACCTCCTAAAGGTAAACTATGAGCCATTGTTAAGATCTCATTCCTGTAGACCTTCGGAACAACAATTTGCCTGACCACTGCCCAATCTGCATTGGCAGAGATATCAGGAGGGCGCCACTTCCGCATCAACACACCATCCTTGAGATAATACCCAACTGGAACTGCGTCTATTTCTTTATCAGGAAGGGCTCTCCTCTTTAGTACACAAATTTCAGGATCATTAGTTTGCTCCTCAATCAACCGCTTTCTGGACAGAGACAAGTCTCCAGACACATCAGAATCACCAAACCCCTCTGGCTGGCTAAACAATGAACTGATAAAAGTGTCTGATAAGTTCTCAAACGGAGAAACCATAGTAGGCCAATCAAAGTCATGTGGCGAACCACCTGAGTCCTGACTATTCAATGTGCTGGACGGCACCACAACATCTTCTTCTTAAGCCTTCTTGGCCATAGCACGAGTCACTGCGCAAGAAGGATACAGAGATGGGTCCTCATCCCCATCTTCAGTGCTCGGCTGTGAAGTAAGATGTACAGGGGGAATTACTTTGCCCCCAGCCAGGTCATTTCCCAGCAACAGAGAAACACCCTTTATAGGTAGACTTGACATAAGTCCCACCTTTACCTGTCCTGTAACTAAATCTGACTTCAAGAATATAGAGCGCAGGGGTACAGATACAGTCCTCCCTTCAATACCTTGTACAAGTATGAAATCCCCTGAAGCGGTCTCATCACTCCAAGGAGTCCATCAACAAAAGTGACTGAGAAGCTACGGTATCCCTTAAGATATATATGGGGACAGAAGTAGTATGCTCATTCAGAGCCACAAATCCCTCTGACACAAATGGAAGAAATTCCTCCCTCACAAAGTCAGCTGTATTAGGCTTTTTAGCCCCACAAGAAGCAGGCAATTTAGCAGATCGGTCATCTAGTATAGGGGTTTCTAACCTTGTTTTCACAAAGGCATTTGGTTTGGTATCCTTTTCTTTTTCTTTCTTCGCTTTTAGGAACCAACAGTTAGTTGTAACATGACCAGATTTCTTGCAATAACTGCAAACTAGACCACTTTTGTCACTGTCAGCTTTCACACTTTGATCAGACCTGTTACTGGATTTCTGAGCACCATCACCAGATTTGTCTTTGTCTTTGGGTGAGGAATCTTGGGTATCACCGTAACCCTTTTTCTGAAATTGGGACCATCTATTGTTACTGCTAGACTGAAATTTGGACTTATGTGTGAGAACATATTCATCTGCAAATTTGGCAGCTGATTGCAAATTCAGTGCTTGCTTCTCATTAAGGTAGGTCTTAATATCATCCTTAACACAGTTCTTGAATTCTTCAACTAACACCATCTCTTTTAGTGAGTTGAAATCATCCTTGACCTCCATAGAAGTACACCAGCGCTTAAAGCAAACCTGCTTCTCATTAGCAAATACAACATAAGTCTGATTTTCAGATTTCTTCAGACCTCTGAATTTCTGTCGGTAAGCCTCTGGAACCAACTCATAAGCTCTCAAAATAACCTTTTTGACAACCTCATAATCAGAGGAATCATCTGCAGACAAAGCCGAATAGGCTTGTTGAGCTTTACCCTTGAGGACAGTTTGCAACATCAGAGGCCAGTGTTCCTTTGGCCACTGGCAACTCTTTGCTACCTTTTCAAAACACTGGAAATAGTAGTCAACATCTTTTTCCGAAAATGGAGGCACCAATTTTACCTCCTGGCTAGCCCGAAATTTATTTTCAGTTTGAATTTTAATTTTTAGTTGCTCCATTTGGAGTCTTTCTTCTCTATCGAATTTCTCTAATTCAAAATCTCTCTGTCTTGCAAATTTTTCTAACTCAAATTCTCTTTGTTTTTCTTTTTCTTCCCTCTCAAATTCTCTTTCTCTTTTTCCTCCCTTTCTTTTTTCTCTTCTCTTGCTAATTTTTCCAACTCAAACTGCCTTTGTTTTTCTTTTTCTTCCCTTTCAATCTCTAGCATTTTTAATTTAAGTTCCATTTCTATATTTGGATTTTCCACTGGAAACTGTTGCAGATCTCCTCGTGCAAACACATTTTCATCAATGTAATATTCAACTATCTCTCTAGCCAGTCTTGCTTTTCGCATGGCTGGTTTTACCTCTGTCAGCTCTAACTGTCTGCAAATTTCTAGCAGTTCTGTCTTTTTAAAAGACTTCAAAACCCCTACGGTTGGTGATGCCAAGAAATCATCCATTGCTGTTGATCTATATATATGTATTCAATTAAAAAAAATCTATTTTACAATTTGAAATGTTAAATTTTCAATAAATGACTCACACAATGTCTATCCCGGACTTGAGCCCCCAATTTGGTATGGCCCCAATTTGTTATTACAATTTACAACACAACAGCAACAGCAACAGCAAGGGATGACGGACACAATTTAAAACTTAAACCCATTTAATTCACAAAGACAATTAACAACTAACTATACCTAATCTACTGACTACAACTAAAGACCAAGATTGAATACAAAAACTGAAATATTTACAGTCCCTTGGTGATGTCCTGGGTGAGGAAAATGCTCAAACACAGGCAAAAATCCACAAAAGAAAACTTCACAGGTCTTGAACAGAAATGACAGGTCTGGTCACAGGTATCCTTCTCCTTGCAATTTCTCCTACTACTTTACTGTCTCAATTCTACTCCTTATATACTCTTTTGCAGACCCCACCCACATTTAGACCTCTTTTTTTAAAATTTTCGGGGACTTGCCCCAGACATGTCCAGGACATGTCTAAACCTAGCTCCAGTCTGAGCTCAATAAAAAAAGGTAAATACTGCCATCTAGTGGCCTATATTCACATTACAGCAGAAACACAGACCCAGGGAACATCTGCAGAAACACAGACCTGGGAACATCTGCAGAAACACATGGGAAGATGGACGCTGTTTTGAGTCAGTGTGGGGAGCTGTTGCCTTCGACTGTGAATTTGAGCAAAAGACTGGATGAGGCGACAGGAGAAGTTGCGGCCCTGAAGCTCGAAGTACACGCAAAACGGGAATTATAACATGGATACGGATCAATCGAAATTGCTTGTTCCACCCAAAATTGAATAGAATTGGAACCCCCCCACCCCCACCACTCCGCGTCCCCCCTCTGTCTCTGTCTCAGACGTACCAGTCCTTATCAACAACACTCCCTCATCCCTCCTCTGGATTCAAGGAAAGAACGTCTCACCCTTGATAAGAACTTGGACCTTGTACTGACTCTGGTGCATTCCCTGCCCAAACCCCCCTCCCCCCCCCCCACCCCCCTCACTCCGCAACAGGCTGCCTCCTCACTCATTTTCTCAATTTAACCCCTTCTTGCCCCCACTTCCCATCCTCCCCCATTCCTTGAAAAAATTCCTACGTGTTTCCAGCGTGTCGTGTTATAAACCTGATGTGTATTATGTCTGATGTCATCTATATATGTCATATGTGTTTGTTCTGTGTTCTGCATCTGTAACCTAAATTTCCGGAGGAAAAGTTTCCGGGGTGCTTCTCAGAGTGCAAACCGCTGCAGTCTACCTTCCCCGGTACACGGGAGAAACTGAATTGCCTTTTTTAGGTCAAATAACTCATCTGATTCTGAAAACAGACAGAAATATACTACACTATTAGTCTATACCAATGGACTATGAGTTACATATAAGGATTTTTTGGCATTAGTTCTTTAATTTCAGCCGAGCAGCGATCACAGACACATCACCTTCACTCTGTATAGCCTACTTTGCTCTGCAATACGTTTCATTTATTCTTACTACTTGAGGTAGGCTACGTTTTATTTTGACTGCATGACATAGCTCACACACGCCTGTATTTAAGTCGGTGCCTGTGGCCTAAAATCAAGTAGTCAAACATCTGAGCACCATTATAGGGGACAGCAGCGCAAAGCGAAGAAACAAAGTACTTAACGTCCGTGCGTGCGCTCCCGCGTAAGAGCTGCTTCAGGAAAAAACGCACCTTAACAGAGACAAATTTTCGTGAGATCACTGGTAACAAACCCTCGTACAGCTCAACGATCGATCGTTATTGGGAAATGAACTGAACTAAACTAAATAAACTAAAACTAGAGCTACCACAGAAGCAGAACTCTACTGGAGTACAGTTGGTTAACTCTCAGTAATATGTAGGGAATGTACAAAAGCTATCCCAGCAATATCCTTTAAAATGGCCTAAGGGAGGAAACTAATGAATGCACTCCACTCCCTGATTAGAGTATGCACTTCCTCGAGCCAAAGAGCTCTCACCTCATCAATCGGAATGTCCCAGCGGTCCATCGCCGGGATCATGTTGAGGGAAGCCATCAAGGTCTTAGCCGTGTGGACGTACACGGATGTCCTCATTCCCACATCCTCCTCATAGCCGTCAATAACAGCTCCATCCATCCTGAACAACAATGCATTCACATGACTTCCCAGAGGCCATTAACATACAAGCCCCATATAGAACAACTTGGACCACTGTGAAACTGCACTGTGGGGAATTAGGCAGTTGGATCTGTTGAGAGGCAGACTGGTAACTGCCATCGTATCTGTCAGTACTTCACCTCGAAGTCAGAGAAGAGACTCAATGTCATAAAAGAAATCATCAATGCAAGCCAAATTGCCTTCGAGAAATGCAGCCCCGTATTGCGCAAGGAATCATGCCATTCATAGTATACGGGTGAAGTGGCTCAGGGGTGCGTTTCGCAAACGCATAGTTGCCAACTTTTTCTGCAACCTAAATAGTTTTTCCATTCACAGTCAATGGGTCCAACTATGTAAGTTAGCATCTGTGATTTTGGGAAACGCACCCCAGAAGTGCTACACCCTCAGCCCGGAGGCTGTCAAGCCCTAGAGTTCATGCTCTCTCCAATTATTCAATGATTACTTGCACCTGTTGCTACTCTTCACCGTGTGCTATAAGAGATTAAGCTTCGCACTCAATGGGCGCTGAGTCTTGCGGCAATCGTGCCGATGTCATGTTGTTAGATCGATGCATTATCCGAATTCTCAACTAACAATCTTTTTTTCTGTATGTGTAAATAGTAGTGTCATTAACTAATATTAAAAACGTAACCAGATCTGACCCTGCACTTGAGTCCAGTTCTCATTTTAATGCATCGCTAGGGAGCTGGCATCCGGCAGACAAGGCCATTACAAGTGCATTTGCTGCAGTGACGCAAAGGAGCTAAAAAATAAATAAATAGGCCACTGTAGAGCATGTCATGGCCTAGACCCATATATCAGTCAGTGAAGTTTTCATGCCCCACCATGGCAACCTCTGAACTGAAGGCCCTTCTGTATCTACTATGCTGCGTTTGGTTTACGGTAGCCTCCCTACTTTGGCTTTTCGCTACCGTAGTTTTGCTACTACTTCCATGTCCGTTCACCACTAGATAAATGCAAGTTAAATACATCAATATTACTTAAGAATCAGTCGTAACAAATTCCATTTGCATTACAACTGAGAATATTTTGTCGGATTCTGACTGAATACGGACAATCAAACAACGATCTAATCGGCAACCCGCGCCCCCGAGTCAGTTTGCTTACCCAACCATTGGCTTCACTTTACTCATAACGAAGTCCAGTAAAACAGTTTATTTAGAAGCTCTCCCATAGCTTTACTGCTTTCTTACTTTTAAGTTTTCAGAGAAATGTGATTGGCTCATGAAAACAAAATATGCAATTCGGGAAAACAGAAGCTGATGTGTTACGATCAATTTATTTCAAATAAATACTCAGCAATCTTCAATCGGATCTTTGATTGTTGTCATAAACTGACTTGCACAAAGTAGCGAAATTACAGTTGCAAAAGGCCTAATTAGCAAAACAATCGGTGACTCTCAGTTTTGATTTCCTTGGGTAACTTTAAATATGTGAAATTATAAAAAGAGGTCAGATTGGTTGCTTTCCTTTCAGAGACATAGGCAGATAACAGATTGCTTGGATAAGATTAACTCCTTCATGCAAATGAAAATGTACAGCGCATGCCATATTTCAGTGGACAGATACACATTTTTTGCTATTGTGGTTTTGTTGGCCCAGCAGAGCATCACCATAGAAGACACCCACAGTCAGGTTACGTCTATGCGTCACCGACTTCAAACAGACACTGCATGACCAATGCAAGACCAATGCAAACACATTTAGAAAATGGTTACTTCGTTCTACATTATGTTAAATTGTCAACTATTTGTGTTCACCCAAAAATTTAGGGGGGGAACTATGTACAAAAGGTGTCGTCATTTCTAAACGGTTCATCGGTGTAGCCTTTCGAACTCAAACTGCTAGTGAACAGAGTCAAAATGTTTAAACAATTTGCTGCGGTCCAGTGATTTATGGTGCCTCCAGTATATGGCAGAGACTTGATAAAAGTAACCTCATTATTAGAAAGCAGATGAAAGCACTTCTGACATTTACCTTTCTGAAAGCCTGTTCTACGTGTTTGCATGTGTTGTTAAAACTGGTTTTTCCTCCTTCACTTTCCAAATAAGATCGACACAAAGAAGCGAATAAAGTCGAGATCATGCCAGACCTGTAGGCCATGATGACATCAATACCTCCGCCAAGGAGGATATGCGATCGAGTCGGTTTTTTTATTTGTCCGTCTGTTTGTTTGTTTGTCTGTGGACAGGATTTCTCGGAAACTACTAGACAGATCTGCATGAAATTTTCACCAGAGGTAGATCTTGGTCCAGGGACGACTCCATTAAATTTTTGTGATGATCAGGATTCGGATCTGGATTCTGGATCCGGATCTTTATTTATACGCTCAGTGACATTTCTCCAAAACGAATGAACAAATTTTTATGAAATCTACACAAAAGGTAGATCTTGGCCCAAGGATTATACATTACAAAAAAATATGGTGATCATGTGTGTCAAAATCTTCGATCCGGATCCAGATCCTCATCAGGGATCAACTTTCTCAATGAGACGATTTCTTCGAATACCACTGCAGCATTTTCACCAAATGTTGATCCAAATTAGGTCATCTCTGATGGAACAGTCTCAAAATATTGTTAAAGACTTGGATCTGTGTGTGTCCGGATCCAGATCCGGATCAACAATTTCGACTCTGAGGTCAAATATTGAAATCATACAAACTATATCGAGTAATACCTCATATGAAAGCCCTTGATGAATGCTTACCGGATCTGACAGAATCTTTTCACTTAGACGTCACTGGAAGACGTGAATGGGTGTTTTAGCAAATCTCACTCAAACTTGTCGCATGGGTGGGCCTGAAATCTTCCAAAGAGAAAGATCTTGCTTTTGTATCAACGTCATCCCTTGGCGGAGATCAGAAATCTCGGATTGCTCTTGTTTAATATAAGACCATGTCGGCCAATCACAAGCTTTAAAAACTCGCTACAAGGTGCACATAGTCAGATGTCAAGTCAAAAACTCTGGAGCAGCCGGGAATCGAACCAGGAACATTCTGCTTCCTCGCCTGCCTGCTCTCCGTCCTGAGCCATACCACACTACACAAAATACCCATGTTTGAGTGGACAAGAACTACACTCAAAAAAATATAAACGCAACACTTTTGTTTTTGCTCCCATTTGTCATGAGATGGACTCAAAGATCTAAAATTCATTCCAGATACACAATATTACCATTTCTCTCAAACATTGTTCAAAAATCTGTCTAAATGTGTGATAGTGAGCTCTTTTGCTTTGCTGAGACAATCCATCCCACCTCACAGGTGTGCCACATCAAGATGCTCATCAGACACCATGATTTGTGCACGGTGTACCTTATACTGCCCACAATAAAAGGCCACTCTGAAATGTACAGTTTTGTCTCACAGCAAAATGCCACAGATGGTGCAAGCATTATGGGAGCGTGCAATTGGCATACTGACAGCAAGAATGTCAACCAGATCTGTTGCTCGGGCATTGAATGTTCATTTCTCCACCATAAGCCGTCTCCAAAGGCGTTTCAGAGAATATGGCAGTACATCCAACCGGCCTCACAACCGCAGACCACGTGTAACCACACCAGCCCAGGACCTCCACATCCAGCAGGTTCACCTCCAAGATCGTCTGAGACCAGCTACTCAGACAGCTGCTGAAACAATTGGTTTGCATAACCAAAGAATTTCTGCACAAACTGTCAGAAACCGTCTCAGGAAAGCTCAACTGCATGCTCGTCGTCCTCATCGGGGTCTTAACCTGACTCCAGATCGTCGCCGTAACAGACTTGAGTGGGCAAATGCTCACATTCGATGGCGTCTGGCACGTTGGAGAGGTGTTCTCTTCACGGATGAATCTCGGTTTAAATTGTTCAGGGCAGATGGCAGACAGCATGTGTGACGTCGTGTGGGTGAGCGCTTTGCTGATGTCAATGTTGTGGATCGAGTGGCCCATGGTGGTGGTGGGGTTATGGTATGGGCAGGCATCTGTTATGGACGAAGAACACAGGTGCATTTTATTGATGGCATTTTGAATGCAGAGATACCGTGATGAGATCCTGAGGCCCATTGTTGTGCCATACATCCATGAACATCACCTCATGTTTCATGTTTCAGCAAGATAATGCACAGCCCCATGTTGCAAGGAACTGTACATAATTCTTGGAAGCTGAAAATGTCCCAGTTCTTGCATGGCCAGCATACTCACCGGACATGTCACCCATTGAGCATGTTTGGGATGTGATTGACCGGTGTATACGACAGCGCGTACCAGTTCCCACTAATATCCAGCAACTTTGCACAGCCATTGAAGAGGAGTGGACCAACATTCCACGGGCCACAATTGACAATCTGATAAACTCTATGCGAAGAAGATGTGTTGCACTGCATGAGCCAAATGGTGGTCACACCAGATACTGACTGGTTCTGAGTCCCCAGACCCCCAATAAAGCAAAAACTGCACATTTCAGGGGGGCCTTTTATTGTGGACAGTCTAAGGTACACCTGTGCACTAGTCATGGGGTCTGATGAGCATCTTGATGTGGCACACCTGTGAGGTGGGATGGATTGTCTCAGCAAAGCAAAAGTGCTCACTTTCACACATTTAGACAGATTTGTGAACAATGTTTGAGAGAAATGGTAATATTGTGTATCTGGAATGAATTTTAGATCTTTGAGTCCATCTCATGACAAATCGGAGCAAAAACAAAAGTGTTGCGTTTATATTTTTGTTGAGTGTAAAATGACCAAACTTCATTCACCTAAACACATAGTCATGGGAATCAATCTCTTTGCCCATTTTGGAGCCACTGAGAATCCCACCATTGGCAACAACTGCACAGCGGATGCAGACTTGCTTATCAGCCGAGGGAACAGGAAGGAATGGGAATTTCTTTGCCTTTGGGATCAAATCCACAACTTCCTTCAACTCTGCGGAGAGAGAGACTCGAATCACAAGGAGCTTGCGTGAAACAACGGCACAGCAATCAGAATCAAAACAGTTCATTCCAAAGCAGTGGCGGCTCGTCAGCCCAAATAAAGGGAAGCCAAAACCTTGCCCTTCAAAGCTTAATGACTTGAACATTTCGCAGTTTATGTTTCTTGATCATCAGCCGTTCATACGAACTGGTAGAAGGACAGTCAAATTTATTTTCGATAGCAAATGACGACGCAAATTATCAATACGTCTTTATAAATGAGTTTGCGAGGCTTCTTTCACAAGAAGCCACGAGAATCAGTTTTCTACAATCTTAATATAGAAGTAAAGAATGCGATGTTGCGCAGCTTATTGCTTAATGAGCTTCACTAATCAATTTGCGAATCTATGCCGTTTCATGATCTACTTAAGAGCGGAATTTATAAAGACGTAGACCTAATTTACGTCGTAATTTGTGTGAAAGAAAGCCCCTCAATATCGTGGTGCAACGTATAACAATGCTCTTGAAAATAAATTTGGCTGTCCTTCTACCAATTCGTATGAGCAACTGCTGATCAAGGAAAGTAAACTGCGAAAGGTTTAAGTCATTAAGCTTTGAAAGGCGAGGTTTTGGCTTCCCTTTGCTTGGGCCGACAAGCCGCCACTGTTCCAAAGGTTCAATCGTTGCATATTGGAAGATTTGCCAGGCACATCATGGTTTGACGACAGAAACGTTGTGGTCCGCACTTTTAACAGATCGAAATTTTCTAACACACCTGCGATAAGTCCTCACCTGTGTAGTCGTAACTCCGAAAGCCAAAGGGATTGTTGAAGTGTACAAGTCTACTCCATTCGCTGATATTGGCATGACCTTCATGCAGGAAGAGCTGAATATCGGGAATGAAGGCCTGGTAAAACTCCGCATCTTCAGAGTTCCTCAGGGAATCCTGGCAGATCTAAAATGTCAGCAAAGCCAGGTGACACATTAGATAAAAATACATGCAACGGTTCAGTTATGAAGTTAAATTCTGTCTAATGTGCTCAAAATGTTAATGATCAAAACCAGGGTCTATCTATTCCATAATAAAGAGTAATTCACTGACAGAGAAGGTAACGTTCAGTGCAAATGTATACAAACCCACTGAATTACCCGCTTGTGCGGGCCTCAGACAATAGAAGGTACAAGGTCAGTTCTCCAGTCGATCAAAACAGTGTTTAATGGTGTTGAAGGGAAGGGTCTGCGCAGGCCGGTAAAGTTCTGCTAAACTAATGTCAAAAAACCATGTATGACCTCACCCTATCAATTTTTGTCGAGTTGAAACAGAAAAGGACCTTCCACATATTTTTGGAACTAGACAAGCAAAATCATCAACAATTTTAGAATACCGTATCCAACTGCGCTAAGATCTTCCTTTAGTGGACCCAAGCGGCCCGGGTCAAACCACAAAGAGCATGTGTGTCCAAGTTCTCCATCCCCAAAATTCATATTTCTGGATTTTTGGACGCCTAGCTATGAGGTTTTATAGACTGGTGAAATTTAGAGATAGATAACCACTCAACAGGACTCTGAAATAAAAAAATAAACGAACAGAGGGGCGTCATTAAGCCTATTATGTTGAAAAGGAAAGAGGGCAATGAGTCCTTGTTTATGGGAAGGATAGTAATGATTGAGTGGTATGTGTTGTTGCTAGTCCTCTCTCAAATGTTATTTTTGCAGGCACAAGTGAGAAAGAAACAGGAGGGTAATTGAGTTGGTTCACTGGAAGCATTTCTCACCTCATTTCTGGATTGTTCCGCTCGGCGATACACATCTTCCAACATCCACAGGGGTATTTTATTGATATCTAGTTTTCCTGTCCGGACCGAGAGATCAGGAGATCCAACAAAGGTTCTACCAGGCATGCCAACCTTTTGTGAAGGAGCCAAAAGCCTGGAAAGATGATAACCACAATCACTTATATTCTGAAAAATCCACTGCACTATCCTGTTCCTCAAGGTCACTTTATTTTTCACCCAGAAATGTCCCACAATATATTCTGCAATTCTTAAAATGTCAACCTTCACCCACTTCAATCTGTCTACCATATACTTTGTTACTGTGAAATACCTGTAGCATGCACTTAGGGGTCTATTCTCCCATTAGCGCACAAGTCCTTTTTTACGCGATTCGAGTTAAGCGCTTTTGAGTCACGCGTATCCTTCCCTATGCGCTTCGATCACCGCCCACAGCGCTTAACTTCAGAATGTAGGTGGCCTTATGAAAGAGGTGTGACTGATCCAAAAGAGAGGCGGACTCTGTACGAAGCTCATTGATTATGGCTATCAGGAAAACAAGGAACAAGGATTTTCTGATTAACCATGAAAATGCAGCTTTGGTCCATGGAAAACGCAAACCAGACTTTAAATTTGAAAATCTTGGTCCTGCTGATAAAACTTTGTATCTCCAAACTTATAAGAAACAAAAACTTGTATGTCCACTATTCTTACACGCAGAATTAAACATGTTTTATTTTATTTCTATTTTAAATTATATTTATCAATTAATATTTTTTGTATTTATTTATTTTCCTGTAAAGCTTATCATTTTGAAGATACAAGGTTATATCAGCAGGCCCAAGATATGCGGCTGTAATAGTAGACCTATGTATGTCTGTGCCAATTACAAGAAGTAATACAGACATCTCTTATTTCTTACTCTAGCCACCACGGCATTAAAGCTATGCAAACAAACTAATTGCCGCGATAGTGAAATAATACAGAATTTAGCGCTTCTCAACCAGCGTAATCAGAGCATTGAAAATGTGCCCCTCCTACACCAGCCTGTTTGTTCCATGAAAGACACGGAAGAAACGAATAAAGGGAACATTCTAGTCACAGAAGAATAACAATCGATGACAGTTTATATGATCTCATTTAGAAATTGCGCGCCTGAAATTTCAAACAACTCCAGTGTCCGGTTTGCAACTAAAGGACAAGGCAACGCTTTAACAAACAAAGAACTCCTACCCCGCACGCAGAAATATCTGCGGGGCGCTGTAAAACCCAGGCTCTCTGCACACCGGAGAAGTGTGCGCGCAACAGGTGGTGGGCAACCATCATCCCCAGTGCATTTCACTGCACTGAGGAGGAGGTGGCATCCACTCTATCTGCTGTGGAAGTGCATGGAGAATAACTTGGAGTGGATACGGATGAAGGAGGGTTAAGTAAAATGGTCATATTTTTGCCTATACTCAAAGTATCACTGTGATAAATACTGGAAAAAAGCTTAAAATGGTTTCAAATATTTTTGGCATTTCAAGCAGTTGCACAGTACTGCACAAGTAGTTGCACAAGCCAGGGAATTTGGTGCAGATGCTTAATATGCGCGTATCATGATCGCGCAAAACCTGAAGGTTAATGCTGTGCCGACGTCTGTGGTCTCTGTACATATTCTTATTAGTGGAAGGGGTTCTGATTGCAACGTGAGTACAATCAATGGCTCCCACAACACTGGGGAACCTGGCGACCCGGTAGAACCCCCCCTTAACTCTCCGTCTTTCAGCTGGTGTTTCGGGGAATTTTAAAGTGGCTGATGTGGTGCAGCTTAGCGTCAACCAACTGTGTCAGAAACCTTGACACAGACGCCTGTGATAAGTGCATGACATCATTAGCCACTCTCTGAAACGACCCAGATGCCAGGACCGACAGCGCAGTTGTGACCTTGATGACCACCGGTATGTTTGTAATTGTTTGTAATGCGTTTGTAACTGAACTAATTCGAGAACAGGCTGTTGCGTAATATCATATGCTGATTTCGTTTAGAGAAATGTAGTTTGGAAAAGAGGATGAACAATCGAATGTTGAATGTCTCAACCTTTACCATGTCAAATAAAATAAAATTAATGTTAAAATTCGGCCTTTAACCGACATCAAAAGCAATATTCCATTTCGCCGTATGTTGGCGCTTGACCTTAATACAGCCCTCAAAAGCCCTAAACAGAAAAAGCGCATAAGCCAGGGGTAGAATACGCATAAGTGTTATTTGCATGAGAAACGCCCGGAAACGTGTGGGCCGTTTCCCGCCTTGATGCAGCAAAAACCACCTAACTTGGTCAAAATTCTTACGCCTTTGTCCCTGAGCGATGCCAGTGCCATCTCCGCACGCTGGAGAATGTGCCCACGGCCCAAGAGCGCCAAATAAGAGGCAGAAGCGGGGGGGGGGGTGGTAAACCGCTGAATTGTAATACAATACTTCTCAGCAGACTTTTGTGCGGCTGTATACAATCGGTAAAGAAAATTCACCTACCAGTGGAGTGTTTAGTGCAGAAAAATGCTCTGCTGCTAAATTTCTTTGGTTGCGCTTATTTCGCAGAAAATATGGTAAAATATGGAAACATGGATGTACTGAAACCGTGGTGTTGGTCTCCGCAAGTTCTCATTTGTAATGTTATGATTGATATTAAGGCTCTGAAACTTTTTAACTCAGTGGAGGATGTTTTTGAAGCCATTGGGCTGAAGTTTACTTCATTCTGGGAAAAACCACATTACCGATTTGTGAACCACTTCCTTCCTCATTCAGACTGATCTGCTGTCTGCTTCCTACAGACTGAACCATCTAACTGCCTCAATTTGACAGGTGGAAAACAGAAAATTTTAAATTTTTGCAGCTAAACTCAATTTTTACCCTACATGCTGAACAGCTGTAGCCATTTCGGACAATGAGGCTATGAGGGTAAATAATGAAACATGTAAAGGACCTAATTAAGAAAACTGAACAGCTGTCAACCAATGGACCTCTCTGACCTGTCAAACACGATAAGCAACCAATCAGGCTGCCTTATCTTACCAAGGTCCTGTCTACCCTGATAGTACCACTATAGCCCTACAACCAATGGAATTATTAGCTGTGTGTGATAGACGCGGTTGCTGACTTTTTTGAAAATGGCTCTTGGATGCATTGGAGAACGTGTAATTCCAACGAAAGATACCCTGCCTGCCTAAAGGGGGCTCAATATATTCTTTTTCTAAAGCCAAAAATGCAGTTTATTGAGGCCTTGAGGCCAAGGTCAAGCGGGCTTAGGCTGTGGTTAGACGCCTTCGTGCTGGTCTGTCCTGCATCCTTCTGTGGGTCCGCAAACGTTTCGCCTTGACAGCACTCTAGCGCCAGTTTTTCAAAGATCCTTTTGCTACTATTTTTTGTCCTTTGCTGCCTTTGATTAAGATTGCACACGACACTGCTTCACCATTTTTTGGACGCATCCACCCACCTACAGTACTGAAGATACTGACTTTCAAACTCCATATTTGCATTATTTTTGTTCAATTTGATTTTCTGCAACAAATTGAATTTTGCTTTTTGAATGCATGTGCATCTCTTTTCCTGTTAAGGCTTCTGAGCTGAGCCATAACAATATTCAGGGAACACAGGAACTTCTGGCTGATGGAAATCTGTCGGTAATTGAGTCTTTGGAGCGGAAGGAAGAGAATTAGGATGGAGCGGGACTCAAATGGCAGGATTTCCATAGTTGGAAAGAGTAGAATTTTAGATGTACGAGAGATATGTGAGGGGCCCAAAATATATTCATTACCTTTCAATTTTCACAATTCTTTTTTTTTTTTAAAGATTATTTTTGGGATTTTCTCCTTTATTTGACAGTTGCACAGTGGAGAGAGTCAGGAAGGTTGGGGAGAAGAACAGGGAAGGCTTGCGGCACATGACCCGAGCCAGAATCGAGCTGGGTCGCCGCAGGAAGGCCACAGCATTTATGGTGCGCGCTTAGACCGATGAGCCACTGGGGCACCCCACAATTTTCACAATTCGTACCAGAGTGAATATAAATGATCTATACTCTGAGCCATTAAAAATGTACGGGTGAGGTCTGTACTGTATTTGCGGCATATTGAAGCATCTATCGATTTTTATTGCTTTTCCAATGAGATGCGAGTATAAATAAAGAAAAGCGCATAGTATCGTAATCCTGACGCGCGCCACAGGGACGCGCTGAGCATTTCAGTATAAATGAACATTGAGTTTTTTTAGATGTGCAGCGATGCTTGGCTTCCTCTTTTGGGTGCAGTCATTAGCTTACAAAAAGCCAACCAAAAAAAAGGCCCCTCATTTCACAAACATTTTGGGTAGCAGTCCGGAATCTTCAATTTGCAGCAAATATACATACCCCACCCGTGTGTTTTTAATGGCTCCTAGGATAAATGATTACTAGATTTGGAGATAGGCTTGCAGGCAGACAGGCTGAGATTTCACAAATGGTTGGGCCTGGTGTCCATCACAAATAACTGACTTTTGATTTTTTTTAGAGTCTCATTTCAAAATTTAATAGAAGTAATAAAAAAAAAAGAAATTATTTTTCCTGTGGCTACAAGTAATTCAGGTCTGAGGGGGTCGTCTCCTGAGAGGTGTTGGAAATGTGGTATTATGAGTACCCTGAGCTTGGGGGTGGGGGATATACTACAAAACAGGCTTTGTTTGAGTGAGCCGGCTCAACAAACCCTGAACTCACAATCAGAGATACTTGGTACTACGACAGTGGTTATAATCTTTCTTTATTGACTTAAGCTTTGTGCTTTAGGCTCTGAGCAGGCTCCCATAAAAGGGCCGTTCCACGAGTCACCTGTCGCTTCTTCCACACAAGAATGGACCCATTGCCTGCTGTATATTTCTCCAAGGAGGAACAAGGTTATAATTATGGACAGTTACGAAGAATATTAAAATATAATGACCGCAAAAAGCAACACTGTTTCTGCTATTCAGCCCAGAGAGGAAGTCTGACGGAAAATTGCTGACCCTGCAAATGTGTCAGTCCTGTATGACGGATTAGTGGAGATTACTTAAGTGTCTGGGCCAAATCAAAGTAAAATTAATCTATAGATTGAATATTATTTGACAGTCATAAACACCAATAGTCTACTCAAAAAACCAAACTCGGCACACCCTGTGGCTCTTCAGGATGAGGGCTTGCTACCCCTGCCCTATAAACTTTTATATTTACTTTGTACCTCTACTTCAGGGGTGTCAAACTGAACCGTAAACGGGCCAAGAGGCTGCAGGTTTTCACTCCAACAATGCAGAAGCGCACCTGATACAACTAATCAGTTGTGCAGGCCTAGATCAGTTGATTAAATCCGTGCTTTCAGGTGAGCTTCTGCTTGGTAGGATTGAAGACCTGCAGCCTCTTGGCCCGTTTACGGGTCAGTTTGACACCCCTGCTCAACTTAGTCTGTATTACAAATATGCTAAATGTCTGACTACATTGACAAATCTTGGTTTCCACATCGACTGCTGTCACAGCCTGCATGTCTGCTTAATTGGCTCTATGAGTCTTGTGGGTAGTTCCTGGTAATTGATTGATTGGCTTATTATTCCCCTAGTGCTGGAGTATTGCTAACAGCACAGGGTGTGCTGAGTTTGGTTTTCTCCACCATTTTTAAACCTAAGCCACCACGTGAGATGAGTTAAGTGTGCAATCAACTGCTGCTTTAATTCATCAATGAAGTGCCAAGTAAAATCAAAAGCCAGCAGACCTCCAGGACCAGGGTTGACCACCACTGCCTGAGAGAATTATCATCCCATTGTTGATTTCAACCTTGGTTTTGCCCTCTCATAGCAGCTAGGCTCGGCTTGTAAAACTCTTTTTGTTGTTAGTGCTCCCTTTTTGTTATTTCCCTTGAAATTTTGTATTTGTGTTATTTATGCTCTTTTTTATTCGATTAATTCACATTCCTGCACCTGGGTCCTTTGTGTTCCATCACACTCCTGGTGCCCTTTCAACACCCTTGGATACCGGGGGTGCGTTTCCCAAAGTCTCAGATGCTAACTTACGTAATTGGGGCCCATTGACTGTGAATGGACGAACTACGTAAGTTGCAACAACGCTTTTGGGAAACGCGCCTCAAGTTGTTACACGAACAAGCAAGATACCATAAAAATCCAAAGTCCACGAATTTCCCCCCCGCCAAAACCAAAGACGACCAAAACTTGCTCTTCTACTTCTCATGATCTCTTTCATTATCAAAATGCACATATTGTACGAAAAAACGTCTATCTTAAGCGACATACACTGATTAATACTCTTCCAATACTCTTCCAATAAAGGCAGACGCAAGCATCAGGTAGTGAACGTTCTTCCGTTTATCTAAAGCAATCAAGTTTTTATTGAATTTTTAAAAATAGTTTCTCTCTTTATTTGTAACAGGCTAATTTAATCAATATCCTTTTTGCAACAAGGTAGCTGAGGAGGCACTAGGTAAAGTTCCATGTGACAATTAGGCTCGTATTCATTCTGAGGAGGAGTATCGACAAAACTAAGAAAGATACAATGAATTTAAGTTTTCAGTGCAATTCCAAAACTCACCGGTCGCATTGTAATCTCTCGATATCCGACTGCTTTCTTAAGCTGTAGATCAGGAAACAGATGACCAAAACAGTAAAAATCAACTGCTTTAAATGCGGTGTCGTCATAACGCTAGCATAAGCGTTGCATTTAAAGCAAGAATAAGCAGGATTAAAAATGGAGAAAAGGGCAGGTGGGCACTGGGCATACACAAAAGTAATATTGAGGCGTCAAGCTCTTCCGCATTCTGCAATGCCGCATCTCTATGCGCATATGCGCTGCGCTCATGCGCTTTTCTGCCTGCTTCTCCTAATCCGACTAAGTGACGGTATGATGTAACCTCTCTCATGTGCAATCAATCAAAAATTGCGCAATCTAATACAAAATGACTAGTGGACAGCAACGCCCCCAAACACGACCGTCTTATTGAGATACATCCATACAATTTAAGATTCTGACGCAGAAATAAACGATGTGTTAGTGCATCAAAGATTGTCGCCCACTTTTGCTGCCGTTCAAGGAGAAATTCGTTTGGAATGTATGGGCCTTACATCAATTTAAAGCGTTTGTCCTGCTCAACAAGTGCAATTATAATAAATAAATAAATTAATTAAAAAAGAAAAATAAATTGGGGGGGGGTTGGGATCAGGTCCTTTCCTCTAAAAAGTGAAATGTCTTTTTGCAGTTCCCCCTCCATTTAAAAAAAATTTTTTTTTTCATTTTATTTTGACTTTTGGGCTTTACAGCAGTCCAGAATTATTAAAATGTTTTCATTTAAAGATGACTACGTCAGCCTGGAAAAATATAAATATATATATATTTTTATCCACTGATAAAACATATATATATATGTTTATCCAACATCGTTGATATAGGTAAGCATTTTGTGTTTATTTCTGCAGTATTTATTCAGTTTGGGAAATTCCACAATCTGTACAAAACATTAAGGTTAGCTCAAAGCTTATTTACCTGGGACTAAAAATTCTCTCTCTTGCTAGGTTGTAAGCCAGATAGTAAGGTAGTTTTATTGCACACAGAATAAGCGAGTTTCAACTTATCAGTGCACATGTCAGGGGAGCCAAGTAACACTACAGGGTCACAGGTCAAAGCTCATAAACAAACTGCAGACGCCATTGCAGTGGTATTGTTCCTGACTGACAGTTTTAACTAGTGTAGTGCTAATGACCGACTGTAGTCGAAAATTAGTCAATTACAGTCGGTTCCCCAAGCCCTTGACTGAGAAAATGTGTAATCGATGATTTTAAAGAATTCTTTTCTGAATTTTATAAAGGAAATTTCCATAGTTTGTCTGTTTCCCGTACGCAGTCCTGATCCTTGCAAACATAATGAGAAATATGTATCGGTACTGGCCGTCATTAACTTACCGAACGTTTCCACACAAATTCTGTCAAACTGGCCAAAGTAAACCCTCAACAATGCACCACAAAGGTGAAAACTGCTCATATTCATTGTTCTTCGCTAATATATTGCTAAATTTTCATCCCAACATTAATTAAACGTTTTTTCATCTGTGACATGCACGCTGCATTACCTTTAATCGCCATCGCTGTCATTGCCAGTTTGACAGCAAATTCAAAATATGATCATTTTCAAAAAACAAAGACAGGCAATGTTTTAACACCTGCATGTTTTTTTTTTTTAAATTTCGTTCAATGTTTCCCATGTGGACCACACACACAATGCAGTAAGATACCGAACCAACCGTATGTGAGGTCGGCAAATGGATCGGATTAGGTGACGCCGTGGACTGTAAACAGACTCCTGCACTGATCTGCTCCTGGCTGGTTCTTCTCCTTTGCTGTAGTTGTTAGTGGTACACTGAGAAACTGGGCACCATGCACTAGAGCTCTCAGCTCTTCCACTCTCCCTGTCACTGACAAACCCCAGTCACGGAGGAACTGCTGCAATCTATCCCATCTCCACAGGCACACTTGTTCTTAATTTGCTGTCATGATCCTGGGAGTGCGCAATGTTCATGTGCCTTGACCTTTGACATTACGCAGCAGCCCTTGCGGCGCTTAAACTTGAAACTCACTTATTCCACTGACGTGACTGATTGTTTTCCAATTATTAGTCAGACCCCATGTATTTCCCCGGAAATGGGGATCCTGCTCGCAAAAATGTTTGAATTTTGAGAGCCAATTACCTCATAGCATGAATAAAATTTGATTATATATCTAAATTTGGTGGTATTGGTAGCACAATTGCGATATGTAACTCAAAGATCAGCTTTAAAAAGCACTTCAGTGGTGCGGTCAGGACCAAGGTGCTTCACAAAGAGAAAGGAACTATATTCAAAATATATTTATTTTATATTTAGCTCACTCGGTTAAGGCACTGCGTTACAGTGGAAAAGTGACTATTGCGTCGGGGGTTCGAGCCCCGGTCGTACCAACCGGCAGTGGTCGGCAGCTTTTTCAGAGTACCGCAAAATTGGTCATCGCGCTACAGGGTTTCAAATTGGGAAGGGACTGCCTGAAAAGGGAAATAAATAATCAGCTTTGTTTGTTGCTCAAGCGCCGCCTGTTGGCCAGACGGGCGCTCGTCAGGAGGATTCTAAGTCTGTTCATGTATTCCGGTATCCTCCGCCCTCGTTTTGAACTTGCGTAGATTCGACCAATGAATGTATAACAGGCAGTGGCTGACACGCGCTTGCTTCGGAGGAGAGCCGTGAAATGTCCTCACTCTCCTGAGTTAGCAGCAAGGGGTCGCATACGAGCAAGCTTTGTACATGGTTCACCACTTGGGCATTCCAGATTCGGGCGGGATTGGAGATGCCAAATTTAAGAAGAAAAAAGAAAAAGAAATAGGATGCATGAATTCTCTAGAATACATTTCAAGAAAGAATTTGAAGCCATGCGAAAATGTATTTCTGTCTCTAAAAATGGACAACGCGCTGCAACGGCCAAATACAAAAAAGATGCAAATTCAAAAACACACGAACTGCAAAAGCAAATGCAAGAGAAAAACGCTCTGCAACGGCTTAAAACATCCCTAATCCGAGAAACTCGCTGCAAAAACAGAAACGATGCAAAGTCAAAAACACGCAAACCACAAAAGCAAATGTTAGAGAGAAACAATGTATTTAGACATCAACACAACAGAAGTAATCTGAGCCACTATGGCTTATGCCCGTGATCCACTTACGATTTTGAGGCCTCCAATTGTCCCGATTCTCCCCTAACAACCAGTTACAAGCCATTACAAGTGGAAATTTTTGTTATGCACGAGACGTAGGTGGATCATGACTTCCAACCTGTTCCTTCCGCGTAAATAAGACAGGTTTGGACTGGATCAGATCATGCGGATCGTCAGAAGGCATGAGTTGTCGGAACGACGCGGGAGTATTGGTTCGTCAGGTGCAAACTAGGTGGCGAATATTTCCACTGTAATTAGCCATTTTGAAACCGTTTTCAAAAACAACCACCATCTTTATTGTTGACGTTGGCTAAAATCAATCGGAAGTGCTAGCGTTAGTGTATCATGGGATAAAATTTTTTTCACAATCACTCCGACTTTCTGCGATTGTTTCTGCGAGTTTCGGATGGTTCCCGGCACTTCCAAACGCTTCCGACTGGCCACGATCTCTTGCACGTGGATGCTTTGAAAGCATAAGAGGATCACAGGCATAAGTCAGCAAAAAGGCTTTCTAGCTAGATAACGTTAGTTTGCTTGCTTAGCTAGCTAGTTCGCTAGCCTAGCTAGCTAACAGTTATATTTGGTATAACATAAATGCTCGTGGTTCAACTTTAGCTACGTGAGATAGAAATAATGGATAATTTTTGTTCGCTTATTTTCAATTGAGTTCCTCAGACCAAATATAACTGTTATCTAGCCGGCTATTAGAAAAAAAGGAGTTTATGGTCTTTTGATTTATTCCTTTGAACAAAATTACCATCCAGTGGGCTGGACTCTCGCCAACCTGTTGCCCTGTCTATGCCTGCTTTTCTGGTGATTCGCCATGACTGGTGGAGAATTCGGGCACTGACACAGGCATAGAGAAATGAGTAAGCCTTTACTCATTCTAGACTGGCATTGATTAGTATGCCAGTCCAGGTGTAAGTGCTTTCCATGGCAGTATTGCAGTGTTTTTTTTTTTTCTCTGATTACCAAACAGGGCCACAATGGAGGACCTGATGCGGGCATTGGTTGAAACCACCTGGGGGACCAGCGGGCTTCTCAGACTGTGGCACAGCAGGTGGCTTGATCAGAGGATACCCGACAGAAACGACCCCAGCAGAGGATGGGAAGTCCCCGGGAATTATTAACAAAGATGATTGAAGAAGATGAGGCGGTGGGCTACCTCCAGACCTTTGAAAGAGTCGCAGAAAGACGGATGTGGGACCAGGATGAGGGGGTCAGCATAATTGCTCCCTTCCTGAAGGGAACAGTGCAACACGGGTATTTTGATCTACCTCCCTCTGAAGATCACAATTATCTGGCTCTACCAACCTGGACTCCTCGCATATAGCCAGCTAGCCGAGCTGACCCATTTAGGAGTGCAATGGCTGCAGGCAGAGCTACTGCTGGCCAGCAAGATCATCGGCCAGGTGGCGATGGACCCAGTGGCAGTTCTAGAACCGGGAATTGGGGGGCACAGACACGTCCCTTTATGACAATTAGGATAGTCCTGGCTAGTTCTCAATCATTTTCCTTTATTGACACGTTTTCCAATTTTCGTAATTGGCATCTGAAGACACAGTTTCTCACCATATGCGATCTAACTGTGATGAAATCATGGAGTAAATTCAGTATAACGGAGAATTGGGGTGGACAAAACATCCATTTTAAGCAATTATCAGTCCTGACCTGCTCTCAGTAATTTTCATGATTAACTAAAGATTCACTCCCATATCGCTCCGCACTTAACAGGTGTCGCTTGTTCTCCCCAATTAGGTAGGACGACAATCATTCAGCTGGACGCGTATTTGCTTAATTTAAATCTACAGCAGGGGAACGTAAATACGCCACTAAAACTGACGCCGAATGCGTGAGAGTTGACAGGTGTGCGTTATTAATGAAAACTGGCCACACCTGATAATGTTGAGAGTATTCAGAGTTTCTGTAATGGTAATTTAAATGAATGATTGAAAACAGTTCATTACCAATCATGATTTTTAAGCAATGGGTTTGAGCATCCCCTCTTGCCAGTTCACCAGCCGCCACTGGAACTAATACATCCTGGTGATCGTGAACTATGCCACCAGGTACCCCAAAGCTGTGCCCCTGTAGACAGTCACCATCTGTCGCGCTTTCATGGGAGCTAAATCATTGATGAGGTCCTTACAGTCCAGAGTGGTGGAAGGAGGCTCCCTTCTCCCCCCATTACCCATCATTCTGTCTGTACCTGGCTATTCAACCAATCCACTCCCATTGTTATCTTTTCAATGTCCCTCCAACCCCCATCTGTTGATCATTCATTGGTTTTCTCTACCATTTGTCCTTTTGTATCCAATCAGTTCAATCTTTACTGTAAAGGACAACCCACTTTGTTTTCGTTTAAACCTCCATCTTTAGGGACTCTTGCCATGCTGGTACCAGACAGAACCACAGACTTCAGCTGCTGGTTTTTATTTGTATTGTTCACCACGTGTTTGCAAATTTACCAGTACAATAAACTTGATAAAATACTATTGGATTTAATCTCTCGGGTCTATGACACCAGCTTCTTGGCAAGTTGTAGGCTACAACACAAGAAAAATATGAGCAGCAATTATCTTATTGATTAATTGGGAAAGAAATCTAAACTTTATCTAAATACAATCTTCAGTAGCATTAACTATATAACATTCTTTTGTACTGTACTTCAAGATGGAGTTTCAATAAACTTCTGCTAATTGCCGCCTATGCAATCTCATATCGTAGCCTTCCTCTTTGGCGCAAAGCTTAATGTATCTAAGCCCCCATTCAATGCATTTTTTGGCAAGATATAATATTCTTTGGCGTCCCAAATGGAGGTTTATACAATTATTAGCAAGACAAAATATAAAATCCATGATTTCAAGGCAATTTGAAATTCTGTCTTTCCTAACCCTCTGAAAACCAAGCTTTTCTGAGAGGGCATCTTGGCTATTAAATGAGCTCTGTTCTGATTGGCCAGCAAACAGATCCATCAGGCCTGTTGGACGATAGATATTATTTGCCTCTTTTTTAGACTGTATCTTGAGTGTTCCATTACTTTTTTCAAATACAAAAATATGAAAATATTTTGATCTGGTCATACATTTTCATATAACATTTCATATGTTAGTTTCAGTAAGCATAGAGAGAGATGAAACTGAATGTCAAAGTATGTTGGAAACAGTTTGCTTGAAAAAGCCAATTAAATATGTTAAATTAAAGATGACATTTCTCTGTCTACAATAAATGGAAGTTTTCTTATTCAGAAACTAAAAATCTTGGAAGTGGTATACATTTAATATTATATAGCATCAGAGCTACTGGGTGTGCAAACGTGCGCTCACAATTTTGTTTGGTACTCTCATGGCTAAGGAGGAGAGGACAGGGTTTGAGCTAAGTCTAACTAACAAGTTACAGAAGAATATTTATCAGGCATAATTCTGTGTGAGAGAGAGTAGGTGTACGTGTGCGTGTGTGCGTGCGCGTGCATGTGTGTGCCTGCGTGTGAGTGTGTGTTTGTGATCAGGTCTGTGAGCAGCTATTTGAGAGACGAGACAGGAAGGGTTGGCTACAAGGTGTAGCCATCAAATAGGACTTAAATAAAGTGATTACATTATCTACAGTTATCATATTTCTAATGATTTTTCTTTCAACCCAACTAATAATGTAATAACTAGCCAGTAATGTAGAAACTTACTACAATATGCGCAAAGTTTTTTTTTCCATTATTAGTTCAGAAATTTTATTACATTATTATAAAGTTATTACATTGTCGTCTTTAATTACTCTTAGAATGGAAAAATAATTAAGTTATTGGCAGTTAGTACGTTAATTGCAGTTATTGCATTATTACATTATTGGCTATTGTATTTCACGTTGGAAGAATTCACCAAAATAAGTGGAATATACAATAGGATGTTTATTTGAATGGCAGTGAACATTCGGTGGTTTTGCACAACACTCTTTATCTGCTTATTTTTCTATATAGCATATCTCTTGCTACATAATATCTATTGGATCGAAAACAATGAATATTTCGGGAAATGGCAACATCCCTATGAATAGACTTATAAAAAGTGGTGCAGTGGCACAAAATTTAACTGGGGCCAGCGAGGCCAGGAAAGAAGTGGATGTAAAATAAATATTAAGACTTATTTTTCTGTCATTCTGGCAGTGAAGTGCTATATAATAATAATATTAATATTATTACAACGTTGTATTAATAATAACAACAACAATAATAAGAATAATAATGAGTTTTATTTATATTGCACATTTCTTAGACTCAAGTTTGTTTTACATGCCACACAGAGAAAGAAACGTTTAAACTCGATGTCTTTATTACGTCAGGAATCCTCATTATAACGCAGTTTGCCATCACAGGATTCCCCATCATATTGCGTTTAGTGAGCGTGAACTCAGAGCACGCCCATATTCAAATTCAGCAAATTTTTTATCACAAAAATTCGTCTGAGAAGATAGAATGCTGCTCCTTAAAAGGTTGTGATGCTTCCCTCTTCACAAGACTTGTCCTCACACAGACAAATAGTCAGACTGAGAGACGGACAGAAATACATACAGCCACAAAAATGCTCAAAACAGCTGTCCAGGCAGTTATGCAGTTATGGAGGGGAGATACCGTTAGCATTTTTTAATGGAACTTAGCACACTTACTACTCAGGTCCTGAATTGGAGCATTTTGGTATGTGTCCGTCATCCGTCCGAACGTAACCAATTTTTGTCTGGAGCATTACTCCACCACCGTTTGCATAATCTTCACCAAACTTTGCAAACTTACTGCAGTGGTGCCTTTTGGTATGTGCCTGTTTGCTGTCCGACTGTCCGGTGGGTTCGGCAGGGAAGGGGGCCGGGGACAGACATCCATTTTTACGAGTAAAAACACATTCTAGTTATACAGTAGTTTCAGAGGAGACACACTGACTGTAAGGCCACGCCTCCAGCTGTCCAGCTCACCAGTCTACCAAAACCAGGACTGCACTTCATTCATTATTGGGCCAGCCCGTATAAACGAATGCCGCTGTCTGAGTCACTGTGTGAGTGACTGACTGCCTGAGTGATCAAGTTCAATGATTGGCTGGCCTGCGGGGAAGAAGTTCATCGATTGGTCAGCCGGCGGAGAAGAGGCGGCCCAGCCATATACTAAGCGCACTTAGTCTTGTTCAATTACCACTTACACCTGCTTCTCACTGCCACTGGGTGGTAACAGTGTATTTAAGTCCCAGTTTCACTCAGTCTTATTGTGAAGGCTTGTAAATCCACACCTGTGCCGCATTGTTTGTCTTGTTTGTCTTGCGTGTCAAAAAACTCTAAACTCTTTAAGCTTAGTGCTGTTCATGTTCATTTCAGCACTTTATTATTAAGAAACCTTCCTTTTTCGCTTCCTTTTGTTTTCATATTTGTAATACATTGTTACTGCAGCTTCAGCCCAGAGTCTGTATTACTCATAGTATTAAAGGAGCCTCGTTTCAATTTTGTTTTGCATTTGCAATGTTTGTGCTTCCTGTTGTGCAGTCGGCATAAAAAATACGACCAAGTCCATCCTTGCATCTGAGTCCAGCCCTCAATTTCCTGTCCTCTGTGCATCTGAACTGTGCACGCCTCAAATGTGAAAATGCACTCCAGTGTAATAAAATTTTGACCACAAATATTCATTCCGGCTCATTAATGACGTAATACTTTGACCGCCCACGTAAAAATACTCTCAGGAGTGTAATTACTTTGACATCAAGCGCCATTAGGCAAACAAATTACGCTGAACAACGAAGACTGTAATGGAACAAGACAATCCACAGGGGGGGGGGGGGGGGGGTAATGTCCTCCATCAGTCACATGAGCACCCCACCCCTTTAGGAGACCAGCGGCAGGTCCTGAATCTTTTCACTTCAGTGAAGAAGTGGAAGACAGCACATATTACAACCGATTATTCTATCCCATGGTCGCTGAAGTAAATATTTGACTTACTTTTCACCATCTTATACTTATCTTCTGGACATTCTGACTCTGAAATGACATTTTTAAAACAGATGAAGAATTAACTTTTTTTCTGAGACCTGTCTCTAAGCAATTTGCTCTCATAAGGTCTGGCTTCGTATTGTGTTTATGTATTCTCTTGTAATGGGTTGATAACAGATATTAAGCCTGCGGATAAATCCACAAGGCAAAATAAGGTGCAATCATTAAATTTGTGTTACATCATTTTGACACGGATAAGTAATAATCCATAAGTGATGTGATAGTGTTAAACATGCCAGCACTTTGTGCCACAATAGACTGTAATAACACCAACAAGTTAATCTGCCTCGCATTTCCTAAAGTGCTAAATTAGCTTGTCATATTTCATACCAGCTGCATATAGACCTGTGTGAGCAAACCAGGGGCGCGTCTCCCAAAAGCGTAGTTGCTAAGTTAGCAACTTACATAGTTCGCCCACTCACATTCAATGGGCCCAACTATGTAAGTTAGCATGCCAGTTATGGTAAAATAGACAGCATTTTAGGATCATTTTGTTTTTTCTCTTATTCCAGGAAGTGTCATGGTTATGGTTCATGTTTAGTGTTCAGGATTTTGTCTTTTATTTACTATTTTTGGTTATTGTATTGTGACAGTGACAATAGTCGAATGGACCGAAGCCCATAGGGGGGCAGTCTAGCAAAATTGGTAATGACCAGAGAGGATTGGGGGTGTGTCCAAATGTGGACCAGTGGCAGAAGCCAGGCGGTGAATACCCCTTGCCAAAACAGGAGTGCTAGAAAATTGCCCGGAAGACTTTTGCTGGAACGCAGTCCCAATCTGGGAGACTGTAAAGGCTTGGGAGGGATTCCCAATAAAGTGACTTGGAGAAACATTCTGGAACAAAGGATTAACAATGCTATGTTCACCGATAAGGCTGAAGTGACTCAAATCTGATTTTTTTTTTCTTTTTTTACCTTAATGTGACACAGATTTGATGTTTTCAGGCCTGTGCGAAAACGGAAATTGAATCTATAGCCTATCTTCAAATCAGCATTGAGCCACTTTCATATGTAGACCCAGATCTGATGAATACATGGCCTTGCGACATGAATGAGAATGGTCAGGTCAGAATCATTCGGGCTTTTCGCCATGCGTTGAGTGCTGTTAAAAACCTAAAAAACTAGCCTGGCTTTTTTTTCCACCCACTCAACCTTATCAAGTACAGGTGACAAACTGTTCGCCATCTGCCAGGGCAAAATCCCATCCATACATTTGCTACAAGTGCGTGCATTTTCTCAGTTCCAATAAGGTTTCAAAACCATAAATCCTCTCACAAATATTACCTAGTTCTTGATGACCCAAATGACTTGTGCAAAAGGCGCCAATGTGTGCATGCCTGCCATTTCAAAGGGCAGGTGCATTTGCATTGCAGATCACATGAATGTTAATGGTAAAAATAGGCAAAAAATCTGAATCTATGAATGAGGCTTGTAATGTGAATGTGCAGGCAGAACATGATACCATTCATGAGACAAATCTGCAGGCTTGGGAGCTTGTTCTTCGTAATAAGATGTCAATGTTTTGCAGGCTGGTGGTGGCTTTGGGAGCTTTCTTGGTTGCTCTCCTCCGGGACGATATCGTTTTGCCCACAATCGGATTCTCGGGTCAGCTGGCATTAATTGGGGGCGGCACCCGAACTCTATTTAAGCCCAAGTTCCGCCTCGCTGGCCTTGCTAGAGCGTCAGTGTTTTGTTTTCACTTTAGCCGGCAAGGTTTCTAGTGAGAAAGTTGTTTAGGTATTAGCTGCAAAAGAGGAAAGTGCTAGATAGCAAGGGAATCTGGCTGTTTTTCCTCTTTCTGAGCATCGTCTGGCGCTTTTTCTTTTTATCTCGGTTTCCGGAAGTTTTTCCCTTTCTATTCATTCTGTCGTAATCGCTTTGCTTCCTTATTGTTATACGGACTGGATCTAGGTCCTTTGGAAGCGCGAGTCTCCCTCTCTGATTTCGGTCTGTGTTTGTCTCGTTTCGCTGTTCCTCCTTTCATTCCATCCACAGCATTCAGCGTCTCAAAAAACCGACCATCACATAAGACTCCATAGAGTAATTACGTTTTTCTCTATCATTAATGTACAAAACACACAGCTGAAGAGCTCAGCTCAAAACTAGAAGATACAAACTGACTGGTAAACGTAGTTAGATGTTAAGCTTTACAATTCAGCAACCATACTACACAGAAGGTAAGGTTATATGCACTAAACCACACACAAAAGGAGCGAAGCATACCATAGATAACACCTGGGAGTCAGGGAAGAAACAAGACAATAAATCGAGTAAAGGAGACAAAGCCACAAAACACACATTGGTTGCTGGAAAGAGGAACTAATTATGGATACGCAAGGGTTGTGACAGCCAGAAATGTTACACTCAAGGCTTACAATAAATTATTTTATTTCTTTTTTTTTTTTTATTCTTGCTAATTTTTCGATCAATGATTTGTTGTAAAGACTATTAAAAGCTTCACACTTCATTTTGGTCCTGGCCCTTAACTGCCCAGTTTCGTAAAATTTTGGCTTAATTTTTCCTCCATTCAAATGGTTGCAATCTGGCACAATGCGAACAATCTTTTAATTCTTCATGGCATGCACAATCATTTTGGAAGGTTAGTAATCTCTCAATATATGAAAAATATTTGTAAACAATTTGCTAAATCTATGCGATTGTTGCTTTCATTGGGTTATCCAACCCAGATAGCAAGCACCTCCGCTCCGGATCTGCCCCGGCTCTGTGCTGACTCCGGCTGATCCGGCTCAGAGCCGGGGCAGATTCGGAGCGGAGGTGCTTGCTATCTGGGAAGAATCAAATTTGAGACCCACTCACAGACTTAGTCAGCGTAAACCTTTATTTGACTTTGATCAATCACATGGTGATCAAGCACTATGAACCCAATTCATTACAGTAACAAATACAAAAGTCATTATTACTGACCAGTTGTGTATTCTCAAAAGACTGCATAGTTCCACTATTCCTAAATGCATCTTTAGATACAACACAGACATCATGTTCTCATTTATGTCTCACAGTAGATAGTAACAATTTAAGGAGAACTTAGAAGTCTTAGTGATAATTTATAACTTTGGGAATGCAGATAGAACATTCTTTGTGGATGTCTCCCTCTGTCCACAGTTTATCTATATCACCACGCAATTGTTCATTTCAAAATAAATTTGTAAACCAAGAGCTTCTAAAATACAAACCAAAACATTAAGCTGCTTTCACACCGGGCGCAAAAAGAATTTTTTGCACGACAGATTACATTCAAAGTCGATGCAAAGACGCGAATACACCCGTTTTGGCGTGTATTCGCGTCTTTGCATTGACTCTGAATGTGATCTGTCGGGCGAAAAATTTGTTTCGTGTCCGGTGTGAAAGCGGCTTTACTCAGTATGTCAGAATGATAAATATCCAAGTATAAACGCTTGAAAATGCACCCTACATAAGTAAATACAGAAACACACACCTATTCAGTATGTACAAAAAAATTTTAGCTTCACATTTACATCACATTTAGTTTTCTTTGGTAGCTGATGCTTCCTCTGCATGTCAGAATATGTTGACCTGAGCAAAAGTAGGCCCAAACTATATAGTGCGTGGACACTGAACTGAAACCTTGTGGACATATGCAGAAAACAGACATATTTAAATAAAAAATACTAAACTTTTTAATTGAATTTGGAATGAATTGGTCAGTGTGGATGGACCTCCTGCTTTCATTTAAGAGTATTCTGCGCTCTAATTTGGAAATCGCCGCCCCTTGTGTTTGGGCCGCGTCCCACTACCACAACTCTGATTAGTTTCCATGGTGCCTGCAGTAAGGGAGGGCTGACGGGACGCGTACAGTGCAGCAAAATCCTATTCGTAAATTGGATTTGAATTGTAAACCCCAAAAATGGAAGCCGAATATCAGTCCTATCAGGCGATACTGGGCCATGAATTCCAAACTCAACTGAGATGTCAAATACTTAGAATTTAAAAATGTCCGTTTTCTATGTAGGTTGATGAGGTTTCATTCAGTGTCCGTGCAGCTTTGGCAACATTAAGTGCCAGGTCATAAAATCACATCCATTTAAACTAGGTTCTGGACAAAACCTTTACATTTTATCCAGCAATAAATTACTCCAGACATTAGTGCATGTGCATATCACATAGCAGCACCGTTACGTAATCACATGACATTGTGAGACTGCACGAAAAATTTATGGATTTGCGGCGGCTCTTAATTTGGGGGGGGGTGCAGGGCAGGCGTACTCTCCTAAATGATTTAAACGTACATTATATGGCTGTGCTAAAGCACGTTTAGGTCCAGCAACACCCCTCGTTGCAAGGTATTCATTCTCCTGTTGGGCAATGCGTCCTTATGCAATGGTGCAACATTCTGTTGCTATGTTCTTCATGTCAATCATTATCATCAAAACATAAATATGTTTATTGGGCAATATCTAAGAAAAAATGTTCTTACTGCTTAAAGCAGGGTCTCAAATTCAAATACAAGCGAGCCGCTGTGTCTGCTGGTTTTTGGTTTGTTCCTGCACTGAAGTGTTTAATTAAGGCCACTGATTGGCTGAGGAGTACTCAGTTAGCTGCTGACTGAACGAAAATCCAAAAAAATCCATCCGCACTGTGGCCCCTGAGGAATGGAGTTTGAGACCTTTGGCTTAAAGGAACACTCCTCTTATTACCCACGCCGGACGCGGCGCGTGGGTATACAGATTAGCACTGTGTGTCTGTGTGTGCGTGTGTGTCCGCACGACAGCTCGGCCACCACTGAAGCTAGGGTGACCAAACTTTGTGGGGTAGATGATCCTTAGGGTACCCTGTCCAAATTAGCATTTTCAGGTCGAAAGGTCAAGGTCACAGGGTCAACAAGAAGCGTGGGTTAGCATCTCTATAGAGTGCGCATCATCTGGTTCATTTTGTGGACAAATGGCATCATTCAAGACAGACTGTATCAATTTCATGAAGGTACGTTTCAGCTTGGACAAGTCAATGCAGTTACAGGCAAAATATTATGCAGCTTCCCAAATGATAGAGCACATTAACCTTTTCAACGTATAATTTAATTTGCTTCCCAGATGATTGGCGAATGAAATGAAAAAATCAGTTTGATAGGAGATGTGAGTGCAATTCATAAACTAGATTTAAACCAAGGACTCAAACTTACACATAACATTTCAGGCAAAATTTCCCACAGATTAAACATTTTTGCTGCTCTCCTGGGTCTCTCCTTCTCCCTGGTATAGTTTAATGATGTTGGTATCATGTAGTTTCTTCCATAATCTTATCTCCAGATTGTAGTCATGATTGATGTAAAAAATAACTTTGGTCTTCTTTGGTGAATCTCTTTCGTAGTAGTAGTTGTTATATTTTTTGTGGTCTTCGGTGATGAATCCATATGCATCCACCTGAAAATTCCAAAAAGGGACAATGAAAAAATGCGCAAAAAGACACTCGAAGGAAGTAGCAGTTACACTTCTCATTCATGTTAATGACGGCCTTCAGAATGTCAGAGAAGGAATGTTGTGTCCTTACAGTATCACAGGAATGCAATGCCAGGAACATGGCGAATGCTCCATTGGTTGGCCTGTAAAATCTCCAGTGTGGACCGGCAAGTTGTTTTGAGAGCATGAACCTGTAATCATAAAATACGATTTCAGTCTTGACCACTGGGGTCACATAAATACTTATAATTAATCTCTTACCTTTAAAAAGGTAATCTGCCATAAGAAAAAAAATTCTCTCACCTAATCCGGACATATCTGAGAAAATCTGGGTGAATAACGTAGAATCTGCTTTCATTATAGCTGGCAGGATAGTAAGAGAGTGGCCTAAAAAACAATATCACTGAGGTAAGCAAGTGCCAGACATCATTAAATAAATCTTTACATTCACTTTACTTACAATTCCACATCAGAAAAAAGTTTGGACAGTACGTTACATTAAAAACCAACACTGACAGCAGTGATTAGTAGATCATCTTTGCCTGTATTACACTGAAAACAATACAACAGCACATTATAAGATGTTATACCCCTCAAATTTTGGAGATTTTCAATATAACGCAAATTAAAATTTTAATTCTTTGATTCTGTATATTTGAAATACGTCGAGACAGTAAAGTATTTATCACTTTGTAATGTTGCCATTCCTTTACATAGCACTTAAACAATGTTAAGAGGCCGAAGACAACAGAGGATTAAGGTGTAATTTGTCCCATTCTTCCTGTAAACAAGTCTTACGGCATTGAACAGTATGCTTTCTTCGTCACAACGTTTTGTGTTTCGAAATGCCGTACACATTCTCGATTGAGGACAGGTTGGGAGTATAGTCAGGTCAGTTCACACCCGCATGCTTTTCTTAAGCAGCCATGCCTTTATAATGCATGAAAAATGTGGTTTTGCATTGGCTTACTGAAATATTCATGGGTGTCGCTGGAAAAGACGTCATCCTGGAAGGCAACAAATATTTCTCCAAAATCTTTCTGTACTTTTTCGCATTAGTGGTGCCATCTCAAAAGTTCATTTTACCCTTGCCAAGGGCATTGGCACAACTCAATATAACAGAGCATGGCTTTTGGACTTGGTGCTTAGGACAATCTGTAGTGTCCTTTGGTCTTTGAGCATGTGTAGTCCATTTCTTCCAAGTAAAAAAAAAAAAAAACTGAGATTCGGCGTCCATTTCTTCCAAGAAAAACCAGAAATATTGATTTGTTTAACCACGACACACATTTCAACTGTGAGATGGTCCATTATAGATGCTTCCAAGCCAGGCGTGGCACTTATGGACATTGTTAAAATAAACAATGCAGAGCAAAGTTTGCAGAGCAAAGTTTCAACTGGCATTTGTGGGTGTACCCAGGTATTGTAGCGCTGAATAAAGGTTTGCCAAGGTAATTCTGAGCCCAAGTGGTTATATCACTTATAAGGTTGTCTATAAAGTGCCATCTGCCTGATTAGAGATCACGAACAGTCACCTTACGCTCCATTGCCCATTAGGCAAAGGAACTCAGACTTCTTGAATCTTTTCATTCTGTTCTGCAGGTGAAATATCCAAATCCCTTTCTGTCTTTCTTTGAGCAACATTGTTTATAAACATTTAAATTATTTTTTTCACATATTTGCAGCTATCCTTGGGCCATCTTTACTCCTGCAGGAGGCCTTCCATGGATGCTGCTATTGTGCCAAATCATGTTTATAATCACCTGCTGACATCTGCTGTATCAAATAACGTCATTATGTAATTATTAATCGGAATGCACTGTGGGCCTGAATTGCAAGCGTGGTCGTACGTTCACCAACAAACTGAAGCTGACCTGACAAAACATTAAATATCTTGTCTTCTTGCTGTCTGCAATGACAACAGAGTAAAAATCACTGCTTTCTGTATTAATGAGCATTTGCAATATTGTCCCAACTTTTTCCGATTTGAGGTTATAAATTAGATCAGCAATTCATTTAAATTTTCCAGAGGGTTACTCAGGTGGGGCCCTGCCATGCATGACTTGATTTAAAAATAAGCAAATACACAGGTACCTATTTGCACTTTTTGTATCCAATCTCATCTCACTATCTGCCCAAGTCTCTGGAGAGCCATCCTTGAAAAACCTAAGAGATACAGTGTCTGAGAGGTTTTAAAGGACATTTACGCCAATGCTTAGCCACAGTCATTAAATTATTGATGATATGCACTACCACTGAAAAAGCCCTTCATACCAAGTAGGGAACATGCATGCAGATGCAGGAAGAAAAAAAAAATGGAACAGATCTGATCTGTGTTTCTACTAAGGTTACAAAGCCGCACATGGAAACGTCTATGCGTACAACCTGTATATGCTCCAAAATAACTACGACCCTAGTTCCATCTATACAAACAAAAAAAAACAGAACTGATCTATTCTATGTTTTTACTTTTGATACACAGTTGCACACGGAAATGTTTCTGTGTAAAAGTAAAAGATCCAGAAACGCTGCTGCCCTCTCTGGGCCCGAGCTCATTTAAGATTGACTGAGGTGGAGAGGAGGCCTGTGCTGTACTGAAAAATTCTTTTTGGAATTCATGTGGGCCGCATCCTCTGGGCTAAAGAGGAGAGAGACGATTTGGTTTGTCTCAGCGCACAGTTCAAAAGCCAGCATTCGTGATGGTATGCGTATGCATTTATGCATATGGCATGAGTAATTATCTGTGATGAAACCACTAATGCTGAATGATATAAACAGGTTTTTGAGCGACATATGTTTACGTGTTTTCCAGGGAAGGCCTTGCTTATTTCAACAAGACAATACCACAGCATGGCTCCGTAGTAAAAGAGCACAGGAGCTAAACCTCCCTGTCTGTAGTCGAGAGCTGTCTTCCACTGAAAACATTTGGTGCATTATGAAACAAAAATTATGGCGAAGGAGGTCTATAAGGGTTGAGTATCTGAAGTCCTACATCAAGCAAGACTGGGAAAACATTTTGCTTTCAAAACTACAGCAATTGGTCTCCACAGTTTCCAAATACTGACAAAGAAAGAACAGGTGATGCAACACAGTGGTTAACAAACCCATGTCCTAACTTTTTTTGAAAAGTGTTGCTGAGATCAAATTCAAAATGAACGCATATTTTTCGAATTGAATAAATAAATAAATAAAATTTCTCAGTTTCCATAGCTGATATGTTGTCTTTGTGCTATTTTTAATTGAACTAAAAAATTAAAAATGTTTAAAAGTTTGGAGTCATTGCACTCTGTTTCTAACATTTTACACATCATCCCAAACTTTTTGGAATTGGGGTAGTATGTTTATGATAGCGTTGTTATGACTTTTTTGGCCCCATAATTGTTGGCTTCACTGATGGTGACGACCCCTCTGTACTCCCTATTGAGGTTTAACGGCAAATGCAAATCTCACTCTTGAAATCAACTCGAGAGCTTTTATTTGCTTGCTAGTTTAAAGAATAAGGAAGGGATGACACACCTGACCATGGAACAGAAGTTATAAATAACACTGTCTTTGTCCAATTCGAGGGATCACAAATAGATGCCCTGACTTTGCCGAGGGTGGCGCAACGATATCTGTGTTGTGATACACACTTCCCGTTTTAGCCAAAGTCTATATCCAGTCAGCGGTTTCGATGCGCAAAACTATTTTGCTCTCTGCTTGTTTGGGCAACAAGCAATTCAACGAGCTACTATTTTGGAACTGTTAAGGTTTTTTTTTTTTTCTGTAGACAAAGTTGTACATGTTCATGCACAGCAAATTCCATATCTATATATCGTACACTGACCTAGCGTTTTGTTGCTAGTGAAAAGTAGGCCTGTTAGTTGCTGTGTTTACTGGAAGTGCACATTCTGACATGGAGAATTAACCTCCTTTAACCTCCAGAGGCTCAGCCCGTTGTTCATCAGAATTTGGTGAGAACAACAGTAGCACCACCATCGGCGGAACCAGACATATTTTACTGGGGCACGTGCCCCAGTTTTGGTCTGCAGTGCCCCAGTATAATTTTCCCCAGGGGATAAAAAAAAAAATCACGTCTTAAGTCTACAAGTCCACATAATCTACAGCAAGAGAATCTACGGTAACAGAAAGTGCATAGGCACACAACTACTTAATATGATAACTGTTACTCATTGCTACTTTATTCACTTCACTCCGTATAGTACACAATGGCATGTGGCGACTTAATATTCGCGTGGCTTTGGCTGTGATTCGGCTAGTGCTCACTTCAGAACACAAGGTCACACACACAACGGTGTCTGTCAGTGCTGACTGCTCTCGCCGTCATTCTCTCCACCTGTCTTTAGGTCAGTGCTGGGCAACTGCCTGTCCTTATTGTTTGTTTTCTCCTCTGTGTCGCCATTTCCATGGGAATTTAAATGTCACAACTTTGCTTCAACTTTCAGCTGCCGTCTTGCCTGCTCGCTCAGGCTGTAAATTGAAGTAGCCAAGTGCTGACGTTAGCTGCTGCCTTATAGCTAACTGGCTCATCATAGGCATAACGTTGATTCATAATGGTTAGCCTAGCACTGTCAACTCGGTTTCTCGAGATTGCTATCGATATTTGATGTACTCATCGAGTACTTTGGTTATGAGATACTGAGGATAACAAAGGATAGTATACAGTTATAGTATACACAGAGAATACAACAAGATAATCTGACATGAATGTATAATTTGAAGCACTATTTATGCTTTTTTATGATTTTTTATGTGCTCCAGTACAGTATCAGGTCTAGTGACGCCCCTGAGCACCACCACTGGCAAAGTTTGAAGTTTTAATTGAAATCCTTCAAATTATGTATGGACCCGACTGTATAGTTTAACAAACTCTCATTCAGAGAAAATCTCTCCATTTTTTAGTATTACCTGTGGGGAGTTGATCTGGGCTGAAAAGCTTTGTAAATTTAGAACAAAAAAACATTGACCGAAAAAGAAAAAGTTGATAATTAAACAATGACAGTTCCAGTGAACTTTATTTTTTTTTATCGTTTTGGTCTATTTTGTAAATAGAGAGGCTTTACCGTGAGTTTCGATATTGGCCACCAGGAACTTTTCCCTTCTTCATCAGGCCTTCCATCCAATAGTAATCTCTCAGACCCTCAGGGATGAAAACATACTTGATGCCCTTCATAGTTGAGTGGAAAAACACAGAAAAAAGGAGACAGAGCATATTAACGATCGCTGCTGCAGAAATAGCAAGTTGTCAGTGGATGCAGATGCTATGGACAAGAGGGAGAAATTCTGTTGTCAGGTGGATTTGAATCTCAGTTCCGAGGCAGCATCGAATCAGGCGAGTTATGATTGTACTACAATTATACATTTGACTGCAACAAGACACAAATCCATAACTATAATCCACTTTACTCATGCATTCTCTCAAACTCTTGAAATATACTCAATTAGTGTACCATTACAGATGAATACATTAATCAGATTCATGCATTGAATTGTTGATTGTTGAGGTGGGAGGGATCTTGAGATTTTGGGGTGAAAATTTTTATTCAAATGACAGTGCGCCTAATAGTACAATCCAAATACTCTTTCTGTTGTTTTGAAATCATACCAATATACACTCCAGTCCAAAAAAAATAAAACCCAGCCCAAAATGGCAAAATATCAATGGGAGAGTCTATTTTTTTGTTAAGTTTTGATTTAGTGATAAGATCACGAAAAGCTTCAAGGGATAGTTCAGGTTATTTGAAGTGGGGTCAGCGTATTAATTACCGACAGTAGATAGTGGTCAGCGAGCTCCCAGTCTGTAGAAGAACAACACAGTTCTTTCATTCACAGTTTTTTTTATATCTCAGCCTTGGCTTTTGAGCCTCTCTTTTCTAGGCCCATGGTCCTAGAGCCTGGCAAATTGTTTTTGGCATCCAGCCGGGTACATACCATGACAAAAAGGGTTTAAATTTGCCTGCTTTCAGACAGCTACTAAAATTGGGCTTGCAGTGTTTGCAAGCTAACATTATCAAGCTTGACAATCTAAATCCAACATCAGATGAGCAATAATTCAGCACAGACACCGGTAAACCAAACAAAAAACTGATTATAACTGACTCAAATAGACTCACTGATTTCATTCCCAGTTTCAGACCTAATTAAATTTATCACCAAAGATTTTTGCTATGAGCTAATTTCTCCAGCCAGGAAATGCACTTGAAGTACCGATAGACTTGTGTCATGTCCAAACTTTATACTATCAAACTAATAAATCAGATATTGTTGATGGGCAATCTAAGTAAACACGATAGTTTTATGCAAAATGTGCAGAGCATGACAAACCCGTGGTGGGCAGAGTGAAAGTTTGGATGGGCAGTGCCCACCCCTGTCCAATTCTTCATCTAGCCTTGATCTGATCCAGTGGCGTAGCCAGCGGGTGTGCCAAAAACACATCCCTTTATGACAGCAATTAGTTCTGGCTAGTTCTAAATCATTTTGTTTATTGACGAGTTTTCCGATTATCGTAACTGGCAACTGAAGACACGGTTTCTCTCCATATGTGATCTAACAGCGATTAAATCATAGGCAAAATTCAGTGCAGTGGCGGAATCAGAACTGACAATTGGGGTTCACAAAACATCCGTTTAAAACAATTATTAGTCCTGACTCCTGACATGTTTTCAGTCATTTTCATGATTAACAAAAGCTTCACTCAGAGAGCACTCCACTCTTCACAGGAGCTGATTGTTCTCCCCGATTAGGTAAGACGACAATCATTTATCTGGAAGCGTATTTGCTATATTTAAATCTACGTTATTCAAAATTGCATACCTGCGCACGCTTTTTATGGCCTATTTAACAGCCAAGACCCACTTTTTTATCAACCCACGCAATACCGAGAGTGAAAGTCAATATTTCATTGGAATGCGGACCAGTTCAATCAACTCCCCAATTCATAAGTTAATTATTTTTTGAACTGAATTTAGCCCATGATTTCATCACTGTTAAATCGCATATAAAGAGAAACCGTGTCTTCGGTTGCCAATTATGATAATTGGAAAACGCGTCAATAAAGGAAAATGATTGAGAACTCGCCAGGACTAACTGCTGTCATAAAGGGACGTATTTTGGCCGCTGGCTACGCAGCGGGTTGCATTTGGCAAATAGTTGGATACTGATTAACAGCTTGCCAAAATAGTGAGCAAAACCCCTCCCCTTGTAGAAGCAAATGGAAGCAATTATTTTGTTCCGAAAAACTGCACATTTTTGATACAAATATCTGTATTGTGAATTGACTGACAAATTTCTGTTCTATTGCTCTCGAAAAGTGTTTTTCTTGTGTGTTCTTCCAGTGTGAATCCCAGGAATATACCAAACCCAAAACCAGTGAAGTTAGCACGTTGGGTAAATCGTAAATAAAAACAGATTACAATGATTTGCAAATCCTTTTCAACCCATGTTCAATTGAATACACTGCAAAGACAAGCTACTTAATGTTCGAACAGGTAAATTTTGTAATTTTTTGCAAATATTAGCTCATTTGGAATTTGATGCCTGCAACATGTTTCAAAAAAGCTGGCACAAGTGGCAAAAAAGACTGAGAGAGTTGAGGAATGCTCATCAAAGACTTATTTGGAACATCCCACAGGTGAACGGGCTAATTGGGAACAGGTGGGTGCCATGATTGGGTATAAAAGCAGCTTCCCTGAAATGCTCAGTCATTCACAAACAAGGATGGGGCGAGGTTCACCACTTCGTGAACAAATGCACGAACTGATTGTCGAACAGTTTAAAAACAACATTCCTCAACGAGCTATTGCAAGAAATTTAGGGATTTCATCATCTACGGTCCGTAATATCGTCAAAAGGTTCAGAGAATCTGGAGAAATCACTGCACGTAAGCGACAAGGCCGAAAACCAACATTGAATGCTCGTGACCTTCGATCCCTCAGGCAGTACTGCATCAAAAACCGACATCAGTGTGTAAAGGACATCATCACATGGGCTCAGAAACACTTCACAAAACCACTGTCAGTAACTACAGTTTGTCGCTACATCTGCAAGTGCAAGTTAAAACTCCACAATGCAAAGCGAAAGCATTTATCAACAGCACCCAGAAACGCCGCGGGCTTCGCTGGGCCCAAGCTCATCTAAGATGGCCTGATGCAAAGTGGAAAAGTGTTCTGTGGCCTGACGAGTCAACATTTCAAATTGTTTTTGGAAACTGTGGACGTTGTGTCCTCCGGACCAAAGAGGAAAAGAACCATCCGGACTGTTATAGGCGCAAAGTTCAAAAGCCAGCATCTGTGATGGTATGGGGGTGTATTAGTGCCCAAGGCATGGGCAACTTACACATATGTGAAGGCACCATTAATGCTGAAAGGTACATACAGGTTTTGGAGCAACATATGTTGCCATCCAAGCAATGTATTTTTCATGGACACCCCTGCTTATTTCAGCAAGACAATGCCAAGCCACATTTTGCACGTGTTACAACAGCATGGCTCCGTAGTAAAAGAGTGCGGGTACTAGACTGGCCTGCCTGTAGTTCAGACCTGTCTCCCATTGTAAATGTGTGGTGCATTATGAAGCGTAAAATACGACAACGGAGACCCCAGACTGTTGAACAACTTAAGCTGTACATCAAGCAAGAATGGGAAAGAGTTCCACCTGAAAAGCTTCAAAAATTGGTCTCCTCAGTTCCCAAACGTTTACTGAGTGTCGTTAAAAGGAAAGGCGATGTCACACGGTGGTAAAAAGGCCCCTGTGCCAACTTTTTTGCAATGTGTTGCTGCCTTTAAATTCTAAGTTAATGATTATTTGCAAAAAAAAAATAAAGTTCCTCAGTTTGAACATTAAACATCTTGTCTTTGCAGTGTATTCAATTGATTATAAGTTGAAAAGGATTTGAAAATCATGGTATTCTGTTTTTATCTACGATTTACATAACGTGCCAACTTCACTGATTTTGGGTTTGTAAAAATAAAAAAGGACACATTAATTTACAAAGTGGCTATTCCCCCAGCCATTGCTGGTAGAGGAAGGAAAGTTACTATTATTCCCTCAACCTTAATAGAAAGAAAATAACTGTTATTCCCCCAACCGCCGGTGGAACAGGGGGGAATGTTTCTCTTATTCCCCCAACCGTCTTCATGATGCCAAGCTCCTGACGAGACCAGTGAAACGCCGCCAAAAAGTTTCACCAAAAAATGTTGCTGAAGAAATATTCTACGCATATTGTTGGCTGAGAATAGTTGGGAGAATAATGAAACTGACACTCACAATTCACCCAACGGTTGGGAACCTTTGCCTGTAAGTTAATTATTGAATTTTCATCAAGCCTGAAATTAAAGGGACTGAATGATAGTGACCTCTTGGTGTCATTGTCTGTGTACAACTAGCATGTTGTACATCTCTGTTACACAGGCTAGCCTTGGACCAGACTGGAGTGCAACTCTCTCTGAGGTGCTTCGTCACTGATGAACTAGAGTACCTACCTCATCAGAAGGGATGTCCTTAAAACCGTACTTTTTCAGAGTGTAGCGCGCAGAGGTCAGGGAGTGGGCTGTGTGGACATACACCGAGGTCTTGTTTCCTACGTCCTCTTCAAACCCCTTAAGAACAGCACCATTCATTCTGCAGAAATTACAGATCATGTAGAAATTACAGCTCTTGAAATTTCCACACATAGCCCCTCCCCCATTTCAGATTACCGTAGCGTAACAAAAAAATTTGTTTGTGAGCATAAAAATGTTCCATTTTTTTCAGAATGACAGGAAACACTGTATATTAACTCGTAATCATAAAAATTCATTTCAACTAGGTGCGCTTGATGAGTCGCAATATGCAAAATGTTTGAAACACCCAAGTTCAATGAAAATGATTACCCACTTGCCCGTGAGAAGTGAAACTAGCCATTTTCTGAAAAAGCTCAGGTAAATATCGGACACAAACTTCAGCGTCACCTGCCTGGGTTATTCAGAGCTAATGTACGATTATAGCGTTCAGTAGCTGCTGCTAAGTAGCTGCAGAGGCCTAGTAGTGCATGTGGGCAGAAATTATGAGGTGGCGCATCAATAGGTACTGGGAACTTTGACCAGTTATCCAACAGCAACATTTGTACACTTGGAGACCAACACATTTTCATTTTAACTCGCCATTGAGTGACGCTGCCTGACCAAGTGTCGATAAACAAAAATGATGCTTCTGGCGTCCTTATTTGAGATTTGGGGTTAGGATTCAGGTTAAGTTCAGGGGTTAGGGAATAGGGTTTGTCTTAAACTGGCGTCAAATAAGGAGGCTATAAGCGTCCTTTTTCGTGGTCAGGTCGCGTCACTTTGTGACTGGGCTCGGGAGGCAGTCGCATTTTTCACCTCTGGTACCATTATAGCTAATAATGCAACAAATCTCGTGCTTAAGAAATAATCGTGCTACAAGCAAGTTAAAATAAAAGGGCAGAGATGTCACAAGTTTGCATGTCATTTTGATCTTCTCAAGAATGTTTCAAGAGTACATGAGCATTGCTGAAAAAAATTGTACATAGCCAATAGGCATTTGCAAAGATTATATTAAAATATACTGATTCAGAAAGAATGCACAATCAAAGCCATTGTCACCTAAAGACGTAGTCGTGGGAATCTATTTCCTTTCCCTTTCTAGAACCATTGAGAATCCCTCCAGTGCCAACAACTGCACAGCGTATACAGCCCTCTTTTTCTTTCTTTGGTACAGGCAGGAGCTGAAAGTCCTTGAGGTCCGGGATCAACTTCACTGATTCCTTCACCACTGCAAAGAAAATTATTGCACCATTCATTTTAGTTTTTATCTTTCCAATTCCCAAACTGTATCTATTCATACCTATTTCTGCTCTGTTTATTATGTCATGTTATCGTAGTATGTATGCAAATAATGTTTGCATGGATAGTATGTATGAATACATGTGTGAGGTATCGTTCAGGAACCAGTCGCGAGAACACAGGATTGTAGATGGGGTGATTTTATTGAGCGAGGGGGGTAACCTCCGCAGGGCAGAAGGCAAAAGTACAGAGTCCACAATCCAAAAGTAAAAATCCAATGGGGCAGAATCAGTCGTAACCACGGCAGCAAACACAGAATTTGTAGTCAGGCAAAACAGATTCGGTACACAGTCACAGGTTTGTCAGACGGTCCAGTCGGAAGAGAAACGCAATGAGTACAAGGCGGCTAATGAGCAGCTCAGGTAAACACGAGAGACGTTCTGACAGGGAAGTTCTGTGAAGAGACACCTAATATACACTCCAGGGAGATCACATGGTACACAGAACACAGGTGCAGGAAATGAGACTAATTACAAAGGGTGGAACAAGAGGGAGAACCTAATCACATAAAGTAGGCAAAAGCCAAAACACGGACAGGGATCACGAGACAATCCTATAGACAAACACACGGCTCCAGTCAAGGAGTTATAACATGCATAGATAATGAGAGAAAGGACAGCACGAAACAGGTGTGGAAAATCCACAGAAATGCAGCAGAGAAGATTAGGGAAAGACAAGAGGCGAAGACTAGAACAGGGCGAATGCTGAGAGCTTGTTAATCAATTAGTAAGTGCAGTAATACAAGCCCTAGCGCTTGTTAGTAAATTAGTATTATATACAATGTTAGTTGGATTAGTAATCTTAGCGAAAACAACAAACTGTTAGCATCGGTTAGTAAAATAGAAAAGTAGAGTGAAAGAAGTAAACGAGATAGGAAGGAGGGTTGAAATCCAGAAACCATTAAATCACCCGAAGAGTGGCACGCAGTACTGGGGCTGTGAACAATGACAAAGACAACAAAGACAAGAGACCAAACAGGGGAAGACAAAGTGCAATGCATGGGAGAAAGTAAAACATGGACCGGAATGAAACATGGTAAAATGCAAAGTATGGAAAAGTAAAACTAAGACAATACATGAACGAATCAATGTTACCAAATCACAATACACATATCAAAGAATAGTCGGACATAGCAAAGATCCAAAACCAAATAAGACATATAATCAAAAGTAGAGCTTGAACATGGCAAGGCAGATCAGAATCATAACAGCATGTCTGCATGCATATATGTCTGTATGCATATATTTCGCGACCTTAGAATTACAGGGTTCTGACATTTTGGTCACACTTGAGTTAACTACAGTATTGCGCATAATTAGTAAATTATACAGTATTCCCGCTCAATGATGAAGTGTAAGTATTCAATTCATTTGTTAAATTGGGTTCATATCTATAAAGTTCCAGTTCCCTAAGTGTACACGGAATGGTCAATCTTTGCAAGCAAATTTCTCAAAACTGTGTAAATGGTCGTTAGAACCCTGCAATTCTAAGGTCTCAATTTGCTGTTCTTTACTGATATTTGCAGTAGCTTCTGCCTCTATCCAAAACAACTTACTGTACAATTAATAAGAACCTAAATGGCTACAATGATCTCATGGTGACAACCCCGTATTTTCAAGACTCCGGTCAGTCATCTTATCCACTGGGGTTATAACCACACCGTAAAGGTGTTGCATGTTCTTTGACGCGAACAATTGTTGTCTGTACAAAAATTTCTTGCTCTCTCACCTGAGAAATTGTAACCCATGAAGCCGAAGGGATTGTTGAAGTGAGCCAGCCTGTTCCATACACTGATGTTCAGGTGGTCCTTTTGCATGAAGACCTGGATATCAGGAATGAAGCTCTTCTGAAAATCTTGATCTTTTGAGTTCCTGAGTGACTGCTTGCAGGTCTGAAATGAAATACAGTCTCATGTTTCTCATTTTCTTCCTGCCTTCAAAGGAACTGAGGACCACACATTGGGCCTCATGCGGCAACATTACCTTAAAGGAATCCTCCACTGTCAAAGTAACTATAGCTTAAAATGCCCTAAATATGCTGAAAAGACAATATTTTGCACAAAAAAGTATTCTTCTCACCCAAATATATTTTTTCGGCCTCCAAAAAACTGGTTTAAACCTCCCGGGGGCCGCCATCTTGATAGGCGCGCAAATCAGTCTGGGCTTGTGACGTGACTTGGTTAATCGGCTCTCTGGATCTCAGCCATATCACAACAAAATGCCTCACTGCGTTGCCTTTGAGTGCAAGAATCATGCCATAAACAAACCAAACAATCCCAAAATTCAGTCCCATGTTTTCCCAAGAGAAGAAGAACTACGCCAGGCATGGATTCATGCTATCGGAAGGACATCTCTACCAGTCGTCACGCATGATAAATACAGCATGTTTCCTAATCGCAACATTGTCATGCAGCATATCATCGGCCTACTGATAAAACAAAGCCTCGTATCTCCAAATTTGATAAGAAACAAATGCTTGTATATGTCCACAATAATAACATAAATATTGCAAAATACAAAATACATTCTTGGAAGAAAAATAGTCACCCGACCAGAACACAGCTCAACTGCATTCTTATAAGCAAACTTACACATTTTTTAAGCCCTGCTGTAAGTTTATCATTTTGACGATTTATCAGCAGGCCAACAGTATCCACTTTACGTGAAGAAACTCGGCCAGAAGCTCATGTAGACCATTTTTACCTCAACTGAACACAATTCAAGCACCAAGAAAGTAAATAAGCATGTAGCAAAACAGGCTAAAATCATATCAGCGCCGAGTTGCAAGAATTTCTCCTCAATTTGTGTAATGTATAAAAACGATGCATTAAATGAAAGAGGAAAGTCCACAGAATCCAATATATGCCATATCATTTTAAACTGACAGCACCACTCAAAGAACAGCAGGCATATACTTTGCAGTCTACTGAGATGAGCAAAAAAATTTCTTACCTTTGATATTTTGTAATAAAAAAAACTAGTTGAGGGTAAATCTGCACTTGCTATTGTAAATTCAATGTGCCTGTGTTACAGCGAAACTAGATTTGCTAGTCTCCAATCATGTGTCCCCCCCCCCAGCATTCAGCCAGTGATGGCCAAACGAGGCTTTATGAAGCACTACTCGAAGCTTCATTCATCAAGCACGTGGGTGACATCTGCTGGCACAGAGATTGTTATACAGCCTTGCAAAGGTGACGCTGAGGCATCTTGCTTGAGCACTTTGAGTTTTGTTGTATTGTGAAAAATATTAAAATAAAGCTGAAATCTAACTTTGTTTTACTTGTGTCTGTTGTTTTTCTTCCTTACCTTAATAATTAATATTATATTATAATAACAATAATTACATCCACAGCCTCACTGAATCCTGTAAATATTTGCTCTGCCCTCCCCCCCCAAAAAAAGTAATATTTTATGTGTTTTGATTGTCCTTAGTGTGTTCTGGATCCGCTAGCGTGACTTAGGCATTTTTATTCAAAAATAATAACAGAACGCTGTATCATTCATCTTAAATACAATTTCATTGTGCCAATGTTTCCAAAGCTCCGCCTATTGAAACAAACCAGTCAACTGATTCAGTCTTAATGAAGCTATTTGATGCAAGCTCCGGCACAGTGCTTCAGAAAAATACCCTCTCGAGTTTGAAGCGTGCTTCGGAGCCTTGGTATCAGTAGTGACATCACTACATTCAGCTTGCTATGCATTTACCTCTCTGTGATCGGCTTGTGATGCTGTCAGTAAGACTTTCCCAGTAGCCATTTGATTCGATGGGCTTTGACGTTTCCAACGAGCCCTAAAGCACCTCAATCGCACAAATCTTGCCTGAGCTAGAGCCCACGGGCCATTCGCATGTACTTAAATGGCACAACAGTATAAACGCTTCACAGGCTTGTTTCTGGTATTTTCGGTATAATTATCCATTAAATATTCAACAGTCATTTTCAAAGTTGGTTTCTGACTGAATATTCAAGAGCATAACAGTACAAATGGGGTGAGTGACGTCTTTTCGTGACTCATTCTTTATATGGGGAATTTAACTATGGCTATACAGTCAGGTGATGTAGCATCTTGTGCGATTAAGGTGGTTTAGGGCTTGTTGGACACGTCAGAGCCCATAGAATCAAATGGCTACCAGCGAGGTCTTACTGACAGCATCACAAGACGATCACAGAGAGGAAAATACATAGCAAGCAAGCTGAATGTAGTGAGTAGCCGCTGATACCAAGGCTCAATGCTGAGGGGAGAAAATAAACATGACTGGAGACTAGCAGATATAGTTTCATTATAACACAGACACATTGAGTAAAAAATAGCAAATGCAGATTTACCCTCGGATAGTTTTTTTATTACAAATTATGAAAGATAAGAATTTTTTTTTGCTCATCTCTGTAGACTGTAAAGTATATGCCTGCTGTTCTTTGAGTGTGCTGTTGGTTTAAAATGACAGGGCATTTATTGGATTCTGTGGACGTTCCTCTTTCAAAACGTGGAACAAAATTTTGGAATCGTTTGGTTTGTTTTTGGCCTGATAATTGTACTCAAAGGCAACGCAGTGAGGCATTTTGCTATGATATGGCTGAGATCCAGAGAACCGAGCAACCAAGTTATGTCACAAGCACAGACTGCTTTGCGTGCCTATCAAGATGGCGGGCCCCAGGAGGTTTAAACGAGTTTTTTGGAGGCCGAAAAAATATATATTTGGGTGAGAAGAATACTTTTTTGTGCGAAATATCTTCTTTTCAGTATATTTAGAGCATTTTAAGTGATATTTACTTAGACAGTAAGCTAAGAGAAAAAATAAGAGAAATAAACTTTGGATGCACCAAACGCTCTCACCGTCCAAATTTGCGCTTAACCATGTGTACAGAATGTTGAATCCCACTTGATCATAAATTGGAAGCGAGTGACCGGTTGTTTTAAATAGGCATATATGACACCCACTAAATATCATATAAGGGCCGGTGACGTGCCGTGTGTAAAGAGCTGACTGCTCGTAGCAATCTAGGGCACTTTCACACTAGGTACGATTGTTCCGTAACATGCCACAGTACGATTGTCCCCCCCTCCCCACTCCCCCCACTGGTCAGCTTTCACACTAGTAATATCGTACTGTACCTGACTACACTCGCATACCTGTCAAAATTCCGATTCAGCGCGTTGCAGTTTGCACGTAGATGGTTTACATGGGAAACGAATTTGAAAGGAGGCACTAATATATTTCGGGGGGGGGTGGTTTATTATTGAGAAGGGGGTTTAGAATTCTATAGTGAATATTAATATTGTGATTGCATATGCTGCGTATGCCCTAGAAACCCGGTGTGTCATCTGTAACATGGATTACCACGGATAGCACACAAAAAATTAAGCTCGAAATTTTCTTGACTGAATGCTTGATGTTTTTACACATCCGAATCTTTCTCTGAGTACTAGAAACAGCAAGGTAAGCCGAAAATGTACAGATTACATTCGATATAGGTGGTGTTGCATTCGGAATTCACCTAAGGCTAAGCCCCGCCCCCTCCACTGACTCGGACAATCAACATTTTAGAACAGGCGCTAATGGCTGGTATCACAGACGGAGATATTTTTCAGGATGCTATTGATTTTTTTTTTGCGATAGAAGGCTCAAATATCACCAAAAAGGCTGTGTGTGCATTTTTACACTTTCTTTGTGGCTCATATCTGGACCACTTCTGTTTCTTTTACTCTCGGATTCTTTACCCAGCTGGTTCATCAGGCTCGGGTGGCGCCTTCCTCTGTCTATTTAAGCCGAATGTCCGCCACGCCCCCTTTGCTGGAGTGTCTGATTTTAGCTATCACTACAGCCAGAAGATATCTCTAGTTAGGGATTTGTGACGAAAATCTTCGCGGTATATTTGTGGTTAATATTTCTTTTGGGATATTTCCTTTTTTATCCCTTTCCTCTCAGTCTTTGGTGTTGCACCATTTTAGGTGTTTGTCATTCTCGGTTCTCGAGATATGTCCTTACTGCTATCCTCGTTTGTTTTCCCCTCTCGCTTTGCTTCCTGGTTCGGATTGTTGGGCGTTCTTTTTGGAAGCCTGTTCTGTTGCCTCGGTTATATTTTTCCCTGTGGGTATTTTAAGTCCTAGCTGGTCTCATCTTTCTCCTAACCACTGCATTTGTCCTCCCAATTCCTTTGGCCATTACAGCACACTCCAGCCATACATGGAGTCGCCATCAGTGGTTACGCTAGAGAAAATTGTTGCTATTCAACAATCTGTTCTTGCTGGTTATGGCAATTGCTTCAATAGCTTAAGCAGTCAGCAAGCAGAGTTGGCGGAAAAGGTTTGCATGCAGGAGAATGTTATGTAAAGGCAGAAGAATATCTTATTAAGCCTCAGCGAGAGTCTTAGAGCGTTACCCGCTCAGATCACCCAAATGTTTCACAAGCACAATCCACACACCTTCCTCGAGAGCCTAAACTTATGTTACCCCCAAGATATGGAGGCAAGGCAGGGAAATGCAAGGATTTCATCCCACAATGTGAAATATTTTTTAAAACACAACCCTCTCGGTTCTCCAATGAAGAATGATGGGTTTCGTTTAGTTTATCCCTGTTATCTGGTACAGTTCTCACGGGTGGGGCCACTCATTCGCTCTAGATCGCCGGTTGTTAATTCGGAAGATACTCTCATGAAGGAGATTTCAGGCCGATCCTGGTCCTGGTGGGGAGCCGCCTGGCTGTTTGTTCCTTTGGCGGTTCTTTCATCTCTGTTGTGCTTGGTGCATAAACAGAAGGTTGCCGCTGATGTGCTTATTGGGTTCGGCCATTACAAAAAGTCAGTAAAAAGGGTTACACTATGCATTGGAGGGATAAATTGATTAATTTAGAGTGGAGAAGGTCAATGAAAAGTTTAAATTAGAAGCTAAAATTTTCAGGTCTCAGTGAATTTAAGAAATCTAACCTGATGTGGCTGTGCTCCTTTTAAGTAAACAGGGTGACATGGTGAATAATGCAGCCAGCAGCTCAGGTTCAGCCAACATCCTTCAGCACTGAAGTTCTCCATAGAGTTTACTTTAGCAAATGTTAGCTAACGGTATCGATGGAAAAGATATCTTTTCATTAATCTCCTGTGAAGTGACAAGATGTCGCCTTAAACACGATGTTGACTTAGCTTGGAACAAATGTAGACATCCTTGTTGACCTTTGTTAGCTACGTTAAGCTGATAGTGGGGTCTTCCACAAAGCTTTATCCAGAGGAGACACTTCTCTCGGTTATGATGTGGCTATGGGAAGGGTATGCAATACACCAGACATGCCAAGTCTCACGCATTCGGCATGAGTCACTGGCCTCTTAGTAACATTCATGTTCCTGTGCCATAGTCAGTAATTATTCAATCAACATACACTGAAGAAATTCACTCGCGGAAATTTCAGTCATTGTGCATTAAGTTAATCACTTTCACGTGCATTACAGTGGATTTCCCCTCTAGTGACACGGAAATCGATTGTGACTCGGGAATTCTCACGCTTGGCTTTACTGAGGGATTGAAAGCAATGGAGTTGCATAAAGACGTTTCAAATGGTCTTATTTCATTAAAACAATTTAAATGATCATGAGACACATGCATTATTTCCTATCCCTGAGTAAAGAGAAGCTCGGGAAGTCCGGAGTCATAATCGCTTTCCATGTTGCTTGTGATGAGGTCCACCTTTACGCATGAGAAACAGAAACTTCAATGCACAAGGATTTTAATACCGTGTGAGAATCTCATTAATAAGCGTTCATCGGATAATTGCGGACTAAGGTGAAAAAGCCTAAAAAATGCGTGAGACCTACGCTGAATGCGTGAGACTTGGCATCTCTGAATACACCCCATCGCCCAGCCACTCGGGATACCTCAAATCAGAGTTACATTTACCCCAAGCACAGTATTCGACCTTTACTTTATACTTAGAAACATTTTAAATCCCCGTTACAGCGAACGATTCAAATTTCCGTATGCATTTCAAGGGAAGTTCAGGCTTAGTATGCCCGAGTATTTGAGGAGAGAATACGCATTGTGATTGGCTCATCGCATTTAAGGGCGGGGCTTAGCCATAGCTCAATTCTTTCACCCTTGCGTTTTTCGCTGCTGTCCACTGCCTCAGTCATGCCACAAAAATTTATCTATCTCATAACTTGAGCTGCCAGGCTTTCGCACTGCGTCTCGCACTTTGAAATATCGCAGCTGCATTGTCTTTAGTTTGTCACGGCATTGATGTATTATTCTGTGATAACCTCGCGAATATAACTACTCACTAATTATTCCATAAATCTCTTGAGTTTTTGTGTGTAGTATCCAGTTGTGATTATATATTTTTGTCTGCCTACATTTCGAGCAAGCATTCCATTTCTTTGTTTGAATGGAGATATCTTTTCGCCTCTGCATTCGTTAGAACAAGACAGCCGTAACACATAACAGTAATCTTCCGTGCTCAAGTACGCTTGCTTTCACATTTGGTACGAGTAGCCATTCATCTGTCTCGGTAAACAGATCCGGGCAATCTCTAAAAAAACGCGCTCTCGGCGCAAGGTCTGGAAGGCCAAAGCGTTCAATAGCAATCGGTAACCCAGTCAGAAGCAGAACGCACGCAAGGGTTTTTATAGCTTAGTCCTAATTAGGATCAACTGGCCAAACTCTTTTGCCCAAGAATTAAATTATAAAATAATTAAAATTTCTAAAAAACATAAAACAATCAAAATGTGATTACATGATGCATTTTTAATGCTTGTGTTTTAAAACTTTCCGTGCATTGGACAAGCAATTTGTGGACAGAGATAACAGTTTTCTGTTTTTATCTTATCTCGGTACGAGTGCTCTCGACCACTCATATAATTTTCTCCTACCTAAGAGAAAAGCAAAAATAAGAAAACATTGGTGAATCCCAGAAATCAATGGGTAAGAACAACTTAAGAAAAAATCAGGGATACAAACAAAAATAAGAGAAAATTTGTTCATATAGGCCTATCGCTTCTTGCATGAGGCCCATTGTTCCCAGAGCTGCATGAAAAGTGCTTCTTCACCACTGTAAGAGCCATTTCAGCTCACAGGGAATTCAGGTTATTTTCTCTGTTATATTTAGATAGGAAATAATAAGCAGTATGTTAATTGATGGTAGTTATTATGTCATATTTTGAGATTGAAGTGTTTTGCACATTAATTTGTCGAGCAGTTGCTCTCCTCTCATTGGCTGCAAGGTTACTAAGGACTCTAAGCTTTACATCTTGGCAGCAGAGGTTGTTAAACTTGGAGAGAGCAAACTAGTTTTTTTGACCATGATATTTTTGTTATTACAATGTGATTTATCCAACTTTAGTATAGCCCAGTATAATTTTGTATGTGAAATCTTCAGTAAAACCCGACAAAAGGAAAATAGTGGAATCACGCGTCATCTATATGCTTGGATTCAAAAGCTGAAGTGGGCATTTTGAAAGCAAACAAAGAGCCACACTTACAACCACCATGAAACACAGCATGATGTGTGATTCAGTATTCTTTGGTAATCTTAGAAAGAAATTGAGTTCTTACCGTAATTCTGGGGTTTGGGTCTCTAAGGTATTTCTCCTCGAAATCCCATATAGGTGCTTTCTTGAAGTCTTTCATTTGCATAGGTGGAATCTCCGTCATGTTGACATTCTGATCTTTAGTTTTTTTGGTTGTTTTCCTGGTGCTCTTGGTCGTAGCGACTTTGCTATCCACCTTTTTTGTCTGGGTAGGATTTTTTTTATTTGCAGTCATAATGACTGTCGATTTATTAGTCGGAAGTGCATCAGATTTTTTCTCATCAGCTTTATTATTGGAGTTTTCACCTTGGGGCAAATTCTCAGTGGAATGTTGGGTCTTGTTCTCCATTTTAAGTGCCTGGGTGGATTTAGGTGGTGCTGCCAGATCTCTGAATCTGCTTTGGATCACCACCTCTGCAAAATCGCCAGTGAGTTGATTCCTCAGTCTTCTGCAGGAAGGAAATTACATCAGACTATTCCACAAACAAACACTGGGATAATTTCATTAGTTTATAATACACCGTTGAAAAGTTCTTAAATGACCTACGCAACACAGCACTTACTTAAAGACTCAAGATTCAGTTAGTTATATGTGCCCAGATATGTTGAACTGTATGTGCTTTGCATTTCGAGAAGCAACATGACACTGGCAGTCACACCTTCAGGAGAGAATCTTACCACAGTTACTAAAAGGGAACTCAAAATGTTGCAGGAAAGGCAGTAAAGTTGTTTATGACAAAGCTAAACATCCCTCCAGTTGGTGCAAAATCCTGACACCAATAGCATCAACCACAGTTTCATAAGGGATGCCCTAGTTTCCATTGCAGGAGAAGTGCAGCACAAATATATCATCATCAATAAAATTACTGCCTTTTTGTTTCATTTTTGATAGTTTTTTATGTTACCTCTTCAAGTCGAGCTGAAATGAAAAATGCCTTTCTAACCTTTTAGATCACATCCCATATTGTGTATCTATTTAACCATAAATGACAAAAAATAGCAAAAAAGCAGTTTCTTTGTATTCTTATATCAATATTCAATTATGTTTTCTTCATTTAAAACACAATTGTTATGATTCTATGTTTTTGCCTTGGCTTTTCTTTTTTCATTTCTCTAATTATATATCCCAGTTCTTCTGTTCATGCCATTTCTCTATTCATTGCACTCGTCACCCCGTCTTGTGATCAGTTCCGTCCGTCTCCCAGTCGGTGTGTTGACATACTTCGGGTGATTTCAATGGTTTCTGGCATTTCATATTATTACTTCAATTCTCATTTACTTCCTTCGCCTTGCTTTCCTAGATTACTAATAATACTAACATTTATATTTTGTATCATAGTTTACTAATCTAACTACTCCATGTACATATTACTTACTAACTAACTAACTAGCACTTGGGTTAATTTGTAAAGTTGCACTGCTACTAATTACCACTAATGTAATCTCAGGTCTCGCCCTGTTCTAGTCTCCGCCTCTTGCTTTATTTTCCCTGTCTCTCCCTGCGTTTCTGTGAGAATCTCTCTCACGTGCTTAATTACTGTCCTGAACTCTTTGTCTGTGCACTTAGAACTCCTTGACTGGAGCTGTTCATCTGTCATACGTTGTCTGCATGGATCCTGTCCGTGTCTTGGCTTTTGCCAGTTGTTTGTGGTTAAGGACCTCCCCATGTGTGCCTCCCTTTGCAATTAGATCTTATCAAATTCACCTGTTCCCTGCATAGCATGTGACTTCCCTCTTGTCTATTTAAAGTCTTCACTGCCGCTTGTTGCCCGCCAGAATGTTGATCAATATTCACCTGTGCAGAGCTCCTTGTATGCCTTTTGTTAATTGCTCCTATAACATTTTTTGTCTGACCTTGAGATCGCCTTGCTCTTGCCGTTCTTGCTTGTTCCTGTTTGGATTTAGACCCATTTTTGTACGACCCACAATTCCTGTTTTTGATTCCCTGTGTATGTCCCACCCTTCTGGATTCTGACTACGATTTTGGATTACTTTTTTTTTTCTTTTTGTAACGTTGCACATCTGGTTCTGACCCCTGCCTGTTATTTTGACTTCAGTTTTTGGATTCTGATTTTGGCCTGGCAATTCCTGTGTCTTCTGGTCTCGACCCATTTTTGCAATAAAGGCTTGTGATTTTTGGAATTTCGGTTCTCGCGTGTGGCTGCTGAACGCACCGTCACAAATGTGCCTTGTGCTAACGTAAGCTAGTACCAACTAATTTCAGCCAATAGTACATCACGACATCCAAGCGTCAATCAATCTTAAACTTTTACTCCCACGAGAGTTCAACATCTTAGCCACTTTGCTACCAGAATGGGCAGTATTATGCTGTATTGTAAATTTAAAGGGTGAGTCAGCAAAACATGTCATGCACCTGGATTTAGCCCTTGTACTGTTGTATGTCTTATTGCTTGTGTTTAATGGCGCAAACATTTTTGGTCACACAAGACTTTTAAAACGACTGATGAACATTTAGTGAGTAATTATACCGAAAATACTATCAACAAACCAGTTAAGCGTTTATATTGTCGCGCTATTTAAGTACATGCGAATGGCCCATGTACTCAGTTTGACGCACTGGGAACGCAAGGCTCTTTCTCAGACTAGGTTTGTGCGATTAAGGTGCTTTGGGCCTTGTTGGAAACGTCAGAGCCCTTAGAATCAAACGCTCACCCACAAAATCTTACAGGCAGCATCCCAAGTTGATCACAGTGAGGAAGATACATTGTGTACAAGCTGAATGCTCAGTATCTGACATCCTTTGAAGCAGTTCCCAAAAAAAAAAACATGCATGAAGACTGGTAGATCTAGTTTCAAGAACATAACAAGAACACATTGGGCTAACAATAGCAAGCCTAAATTAACCCTCAAATGCTGTAATGGCGTAGAGGTCTTGGACGCCAGGAGCAGTGGTTCGAAATAAAAGATAAATGCAGCAAAGTGCTGAACTTGAACAAAAGGAAATATTGGGACTCGCGCTACCCACGGGCCTAACGCCTGACCGTGGTAGTCAACAGGCGAGCTCAAAACAAAATACCAGGCAGCTAAGAACCTGCCTATACTCTCACTTCTCACACTAAATAATTTCATGCAGCTAAGATCCTGCCTATACTCTCTTCTCAATATACCTTACCGGCTTAAGCGTCAAAAGCATACTGACACTCCAGCAACCCAAACGAGGAAAGGCTGGGGCTTAAATAGAGTCCGGGCGACGCCCCCAATTAATGCCAACTGGCAAATGAATCCGATGGTGAGCGAAACGATATCGTCCCAGACGAGAGTAACAAAAGGAGCCTACAAGGCTCCCAAACCATGACAAATGCAGTGTTTTTAAATTTGATAATTGGTTAAGTCCAGGGCAGGCAGCCAGGGAAAGGAATGCCAGAGGGGAGGGGCATTACAATCATGAATGACTCAAAAGCTATTAGGTAACACGTGGATTCATTTGTCAAGAAAAAATGAAATCCTTGACTTGAATCGGGAAAAGTTGCGAAATGTGGGTGAATCTCTACATTTCTTTGCATTTTAATTACATTGCACGTCATTGCCTTGTTTTTATGATGTCTTATTATGATGTTTTATGTGTTTGCACGACTTAGCATTTTAATACACTGCAATTTTATTCATTTGCACTTTGATGCATTGTTTTCTTTTAGAATGTTTTATTCCTCATTTGTTTATTCCCGGTATAAACATTATTCCCGGTACTGCTATTGTTGCTGCTGTGTCTAGCGTGTGTGTGCTGATGTTTCTTTGATGGTGTCATATCCGTGGTGTGGTTGACGCCTGCTGCAAACCTAATTTCAAACGGGATATCAATAAACTGAACTGAATTGAATTGACCTGTAATAACCCTTTTATGGAATATTAGTTATCATTCATTTTGTATAATCATACTTTGAACACCTTTACCATCAGAGAAACATGTAGATGCATATTAATAATAATAATGCATCAATTTTATATAGCGCTTTTTTGGACAGTCAAAGACACTCTACAATGGAGGCATTATTCATTCACTCACACATTCGTGCTCTGATGGTGGTAAACTACATTTTTGTAGCCACGCTGCCCTGAGGCCGACTGACGGAAGCGTGGCTGCCAGTATGCGCCATACAGCCCCTCCGACCACCACCAAACATTCACACACAGCCATGCGGGAGGGAGAGTTCCTATATTGCATGTTTTGTGGGTGGGGAAACCGGAGTACTCCCACGCAAACACAGGGAGAACATGCAAATTCCACACAGAAAGGCCCCAGGCCGGATTTGAACCCACAACCTCCTTGCTGTGAGGCAGTAGTGCTAACCACCATGCCACCGTGCCTCTGCATATTAGCTCTGACTTCCAAATATTGCCACTAACTATGATAAGCACAATCCAGGTTCACTTTGACAGCTCACAAGCAGACATCATTTATTTTTCAGGAAGTTCTCGATAACGTAGGTAAATGGACAGGACCACTCCCAATGCGCTTTCCTATTCGTCTTTATGTCTATATATACCACCTACATTCCAACAATCCCCGCACCTCTCTTTTCTACATCCCTCCCACCCTTACCTCTCCAGATAGTTAGATGAAGGGAAACATTATTTGTATTGCTAGTCCATAATGATGCATTAATGCAATTTTTTTTTTTTTTTTTTTTTGTTCCCGTGAGAAATGTCTTTCATTGAACTGAAAACTTTTGATCCTCTTAAAGTCTGGATCTAAATGGGGATCTATGGCTGATAAATCTTCATTCAAACAATCCTCCTTTGCCATGTTAATTGCGGGAATTCAAAGCAATAAAAGTCTAATTTATTAAGCTTTTTTAAAATGTTACTGAGTTGGTAAACGTCAATGCACAACCCCAATTCCGAAATAGTTGGGACAAAGAGTAAATTGTGAACAAAATCAAAACGCAATGACTTTCAAATCACACCAGCCAGTATTTTATTCGCAATAGAACAGAGATAACATAACAAATGTTGAAACTGAGAAATTTTACAATTTTATCCACAAAGTGAGCTCATTTCAAATTTGATGGCTGTTACAGGTCTCCTAAAAAGTTGGGACAGTGGCCTGTTTACCATGGTGTAGCATCCCCTCTTTTTAACACAGAGTGGAGGCGTCTGGGCATTGAGGAGACAAGTTTCTTGAGTTTAGCCATTGGAATGTGATCCCACTCTTATTTAATACAGGCTTCCAGCAATTCCAGAATTGCATTGGCTGTCCAAAAACAATGCTGTTTTACCACAGAGGGCAACAATTATGCTCGGCTGAGCCTGTTCACAAGATTTCTTTTACCCTGCACCTAACAACCTAACACTGCACTGAAATCAATAAAGCAGTTGGGATAAAAAAACAAAAAGGCTATTGCAAACGTCAGTACACATTTTATTATGAAAGACTGTTGTTCAAAGATGTTTTAAAAATTTATCGGTTGTTGATGAGTAGGTGTAAGGTCTGGTGCCCCGGGGAAAATGTAGAGTCTTCGGGAGAGTGAGAGGTCGAGTACCCAAGTGCGGAAGACATGGATTTTAATTATTAAACAAAGTGCTGATAACAGAAATATAAACCACCGTAGGTAATTGTAACAAACATAGATGTAACACTATGATCAATAACCTAATGGCTTGTTAAGCATTATTACAAATACTGCTCAGTCCTTTTAATAACACAATGTACAGTTCCAGATGTATGGGAACACATCTTCAGTCGTGGGCTACTGACGTTTCTGGTTTAATTTTACTCGTAGTTCAATTTGAATGCAAATTGTTGTCGCTTGTTACTTACCCCATGTTCACATGAATATCTGTATTTATAGATTGCTTTTTTAATTTCTAACTTACATTTTTTTTTGTTTGGAGCTCAACTTTAAATTATTACTACTATTTAATTATCGGTTTTGCAATGCATTCATATGCAAACACATCAATATACCAACAGTATATAGACATAACATAAGGTAAGGCGTAGAGGATAAACTTCCCTACCCTATCAAAGCAGAACCCACCCTGAAAAAAACATACAGTCAGTGTGCAAAGTCAATACAAAGAACTATATTAAGTACTTGGTGTAAAGAGGTATACAGATACGGTCTAAATATGGCTGCCAAATTTTCAAAAAAAAGTGTTATATCGTTTTTCCGAGACAATATGTGATTTTTTCCATGGGGATGCCACTATTCATCTCAAAAGACCACCTGTCCATTAGAAGAGGGGAATCAGATTTCCATGACACTGCAATGCACTTCTTGGCCTCACATAGAGCAACTTCCATTAATTTGAGTTGTGCACTGTTTCGAGAACCACAAATGCATGTAAAATTCCCCAATAAACACAGGTCAGGGTCCAGTGGAACACAAACTCATGTGATCCCAGTTAAAGTGGAGCAGATCTCACGCCAGAAAGGCCTCACTTTGGTACAATGCCAGGTACAGTGCAGAAATGGACCAACTTCAGGATCACATCTGAAGCAGATCTGACAGGTCAGATTTGAATGAATGTAATTTTTCTGGGGTGAAAGGTATAATTGACGTAGAATATTATAGTTCATCAGTCAATACCGGGCATTAATAGAAGTTGACATGCTGTCTTGACATAAATCTGCCCATAACTGTTAATCAATTGTAACATTAAGATCTGACTCCCATTTCATTCTGGACTTATGCAAACCTGATTTTGGGCTCTAATTCATCAACAGGCGATACATTTTAGAAACAAATTTATTATATATGTTCCCCTCATAAAGAAATCTCTCAACATGTCTCTTTCCTGACAGGCCAAGTCATTTCAGGACCCACATTAGTTCTCAGAAAGGATCTTATCTAGAGATAACAGAAAAAGGTCTGGTTGGACAAGTTATATTTCCTCTACAGGTGTTGAAATGACATTAAGAGTCCTTTGTTGAACCAGTTCTCCAGGTGTTGTACTCCTTTATGATGCCATATTTCCAGAATCTCATTGTCATAAGTCATGGGTATAAGTTAATTTTGTTTTAAAGGTGTGTTAGGTGACAATCCCACCTTCAATCCAAGCCTTTTGTGAACCTCATACCAAATTTTTATCAGATGCCTCAGTATAGGGTTCATCTGTCCTGTTTTTAACTTTAAATTATAATCTTGAGTGAAGTCTGACATCTTCTTTGAAGCAATAACGGTGTGCTGTCCATATTTTTTTGTAGTAGTTTTGGACATGAATATTAAAACTAACATAATAACGGTACCTTTGCGAGGTGGATGTGGGGAGTAGCTTGAGGACCTGACCCTGAAAACATCTGAGCGGCGATACACTGTGTGCATTACCAAATCAGACCAAATCAGCAACTGAGCTGAGGCAGCAACAGCTTTTGGCCTCTGCTTAGAGCAGGCCGATACGAACAATTGTTTGACCAAACCAAGTTTCTTGAGTTTAGCCATTGGAATTTGATCCCACTCTAGTTTAATACAGGCTTCCAGCCGCAGGAGAGTTTTGGGTCTCCTTTGACGGGCTTTTTGTTTAATTATGCGCCAAATGTTCTCAATCGGTGAAAGATCAGGACTGCAGGCAGGCCAGCTCAGCACACGGACTCCTGTCGTCTGGAGCGGAACATATGTTGCTCTAAAGCCTTTATATACCTTTCAGCATTCATTGTGCTTTTTCAATTATGTAAATGTCCCACACCATATGCAGTAATACATCCCCATACCATCAGAGATGCTGTCTTTTGAACTGAACGCTGATAACAAGAGGGGTGGTCTTTCTCCTCTTTAGCCCAGAGGACAGGACGCCCATGATTTCCAACAAGAATGTCAAATTTGGACTCGTCTGACCACAGGACACTTTGCCACTATGCTACAGTTATTTTTTGTTACAGTTAAATTAGCCTTGGCCCAAAGAACATGGCGGCGCTTCTGGATCGTGCTCAACAATGGCTTCCTTTTTGCATGACAGAGTTTTAGGTGGCATCTGTGGATGGCACGGCGGACTGTATTTACAGACTGTGGTTTCTTGAAGTATTCCTGGGCCCATTTAATAATGTCAATGACAGAATCATGCAGTGGCGTCAGGCATCCAGTAAAGGTCTTTGGCCTTGTCCTTTACGCACCGAGATTTTGCCAGTTTCTCTGATCTTTTGATGAAGTTATGCAATGTCGATGATGAGACCTTCAAAGCCTTTGCAATTTGACGTTGAGGAACATTGTTTTTAAAGTATTCCACAATTTTTGTACGCAAGCCTTCACAGGCTGGAGAGCCTCTGGCCATCTTTACTTCTGAGAGACGCAGGCTCTCTAAGACATCCCTTTTAACCCTCTCCAGGCTCATGTTGCGAATTTGCAACAATAAATTAATTGATGACTGATGATAAAATATAAAGACCACATGGGAAATGGTTTGATAAAGTTACTCTTCCAGCTCAGTATTGCAAAAATACAACATTAGTTCCACCTGCAGCCACTAGTGTATGAGAACTATTGTCCACGAATGAAAGATTTTTCATATCTCAATATAATAAATTGGGCTGGAGAGGGTTAAAGCCAATCATATTACACACCTGATGCCAGGTAATGTAATTACTTGCTCAATGTTCTTTCAGCTGATTCTCTTATATATTAATTGCTTTTTCAGCCCTTTTTTGCCTGTGTCCCAACTTTTTTGAGACCTGTTGCAGCTAGAAAATTTGAAATAAGCTCATTTGGTGGACAAAAATGTAAAATGTGTCAGTTTGAACATTTGAAACGTTATCTATGTTTTATTGTAAATTACATATTGGCTCATGTGATCTGCAAGTCATTGCATTTTGATTTTATTCACAATTTATACTTCGTCGCAATTAAATTGTTTTCGATAATTATTTATTGGCTCCATAAGTGAAAAACTGATGTTGAAAAATGCTATTTTTTCATTGACTCCAATTGTCCGCATGAGACCGAAATTAAAAATGCTGTAAAAAGTTTTTTCCAAACATCATCTACCATGACTCGAAAATTTTGTCATTTTTTTTAATGAACATTGAAAATGTATTTAAAAAGAAGTTGCAAGTGCAGGTTTACAATACCGTTTGCAGTCAAACATTTTGATGCACTGTAGGCTCAATTTTCGATCAATTAAAAATCTGTGTTAATTGTTTGTGTAGGACAGTCTGAAGATGCCCTGTAGCAAGTTTAGTGTCAATTCAGCAAAAATTGCGGGAGGAGATAGGTTAAATTAGTTTTACAGTTTTTGAAAAAAAAAAAAAAGTGATGAACTTCATAATTTGCAATAGGTTTAAATGTAAAAACGTTTCTTCAGTATTTGGGCTACACTTCGGTGAAAGTTGCAAATCTGTAGAACATATATGGTTGATTTATTGTGAATTTCTAAAAATTTTGATTTTTTGAGGCTTGCCGTAGTGGCCTGCTTTTGCTGCTGAGGCAATCTGTCATTGGATTGGACCTTTGTGCAAAGTTTGGTGATTTTTCGTGCATGGGAAACAGGGCTTCCTCAGAAGAAGAGGAAGAACATGCAGGAGAACAATAGGGTCCCGGCAGCTTAGGCTGCCCGGCCCCTCACTAGTTCAGGCAGGAAACTCGAGTAGAGCTACATCAGCTGACAGGAGCCTGGTAAGGTACCAGCACGTCAGCACCAGCAGGCACACAATTGGAGGATACAGATCACATGAGGTAATACAGCAGTCTATTTAAAAGACTGTCAAGTTCTCTCACTTCTGCTGCTGTTTGCAGTGACTTTTCATGCTATTCAACATGCTCTTTGGTTTTTACTTGCCTCCTCCACCCCAGCCTCCACCTGTTTGGTTCTGCTCACATGGGGGGGATTTTGATTTCTGTTCATGACTAACTATGTTTGTATGTTGTCTGTGCCTAGGTAGGACATTCCTCCAGAGCAGAACTGCCGCCAAATACAATGTTATGCTTATACCCATTAATAAATTGTTCTATTTTATTTAAGCGTGAGTTTTCCTGACTGAACTAACTAACTAACCAACAAATAAACAAACAAACATTTTGCAGCAAATTTGCACCTAAAAAAATCTTGGGTGCCCAAAACTTTTGCATGGTACTGTTCAATTGATAAAACAACAAAGGATCAATATTACTTCTGAAAACTATTGCCAAATACTGCAGTATGTACTTACATCCACAATTACAAGCTAAAACGTCAGTTTTCAAAAATAAAGCCTCATGTTAACGGTGTTAAAAAGAACCATGGCCTTCTCTGGCCTTGCAGGGATCTGCAGTGGACCATCACCCAGTGGAAATGTCTATTGTGGTCAGACAAATCAGTATTTCACGTCTTTTTTGAAAGAAATAGACAGTGTTCTCTGGTCCAAAGAAGAAAAGCACCGTCCAAACTGCTACCAGCAGCAAGTCTCAAAGCCTTTCTCTGTCATGATATGGGGTTGCATCAGTATCCTTGGCAAAGGTAAATTTTACCTCTGGGAAAACATTATCAATGCGCAAAAGTACGAAAATTTTGGAGCACCATACATACTTTAACAATACAATGCGAAACGGCATTGTTCATCCATTACGAAAGCATTACCGCATAAGAAGAGGGCGCAGGTGTTGGACTAGCTAGCCAGCCAACCACCCTGACTAGTCAATAATAGCGAATGTGCGGCACATTTTGATATGCAAAATGCAATAATTAAGATCCCGTACTGTTGCAGACCTAAAGACTTGTTTTCAGGCAGAAGGGGCAACACATTCTCATCTTGACTCCTCATACAGTGACACTACCTGACCAAGCGTTGATATACGATGCTAAAGGATGCTTTTGTTGTCTTTATTTGATGCATAGGGTTAAGGGGTGGGTTAGGGGTTAGGGGGCAGGGTTCGTTTTAAACTAGTATTACATAAGGATGCCAAAATTGTCCTTTTACGTCATATATCAACGCCTCTTCAGGTAGCGTCAATATATGACGTGTCGAGATGAGACTGGGCTCAAAGGCAGCAAAAATACACCTGAAACACTTAATCATTTGGTGTTCTCAGCCCCCAAGTGTTTATTAAGTGTAGTGAAAAGAAATTGCAAATTATTATATGGTTAATACTTTACTGTTCAAACTTTTTTGAAGAATGTTGCAGGAACCAAAATTGAAATGTGTTTATTGAGAAAAATCAATAATTTAATGTGGTCAAATATCAAATAACATGCTGCTGTGTTATTTTCTGTAAAACACTGGTCAAAGGTAATTTACAAATCACTGCCTTCAGTCTTATTTGTAGTTAACACACTGGGCTCTAATTTCTTGGCGCAGCGCATGCAGGTGGCGTAGGGTGGCGCAACTCACGCAGTGGTAATTTCGTGACGTGCGCAGCCTTTGATAAACGAACGTGCGCCGAGATGGGTGTGGCGGCGTAGTGGGGAGAGGTGTCACACATTCATCAAGACGCAGTGTCAATTTCGTAGAAAAAGTCTCCGCTGGAGTTGCGCAGAAAACTCGCCAACCTGGTTTAATTTCTGTGCAGTGGTAATTTGGCTGACCGTGGGCAGTGCGCACACATCACCGAAACCTCACAGGCAGGTTTCCAGAATGTCAGGCACATTTCAATGCAATAAATAATTACAGGAAGCACTATTTAATGTAACTATCTGAATAAGGACATAAATTATAGTGTCTACATCGATTGTTCTGATGTCAGATTAAAGGCGGTTGACCTGGCTTAATCAACGCAGCTGAATCTGTGATGCAAACTAACGACTTCACATCTTTCTCAGCCAACCACAAACTGGATATAGGCCTATATCATGCTTGCGTTCTGTGCTCAGTATAGCCGCTTGCACACTGGACACGAAACGATTTTTTTTTGCACGACTGATTATAGGCAAAGTCAATGCAAAGACGCGATAGTCGAACAGGGTATTAATATAGCTCCGTGTCCGAAAGTCATAAAAGATCGAATTTTTCCGAGTATTCCAGGAATTATTAGACGTGCAAACTTGGCCTTGTTTGTGTTCGACCCTCACAGAATGCAAATTGATAGCTATCGACTTTTCTTGGTCTTTTTAGCCTATTCGTCTGTTTTCTTCCTTTATTCGGTCTTTCTTTTGAAAATTAGTCAGATGGAGCGAACAGAATCACGCTTTATTTCCACACCAGAGCTAAAATTGTATTTGTAATCAGTGAGCAAATCAATTCCATGACCATTTACAGTGTGAATAAATTATCGCATGCATCAAGACTGTCCGACGCGAAATGCTAAATACTCCATGTCCAGCAGCCAGCAAAAAGTAAAAGCACTGATATGAGAACAGATTTATAACGGAATAAAGAATAAAATATATCACCAACACACGGAACATCCAAAAAGATGACCCGCAAATAAATAAATCGCAGTGTTCATTGGACGTTCTGTTGTTAAAATGTTTATTTTTATTCTTTATTTCGTTATCAATCCGGTCTACTCGTCCCCTTATTTTTTAATTTATTTTTTTGGCTGTCAGACACGAAGCATTGTACATTGTCTCGCGCCAATGTCGACTCGCTTTATCGAGCAGCTTAAACAGAAACATTGATTGAAATTCTCGGTACTCATCTTGAAGAACTGAGCCCTCTTATCAAAACATTCACGTTTAATATCTAAAAGAGTCAGTAGATTTGAAGAAATTAAAAACAATAATAGACTGTCGGACACGGAGATTTATTAAAACCCTGTCAGACATTCAGACACAAGACGCAATCTGTCGAGCGAAAAATTCGTTTCGCGTCCAGTGTGCAAGCGGCTTAATACTAGGCTACTATTATTGTCACTTAGGTTTTATCGTCTTTAGTGGGGGAAAGGAATACAGCCTGATTGCTATGATCTCGTACTGAGTTAAGATCACATATTGAAAATAAATGTGTCTTGTATCTTGCATTGTTTTTTTTTTTTTTTTTATAAATTTGGCATCTCCAATCCCACCCGAATTTGGAATGCCCAATTGGGGAACTATGTACAAAGCTTGCTCGTATGCGACCCCTTGCTGCCAACTCAGGATAGTGAAGACAGTTCACGGCTCTCCTCCGAAGCACGTGCCTGTCAGCCACTGATTCTTATACACTCGCTGGTTGAATCTTCGCAAGTTCAGAGCGAGGGCAGAGGATACCCGGACATGAACCAAGCCGGAGTCTTCCTGACGAGCGCCCGTCCGGCCAACAGGAGGCGCTGGAGCAACGAACAAAGCTGTTATCGTTTTACCCAAATCCGACAGTCCCTTCCCAATTTGTAACCTTGTAGCGCGATAGCCAATTGTGCGCTACTCTGAAAAAGCTGCCGACCCCTGCCGGTGGGTACGCCGAGGTTCGAACCCGCGACGTGGTGATCAGTATCTTGCATTGTTGTCCATGCATGTTAATCCCAAAATTTAAAGCAGCAACAATTTGTAATACTAGGAACACGCTATACATCGTTTCTCTTGCCAGTGAGCAAGATTTGACCCGGCTGTGTCGCCTTCTTTGCCAACTTGCGCTGGAAAGAGGGACAGAGGCGGGACAGAGGAGTACTTGCGCCAGGCTACGCCGGGCACAAAATTGCCACATATGCCTGGACACACCCCGTTGGCGCGGTGCACCCCCCATGCGCCGCGCCTAGTCTACGAAATTAGAGCCCACTGTCTCGACTTCTTGTGATTGATTTGTGGTTGTACTTTTGTTTGAAATAAAGCCTTAACATTTGTTTTTATTGGAACAGAACTGAAACACTTCTTTCTTGGGTCTAAAACCAGTTTGAACCAGGCAAAAAATCCCCATGAATGAATAAATGGAGGGCATGGAGATTACCTGCGACCTCCATCACAGCAGTGGACTTCGCAGCCTTCTTCGAGGATAAGATTGTGTCCATCCGCAACTCCTTCTCCACCCTCACTCCCCTCTCCCCCTCCCCCGCTGCCCCCTCCCATCTCCTCTCTGCTTTCTCCCCCCTTTCCTCCTCTGATGTCTCCCAGCTGCTCCTCACTCACCGTCCTACCACATGTGCTCTCGACCCTATCCCCTCCCCCCTCCTCCAGCCTATCACACCCAACATCCTCCCTTTTGTCACCTCCCTTATTAACTCCTCTTTGTGCTCTGGATGCTTTCCCTCTCCATTCAAACAGGCTACCATTTCCCCTCTCCTGAAAAAACCCTCCCTTGACCCCTCAGTTATTCAGAACTTCCGCCCAGCCTCCCTCCTCCCCTTCCTGTGAAAACCCCTTGAATGTGCTGTTGCTAACCGACTCTCCTCTTTTCTTGCAGAAAACAACCTCCTGGACCCCCACCAGTTGGGATTCAGAGCTGCCCACTCCACTGAGACCTCACTCATCTCCGTCAGTGAGGCGCTTCACACTGCACGCGCTGCCTCCCTCTCGTCCATCCTGATCCTCCTCGACCTCTCTGCCGCATTCGACACTGTCGACCACTCCATCCTCCTCTCTTCCCTGTCTGCACTGGGGATCCGTGGTACAGCCCTCATCTGGTTGAAATCACAAAGCTCCACTGGCTCCCTGTTGCTGCTCGCATCAAATTCAAGACTTTAGTGCTAGCCTATCAGGAAGTCAACAAGACCGCTCCAGCCTACATCCAGAGACTGTTCAGACCCTACACCCCTGCCAGAGCACTCCGCTCTGCTACTTTTGGTCGCCTGGCTCCTCCCCCTCTCCGCTCCTCCCCTTCCCGCTCAAGGCTGCTGTCTGTCCTGGCACCTCGTTGGTGGAATGATCTACCTATCGAGGTCAGAACGGCAGAATCCTCGAGAATCTTCAAGCGCCGCCTGAAAACCCACCTCTTCAGTCTTCACCTTTCCCCTACTCCACTGCCTTGATTCCTGTCCCTACATCCTTTTGATTTGTTGCACTTAATTCTGTTTTCCCTACTTCCTGACTGTACCGCTTGATTTGGTTTCCCTTCATTTTGTTGCACTCTATTCTGTCAGTTTACTTGATTTTCCTGCCCCTTTGTTGCACTTGACCTGTTGCCCTTCTATTGCACTTATTTTATTGCTCTTTGTTGCACTTGCCTCTGCACTTAACCTTGTTGCCATTTTGTTCACTTGCCCTTGACCTTGCCTTTTTGTTATTAGTCTAGATCTGTAACAATGGAACGTGTTCTGTCACTTACTGTTAGCACTTTTACTTGTCTCCTAGGAGGTCTGCACTTTTGTCCTGTTCTTATGCATTTTTGTACGTCGCTCTGGATAAGAGCGTCTGCTAAGTACCTGTAATGTAATGTAATGTAATGTAATGAGATTTCGATCGGTATGTAGGCGTATTAACATACGTGCGGTTAGAGCATGTTGATACCTAAGTGGAGTGAATGACCCTGTAGCATTCTTTGCCTGCTTATACCAGTAAAACTTGCTATGCTGTGTACCTGAGATATTGGTACTGTGTCATCAGATATGCTGTATACTTTCATGCGTAATCGGCCCTTTCATCCCATGGGTACAGTGAGATCAACTATTCTAAAGGCCACAAAACAGTAAAATAAACACAAAGGATGATGTGAAATGACAAGGAGGTGACACAACTGTTCCACACAAAGGCTTGAGAAGAGATAGTAACAAGGCCCTGAAGGGCTGAGTCATGTGATGTGTTTACTTCTGTTTGGACTGCAGAGCAACATGAGCAGTTCAAGGGCAAAAAATTAGTGGCTGTATGTTCAACATGGCTCGATTGTGCCGGATTCCATTTTGTGATCTGGACGTGTCTTCCTCACGGTGGGCTTGATATTGCCACAAATTGGGCTGAGGATAAAATGACCCCTTTTGGTAAGCCTTAGGGTTAATCCTGGATGGATATACTTGCATTTTTACTTACTTTTACTTTTTTAAATTATTAAACAATTATGATGTTGTTCCATAGTTTCATTTCAAATGTAACCTGATCAATGCATTTAGCAGTAAAGATTCAAAAACTTTCTTGCAGGGTTGTAGAACCAAGTAATAAAAACGTATCCGACAAAATATACTTTATATTAATATACTATACTATAATACTATATATTAGTAGTACTAGTATAGTATAGTATACTATATAGTATTAATATACTTTAGCCTTGCAGACATAATCCATGGGGCAATTCATTATTATTTTTTTTTAGAAATGACTTTGATTTTACAATTCAAAGTCTTGACTTTGCAGGTTTTGAAAGTGTACTGGAAATTAGCAGGATTTGACAGCGTCTAAACAAGTCCAATTGCTAAATAGGTGAGGGTATTTGACTCAGGACCCACTCTATATGCAACTAAATGCTACAGACAGCACAGTGGTTGAATAGCTGCTGTCACAATGACAACATAAACATGAGTCCATGGGTTCAAATCCCCCTTTTATTGTATCACTATCATCACACTTTTCTGAACTGCCCAAACCAGTTAGGGTTAGAGAAAGCATGCGCTGAACAGGCTATAAAAGCGCTACTGTAATTGGTTCCTTCTAGTGAGAAAAATCCAGTTTGTCAGGCCGAGAATTAGCGTATTTTGTTAAGACAAAATGTAAAATTTACAATTTTACTGAGTCTTTAGCTAAATTTGTGGGCCAGTATCTAAACTATATCCCAGCTCCACCTGCACATACAATTAACCGAACTATGTAACAAGTTAGCTCTCATATTGATAGCTCAGTAGCAGTAATCAAAGCCCAAAGTTACATCTGAGCCAACACGTATAAAAAAAATTTTGATTAAAATATTAAGTTAAACTTCATTTTCTCTACGCATGATGTACAAGTAAAGGTGAAATATTCCTGTTCGCATCATATAATATATTTTTACAAGGTGACCCAGACTTAAATCGATTGTGACTCCTAATATGTCACCAAGTTCGCAGCCAATCAGTAAGGGTGTAATTTTCCATATCCCGGGCTAAATGCGCACTTAGATTTCTGAGTGAAGGTTCTGTTCATAAATTGACTTATATAAATTAACTAAGTTAAGTGGACCAGTCTGCACAGTGCTGACCACTGACTTTCTTCATTTGTAAATGGGCACACATCGGCCATATATAATCAAAGACAAATCACCATCAAATCAAAAGTGGAATTTTTTAAATGGTTATTTTGAAGGTGTCTGTACTTGAAGCAGTGAGACAAACACAAACGCATTGAATCAATCTCGCTACAAAAATGCAATCACAAGACAGTAAGATATATTATTAAAAAAAACAAAAAAACAAAACATCAGCTCAATTATTAACCATTTTCTTGTCACCGATCATAGTACATGATATGCTCTAGGCTCATCTGATCATCCATATATATCGGTCTATATTGTCCTTCGGGTTTTCCAGTAAACCGCATTTCGCCGTGAGCAAAGTGCTTTGATGAACTGATATTATACTCCGAGTGCATTTCTTTCTGCACTGAAATACACATAAACAAAATATACAATTAACAAAAACAAGATTACATAGCATTTAGCTCATTGCAATAATGCTTGTAATGTAGCAGACTGAGGGCCAGAATTGGCACAAATCTGGTCTGAAGTGAGTCTCTAATCGACAAAAAAAAAAAAAAATCATCCATTGTCTCCATAAAAATTAACAAACATTGGGCCCATATTTTTCCACAAACCCTTACAAATAGAAAGTTGCAATTAATTGCCAAGGTATGTTTCAAGCATCTCTCACCCTTTCAAATATTTATATATATATATATATATATATATATTACTTTATTTAATACAGTGTATTAGCCTGTGTAGAAAATGTGTAAGCCAGTACACTTACGTTCCTCCCACACTTCTCTTTATTCTTTAAAGGTCCCCTATTACGCTGATCCTTCTTTTAATACATATGAGTTATAATGTTGGATGTCCATACTCAACCTCTGCAAAGTTTCTAAACATAAGATACGGGGGCTTTGCCGTAATCCGAGAACGTGATTTCCTCTCTGAACAGCTCGTCCTGAGATCTTCACGAGATCTGGGCAAAACCTGACATCAAGTTATTCCGCCCAATCAGGACAGACCTGTCCAGAGCCAATCACGGCACTGGACCTGCTCATGTCGGAATTTATTCTATCAGACACAAACAAGCCCAAATCATTTAACATGATTGATCATTATGTCTCCCAAAGCTGTTTGTACTTGTTTTTTTGGATGTGAAAAAAAGGAAAGCTATTTTCTCTTCCCATCAGGGGGAAACTTTTTGTTTGCTGGCGGCAAACAGCCACACTCAAAGAGAATGTTAACTATTTGTGCTCGGCATTTCACCTAAGACAGCTTTGTCAATAAAGGATAATTCAACGCTGGCTATTCATCTCAGCTGCATCTCAAACCTGGAGCAGTTGTATCGACCAAGCGCTTGAAGCCACAAGCTGTAAGTATCGGTATAACAGCAAATAATGTAAGTGAAGCTAACACGGGTTAGCTAGCGGGACAACTAACAATAGTTAGCACAAACGACTAGCCTCAAGTGCAGGCTTTGTAAAATATCTGAAGATAAAGTCTGGATTGGTACCAACTGTCTGGGACTCACAGACACGGAAGCTGTACGTTTTACCATTTTGTGTTGCTTTACTGCATAAGCCTACCTAACTTTATAGCCTGTTGAATGTGGCTGCAGCACTGCGACTAACGTAGCTAAGTTACTGTTACTAATGTTCGTGCCAGAGTAAACAATATCGTAATATGACAAAACCGAATAATCTAATAGTAAAGGCTGCCACCACCTTTTTTAAACCAGTCTGGTCCAGAAGTCGTCCACAACTTCCACAAAAAACCAGAACACAGAAATGCACTACGACATTCTTTATTGTTTAACCACAAGTTGAATTCATTAAATTACCAGAACGGCTCATCTCTGCCAATTTCAAAAAGAAGGCTACAGTTCATTAAGCACGAAGCCAAAGCACACCCCACGTTAGCCAACCCACGCTATTGCACACATGCACATGGCTAAAAAGGGATAAATGAGCTAAACGTGGACAAACATTAAATCTCCTATGAAACCTCACAATCCATAGTTATCAAAGAGGTGCGACACTGCAAACAACTAGTAGATAACAAAGTGACAACCTCTTAATACACGTCAAAGCATTCCCCCGATACCACCCCCTCCCCCTCCACAATCCAGTACTAAGTTGTCACACACAAGGGGGTAGGAATACACCTGGGCTGCATTCCAATCCGAAATAAGACACTCCCTTCACTTCTTCCCTCCTCTCGAGTGAGCCCTCCAAATGACGTAGCAGGTGAGTAAGCCCTTCCAGTGCGAGGGAGGGCAATAGAGGGGACTTCGGGGAAGGGTTGAGGGAAATTGGATTGGAACAACCCTCGCTCTTTCTTCCGCACTTAGATATTTGTCAACAATCCAACGGGAAGTTTGTGTTACCATGGAGCCGACTGAGTTAGTAGCCTGTACTACGTTTTACCTTTTACAGTTCACGCGGAAGCGTATCACATGTTTATGGCAAATAGAAGACGCCATGTTTGTTTGATTGCTGCACTTGTGACTGTTGTATGGGAAAATAAAGCTGCTTTCACCCCAGAGGCAAAGCAAATTTTTCGCTCAACATATTGCATTCAAAGTCAGTGCAAAGATGCGAATGCACTTCTTTCGCGTGCATTCGAGTCTTTGCATTGACTTTGAATGTAATCTGTCGCGCGAAAAATTAGTTTTGCTTCCAGTATGAAAGCGGCTTTTAGCTCCGCAACTTATGACAAAAGTGAGTTAATATCGCGTATAACTGGCAAGAATGAATGTTGCGTGGCTGGCTGTCAATGGGAATCGATGAAATACGGTGCAGTTCATAGAACATTTACTGTTTTCAAACAAAACAGGCTGCGCGCGCATCGTGGCAACGGATGCACGGCGGACCATAATAGCTTGTAGATCGCGAATTCTACCTAAACGAATTAACTTTGAAAAATGGCAACCAATTTCCAGATCCGTGTGGTATCGGTGAGGGGGGATATGACGTTGCTTAGTGGCCCAGTTTTCCGTGGCCTGATGTATATATACCCATTTGATCGAAATACCTACCCCGTGTACACTGGGGAGGAACTACGAGCATACAAGTGACTGGATGCTTATGACTGCGTTATCTGCGGACATATAAGCAGAATGTTAAATACCACGACAGACTTGGAGTTTTTTGTCTCGAAATCAGAAGTCCTTCCTGGTCAAGCACAAGGGCATAAAACCGCCATGTATGCAGAGATGCCATTACGTCTTAGGCGTGAATTTCTCCTCTTGGTGGCATTCACGTCTCTGTGCCGTAGCCTTAGTCGGCAATTATTCAATCAGCGCGCACTGAAGAAATTCACTCGCGGAATTTAAGTCATTGAGCATGGAGTTAATCAGTTTCACGTACATTATGGCGGATTTCCCATCTAATGACACGGAAATCGATTATGACTCGGGAATTCTCAGGCTTGTCTTTACTGAGGGATTGAAAGCAATGGAATAGCATAGAAACGTTTCAAATGGTCTTATTTCGTTGAAACAATTTAAACAATCATGAAACACATACATTATTTCCAATCCCTGAGTAAAGAGAAGCACGGGAAGTCCGGAGTCATAATCGCTTTCCATGTTACTTGTGATGAGGTCCATCTTTACGCAAGTGAAATGGAAACTTCAATGCACAAGGAATATAATTCCGCATTCGAATCTCATTAAGCATTCAATGAATAATTACGGACTACGGTGAATAAGCCTAAAAATACGTAAGACCTACGCCGTATGCGCGAGACTTGGCATCTCTGTGTATGACGCATGGTTTATAATAATAAATAAACAGAAAACTACGTCCTGACAGCTAATTGTACCCTACCTGCATGACAGGCTAAGTATTACTTTGTAGCTATTGTTGGCTTGCTAGCCAACGAGTTTGACAGCGTAGTTGTCATGCAAACATGAAATCTGCTTCGGTTTACCATTATTCTCACATATTTCAATTCATGTCTGTAACCGTGAGACGTATTTTGATACTTTGATTTTTAAAATTTGCGAATAATTCACGGTTTACATGTGTGCCAATTCCCGCAGATCGTATTCCAACAGATCCAGCCGAGTCCGTCATCAGAAAAGAGCGTCGCTTCATCTAACGCAGCTGGGGAAAGGACATCTCATGTCGCTTAAAACATATGACTTCGTTTCATCTGTTCTTTCACCTGTCTCCTCCATGCATCCTCGGGGAACTAGGATGCAATTTAAGTGACTTGAGACGCAGCCCATTTCGTTCGCTTAACTTTACGCATGCGTAGAACACATCGGGCAGTGTCGTAAATATGAGTTAAATAATGCACATGCGCAGAATGTTTGCGCATACGCAGAACCGATCAGGCAGGGGGTACAGATAGGGCACCCACAACCTCACATGCTGTTGTCGAAACCGATAAACCTACTTTTAAACCAAGTCGCAGTTTTGAGAGGAAATCCATTATTTTGTGCGCATTTAAATTATCAAGCTATCGAAAGTTATACAGAATCTAATTCAAGGTACGATGGTAAGAATTTAGCACTGCTAAGTTAGCTAGCTAGTTAATTTGCTGCTGGGTGAAGTAAAGTGAATCATAATCTTAATTTACTAGACAGATAAATTTAGGAGGAAAATTATGCTGGGATATAACATACAGTGCGCAGTAGCCTGAACGTTGCACTTTTTCATGACTTAAAATAAGCTTTATCGGTAGGTGTTTTCAAAATTAAACGTCATCTTGTTCAATATTTTGAGAGTGACACTCATGGCTTCTCAGTCGTGTTGACAGCTGTCAATGTTGATGCGGCTGACTCTTCCAGTGGGCTTTTAAAAGCATCAAGGCAGCGTTCGGAGTTTGACTTGATGCTTTGCTTGCGGCCAGTGGGCGTTATACGGATGTGATCCTCTCGGAATCCTGTAAAACGTGAATCCACCAATGAAATATCAATTCTTACAGCCGTACACGCAACAACCAGACATTTCGGTGCTGGTAAAATATCTAATTCAATGTTTGCAGATTCATAACTCGTCAGACTGAATTGGGGAGACCGCTACTTCCGTTGCCAAGATGAGCACGCATCTTTTTGCTGACGTCGGCTGTAAATGGGTCTATACCCCCAGCCGAAAATGCGTGACATCACGCGCAATGGATAATGGGTATTAAAGCTAACTCCGACGTGGTCCATTGCAATTGCAAATTAGCTGTGTCGATTAGTGACATCTACTCTCCAGCAGCTAACATCTTACTTTTTCTGAACTGACAGTATAGCTCATTATATAATATAAAGCCTACTGTATATGCTATATTTTTATGCTTTACATTCTTCAGCCATTTCAAAAGACTCGTAAAAATGCAGTAACACTACAACTCTCTGACTGGTTGTCACGAAAACCACTGTCAAATGCTCGATCCTTATTGGTCAATTACAACATTATAAGGTCTGTTATTTCTGTATAGTAGACCGTTGCTATGGACGCCTCTGGTCGACTCTGGCGGTTACAGTTACAGTTCCAACCGTAGAAATGAATGGATTACTTTTTCAAGCAGCGGACTATTTTTTTTTCAAGTAGAAGCGATGGAAACTTTTGTAAATCAATAAAATCCTATTTCGATTGACATTTTATGCCAAGCTTTTGATTTTTTTTTTTTTTTGTGAGTATCCGCGTAATAAGCAAACCGTAACGTAGAGCGAACCGGTCACGATAGAGAAATAAACTTATTTATTTTTGAAATAAAATAAGCAGTCTAATGACTGACTAGTAATTCAGCCACCTCATCAAATCCAGCAGCCACATATTATGACCGTTACATCCAACTACTGTTTTTGTTTTTCCATTTTTACATACTACCTAATAGGGCCTAGCCCAGTGAAGTGTGTGTCTCCGCGACATACAGGAAAATGACAAAAACGCACAGAAAGCAAACAAACCTAGCCAGATTGCTTACTATCGTCGAATGGCTGACACTACCCAGACAGCCTGCGACTTCGGCCCAGCGTCGCGCCAGCACCAGTTTGCTGACTGGGTAGCTATATAGGGGCGTTTTTATTATTATTATTATTAGGGCCCGGGCGACGAAGTTGCGAGGAACCTATTGTTTTTGTAGAGATTATTATTATTATACTTCTGCGGCTTTACGACCCGTTTTGAGGCCTTTCCTGCAGTGCGAGCCGCACCAAATTTGGCACAGACCTCAAACCTGGCGAAACTCAACATTTTCTGAAGTGACTGGGCGTGGGCGTGGTCAGGGGGCTCAAAAGCGCCCCCAAACGTAGGGCCGTTTTTGAGCATATTTCGTCGGAGGTGCACGAAATTCGGTGACATCATCGGTCCCCTTAGTACAATGTCATGAGATTTAAAAAATTTTTTTTTGCCCAACAGGAAGTCAGCCGTGGACCATTTCCTGCGGAAATTTTCAATATACGATTGCAGTTTTGAGGCCTTTAGGATCTGCGAAAACCTACGAAACTTTGCACATATGTGTGAATCCTAATGCAATTTCATATACATTACAGCTGGCTACGGGCATGGCAGATCAGCTCTGTAGCGCCTCCTAATGCATTTTATGGTATTACAGATGTAAGATAGCTTGTAGACGCATGATACGTGGCACATATGTTGTAAGGTACAATACTTGATTTTTGAGGGGGGTTGCGGGCATGGGCGTGGCAAATTGGCTGAATGGCGCCCCCTAGGCACTGCCAATAGTGTTTCAATGAAGCAGCCCCCGCGTACCGTTTCACTTACAAGAATGAAAATCGCCAGTCACCTGTAGGGGGTCAAGATGTACAAAAAGGCCTCTTGGAGCGATATCGTTAAACCAACAGGAAGTCAGCCATTTTGAATTTTATGGTCATGTTGGGGCAATTTGCAGGTGTCGTATTTTAACGAACTCCTCCTAGACATTTAATGCGATCGACTTCAAATTCGCTCTTTCCCTTCATAAGACCTGTGAGAGCAAAAGTTGCGTAAGACGTGTACTACAGTCTTAGGGCGTGGCCGTGGGGGTGTGGTAAACTTTGATGTTCGCCATAAGACATATGTTGTTATAACTCGGCCATACATAATCGTATTCGCCCGAAACTTCCTACATATGATGACAGTCGCACCCTGAAGATGTCTGTATGTCAACATTTGTTAGAAGTCACAGCGCCACCTGCTGGCGACAGGAAATGGCATGTTTTACGGCAGCAGTTCTCAAATTCGGTCCTGGCGCCCCCCTGTGTTTTATTAGCCTTAAGGTCTTGCAGATGAAGTGCTGCGAATATTGTGCGCTTTCGTAAAACGTGGGTCGTGGCGGCCCATCAAATTTTAGGTGGCGCCGTGATAGAGGAAGTGATAGAGGAAGTGGATGAAAAAAAATTCCCAAAATTCACCAGAAAGTCCAAATGAGCTGAAACTTTGACAAGTAAACAAGCAGACCGAGGCGAAACTTTCGTACACTGCATCCCATACTGTGTTTTGAAGTCTGTCCCTCAAAATTTTTCAATATATACAGTCATAACATAATAATATTGCCAAAAGTTTACATTCAAATTCTACCAAACTTGGTAATAATGTTCCCTGTATTGTGTTGGTGAAGTGTACCAAACGGCGTTTGATTTCGTCAAACGGTTTATGAGATATGATGTAAAGATTACAGTGAGTGCTGCAGCAGCAGTCATTGTGTAATTTGAGCTGCTTGGTCTCAGGGCAGGTAGGGGAGGGGGAGGGGTGTTTGGCATGTCAAAATGGTATCATAGCGCCCTCCAGAAAATTTTTGCACTCCCCTCAGGAAACCACATTGTACGCGGTCCCGCAGTGTCCAATGGCTCTGAATGGACACCTGCACCCATCAAGATCTTGCCGCCACCCCAAAGTGCTCGAGGGGTGCGAGGGCCCTTTCAACGCTGCTTGCAGCTTTAATTGTTATTTGTTTATTTATTTTTTTACCGCAGACAATTTTTTGCGTTTTGAAAGAACGGTTTTTAATAAAGCTTCAGTGAAACCGTTGAATGGCCAGTGAAAGCAAATCTCTCGTGAACAGGCTGCTTTTGTTTACCCTTACTTTAACGGAATGCGGAAGCTCCAAAATGCGTCGAGGGGCATTCCAAACGACTGTTATTTGGGAATCCCACTGCCATCTGCCCTTCAGAGTTTACACTACGAAGGGAAGTGACTTTGCAGGGTGTGGGGCGTTGGGATTTACCCCACGGAATGAAATACAGCCTGAATTTCTGAAATTGCTAAACAGCGACCTCCAGCGACAGGCATTTTGAGTGGTTATCAGTTATTGTGTATCACCTGAATCTAGGCTTGCACCGAACAGTGGATATCCAGGTGAAGGGACATTTCCTCATAGAAGAATAAGGATAATTCCAAGTGTTTATACGGATGTAGCCTCGCCACCGCTCAACCTAGTCGTGTCTCCATCTGGCCCCCTCGATGGCTTTTCTGTCAATTTTCGTCACAAAAATGTTTACCTGGAAGCGGCGCCTTATCAGGACCTGAGGTAACTACTGCTAACTACCTTGTTGGCGTAACAAAAAATAGATCTAAATAAACTGAAATGAAACTATAGACGGGATTGTCATAATGCAAGCTATGCATTGCTTAATTCTATTTTCCACTGAGCAGAATTGTATTCCGTTACGCAGTTGGACTTGCTGAATGGAGTCAAGCCAACTGAAAGTGTCATTAAGCTATGATCTGCCAGATATAATTTTCACGCTAATAAGAAACAATGAAAGCTTTGTCATTATGACAAAGCGATGACAACTTGGCCTATGTCCTAATATTCAAATAGTTTATATGCGACAAAATAAGCACAAAGCAATTTGACATCATCCAACATTAAAAGGTTTTGGGTAATCTTACCTGAATTTTTCAATTGGTACATTTGTCCATATAAAGGCGTAAAAAAAGACGCATACCCCAACGGCGATTAGCGGGCGTATAAGTTTCCGGGGAATCATATTTAACAGGGGGAAAAAGAAACGCTTGAACTAGTCACAGTGTAGTTATCGAGGTCGCTTAATGACTTTTCGTCTTCGAAATAGGCTTGAAAATCCGAATCATGAGTAAAAATTTTCCTTTCTCTGTGAGCCAATCAGTCCCAAATTTTCTATCTCTGATCAGATTTTTGTCTTTTAATAAAGCGCAATTCCTTCACACCTGTGCGTTTATTGGCAGTCCAAAAAAGGAATATGTATATCCAGGCGGTCATAAACGGAAAGTCGCAGAAAACGTATACCTCCACATTTACATTAGCTCATCGGGATCATGTTCTCACATGTGGCTTAGAGCCCTGCCCTAAATATTCAGTGTACTTGAAGAAACACGTCGACGTCGAGCAGATCAAGCACTGGTTAAATTTCTGTTCATTTCTTTCAGGTTTAATTGGCAACTTGTTGTAAATAATACATGAAGTCAACAGCCTATTCACCAAATAATTTTGTTTTCCTTTTGAATGTAATGTTCAACTTAATCTCTACTGTTTTCATTTCAGTTGATATATTCTCATATTTCAGCGTTTATATTCACTGATCTTGATTCTCTGGAAAATTATAGGCGTCAAAATCATCACCGCCCTTGGTTTTGTACTCAGTGCGCACATTCGCGGCAAAAGTGACAGTACTGTAAATAAATAAAAAGTTGACTCCACTAGCTGTTATTCCACCAGCTGCAAAGCATTTTTGAGTTTGTTCAACTTCAAGCTCCAAGTTCTTTAAAAATGAGCAAGTGCAACCTTTGGGAGCTGAAGTTCAGCAAACCTAAAAATGCTTTGCAGCTGATTGTCTCACCTTTTTAAGTTTAGGGAGCTTTTTTTTTTTTTTACCGTGAGCTATGAGTCTTTTCATGAATGGTTACAGATCACATATGGAGGGATATTTGATCACTCCTTCATTCAGAGATTTTGTCATTGATAGTCTTGTGTTTGCTCGCGTGGACTACCCTCACCAATCAGACCGCAGGTTCTTAATGGGATTTACAGTTTTTTTAGGATCGCAATGACCCGTTCTTCAATACTTCAAACACTTTTCAAACTCTTAACGCACATCACACCAAAAACACATCATGACCAAAATAGTTAATTCCATGATCAGGATCTCTTAGTGCAAACTAATTACAGAAACACATTTACAAAATACAATAATACACTGACACAATTCACCAAATCTATCAAAACACAAACACATGCTGTCTTCTAACAGACACATTTAGTCAGTCACAACACAATGTCATAAAAAACACTAACAACTCATGGAACAACACAAACTGAATCACTTTACATGCGTCAGCTCTACGGTTTTACAATCAACAGATTATTGTATGATCATAAATTGATGTTCTTGCTGTAGTTTTTTTAACCTCTCTTCATTTCTCTTTTGTTGGGTCTGAATTTTGCTTTTATTTTTTTGCAAACACTCAGTACAAGAAGTGAAGGACCCATTTCAGAGCAGCTTTGCAGAATATAAAGTTTATGAAAGAAGAATACAGTAAATGACAGGATTTTTGCAGTAAACACTTTATTTTACTTTTATTTTAACACTTTGCAAATGAAAATTACTGACAGTAAAGGGGAAAAAAATCAGCATTTAGCTGTCAGTCACTATTGTCAAATATACAAAAAGAAAAAGGAGCAGAAGACATTACTGTAAAAAACTAATAATAAAAAAGCTCATCTGCTCAGGCTTCAGCATTGGGCCACATATTTTCGTCAACATCACACCTGATATCTTCTCTGGCCAGGGATCTCAGGAAAAATCTTTTCGCAGGCTTTATCCATCCCTGGCAGTGTTCAGCTGTGATGTCCTGGCATGCAGCACCCATTGCATCCAGGAGGGACATTTGGTCATGTGGATGATGATCCAATACCTTCCACCTCCAGGCTGAAAAACACTCCTCAATAGGGTTGAGGAAAGGGGATAAGGGGCAAGGAAAAGGGACATCATCCTGGGATGGGCGTTAAACCCAGCTGTGACTGCACGTGCATGCTGGGATGCCACATTGTCCCAGCTGACCACATATGTTGGCAAGTTACCCCCAAACTCACCCTGTCCCCCTTCTCCCTCAGGCACCAGTCTATCACACAGCTCATCTAAAAACAGAAGAAGGCGGTCGCTGTTGCAGGGGCCAGTTTGACATTTATGCAGGAGCACACCATTGTTGGAGATGCTGCACACATGGTGATGTTGGCTCCTCTCTGGCCTGGCACAGCACCTGTGGCTCTTTTACCAATTATGTTTCTGCCTCTCCAACATTTTTGGCCAAGTTGAAGCCAGTCTCATCAATGTAGATCAGTCATGTGGGACTTGATTGGCGTCCAACTCCATGACTCTCTGTAAGCAATCAAATAAAATGTGTCTAAATAATTTAGTTATATAAAGTAAACCCCAATTCCGAAAGAGTTGGGACAACGTGTAAATTGTGAATAAAATCTGAAAGTTGTAGATCACATGAGCCAATATGCTATTTACAATAGAACATAGATAACATTTCAAATGTTGGAACTGAGACATTTTACATTTTTACCCACAAAGTGACCTCATTTCAAATTTGATAGCTGCTACGGGTCTCAAAAAAGTTGGGACAGGGGCCTGTTTACCACGGTGTAGCATCCCCTCTTCGTTTTAACACAGAGTGGAGGCTTCTAGGCATTGAGGAGACACATTTCTTGAGTTCAGCCATTGGAATTTGATCCCACCCTTGTTTAGTACAGGCTTCTAGCTGCTAGAGAGTTTTGGGTCTTCTTTGACAGACTTTTTGTTTAATTATGCGCCAAATGCTTTCAATCGGTGAAAGATCAAGACTGCAGACAGGCCATTTCAGTACACGGACTCTTCTATTATGAAGCCATGCTGTTGTTCTAACAGCTGCAGTATGTGGTTTTGCATTGTCCTGTTGAAATACACAAGGCCTTTCTTGGAATAGATGTTGTCTGGAGGAGAGCATATGTTGCTCTAAAACCTTTATATACCTTTCAGCATTCATGGTGCTTTTTAAAACATGCAAGTGTCCCACACCATATGCACTAATGCATCCCAATACCATCAGAGATGCTGGCTTTTGAACTGAACACTGACAACAGGAGGGGTGGTCTTTCTCCTCTTTAGTCCAGAGAACACAACGCCCATGATTTCCAACTAGAATGTTAAATTTGGACTCGTCTGACCACCGGAGTGACTCCATTTTAAATGAGCCTTGGCTCGCAGAACACGGCGGCGCTTCTGGATCATGCTCAACAATGGCTTCTTTTTTGCATGATAGAGTTTTAGGTGGCATCTGTGGATGGCACGGTTGACTGTGTTTACAGACAGTGGTTTCTTAAAGTATTCCTGGGCCCATTTAGTAATGTCAATGACAGAATCATGCCGGTGAGTGATGCAGTGGCGTCTGAGGGCCCGAAGATCATGGGCATCCAGTAAAGGTCTTCGGCCTTGTCCCTTACGCACAGAGATTTTTCCAGTTTCTCTGAATCCTTTGATGTTATGCACTGTGGGTGATGAGACCTTCAAAGCCTTTGCAATTTGATGTTGAGGAACATTGTTTTTAAAGTTTTCCACAATTTTTTTACGCAAGTCTTCACAGGTTGGAGAGCCTCTGGCCATCTTTACTTCTGAGAGACTCAGCCACTCTCAGACATCCCTTTCATAGTCAATCATGTTACACACCTGATGCCAGTTAACTTAATTACTTTCTAAATGTTCTTTCAGCTGATTCTCTTATATATTAATAGCTTTTTCAGCCCTTTTTTTCCTGTGACCCAACTGTTTTGAGACCTGTTGCTGCCAGAAAATTTGAAAGAAGCTCATTTTGTGGATAAAAATTTAAAATGTCTCAATTTTAACATCTGAAATGTCACCTGTGTTCTACTGTAAATAACATATTGGCTCATGTGATCTGAAAGTTATTGCATTTTGATTTTATTCACAATTTACACTTTGTCCCAAGTATTTTGGAATTGGGGTTGTGTGTTTTATATATATATATATATATATATATATAGGTTCATAGTGTAGTTTACTGCAAAACACACAATATATAGTCCAGTGTATTTTGGATTGAACAACCTTACTGTACCTGGACATACTGGTGACGGAGTTTCTTGACGTGCTCACCGTTCCTTTCAAAAGGACTTTAACTTTTCTAACTCTTCCTCTACCTCTAAGCATTTCTCTCTCTTGTCTTGTGCAAGTCCTCCACCTTGTCCCTGGTCTTGTTTTTGTTGTTTTTTTCTCACAAGATCTTCCCAAATAGGTGATGTGATTGAAAGACGCCCAACACCTGAGCTGGTGAGATGGGAATCAGATGTGATTGATGTAACTTCAATCTGGTGTTTCTCAATAGCGATGATGAAAAAACAGGAAATTTGTTTCAACCTACAATGTACTCCTGTTCACTTCAGCTTTAGTCTATATTTAGGATTAGAACATTAAGCTTTCTATTTTGACATACAGTATGAAAGCAATTGAAAATCTAGCAGTTAAAGTCTATTGTTTTGGCCTTGATTGAGCTTGTACGTAAAAGAAGTGAAAACATTTTTTTAAATTGTGTTAAATGTAGGTATTTTGTGTCAAAAGAACATTAAATGTGTTAAATGTATAGCCCACACAGGCTGATGTTGTGCTAACTGTGTGAAGAGTTTTGAAAAAGTGTTCGAAGTATTGAAAAATGGGTCATAGCGATCGTAAAAAACTGTAACTCAAGAGGCTGAGATGACCATGGCCAATCAAACACTGTAAAAAGTAAAAAGTTGACTCAAAGTAAGGCAACCAGCTGCAAAGCACTTTTGAGTTGGCTCAGCTTCCAGGGGTATGTTTCCCGAAATCACCGATGCTGACTTACCTAGTTGGAACCATTGACTGTGAATGGACGAATTATCTAAGTTGCTACTATGCTTTTGGGAAGTGCAACACGGCACTTTCAAAAATTAGTTATTGCAAACTCAAAAACTCAAGTTGTGCAAACTCAAATGTTTTGCAGCTTGTTGCTGTAATTTAAGCTTTATTACTCAATTTTTAAGACATTGTTTTCACTACACCAGCACTGCATGGCTTTGATATTTGTTGGTCATTACCCAGATAGCAAGCACCTCCACTCCGGATCTGCCCCAGCTCTGCGCCGACTCCAGTTGATCCGGCTTCGAGCCGGGGCAGATTCGGAGCGGAGGTGCTTGCTATCTGGGACCTGAAAGCTAAATCAGCAACGCTGTTTTATGCTTCTGCATTCTAACGGAAAGAATGAGGGCTTTATATTATCCGCTGAAGCACTGGATCATTTTTTAACCAAAATTTTTAAAAGCTAAAAAGCATTGGCCTCTGAATGACATACCGCTCATCGTTTGATTTTAGTAATGTCAAAGTGAATGAGAGGTAACATTTTTATACCAAATGCAAGAACTAGAATGATGTTTTCCATTTTTGCCTGTCATGAGTTGCCAGTATGCATGGACCAAAATAATCATCCAAGGGGTTTTTTACATCTATGAGAGCTTCACATTCGCGGCTTATGACATTGGATAGCCTACCTTAGCTCGATCACATTTTGAAGTTAAAATGAATGGCTACACATCATATTACGATAAGAATAAATGCCAATTCAAATGACTGTTTTACCGGTTTCCTGTCATTGTTTGAAAGAAACCCTCATATTTAGGATATTTGCCCATATTTACATCTTAAATCATGTCTTAAACCCTAATGACCGCTGAGCTGTATCGCTGGTGCATCAGGATTTTCAATGGCGTGCCATCTGCCTCTGACTCTTTAACGCATAACTGCTTTCAAGCTGTTTCTGCTTAACATCACCTGATTAATATCAACCAATTTAGTAACTAAAAAATGAAGACCAATATTTAATGATTATAATGCCTGTAATGTTTGAGAAATTATTAAGAAATGACTGGGATCGCCGATGGGCTATATTGACAACATATTAAAGAAGCTGTGTCATGATTACAGTGCATGCTCACAATCTGAAATAAAGTGAACCCGCTCGAATGTAGGTGAAAATCTACTTCCATCCTTGCCAATCTGTCATCGTTTTACATTGTAATTATATATGTAAGTTACTCTGGCATTATGCTTTTTGTAATAAGGAGTTTTCTATGGAAATACAAAGTGCTATTTGAGCACTCAAGCCAAGGGATATGAAGACTAAACTTGTTTTCCAATCGACAATATAACAGAAGAAGGTACTTCTCTTCTTCTCCTCTCTGGCATTCCATTGTCTGGCTACCTGCCCTGCGCTAATCAATCAATTATCTCAGTTTCCCTCAACCTTAATTATGTTCATCTGTTTCCTTTTACTTTACTAGATTCCCTTAAGTATCTATAGCTTAGTTTCTCCCTATTCGGGAAGGTAGCTTTAGTTGGTTCCCCGTTTGTGTTTGGTACACTCCTCTTTATGTTGGTGGGGGGGGGGTTTGATCTCTAGTCGTCAATTTGCAATGCCTCCTCATCTTCGCCCAATACATCTGTATTGACCTGTGCCTTCCATTTCTGGATTCCATCCCATTGTTACTGTATTACTATCAATAAACCTTGCTATTGGATTGTACTCTGCCTCCACACTTGATTCCTGATCTGGATCATTATAGCAACACTCTCATCTGGTTGTGGTTTTTATATTTGAACTGCACCAGACGTTTGGGTTTTTTCCTGTGTTCAATGAGGGCTTTCTTCTTGCAGCATTGCCAAATTGGCGGTGGCATTGTTGTTTTTGGCAAGCAGTACCCACAAAATGCGACTGACTGTGGTACAGGGTTATTATAGTTAACGAAAACTAAGACTAAAACTAGCTGTGAAAAAATAATTTAGTTAACTGAAATAAAAATAAGAATGTCAATTTAAAAAAAAACGAAAACTAAGTAAAAACTACAATGGACAATACAAAACTAACTAAAACTAAACTGAATTGCTGATGAAATTACCTTCGTTTTCGTTGATAGTTTCGTTTTCTCCCTCGATTACAGTCCTGTTCAGTCAGAGTTCACCGGTTGCTTCCAGATAAATAATAGCCTGACAAGAATGACATTACTCAGTTATTAATGGTATCATCCTCAGAAATTGGTAAGGTTATCATTCGCCAGCCATCATAATATGCCGTCAAAAAATTTGGTAGCAGCAGCCTAGGACACGTTCCTCCGTTCTTATTTTGAGTGGTTACTACATATTCAGCTCTCTCTAGCTGTAAGTGAATGTACAGGCTAGGTTTGGCTAGCGAACTACATGCAGTCAGTGTGGTAACCTTAGGTGTAACTTAAATAATTGCTTGTCAAGGCTGACATTACTTAAGTGTTTACTAAAACTAAACTGCTACTTTAACCTGTTTACATAAGTCTTGCTCACGTGGGAGGTAATTTTGCAGAGCTTGCCCTCTTAACAATAGCAAAATGAAGCTGGGTGCTTAGAGCTATGGTACTGGGAAGCCCGTTTAGATTCTGTTTATTCCAAGACTCGGTAGGTTAGTTCTTCATCAGTTGTTCCTTGGAACATAACCATAAATGTTTACGAAAGTAATATGAAATAGAACAATTAAACCTTTATGCAGTGCTACTTCAGAATCAGCTGTAGTCACTTCATCTGAACCTGACCCAGCAATAGATCCTCACCACCAGCAGTCTGAATATGTTTTTGATGGTGAGTAAATTAGTGAATAAGTCAACTATTATTTCATAATTCACATAATGATACTCTCTTTGTTGAGTGGTTAATTTTAAAAATGGAAAAATTAGGTGTATTGCATCAGGCACTGTCAAGAACACTGAGATACAGAAAAATAAAGAATAACATCATGATACATTGTCGTTAAAGATTGGCAATGAAAAGTCGGGGGCGGGGGCCCACACCGATATTCTGTCAGGGGCCCCAGAATTCCAAGCAACTGCCCTCCGCACATTCAGTGAAGAAGATGGTTAGCTCTCAAACATGGCAAAAGCTGCGGAAATAACTGAGCATGGTGACTGTATGGGGTGAGATGGATTGGTTTTTTTTCCCCAGTTATATTAGTATCATCAGTGTCACATGTTTAGAAAGATGATGGTTAAAGAATAGAGGATTAATAAAGGACTTGGTAAAAACATATTTGCTGTCATACATTCTTTTATCCTTGTCAGCTTCTAAAAATTAAGGCCTTCCTCCTAATAGCTGAAAGACTAAAACTAGTGAATTCCTCAAAATAAAAACTAAACTAAAACTGCTTAATCACTTGTTCAGCTAACTAAAACTAAAGTGAAATAAAAAAGCGAATTGTAAAACAAAATAAAAATAAAAACTAATGAAAATTTCTAAACTATAATAACCTTGCTGTGGTAATTTTATAACCACGGCCCTTGAGTTTTTAGATGCCTCCCTTACCATCTTTTGCACAGTCTTTGGGGAAAACATGCCCTTGTTTCCTCTTTCTGGCATGTTTATCAGCATTCCAGAAGTTCTTAATGTTTGATTATTGCCAAGTATATACAGCTTTTTGTCACTAATTTGTTTAGGAATTCTGATATTCTGCACCAGACTCCTATACTCTGCACCAGACTTCTCTGAGGGATGTCTGCACTAAGTGCACCATCATCTTGATGTAATTACACATATAATTGCAACATCTGTGGTTAGTTTTATGAAATAGCTGACATTTATAATGCTTAGTGCTGATTATGGCTCAGTGCAAATGTTTGTTTTGGTGTGTGGTAAGAGCAAAAGTACAAAAACATAGACTTTAAGGGGGCTTGTGCTCGATTTACTTCATACTTTCATGCTTATTATACTGAATAAGGTTTGGCTGCAATTGAGCAGCAAATGCCCTGAATGTTTTTGCCGCAAATGCATCAATGTAATCTATTGTGCTACAAGGAATAGTGTGACTTTGAATGGACATGAGTGTCACAACTTATGTGATCCTTCCTAAGTTAAAGGACATCTTGAGAAAAGCTAATAACTCCAGTGGGTCGGGTTCAGATTGAACTGAAACATTATATCTAACGTCCTTTAAATTACATCCAGTTTGATTGAACTTGTACTCAGCTGGACTCCCTCTTCAGGTTCCTTTTTATCTCCTTGTACTTCAGGGATGTATTTTTCTAGTTCTTTCCTTTTTCTGCTAAATTCTTGATATTTAATTGGTCAGTTATATATCGGCAATCCACCACAATCCAGTAATTAATCTTTCTTTTTCACCCATGCTTGCACGACTCTCTGGGACTCGCTCTACCTGAGGCGCAGGTCTGTTATATTGGGGCGGGGCCTAAGCTTCTCGCTCGGCAGTGTGGGATGATGTTACTCTCCTGCCTGCACAGCAGTTGACAGAAGGCCAAACATATTACAGGCAAACTGGCACAACTGGTTATGTAAAAGGTAGACTTAAGCACAAAGCATTGCCTGAAAACTCAGTTCAAACAAGCTATGGAACCTGTGGGTTTCACGTACTTGTCCAGCATTAATTTGCTTAACAATTTCTGCTCTTTTTATGTCACCTATTCAATTCCTCCATTGAGTCGGGCTTGGAAGCTCTCTCCCCCTGGGACACCTTCCAGAATCTTCTGAGAAATGTAACATTTTTCACGACTTGAGATTGAACTATTGGCTTATTGGCCTGGTGACAAAGGTTTGAAGTTGGCCCATGTAAACGTCAGGCTCCATTCGTTCCAATGAACAGGACTAAAAAAAAATACCACATTCGTGATGAACAAATGTTCATTGGAATGAATCGAGCGCAATTTGTTTAATGTTCCCACTTTGCACGTGTGGCTCCACCTTTAGAATTGGGTGACGTAAAGTTTTTTTCCCCCTTTATTCCATCGATACTAAATTTGTGATTTTTCTTTTGTATATATCATTTGATTTTTTCCATTCTTGCGGGTGTGTTGTCGGAACAGTGTAATTATCCCTTCTTAGTTTTTTTCTTTAAGTTTTTCATTAATTTGCTGCACCAACTCACTTTTACACACTGTTATAAACTTGCACCTTTTTTTGCCTGTTAATTTAACTGGCACTTTTGTTGCTAGTTATTTTAACTGTAATTTTACAATAAGTTTAAACAGAGTTCCGTGTTTGTTAAGTGTGAACCACAGTTAAATGTGCACACGTCTCTACTTACTGTTAAAATAATCTGGAAACAATGCGTTCATTTAACTGCTGAATTTAGTCAGTTTATAACAGTTGCAGTGAGTATTTTATTAAACTTGATTCTGTCAGGCGCTATCCATTGAGGTAAAATGGATCCTGCGACAACCTTGAGAAGATATGTTCTACCAAGGCCTTGGTTATTGTCAGGGCATCATGTGTTGGAGTTTGAATAATATTTGGTGACGTGGTGACCCTGACTTTGAAAATAAAGCAGTATCTTTTCACTTTATACTAATGGGAGTCTATCTGTCTGCAATGGCTTTAATCTGACATGATTTGCCTGGTTCCCCGTGGCAACAGATTCATTCCCATGTGATTTTGCTAGAGCAGGCCTAAGCAAGTCTGAGCATATATCCCAAAGCACTGACATATTATTCAAAACCTCCTGCAGGAGTTGATTCGAAACCAGAATCTCCACTTACATGTAATTCATTTACTTATTTTTTTCGACAGGGAATAGACTTAGTAGTTAACTTTTCAACTGGTAATTTATGTGAAGCAATATCTCTTTCATCTCCAATTCCTTGTCGAGTAGGGAGGGAGGGAGGGAGGGGGGGAGTGTGTGTGAGAGAGAGAGAGTCATATAACAGATTACAGCAGTTCATTTTTAGTGCAGTCAGGCAGAAGGAAGTTGGAGACTCAATAACAGAAATAAAGGTAGCAGAAATATGGTAATGACCTGTTAGCCTCACAGAACCCTACACATGACAGAAGCTACCGCAGAAAGAGTAACTGCAGAACATCACATGTCATCGTGGCAGCATTCAGTAAAAACAAAGAATGTAACAATAGTAGTTGTAGAAAAGTGATGATGATATATGACATTTGTCAGGAACATCATATGCAATAGTGTGGCAGCACATGCCATCACATTACTAGCACCTACAGGTGCACTTTGTCTGTGAAACACAGCAAGGCAGCTTATAAGAAACAGATACCGAAAAATACGGCATTTTTGAAATCTCTCCCAGATTTTTGGTAGACTCATTTTAAGAACATGTATGTGTAATTTGGCTCATATATGACGATTAATATACGATGGTGTTCAATCTGGAATTCACTGATTTCATTTTGAACATCTGAATTAACTAAGAACAGGTCATTGATTTGAATGCTGAACAATTGTGCCATACACAAGCATTCATGGCGTGGCCGCCGCCATACCAAAATTAATTATTGGAGCCCTGTCTAATGTTTTCATTCACAAAGCTACCATAAGATTTTCCAGCCCAGTTTCAATAATGCTTTATCATTTATTAATCTGTGTTCATGTTGTGGTAAGAAGCTTATTATTATTATTATTATTATTATTATTATTATTATTATTATTATTTTATAGTGGATGGATGGAAAGTCTGGCATTTCATGGAAAAAGCTAGTAAGTCTAATTTTTAAGGAAAATGATTTTGTTGTTACTCTGGACTTACTGGTTTCTCCTGCATCATTTCATACTGAAACTGAATAAAGTAATGCAAACGTTTCCAAAAAAAAAGCAAGCATAGGAATGGCAGAGGGCATGGCCTTCTCACAAGCTTCTTACATTTAACGCCAGAAGTGCAAAACACTACCCTCCTTGTAATGAAATCTCTTTTTTTAGGAGAGATCCACACTCCTAATCATTGCCTGCATCTGTTCCCTATTGTCTGCATACAATAGGGCTTCCCAATATAATGCCACCCTGACACTTGCACGATTTTTGTCCCCGCAATGCCGCGCAATGCATCGTGGCGAGGCGTGGCATCTCGGTGGTATGCAGCGGGGCCTTGTTTGCACCCTGTTCGCGCACTGTACTCACATAAGTTACGCACTGTCTGTGCAATGTGTGAACAGACGAACATTGCATGCTGAATGCGTGCCGAATTCTTGAACATTTGTAAATTCTCTCTACGACATGGCACGCACCCCGCACCCTTCACACACTCCTCGCGCTCGTTCCCGTAGACTTTAATCATTGCCACAACGCATTGCGTGGCAATGCGGGAACAAAAATTTTGCAAGTGTCAGGGTGGCATTAGATAGAGCTTTGCACTCATTTGATGCAAAGTCTCGTAAGCCTCATGAGCCTGTAGTTTAACTAGAGTCTTGTGTAGACTTAAGCCTCACACGTTTGCGTGTTTGTAACTTCCTTGATTAAGCGCTGTGATTAATGTTCATGTTCAGTGCTTCTACTTTGTAACCAGGGACCTCGTTTCCTTGTTTCTTCATATTTGTAATACTTAAGCACTTTCATTAGTCATTCTCTGCATTAGTTGTATTATTATCCAGGGACCTTGTTTCCTTGTTTCTTTGTGTACTGAAACTGTTATGGTTCTGCCTCATGGGTGTTGTATTGCCTTCGTGCTCGTGCTTCTTCACCTGTGCCTCACTCTCGCTTTATTTTTCAGCTTTCATTTCTGCCGTCTGATGATTGATTCTCTCTTGCCCAAACTCCAGTGATGTCGTGTGACAGCCTTCAGTTGCCTGCATCTCGTTGTCCAATCACGTTTCCTTCCTCGGTTTCGGCTCTGGTTTTTCATTCATTGCTTCCACCTGTGCTTGATTGTGGGTCTCGCTAAACTCTGAGTGAATGCGTTCTCTGAATTACTAACCCGTACTAACCAGTACTTATTTTTAGGGTGATTGTATATATTTCGTCACGTAGTATTAACCTAATTAACTCGTTAGTGAGTGCGAGCATTTCTAGCTTTTGTAATTCCTTCCTCAGTTTTCCCTGATTAACTGCGTTTAAAGCTGTGCTTCCCTTTGCTTCTCTCGCGGTGCTTTATACTCGTCACGTTTAGACTACCTCAATCTAAACTGTCTAGCTTGATTGATTGTCTCAGCGTCTTGTCTCGAGTCATTATTGTTTACCCGGTTCTCGTGTAATTGTTTTATTAATCCCACGTGTTTCTGTTTCCATTTGAGATTGCGTTCCGAGTCCCCGCCTCATCCCATGCGTATATCTGTGGGGAAGAGGAGAGCGACCGTCAGACGGAACTTTGTTAGACTCAGCGCTGCATTGTGAAATCTCGGCTCCTGTGCCTTCTGAGTATTTCCTTTGTGTTATTTGTGAGTCTTGTATTTTGCAGCGCCCTCATCTTGACTGCCCCTTGTCGAAGTCTCCCAGTGTGTCCGTCAGTTTAGTTAGGTCCAGTTTTTGTTTTTCTAGTTTAGCCACTCTTGGAGTTAGTACTTCTGTTTCCCCCTTGGGCAGTGTACCTTAGTTTTCCCATTTGTTCAGTGCATGTGCATGGTGTTTTGTTTCTGGCCTGTTTGCCAACTTTCTCCTAGTGTTTGAATCCTGTATCTGGTGTCCCCCTGACTACTTCCTAACAAAAACGCACAGTGAAAATACAACGCCTAATTTTTGTAAATTGTAGCCTTTTTTTTTTTTTTTTTTTTTTGGAAGCCATCAAAATTACTCCGGAAGAAATATTGTGGTATGATGGTTAAAAGCTGGAATTTGTGTAAGTCTGGGTTCAAACCCAGTTTGTGTGTCTGTCAGGGGATCACTTCTCCAAAACGCAACTTTGCCATGACATTAGCAGCAGATTGAATGCATCACATGCATGACATGCAAGTGCAAAGCAAGACATTGGACACCTAAAAGGCACAGAGTTTCATCCCCATCAGCATCAGTGTCTGATGCCACAGCTTACAGAACAGCAGAGGGAGTGAGCTTTGGGGATGCTGCGTGGGGGAACATCAACACATCATCCACCATCAACAGACTGGAGCATTGCTACCAACAGACAGGAAGCGTTCAATACCGCCCCTGACCAGGACAACTTCCGGTTACAACGGCACATCGTCTCAGGAACCGGTTCCAAACAGCAGCAGACACGGCTCGGAACATGATAGGACACCATGGACACACCATCTATGCCATGACTGTGATTTGGTCACCGCAAGCTGCGGGGTCAAGGTGCCGGTGGCCGTATCGAGGCAACATCATGACACAACGTCACAGAGACAACGGACTCCAGTTTGCTCAATGTCATCATCTTGAGCCGCCACGAGTCTTCCACCGTTGGGTTTTTTTTTCAAAATCGAGGTTCTGTGTGGCATTTGCTGATGGTCGACAAAGGATTTACAGGAGGCAATATGAACGTCATCAAGACCGGCGTGTTCTGGAGAGAAATGGGTTTGATGGGGGTTGTGTGATGGTCTGGGCTGCCATTAATGTGGGATTTTGGAGTGAACCTGTTGTGATGCGTGGAGGTCTAATGGCACAGAATATGTGGATGAGATTTTAAGACCAGTTATCCAACCACTGTTGAACAAATGAGGGCAACAACGATTACCGTTCACGTTCCAACACGACAACGCCCGTCCCCATTCTCCACACCGCACCAGAGACTTTCTCCAACGAGCAGGGATCGATGTTCTTCTGTGGCCATCAAGTTCACTGGATCTTAGCCCCATTAAACACGTGGGATGATCTGGCTCGTCCAGGGGCGTCACACCAAATTTGGGGCCCCAGGAACAACCAGTTCCATGGACCCCCCCCCACACACACACACACACACACAATTGCAATTGCATTGCTTGATACCTTAGCAAATATTGCACATGCACAGTTTGTTGTTTCATTGTATTTACTCATAATATATTAGGCCTAAATAAACAACACAACATCCTCATCTTCCATCACATCTTTATCTGCCTGGCCCTCTACAGATAAAAGTATGCAGTTTATTTCATACGAAAGAAAAGACTTAAGACTTAAAATTAAAAATAAAACCTCCTACATCATATTAACAGTTGTATCATGAAATATATCGTATTTATAGGTTAAAAATCATTTCATCATAATGGTATCAATAAATAATTCCTATTTAAATTTAGAAAATCCATGTTTTTAGCAGTGTTTCTCAACATTTTTTCATGCAAGTTAAGGCAGCCTTAACAGGAATAGGACTACCCCCTTTTCATTTTGTTCCATATTGGAAACGTTTTATTTATTTATTTATTTATTACTATTTATTTATTGGAATGCATTATTAGCAATATGTATTATCATTGTTTAAAAAATGTTTCACATTTAAATACAAAACATGTCACAGTAACCTATAATTTCCATGAACACTCCTCAAAACAGAGCACAGATACTGTATCTGCTCAGCACGGATATTCTCTGCCTGTCTTTTCACGTGCGGCCACGGGGCAGACAGGCTCTTATCTCTGGCGCAGATAATGAGTGGCTTTACGGCATTCAAAACTTACTGGTGGCTCGTCAAAAATCGCCATTGAATTCCCGCATTTCAGCAATAACTGGCGCTTGGAGATGGCCAGGGAACTTTCCTGCTGCCCTACTGTTTAAACCGAAGGCGAATAAAATCAAACGGACGAATCGATTCACGATTGAAAGTTTGTTTTTTTCCCCAGCTACACTTCCCTTTCTCAGCGCCGCCTGGAGATGGCAGCTGATGGACGTCGATTAAGATTCATAACGTAACGAGGACAGAATCTACAAATTTGATGTGGAAAAGACAATCTCTTGGCCACATAATGGGTAGGCCATTGGTAGGCCAGGATGGTGGCTAAATCGTTTGGATTAAATTTCATTTGTGTGATGACATGATTCTACTCCTGATGAGGGCGGGCGGCATCGAACCCTAGTTGAGAAACATTGGTTTACAGTGTGATTTCCCTTCAGATCGCATAGACTAAAATAGGCTCACCTTGGCTCAAGTTGACACCTGTCGTGGCAGGAGCATCATCACATTCTGTGACATTTGTGGGATTTATTTCAAAATTAGCTTTGCTATCATTTGGACAACAACATGATCTCATAGCCTAAGCTTTTGGGACACTTGTATCTATATACGTATATATTATGAAAATAAATTTAAGACAAGAATAAAGCTTCCATCACAATTATGTATCCTAGCCTACAAAATGAAAGATTATTTTATTTCAAATTAATTGACTTAGGCTACTATCACAATCGTATGCAACTGAGTGGGATAACCAGGCTGTCAATGTTCACATTTGGGCTTGCCTTTCTTAGGAAAGAAATCAGTCAGCAGTTGCTGTCCTTCATCCTGTTTCCTCTTTCTTTCTTGCCTTTCGTTTCTTTTCTGAAAACCTGACTTCCTTTTTGATGACATCTGCTGCATTTAATGCCGAATCAGTGAGTGTCCTGAAATCCGTTGAGCATTTAATCAAAAGTCCGCGAGAGGGCGGACTAAACCAATGCGCACTGATAATGGGGGTGTCTGAATAGATTATAGTTACTATTTGCAGGCTGGGTCATACATTTCAACTGATTTATTCCCAGAGAACAATGAATTCGCATCAATTAGCAATAGGCCTATATATTAACATTATGAAAATAATAACAATAATAAGTAATGATTAAATTTAAAAAAAAAAACAAAAAACTGAAAGGGGGTCTCAGGGGCCCTCCCCATAGTCAGGGGCCCTGTGAATCATTCCTAGTTTACCCCCCTCAAGAACGCCGCTGGGCTCGTCGTATGCGCCGGCATCAACGTCAACTATGCAACATCGCCGAGTTCATAGCAGTACTACAGGAGGAGTGGAGGAACTTTCCTCAAGCAACTGTGCGACATTTGCGCGAATCAATGCCTCGCCATTTACCACGTGTGCAAGCACAGGGAGGACACAGTTGCTACTGACAGTTTGTGGAGGGTCTGTGCATTCACAGTGGTATATTGGAAACATTTTTTGAGATAATGTAATGAAACTTCACAGTTTTACGGTCAATTAAATACTTGGTCTATTTGTTTAAAAATGAATCAGAAAACATTGGTTGCTTCTTGTTTTTGGTTATTAAATATGGGTTTTGCGTTTTCACTGTGTCAGTATACTTTGACTTTGCCTTCCTACATTGCCAAGAAGGCATAAAAAACCCGAACCATCTTCGCACCTGAGTCCAATTCCACTGTTTGTGCACTCCGAGCCAATGCACAAAGCAAACGCTTATAGTACTGTACATACAGTGAAATCATATAATTGTGGCGCTCTCCAGTGTTTATCTTGGATTTATCCAAATATTATTTTGTCTTGCTGGTTCTTATCTGACAAATATTTACCCAATATAAGCGAACATCCTCCTTCCGTAGACTGGCGTACTTGTGCTTCACTCAACTCAAGGATCGTTTATACTCATGTGGGTCAGGATGGTATGGTTCTACTTGACCAGCTGGTTTATGAGTGAGGTTTTATTTATTGCTTGCCTTCTGAATGACACCTGAAGATCCTTCTTGCATATCCCTCCGCCTGTTGCTTCAGCAACAAGTGGTTGTTGGGTTTTTAAAATAGAGGAATGCTGAGAGCTTCTTCATTGAATTATACAAACTAATTATCTGGAGAAGCTTCAGAGACTGTGTGGAATAAAAGCGTCCTTAAAGTTTTATCTGCAGGCAAATATACACTCACACCAGATGACTTTGTGGTAAGAGAAGACGTGTTGAGGTTGGACCTTCAAAATGTATCTGTCCTTAAACACTATCTTAATCTGACCACAGAGTCAGTTGCTTATCCTTTTGAGATACTGTATGTTTAAGGGCACTGGTTCACCATCACTGTGGGAATAACATGTACTCCAATGATGTATGATTGCAGCTAAAAGTCAGAAAATACAGTGAAAGAAAGTAGAGGTCATAATTTGAATTCTCGAGTTGCAATCATATTTTATTTTGATCAGGACTGCACAGGGGGGAGGGGCTGTACCTTTGCCAACATTCATTGGGGAAAAGGTAGGAATACGGACACGCACACACGCACACACATATGCACGCACGTAGGCACATACTAATAAATCACTCACACATACCTCCACATAAGTTAGGGACACCAAATAGTCCCATCTGCTTGTAATTAGTTTGCTTTGGCAGTATGCTCTGGGTCATTGTCCATCTGCATTGTGAAGTGCCATCTAATGAGTTTTAAAACTCCTGGCCTTGTTTGTTTGATACTTTGGATTTTTTGACCCCTGCCTGTTTGACTACGGTTCCTTCTACTGAGGCCCTATGTATGACCATTGCCTGTTTTTTAATTTCAAATTTTTTCCTGACCATGAGAACTCTGATCCTTTGGCTTTGACCCCTGCCTGTCCCTCGACTATACGGTTGTTCATTATTCCTCCGGTACTGCAATCTCCGTGCTTTTTTGGTCACGACTTGGAACGAATAAAGTTTTACGAAGATTGGCATTTCAATTCCCGCGTGTGGTTCCTGAATCGTACCTCACTTTGAGCAGATATTATGGCCCTATGAGATTCAGAATATGAATCTGAGCAGATAACATGGCCCAATATAATTCAGAATTCAACCTGCTGTTTTGTCAGCAGCCACAACATAAATACAAGGGAACCAGTTCGACAAGCAGCCATATATACCCACATGTCACCTCACCTCATAGATGTGATCAATGTTTCGCATCATGATTTGGTCTCTCTCACTCTCCATACGCTTCTCTTCACATCATTCCAGTACAAATTCATCTCCTTATCTATGATGCTCTGGAAGTGCTGTACGCCATCTGCAAACTCCTTTACCTGCCAACAGTTTACATAGCTGATAAGATCCAAAGTGCCAAAAGTGTGTGTGAAAAAGTTTAAGAGCTGCCTGCTGGAGGCTTCCAGCTTGTTTTGAAGAGCGGTCAGCTAAAACGGTGCAAATCAATGAACCAATGAAGTACAAATCCGTCAAATAGGGCCTCTGAGCTGCACCTGGAAAAACAGGACTCAAACTGCAAAAAAAGTAACAGTGATGCTAAACAACCTTTCAGTATTCAAGCATTAATATTTACACAAGAATAAGTCAAAACCTGGTGTATGGCTGGACTGTTTATGGTCTATGCGCAATATTGTGGACAATTTGTTACCGGACATTGCTGAAAATGTAAGAAGGGAGCCGGAAACACCAGGCGCAGGATGCAGAAGTGTTTATTAAACACAAAAACATTTGGGGGAGAATATGGCTGGCACGCCAGAAATAAAACACCGTGCACAGGCACTGAACAGAAGGGAGAACTGAAATACACTGCCAAAGGCAGGGGGAGAACTGAGGTACACACTCAATGAGTGGATAAACTAAAAAACAAAGACTGAACCTAACTGACGAACCACACTGGGAGACTGAACGAAAAGGAAGACAAGACAGGGGTGCTGCAAAAGGCAAGACTCAGGACATGCTCAGGGAAAAATGCAGGCGCAAAGCTATCACCATGTAGACTGAGTCAAACAAGGATCCGTCTGATAAAAGCTTCCAATACTGCCACATTTAAAGATCAGGAGAGGAGGCGGGGACTCGAAATGCAATCACACTGAAACAGAAACACATGGGGATTAATAAACAATCACACGAGGACCGGGTAATACTAATGACTCGAGACGAGACGCTGAGACGAGCAATCAAGCTAGACGGTTTAGATTAAGGCAATCTAAACGTGACAAGAAAAAAAGCACCATAAAAGAAAGTAAGGGAAAGCACAGGGTTTAAACAGCAGTTAATCAGAAAGTTCAGACTGAAAGCAGAAAAGCCAGAAACGCATACGCTCGCTAAATGAGTTAATCAAGGTTAATACTAAGTGACGAAGTACTTACAATCACCCTTAAATATGTGAAGATTAGTACGGGTTAGTAATGTCCTATCAGAGAACGTATTCACTCAGTTTGCGAGACCCGGAATTAAGCATAGCTGGAAGCAATGAATGAAATACCAAAGCCAAACCGAAAGTAGAAAGGTGATTGGACGACGAGACACAGGCATGCTGAAGGCAATCACGCAACACCACTGAAGGCAGATTGGAAGCGGATCATCAGCCGGCTGGAAAATAAACGAGACGAAAGTAAATCACAAGCACAAAAACGCACGGGACAACACACGAAAGGGCAGAATCATAGCAGAAAACTGTCGAGCTGTGTGGATTTGCTGGTAAACCCCTCTCGTGACGTGATAAAAATTTTTTGCAGCACATCAGTTCCAGAGGACCAGTGGGGAAAGTGTACTCAGCTGGCCAACCAATGGTGTAACTTCATCAGTCACTCTCTCACTTGCTCACTCAGTCTTGAACACCCACAGATGTCAGGGCTGGTCTTTACTGGTCCAGAAATTAATTGAATCGGTGAATTCAGTGAGGACCCATTTCCACCCATTTTTAACATAGTGTTGGGCCCTTATTGAATTTGCTGATTCAATTCTTAGTAAACATTGTGAATGTACGGTCTTGATTCTGCTTTTAAATCACTTCCTTTCAGTTGGAGAATTGACTCAGTGCTGTCTTTGCATCATGACCAGATTGATGACGCCAGTACCATTGCAATGAGTAGACACATTCACAAGTTTTCCATGACTTTATATACACCCAGTGGCCGCTTAATTTGGTACTCCTTTCTTATACTGGACCCCCCAGAACAGCCTGAATTCTTTATGATTTGCACTCAAGGTGCTGCAAACATTCTGAGCTGGGTCCTGGACAACCCCTGTGTCCCCTGGTTTTTGGTGACGCTTAATTGATAACTTAAAGCGAGCAAAAAAGAAAGCAATGATTTGGAAATCTTTGCCCGTAAAGACCTCATCATTGTATCTAAATGCAAGACTGTACCATGCACCAAGGAAGCCTTGCGTCAAAAACATGGGAGTTGCTCTGCTTCCATGCCATTGGATACCCCGTCCCTCTGCTTCCATGCCATTGGATACCCCGTCCCTCTGCTTCCATGCCATTGGATACCCCGTCCCTCTCCAAGCTTTTCTTCACCTCCTTCTATCCGTCTGGTCCACTGGATTTGTAAGAGGACCTCTGCTGTGTACGAGAGTGACAAACTCCTGCTGGTCACTGGTGTTGTCTGAAGTGGTTGGCATGACATGACCAGTGGTAGTAGTGTAGCTACTCTAAAAACGTAATTTATTACGCATTACTAGTTACTTTAAAAAAAAAGTCATCCCTTACTTTACTCAATTACTCACTGCTGACAGTAAATATTCACACTACTAGTTGCATTACTATTGGATCACTCAGCACCATAGTCTGAATTCACTAGACATTACTGGAGGATTTAGCAGGCATAAAATTTGGTCATTGTTTCCGAGAAAAGCAATAAAGTAGGGAAGGAAAACGATCTTGTCTTTGCACTGTTGTTAATTTAATACAAGAACGATCAAGTCTTGCTCTTCTTTATTTGCATTTTTCTGGTTGACCCATCTTTTTCGGACAGAAGCCGTACGCTGAATTCCTTATATTTAGAAATATATAGTTTTTACGACTTTGGCTTTCTCTCTGTGGTTTGAGTTTCCTGTGAGTTCGATTCCGGTGCATCAGTCCACACGTGTTTATTTTCCTTCTCTCCCTGCTTCCTGTCGTCAGCGTTAATTAGCTCTCATTATTCTCATTGTTTCGGTGTCCTCAGGTTCTCATTTCTGATCCTCCTCTGCTGTGCTTCAGCGGTCCTCTTGTGTCTGTTCATTTAGGCTATGTGAATATTTTTGTCTTCCCATATTCCATCGCTGCACGTTCCTCTTACCCCTGTGTATTCTCCATGTCTGGCAGGATTACTCTTCTCTGCAAATTTCCCCCTGCCTATCAGTGTTCCAGTTTGTTCCCATGCCGGCAGATCTTCAGTTATGGGTGACTGAACTTGCAGTTTTCTTTTGCTTTTTTGTTTAAAATTTAATTTCAGCTCTTTAGTCTCATTTTTGTCCGTGCTTGGGCCCATACTCCCTCTCTATCCTCGATAAATAGTGTGTCACGATATTACCAAATTACTAATTAAATTACTCACCTTTGCTGACCACTTTAAATCTTCAGTGAAGTTGTTAGACACAGATGACAAGAGGATTCAATGTCAAGGATGGGCAAACCAATGACACAACATCGCTGAATCATTCATTATCGCAATTTCTTGAGCAATTTCTCTTTGCCAGCGTCACAGATTGAGTATGCTGTACAAGACCGAATAGAATGCAGGAACACTCAATAGTGAGGCCCGGTATGGACTGAGAACAATGCAAACATGAGTCACATTTCAGGTGGAGCGTAGCAGCTTTACCTAATGACAACTCATGGATTAAAAATAAAATATCTTGCTCAATGTGTATGTTCCAAAAACCAGTCTTTGCCAAGCGCATAGATACATTCTTGACTCAAATAACCCTAAAGCTATTTTCCTGAGCTGTTGAGCCACTTCATTCAGGACCCGGAACAGGCAGTCTACAAAGCTGGGCAGTTGCAGCTCTTCTTCTTCAGTTAAACAAATCAGCAGTCCAGACTCTCTGTTGTAAAACCAGCACATCTGATAAGTGTGTTGTTTGCCGGGTAGCACCCTGTGCGATGAGTGATTCTATATCAGGCACTGTGAGGAATTTATTTTTTATTTTTTTATTTTCTGAACACATTGAATTTAAAAATGTTTTCATTGCATAAATTGACAGCTCATTTACACCAGAGTTGGGTCCAAGTACTTTTAAACACTTTTAAGAATTGTATGCAACCTTTTTTTACATACCATAGTGCTTGTATTTGAAACTCAGCACTACCTAATAATCCAAAATATTAAGCATTAGGCCAAATAATATTATTAAGCCTAATGCCTAATAATACCTAATAATTATTTTATTATTGACCAATCTCTGTCAGCACTTAGGAGACAGAATGGTCAAGAACTTTTAAAAGTACTTGAATACAAGCACAAGTACTTTAGGAATTAATAGGAAGTACCCCGATACAAGCGCAAACACTTTGGTATTTTAAAAAAAAAATGCTTGAAAGTACTTGAACCCAGCTCTGATTTACACAGTCTGAGGTGGAAAATCCAGATTCTAAAAGTAAAAATCCACCCCAGTATTTTGTTGGATTTGTCATTTAGCTCGATTCCTCCTCCAAGTGGTGGGACTAATGAAAGAGATCAGCTGGATGAATTCACGGGTGGATGGAAAACATGGCTGGACTTTTACTCTCTGACCTTTTCCACCTCTTTACACAGTATGGTGTGTACTTGTGTGCATGTCTATGTGCGCATTAAGCACCCGGAATACTTGTTTTTCGGATGATGAGGGAAAACAGCCTTGAAGGTCTCGATAGAGATAGAGGATTAAAGAAAACAAGAATACTCCTCCTAAGGGAAAAACCCTCCCAACCGTCACCTAAATGGGGTCCACAAAAACGGAAAGACTATGGAGATTAACTAATACAAATTATCTCCTCATCAGACGCAAAGACCCCGCAAACAATCCTTGAGATAATATTCTCAAGCTGTTACCAGTTCTCAGGCACAGAAGACAATCAAGCCCTGAGCGGGTGCCACTGCCGCACATGCCTACTCTGTTGACTGTATGCAGATACTCTGTTGACAATTTGTAGCACATCTACAGACAGAGTGAAACAGTTGTCTTGTTGAATCCCAACTCATGAGCTGTTGAAACATTACAATTACTCTATTTACTATCTGAACAGTAGCGGCTCGTGAATTGGCAACAGGGGAAGCTCAAACAATCCCTTAAAGTTAATGATTGTTCATGACCTGTTTTCAATCATTCATTTAAATGACAATAACAGAAACTCCGAAAACTCAACATTATCTGATGCGGCCAGTTTTCATTAATAACGCATACCTGTCAACTCTCACGCACTCGGCATGAGTTTAAGTGGCATTTTTACGTTCCTCTGCTGTAGACAGCAATTATTCAATCAACGCGTATGTACGAGATTTTCGTGTGGAATTTAAGTAGCCTACTTGTGCGTGGAGGAGTTTGAAGCAATGGAATTGCATAAAGACGTTTCAAATCATCTTATTTAATTTAAACAATCATGAAACAAATGCATTGCTTCCAACCCCAACCCCTGAGTAAATAAAAGCGAGAGAAGTCTGGAGTCGTAATCAGTATGCGTTATAAATGAAAACTGGCCACAGCTGATAGGGTAGAGAGTTTTCGGAGTTTCTGTTTAGGTAATTTAAATGAATGAATGATTGAAAACAGGTCAGGACCAGTCATTAATTTTAGGGGATTGTTTGAGCTTCCCCGATTGCCAGTTCATGAGCCGCCGCCGTACCTGAAGCTGAATATTCAAGTAAAGTGTTACCATACATTATATATGGTGCTGCGAATTATCGGTTAACCTGCTCTGGTAAGGCAGACACCTGGAAAGAATGCGATAGCTGAGTGCCAAAACGAAAACAGAAACATAAAAAATTAAAGCCGGATTTGTGTCCGCATTCTTGGCATTAAGTGAGACTCGTTTCCAGTTGGTGTTGGATTACGCCAAAAGGTGTGCCTTGGCTGTGCCTTGTTTCATATTCTGTTCATGATTTTCACTGACAGGATATCAAGCTGCAGCTGAGGTTTGGAGGGAGTCCAGTTTGGTGGCCTCAGGATTGCATCTCTGCGGTTTACAGATGAAGTGGTCCTGTTGGCATCATTACGCTGTGATCTCCAACGCTTACTGGAGCGGTTCGCAGCTGAGTGTGGAGCTGATTGAGGATCAGCACCTCCAAATCTGAGGGCATGGTTCTCTCCCAGAGAAAGGTGGATTGTCCTCTTCAGGGGGGAGGTGAGTTGTTACCCCAATCCACGGGACTGTCATGCCCTCTGCTTCCAAGTCCTTCTCTTTCTGTGTGTTTTGAGTGAGTTTACTGATTGGCTAATCAGGAACTGCTGTGCTGGAGTTAGGGCCTCAGCTACACAGCTGCCACTCATCAGATCATCAGCCCCTGTCTACTTAAGCTCCTGGTCCACAGTCAGTCAGCGCTGGATTATAGACTCAGTTAGTTTCTGCTCCAGCTTTCTTTACATTTATCCAGCTTTCCTGTTTGTTGTTCAGTTGCCATTTTTTGTCAGTTCCTGATCCTTCCGTTTCCCCTGTCCAGGATTACCAGTTTCACTCTCCGCCCTGACTCCAGCCAGCTTACTCCTCTTTGGAATCATTCACCTGCCAGCCCTGCTCCATCGAACCTCTTCAGTGTCTCTGTCTAGCCTACAACAATAAACTCTCTGTACCCAGTCAGATGCCTCTGCCTCAGTCCCTGCCTACTGAGTCCATGTACCCAGGCGTAACAGGAACATAATACAGGCATGGCAATGTTCTGCCAATCGGCGGATTTCCGCCATGTTTATCTGATATTGGTTGCGCAATTCTGTGGTTGGCATTTCTCAGGCAGAAATGCGAGGTGCGGACAGACACGTTATCGTTTACATTTTGACGAAACACGAAAATGATTTGCGATTAAAGACGAAAAGTCATGTAATTTTGGTTCGTTCGAAGTTATTTTCGTTCAAAGTTATTTTTGAATATAGGAGTTTCAATTTGCCAGTTCAGTCTCCACTCACCCAATTTTTCGACACACTTCCATCTATCAATTGAATGAGCAATAATAGGACCAAAATGTTTAAGACAATAGTGATTAGGTAGAGCCGAATTCAAAGCATCTTTGAGTGAAGGGGGTGAGACAATGCGTTTTTCAATTTCCACCCATGTCCTCAGTGAACCAATTCTTCAAGGGAGATAGCATTAAGGCGTAGTAATACGATTTGAAGTTTGGGATATTTAGACCACCAGATCCTCTATCGTGTCGTAATATGGTAGTTCTTATTCTAGGATACTGTCCTTTCCTACTGAAGTTTGAAACAAAAATTTGGAGTTTGTCCCAAAATCCCCCAGGAGGAGGGAGAGGTATCATACCAGCTAAGAAGTTCACTCTAGGAAAAATATTCATTCTCACGATTGAAATAGGTTAAGGTTAATGCTGAGTTACTCCATTTATCTATAGTTGCCTTAAGGGAAAGATACATGCTTTTATAATTATGTGTTCTGATTGTATCCAGGGATGGATATATGTCTATTCCTAAGTATTTAAAAGAATTAACAATAGGAATTTCAGCATCGACATCCAGTTCCTTCATTACTGCATTTAGAGGTAGGAGTTGAGACTTAAAAGGATTTATTTTATAACCAGAAATGGCACTAAATTGAGTGAATAAGTCAAGGAAGAGGTAGTGCAGTGGTCAAGTAGGCTTGACTTGAGGCCGTAAGGTCCTGAGTGCAAGCCCCGGCCACGGCCCTCGCGGTGTGTTCTTGGGCAAAACACTTCACTCCCACACTCCACGCCTCACTCCACCCAGGTGTATAAATGGGTACCAGCAAATAGTCAGGGAAACCTGACAAAAAAAAGCTGAGGGGAGTACCTGCAATGGACTGGCATCCCATCTAGGGGCAGTAGTAATACTCCTAGTCGCTTCATGCCACAGAAACCGGGTTAAGCACCGGGCCGATGGGTCGTAAGGCTCGAAATAGGCTTATACAACACAAAGTAGTTGTGAAGGCACTTGGTCCATATAGCATAACAAATCATCAGCATTTAAGGATAGTGTATGATGTGTTTTCCTGAATGTTATTGGTCTTCCTCCTTCTGATAGTCACAATGAAGCCAAGGACTGTGCCAAGGGCCCAAGAGTAAAGCAGAGCCAGGACAGCCCTGTCCACAAAACCCAAAACCAGTGAAGTTGGCCCGTTGTGTAAATTGTAGATAAAAACAGAATACAATGATTTGCAAATCCTTTTCAACTTATATTCAATTGAATACACTGCAAAGACAAGATGTTTAATGTTCAAACTGAGAAACTTTTTTTTTTTTTGCAAATAATCATTATCATAGAATTTAAAGGCAGCAACACATTGCAAAAAAGTTGGCACAGGGGCCTTTTTACCAGTGTGTTACATCGCCTTTCCTTTTAACAACACTCAGTAAACGTTTGGGAACTGAGGAGAACAATTTTTGAAGCTTTTCAGGTGGAACTCTTTCCCATTCTTGCTCGATGTACAAAAAGATGTTCAACAGTCCGGGGTCTCTGTTGTCGTATTTTACGCTTCATAATGGACCACACATTTTTAATGGGAGACAGGTCTGGACTACAGGCAGGCCAGTCTAGTACTCGCACTCTTTTACTACGGAACCATGCTGTTGTAACACGTGCAGTATGTGGCTTGGCATTGTCTTGCTGAAATAAGCGAGGGCGTCCATGAAAAAGACGTTTCTTGGATGGCAACATATGTTGCTCCAAAACCTGTATGTACCTTTCAGCATTAATGGTGCCTTCACATATGTGTAAAGTTGCCCATGCCTTGGGCACTAATACACCCCCATACCATTACAGATGCTGGCTTTTGAACTTTGCGCCTATAACAGTCAGGATGGTTCTTTTCCTCTTTGGTCCGGAGGACACGACGTCCACAGTCTCCAAAAACAATTTGAAATGTGGATTCGTCAGACCACAGAACACTTTTCCACTTTGCATCAGTCCATCTTAGATGAGCTTGGGCCCAGCGAAGCCGGCGGCGTTTCTGGGTGCTGTTGATAAATGGCTTTCGCTTTGCATTGTAGAGTTTTAACTTGCACTTCCAGATGTAGCGACGAACTGTATTTACTGACAGTGATTTTCTGAAGTGTTCCTGAGCCCATGTGGTGATGTTGTAATGTGAATATAGGCCACTAGATGGCAGTATTTACCTTTTTTTTGTTAAGCTCAGACTGGAGTCATGTTTAGACATGTCCTGGACATGTCTGGGGCAAGTCTCAGAAAATTAAAAAAAAGAGGTCTAAATGTGGGTGGGGTCTGCAAAAGAGTATATAAGGAAAAGAATTGAGACAGTAAAGTAGTAGGAGAAATTGCAAGAAGATGACCAGACCTGCCATTCTGTTCAAGACCTGTGACGTTTCTTTTGTGGATTTCTTTGCCTGTGTTTGAGCATTTTCATCATCCAGGACATCACCAAGCCACCCCACGAAAAGGGATTGTAAATATTTATGTTTTGTATATAATTCAATCTTGGTCAGTTTAGTTAGTTGTTGTGTTTAATTAAATGTGTTGAGGTTTTTAAAACTGTGTCTGTCATCCCTTGCTGTTGCTGTTGTGTGTAAATGTGATAACAAATTGGGGCCATAACAAATTGGGGGCTCAAGGTCCGGGATAGACCATTTTGTGAGTAATTTATTGAAAATCTAACATTTCAAATTGTAAAATTGATTTTTTTTTAATTGAATACATATATATTGACAACAGCAATGGATGATTTCTTGGCATCACCAACCGTAGGGGTTTTGAAGTCTTTTAAAAAGACAGAACTGCTAGAAATTTGCAGACATTTAGAGCTGACAGAGGTGAAACCAGCCATGCGAAAAGCAAGACTGGCTAGAGAGATAGTTGAATATTACATTGATGAAAATGTGTTTGCACCAGGAGATCTGGAACAGTTTCCAGTGGAAAATCCAAATATAGAAATGGAACTTAAATTAAAAATGATAGAGATTGAAAGGGAAGAAAAAGAAAAACAAAGGCAGTTTGAGTTGGAAAAATTAGCAAGAGAAGAGAAAAAAGAAAGGGAGGAAAGAGAAAAAGAAAGGGAATTTGAGAGGGAAGAAAAAGAAAAACCAAAGAGAATTTGAGTTAGAAAAATTTGCAAGACAGAGAGATTTTGAATTAGAGAAATTCGATAGAGAAGAAAGACTCCAAATGGAGCAACTAAAAATAAAAATTCAAACTGAAAATAAATTTCGGGCTAGCCAGGAGGTAAAACTGGTGCCTCCATTTTCGGAAAAGGATGTTGACAACTATTTCCAGTGTTTTGAAAAGGTAGCAAAGAGTTGCCAGTGGCCAAAGGAACACTGGCCTCTGATGTTGCAAACTGTCCTCAAGGGTAAAGCTCAACAAGCCTATTCGGCTTTGTCTGCCGATGATTCCTCTGATTATGAGATTGTCAAAAAGGTTATTTTGAGAGCTTATGAGTTGGTTCCAGAGGCTTACCGACAGAAATTCAGAGGTCTGAAGAAATCTGAAAATCAGACTTATGTTGAATTTGCTAATGAGAAGAAGGTTTGCTTTGAGCGCTGGTGTACTTCTATGGAGGTCAAGGATGATTTCAACTCACTAAAAGAGATGGTGTTAGTTGAAGAATTCAAGAACTGTGTTAAGGATGATATTAAGACCTACCTTAATGAGAAGCAAGCACTGAATTTGCAATCAGCTGCCAAATTTGCAGATGAATATGTTCTCACACATAAGTCCAAATTTCAGTCTAGCAGTAACAACAGATGGTCCCAATTTCAGAAAAAGGGTTACGGTGATACCCAAGATTCCTCACCCAAAGACAAAGACAAATCTGGTGATGGTGCTCAGAAATCCAGTAACAGGTCTGATCAAAGTGTGAAAGCTGACAGTGACAAAAGTGGTCTAGTTTGCAGTTATTGCAAGAAATCTGGTCATGTTACAACTAACTGTTGGTTCCTTAAAGCTAAGAAAGAAAAAGAAAAGGATACCAAACCAAATGCCTTTGTGAAAACAAGGTTAGAAACCCCTGTAGTAGATGACCGATCTGCTAAATTGCCTGCTTCTTGTGGGGCTAAAAAGCCTAATACAGCTGACTTTGTGAGGGAGGAATTTCTTCCATTTGTGTCAGAGGGATTTGTGGCTCTGAATGAGCATACTACTCCTGTCCCCATATATATCCTAAGGGATACCGGAGCTTTTCAGTCACTTTTGTTGATGGACTCCTTGGAGTTACGTGATGAGACCGCTTCAGGGGATTTCATACTTGTACAAGGTATTGAAGGGAGGACTGTATCTGTACCCCTGCGCTCTATATTCTTGAAGTCAGATTTAGTTACAGGACAGGTAAAGGTGGGACTTATGTCAAGTCTACCTATAAAGGGTGTTTCTCTGTTGCTAGGCAATGACCTGGCTGGGGGCAAAGTAGTTCCCCCTGTACCTCTTACTTCACAGCCGAGCACTGAAGATGGGGATGAGGACCCATCTCTGTATCCTTCTTGCGCAGTGACTCGTGCTATGGCCAAGAAGGCTAAAGAAGAAGATGATGTGGTGCCGTCCAGTACATTGAATAGTCAGGACTCAGGTGGTTCGCCTCATGACTCTGATTGGCCTACTATGGTTTCTCCGTTTGAGGACTTATCAGATACTTTTATCAGTTCTCTATTCAGCCAGCCGGATGGGTCTGGTGATTCTGATGTGTCTGGAGACTTGTCTCTGTCCAGAAAGCGGTTGATTGAGGAGCAAACTAATGATCCTGAAATTTGTGTACTAAAGAGGAGAGCCCTTCCTGATAAAGAAATAGACGCAGTTCCAGTTGGGTATTATCTCAAGGATGGTGTGTTGATGCGGAAGTGGCGCCCTCCTGATATCCCTGCCAATGCAGATTGGGCAGTGGTCAGGCAAATTGTTGTTCCGAAGGTCTATAGGAATGAGATATTAACAATGGCTCATAGTTTACCTTTAGGAGGTCATCTTGGTGTTAACAAGACTGTTGATAAGATCATGAAACACTTCTTTTGGCCTGGGCTTCGGAAAGACGTTTCCAACTTTTGCAAAACCTGTCACACTTGTCAGGTAGTTGGAAAACACCAGTTAGACCCACCTGTAGCTCCATTGCAGCCTATCCCAGCATTTGGGGAGCCATTCTCTAGGGTCATTGTTGATTGCGTTGGTCCATTACCCAAGACTAGATCTGGAAATCAGTACTTGTTGACAATCATGTGTGCATCTACCAGATTCCCCGAAGCCATACCTCTACGTAACATCAAGGCAACTGCAATCTCGAAGGCTTTGATAAAGTTCTTCACGTTGTTTGGCCTTCCCAGGGAAATTCAGTCAGACCAGGGTAGCAATTTCACTTCAGGATTGTTTCAGCAGGTTGTGTATGAACTAGGTGCAAAGCAGATTCTTTCTAGTGCCTATCATCCAGAAAGTCAGGGTGCCTTAGAGCGGTTTCATTCCACTCTCAAGACAATGATGAGGACTTATTGTTATGACCATGAGAAAGACTGGGATGAAGGGGTTCATTTGCTGTTGTTTGCAGCTAGAGAAGCAGTGCAGGAGTCTACTGGATTCAGTCCATTTGAGCTAGTGTTTGGTCATGAAGTGAGAGGACCTTTGCTATTATTGAGTGAACAATGGCAAGAGAAAGAGCCGCATATCAGTCTGTTAGACTATGTTGGCAAGTTCAAGGAAAGATTGCGTGCAGCTTGTGACCTTGCCAAAGAGAACTTGAAATCAAGTCAGGGAAAAATGAAAACTTGGTATGATCATAAGGCTAGAAGCCGTGTGTTTAAACCAGGAGACAAGGTCCTTGTGTTGTTTCCCTTGCAGTCCAATCCATTGCAGGCTAGATTTCATGGTCCTTATGAAATTCTGACAAAACTCAATGATCTCAATTACATTGTGAAGACTCCAGATAGGAGAAAACCAAAACAATTGTGTCACATTAACATGCTGAAGCCTTATCATGACAGAAATGCTAGGGTTGCATCTGTCACTTCAGATTCTCCCATGGTCAAAACGTGTGAAGATGAGGGGGAGTTTCAAGATGATGAACCAAGAATTAAAGCTGAAGTTCTTTCATGTAAATTGTCAAACACTAAAGTGTTGCAAAATCTTGATGTAAAACTCCAGCACTTAGAACCCTCACAGAGAGATCAGTTTGAGAGGTTGATCAAGAAATATGAGGATTTGTTTCCTGATGTTCCAAAGAGAGTTACTATAGCCTCTCATGATGTAGATGTTGGTGATGCCAAACCAATAAAACAGCATCCATACCGGATGAATCCTGAAAAGAGAAAGATTGCTGAGAAAGAGGTTGAGTACATGTTAAAACATGATATTATCAGACCCTCCAACTCCGATTGGAGTTCACCCTGTGTGCTAGTTCCAAAACCTGATGGAAGTACTAGATTCTGTACAGATTATCGCAAAGTCAATGCTGTAACTAGAACTGATGTGTTTCCAATACCTAGGATTGATGATTGTATTGATAGTGTAGGGCAAGCAAAGTTTCTGACCAAGATTGATTTATTGAAGGGTTATTGGTGTGTGCCTTTAACTGAGAGGGCCAAGAGCATCTCTGCTTTTGCCACACCATCTGGATTGTACCAGTATGAAGTCCTACCCTTTGGCATGAAAAATGCCCCAGCCACGTTCCAAAGGATGATACAGTCTACAATCGCCGGATTGCCACACACGGGTGCGTACATCGATGACCTGATCACATGGAGTGACTCCTGGGAAGAACATCTAAAAGATGTAGAGACGTTGTTCCAGCGCCTGACCCAGGCTAACCTGACTGTTAACCTGAGCAAGAGTGACTTTGGTTGTGCTACTGTCACCTATCTTGGCTACATCATAGGCCAGGGTAAGGTGGCACCCATAAATGCTAAAGTCCAAGCCATCATGGACTTTCCAGTTCCTGACAACAAAAAAGCTTTGCGCCGCTTCCTTGGAATGATCGGGTACTACCGCAAGTTCTGCAAGAACTTTGCTGAGATTGCTCTCAGTCTAACTAACCAACTGAAGAAAGGCGTAAAGTTCTCCTGGGATGATGCATGCCAGAGAGCCTTCGATCACCTGAAGTCTCTGCTGTGTCACTTCCCCGTGCTCAAATCTCCTGACTTCAACAAACCGTTCTCCATCGCGGTCGATGCTAGCGACCAAGCTTGTGGATCTGTGCTCCTACAGAGAAGTGACTCTGATGACATTGAGCATCCCGTGGCATACTTCTCCAGGAAGTTCAATCGCCACCAAAGGAACTATTCCACAATAGAGAAGGAACTGTTGGCTCTGGTCCTTTCTTTACAACACTTTGAGGTTTATGTTTGTACAGGACAAAAGCCAATGATTGTGTACACTGACCACAATCCGTTAATGTTTTTGAGTAAGATGAAAAACAAGAATCGGAGATTGTTGAATTGGAGTTTGATTTTACAGGAGTTTGACTTGGAAATTAAGCATGTGAAGGGTACAGACAATGTAATTGCAGATTGCTTATCCCGTGTTTGAATGTGTATATATATATCATGTGTTTGAATATTGTATGATATGTGTATATAGACAAGTGTTCACTTAACCATTTTGTATTGAAAAGAAAAATTTTGCCTTTTTGAGTCAAAATTTTTGCCCTTTGGAATGGAGGTGTAATGTGAATATAGGCCAATAGATGGCAGTATTTACCTTTTTTTTTGTTAAGCTCAGACTGGAGTCATGTTTAGACATGTCCTGGACATGTCTGGGGCAAGTCTCAGAAAATTAAAAAAAAGAGGTCTAAATGTGGGTGGGGTCTGCAAAAGAGTATATAAGGAAAAGAATTGAGACAGTAAAGTAGTAGGAGAAATTGCAAGAAGATGACCAGACCTGCCATTCTGTTCAAGACCTGTGACGTTTCTTTTGTGGATTTCTTTGCCTGTGTTTGAGCATTTTCATCATCCAGGACATCACCAAGCCACCCCACGAAAAGGGATTGTAAATATTTATGTTTTGTATATAATTCAATCTTGGTCAGTTTAGTTAGTTGTTGTGTTTAATTAAATGTGTTGAGGTTTTTAAAACTGTGTCTGTCATCCCTTGCTGTTGCTGTTGTGTGTAAATGTGATAACAAATTGGGGCCATAACAATGTCCTTTACACACTGATGTCAGTTTTTGATGCAGTACTGTCTGAGGGATCGAAGGTCACGGGCATTGAATGTTGGTTTTCGGCCTTGTCGCTTACGTGCAGTGATTTTTCCAGATTCTCTGAACATTTTGACAATATTACAGACCGTAGATGATGAAATCCCTAAATTTCTTGCTATAGCTCGTTGAGGAATGTTGTTTTTAAACTGTTCGACAATCAGCTCACGCATTTGTTCACTAAGTGGTGACCCTCGCCCCATCCTTGTTTGTGAATGACTGAGCATTTCAGGGAAGCTGCTTTTACTCCCAATCATGGCACCCACCTGTTCCCAATTAGCCCGTTCACCTGTGGGATGTTCCAAATAAGTGTTTGATGAGCATTCCTCAACTCTCTCAGTCTTTTTTGCCACTTGTGCCAGCTTTTTTGAAACATGTTGCAGGCATCAAATTCCAAATGAGCTAATATTTGCAAAAAATTACAAAATTTACCTGTTTGAACATTAAGTAGCTTGTCTTTGCAGTGTATTCAATTGAATATAGGTTGAAAAGGATTTGCAAATCATTGTATTCTGTTCTTATTTATGATTTACACAAGGTGCCAACTTCATTGGTTTTGGGTTTTGTAGTACCGCGTGCAATAGGGAACTGTGCTGACAGCTGATTTCCTGTTAGCACCATTGCGGTTGGATTGTTATATAATACTTTTAACATTGCCATAAAGTTAGCACCAAACCCCATATTATACATTGTGTACCAGAGGTAAACCCATTCCAATCTGACAAAAGCTTTTTCAGCATCAACTGACATTACAGCACATGGCGATTGCAGATTGGATGCGTCATGAATAATACATTATCTGAGGATAGCTGCCTGTGTTCTCCAAAACCTGTTTGATCTTAGTGAATTAATAGAGGCAAAATTGACTCAAGACGACGGGCTAAGACCTTTGCGTATAATTTGATATCTGCATATTTAAGTGACAAGGGTCTGTGGCTTGAACACAAATTAGAATCTTTCCCTTTTTTAAGCAACATTGAAATAATGGCAGTGTTTACGTCCCTGAGGAAACTCCCTTGACTCAATTGATCAGTCTCATTTAAAAGAGATGAGAATGCTATCGATTTATTACGTATGAAACCTTTGACCGCACTCCACAAAAAGCGTGTGTCATTGACTGAATCCTCATTAAAGGACAGAAACTCTTGAAAGCCAGCTTTATATTGAACAGTGTCATCGTTATTTTGCAGCAAACTGAGATTTAGGCGCCACCTACAGGCTCTTATTGGAACTTTAGGGAAGATAAGGCAGCAAGTATTTGTGTGGTGATCGGACATGGACATATACTGAATTTCAGATTCCGGGTTCAGATTACAACAGGAATCATTCCGGATGAGATAAAAATATAATCTATCCTTGAAAAGGATTGGTGTCTGGTGGAAAAGAAAGTAAACTCTCTGGTTGTTGGATGTTGATGTCTTCAGACATCCACCAGTGAAAAATTAGAAATCAAATTATTTAAGGCAGAATTGCTCAATGAGGAGGAAAAAGTGCGAGAGGATCTGTCTTGTGAAGGGTTTATAACTGCATTCATATCACCCCCTAAAATTATATGATAGCGAGTCACTTTTGCAAAGATTTTAGATTGGGATGAGAAAAAAGCAGAATCTTAGAAGTTGGGGGCATAATAGGATGTAATAAGTACAATATTCTCGCAAGCAAAAATTTCTTTCACATAGGCAATTCTCCCATCTCGGTCATTTCCTTGATATGAAATTTTAAACAATTGCGCATTAGTATGATAACTCCTTTAACCTTGTTATTGACAGATGATGAGGAGACAATGACAATATAAATATCACTTTTCACTTTATATATATTATTTTGCATAACATGCAATTCCTGAAGAATTGCAAAAGCTATCCCTTTTCTACTTAGAATATCAAGGGAAGTAGCAATCTTCAGATCAGAGTTAAATCCTCGTGCATTCCAAGGAAAAATGTTCAATTTAGTCATAGTTCAGAAAAAAGAAATAAAGGGGGGGAAGACATTATAACATGTACACTTTAATTTAAATATGTTCAGCCTGAAACCCACCCCTGTCCCCATATAAGCATCTATGACTCCCCACCCCTGCCCCATACCTACCCCACCCACCCCATACTCATCCCACCCTCGCTCATACACCTCCTGTTTACCTGCATACTCACCCCACCCTCGCTCATACCCCTGTTTACCTGCATACTCACCCCACCCTCCCTAATACCCCTCCTGTTTACCTGCATACTCACCCCACCCTCCCTAATACCCCTCCTGTTTACCTGCATACTCACCCTACCCTCCCTAATACCCCTCCTGTTTACCTGCATACTCACCCCACCCTAGCTCATACCCCTCCTGTTTACCTGCATACTCACCCTACCCTCCCTAATACCCCTCCTGTTTACCTGCATACTCACCCCACCCTCCCTAATACCCCTCCTGTTTACCTGCATACTCACCCCACTCACCATCATGACCACCACCCCCATACTCATCCCACTCGAAGACAGACCCATGGAACAAAGTGGCCATCTTCTGACTTCCTTAACTCTGCTGCGTCTAGCAGAGCTGTGACAAGGTACACGCGACACATCTGCCTACTCTTTAAGACCCCCTCGGTCTTTTTTCAGTGAGGTCGGGCACACAGATCGGGGGGAGGGGATGAAATAATAATAATAGTAACGACATTAATAAAATAAAATAAAGTAGACAATCGCTTACTGGTAGAGTAAGAGGGGACAGCTTCAGTCCTGATAGTCCACATTAATGATGACAATGATGTGGATCCACTGGGCCCCATCATACCGAAACCAGTGAACCTCCGCAAAACTGTCCAATGTAGTCATCCGAGAAAAAGGAAAACGGAACACTTCGGGACAGCGAGGATGTAGCCCGCCGTTCAAGATATGGTGGGCTTGATTGTGGATTCGTTGAATTTCATTCCCTCCAAAGCATCAGTGAAGGCATGGGTTTTGCCTCGGAAAGTGATGAGCATCTTCGCAGGGTAGGCTACTCCATACCTGAGCAGTTTTTCCGCTTTTTCCACCTATGCCAGCTTCCTCCAGCATTTCCACTCAGTTTTTGACCACCCTGGGAAGAAGGCTAGGGACCAGCTGCTGGGCTTGCACCAGGGAACGAAGACCGCAGCTGACTACGCTCTCCAGTTCCGCACTTTGTACACAGCAAGCGGCTGGAATGAGCCTGCCCTGCTGACGACCTTTCGGAATGGGCTGTGTACAGAGCTGCGGGCAGTGATGGCCTGCAGCGAGCAAGACCTGTTGCCACCCTCCTACATCCGCGTGGCCATCAGCCTGGACCAGTTCGTGCAGGAGAGACGGCAGGTCCAGCCCAGAGGCCCCACTCAGCTACCAAAAGAGGGGGCGAAGCCTATGGAACTGGGGTGCTCCCGTCCATCGGAGCATCACTCCTGGAGGAGAACCAGCCCCTGCACTCAATGTCAAGAAGGAAAACAAAGGCCCCCAAAGGCATAAGTGTCACCCACCACCATCACTGGCCAATATTTCAAGATCCCAGTCAGGGTGGCTTTCAATGACGTGACCCTTTGCAGCAGGCATGGACTGGCCATCTGGCATACCGGGCAATGCCCGGTGGGCCGATGCACATTTTTGGCCATGGCGATCATAATTTAAACAAAACAGCATATTATAAATCATTTTTATCGACCGCAACGGTAGTTAAAACACGAAAAGTGGCACATTGGTCCCTTTTCTAGGAGGACATTGGGCTAGACCAATGAAATCTCTCCGCCCTTCCTCCTCAGCCTGCCCCTCTCCTCTGGCCGCAGCAGCCACTCAATCCTTGAGTGGGAAGTGTTCGCAAAGTTGACTAGGCTGGCCAGACCCACTTCCTGGCCATCAAAATGAAAAAACAGCTGATATGCTAGAGGGTGCTGAAAAGCTTTGGGAAAAAAACGGCGGGAAAAAAAAACTGTAGGTTTATCTACAAATTTACTACCCACAACAAATTAAAGAGTGGTCAACTTCATAACACCCTCAACGTTCATCCAATGAGAACTGAAGTCAGTCATGAATGGTGGAAATAGTTTTCAGTCAAACTGACACAGTACAATAAGCAAACCTATCTGATTTCTCTGCACAGGCAGGCTGGCAAACACACCGGGCCACGCAGTCAGAAAGAAAACAAATAGCCTGGAATTGTTGTGATTCTGCCTTGTCATGTATATGTTCATGTTCAGTGTTCATGATTTTGTCTTTTATTTATTCTTTTTGGACATACTCAGGTTTTTAGTTCATTCCATTTCTCAGTTCCATTGCGGATCTAGTTGGTTCAGTCCATCTTCCTTGTTTGCGTGCCCACTTACTTCGATGATTTAAATGAATTCCAGTGTTTAAAATATTCCTTCAATTCTCGTTTACTTCCTTCATCTTTCTGTTCTGATTACTAATAAAACTAACATTTGTATTTTGTACCATAGTCTGCTAACACAACTAATCCATGTATATAGATTACTAACTATCTAACAAGCACTCTAGTTAAATCTGTAAAGTTGCACCGCTACTACAAAACCCAAAACCAGTGAAGTTGCACCATCCAATACCGCTGCTACTTCTCAACAACTCAAGCCACCCACACATCCTTAGCCTTCCATGGCTTTTACAGCGCAATCTCGCAATTTCCTCACAACCCAGACATCTCCACTTCCAGTTATTCACCTGTCGTTGGCACTGTGACTGCATTTCCATTGCCTTCATGGTCGTCGAGAGCCATGACTAAGGAGAACAGCCAGAGATTCCCAAAGAGTACTAGCACCTGCAGATCACATTCAGCAAGACCAAAGCAACCCAGTAACCTCCTCATTGTGCCGTTGAGCTCCTGTCCGGCACTTCACCCCCCAGGAACCATGTATACCCCCTGTTGGTGGCTGAAACTCAAGCAATGGAGCAGTATGTGCAAGAAGCTCTACAGCAGGGCTTCATTTGTCCTTCCACTTCACCTGCATCTGCAAGTTTCTTTCTTGTCCAGAAGAAGGATGGAGGTCTGCGCCCCTGCATAGACTACAGAGGACTTAATGACATCATGGTGAAGTACTGATATCCACTCCCCCGGTTACCGCGCTGTGGAGCAACTTTGAGGAGCGAAGATTTTCATTAAACTTGACCTCCGCAGCGCATACAATCTCATCTGCATCAGGGAAGGAGAGGCGTGGAAGACAACCTGAAGCACCACTTCTGGGTACGACAAGTTCTGTGAAATGACGTGTGCCCTTGTAAACGCCCCCTCTGTATTCCAGTCCTTCAACGACAATGTGCTGTGAGAGATATTGGGAAGATTCGTCATCGCCTACCTTGACAACATCCTCATCCACATGCGAAGAACATGCGGAACACGTGAGGAGAGCCCTCAAGGGAATGTACTTGTACTCAAAGAGCGCAAAAATATAAATGTATAAAGGTAACCAATTCGTTCCTTTTCCTCAACTTTTTTTTTGCAAAATTTGCCAGGGGGTTCCAATAAAAAAGATTTGTGTGTAAGTTTTAATGTCATCCTCGACCCCTAACAAGGATAAATTCTGCAGTCACACGACCGTTACGATCAGCCATCGTAGCTGCTGGACCGCAGCCATTTCGACATGCCTACTATTTAATACGCATTAGTGATTTGCATGAGAAGTCATGTCAGATCAGTCATCAGATTCGATTTCTAGTAAATAAATTGCATTTATGCATGAGAAATTCATTATTGTAAAAATGTCAAGTTGCAAATATGGGACGATTTCAAGTACATTAACAATCTGAAAGTGCTAGGAAACGGGGAAATTTGGCATTTTGCACCAGGTATTAAGTTTACTTAAGTATCCAGCAAAAGTTTGGCCACATCCTCATTGCAAATATCTAAAAACTTGGCTTTGAAAGTTTGCCAGGGATCACTTTGGCCTTTTGTCCTGGCCTTGAATCAACATTCTTCCTTACAACATTCCCCTTTGTTTTGGTCATATCTATTAAATTATATGAAAAAGAACAGATTGAATACCTTTAACTGGTTTATTTTTAGTATTTTTGCTATAATTATCCACTAAACATTCAACAGTCCTTTTCAAAGTCGTTTTGTGAGCTAGAATCCTTGCGCGATTGAGTACTAAGAGAGCGCAGCAACACAAACGCTAAATCGGGGTGCATGATGAGTTTTGTTAAGTCGCTCTTCATATTTGCAATGAGACAGAAGAGGAGCAGTTCATTCAGCTAGCATAGTGGCTCAGGCGCTGTGCGCTGCCATGGGAGACCTGAGTTCAAATCTCGAATTAGCGTGAGTTCTTTTTATGCAGTGGAAGCATAGATCTTGCATAAATAATTGCTGGGGTGTTTGTTCTTTTCAATTTTAACCTTTTTAATTATCTTTGTATATATAATTATGTTTATTTGCTAATATTATTGGAAATGAATCTGCTCCAGTGGAGTTGAACTTTATTTCCTTTGTATGTATTGTCTTTGGATGGGAGAATGTATACAGGACTGGCTGAAATAAGAAATGATAATCATTAAGAAAATTAAAAAATAAAAACGGTTGTATTTAGATGGAATGTATGACTGTAGTATCATACAAGTGAAATTATATGAGTTTTAAAGTTTAGTACCTGAGAAATTTCAAATGGCACGGTGCTCAAAAAGACGCCCAAATTGCCAATTCAGAGATGCTGCCTCGACATTCCAGGACTAAAAGCACTCTAATTTTGCCCTGATGTACTTGATTAGAATAAACTTGCAGATAATGGTGAGATTCTGTGCTATACTTTTTGAGAGGTTTCAAACTGCAATTAAATAATTTTAAAAGGAATAAAAGTATAATTTTGTTAGGCAGAAATTAGATCTTTCATTGAAGATGTGTCCCATTTACGTTCACTCTGACTCAGTGACATACAGTATATACTAATTTTTACACCATGACAAAAATCCCCAATGTGTTACCTTTATTATGATACCAAGATTATTCAAATGGAGCAAGTAGTTCCAGAGATGTAATCGTTTCATTTTGAGCATGTCATTTTTGAGCCAGAGGCTCAGGCCTTGCGGTTATTGCTTGCAAGAGATGTACCAACTTTTCTGGAATAGGCTGCAGGCATCACACATAGAATAAGTGTATATTGACAGATATATCTAATTTGATTGGATTAAGATGCAAGAAACGTGATTTGGCAACATTTGCAATGTTTTTACCCCCATTTAGTGTGCCTGGGGAGAACTGCAGTCAAGCACTGCTTAAAGCACTCACCTCAATGCAAGATTACATCGTTCTACAAGCATTTCAGTGCATTGACAGGAAGAGAAATAAAGTGACAAATGGATTATGTGTGGAGACAAATCTTTTGTGGTGAATAGTGAATTAAAAAATAAAATTTGCAACATATTGCTATGCATTAAGCATAAAGGTTTAGCTAGGTTGTGTTGTTGTTTCAAAATTCATGCAACATTATAACAAAACAGATGGCTAGCTAGTCGGCTATGCACTTGGCAATTTACACCTGTCTTAGGTAATGTAGCAAGGTTATCATACTGTACATATTCACACAGAAACTATTACTTTGGGTGTTGTACTGATGGATTAGGTTGCAAATTAGATAGCTGCAAGCAAGGAAACTGACATCCTGAGGCATCCTGCAACAGAGTGATAGCCACGATGCTTAATGGCTCTGTGGCACTGTTGTTATTGACCAAAATAAATAAATAAATAAATAATCCCACATTAAGAAATAATTATTTTACATCAAATCATGTGTGCCACAATTATTAGCACCCCTCATGTTAATACTTTGTACAACCCCTTATGCCAACAAAACAGCACCTAATTTTCTCCTATAATGTTTCACAAGATGGAAGAATACCAAAGAGGCATTTTCGACCATTCTACTTTGCACAATCTCTCTAAATCATCCAGTGACCTGGGTCCTCTCCTCTGCACTCCTCTTCAGCTCACTCCACAGGTTTTCAATGGGGTTGAGGTCTGGGGACTGAGATGACCATGGGAGGAGCGTGATTCTGTGTCTGGTGAACCATTTCTTTGTAGATTTGGCCACATGTTTAGGGTCATTATCTTGCTGAAAGACCCAGTGACGACCCATCTTCAGCTTTCGGGCAGAGGCCACCAGATTTTGATTTAAAATGTCCTGGTATTTCAAAGCGTTCACCCTAACAAGGTTCCCAGGGCCTCTGGAAGAGAAACAGGCCCACAGCATCACTGATCCTCCCCCATACTTCACAGTGGGCATGAGGTGCTTTTCTGCATACTCATCTTTTGTGTTCCGCCAGACCCACTTAGAGTATTTGTTGCCAAAAAGCTCTATCTTGGTCTCATCTGATCAAAGCACACGGTCCCAGTTGAAGTCCCAGTATCGCTTAGCGAACTCCAGACATTTGCGTTTATGATTGTGAGTGAGAAAAGGTTTTTTCTGTGCATGCCTCCCAAACAGCTTGTTGGCATGTAGATATCACCTGATGGTTGTTTTGGAGACTTTGTGACCCCAAGATGCTACCATTTGTTACAATTCTTTAACAGTGAGCTTTGGAGAACTTTTTATTTCTCTTACCATCCTCCTCACTGTGCGTGGTGGCAAAATAACTTTGCGTCGCCATCCAGGCTTGTTTACTACTGTTCCAGTTGTTTTAAACTTCTTAATGATTCCTCTGACAGTAAATATGGGATGGTGCAGGTGAGCTATTTTTGGCTATTTTCTTGTAGCCATTGCCTGACTTGTGAAGGTCGACACACATCTGCCTTACTTGAATGGTGTGTTCCTTTGTCTTTCCCATGTTGAAGAGTGGATAAGAAAAATGGCCTCTGTGTCACATCATATTTATACCCCAGGGAGACAGGAAGTGATGAATTACTAATTAAATGTTCCTAGATACTGTGATCAACTTTGTAAACTACGGTAGAAATGACAGAAATACTTCAATTACATTTAATTCCTAGGAATTGCTAGGGGTGCCAATAATTGTGGAACAGGTGATTTTATGAAAGATAATTATTTCTTAGTCAGGGATTTTTTTTTCCCCTTAAAATTCACTTGAGTTGAAGGTTACATTTTTCTACAATTTTCAGTGTAAGAGTATGCTCCTGCAATAAAAATTGAATTTATTTTAAGGCTTTTAACACATCTTAACCAGGGGTGCCAATAGTTATTGAGGGCGCTGTGTGTATATATATATATATATATATGTATGTATATATATATATACAAAACCCAAAACCAGTGAAGTTGGCACGTTGTGTAAATCCTAAATAAAAACAGAATACAATGATTTGCAAATCCTTTTCAACCTATATTCAATTGAATACAGTGCAAAGACAAGTTACTTAATGTTCGAACAGGTAAACTTTGTAATTTTTTGCAAATATTAGCTCATTTGGAATTTGAAGCCTGCAACATGTTTCAAAAAAGCTGGCACAAGTGGCAAAAAAGACTGAGAGAGTTGAGGAATGCTCATCAAACACTTATTTGGAACATCCCACAGGTGAACGGGCTAATTGGGAACAGGTTGGTGCCATGATTGGGTATAAAAACAGTTTCCCTGAAATGCTCAGTCATTAACAAACAAGGATGGGGCGAGGGTCACCACTTAGTGAACAAATGCGTGAGCTGATTGTCGAACAGTTTTAAAACAACATTCCTCAACGAGCTATTGCAAGAAATTTAGGGATTTCATCATCTACGGTCCGTAATATCGTCAAAAGGTTCAGAGAATCTGGAGAAATCACCGCACATAAGCGACAAGGCCGAAAATCAACATTGAATGCCCGTGACCTTCGATACCTCAGGCGGTACTGCATCAAAAACCGACATCAGTGTGTAAAGGACATCACCACATAGGCTCAGGAACACTTCAGAAAACCACTGTCAGTAACTACAATTCGTCGCTACATCTGCAAGTGCAAGTTAAAACTCTACAATGCAAAGCGAAAGCCATTTATCAACAGCACCCAGAAACGCCGCCGGCTTCGCTGGGCCCAAGCTCATCTAAGATGGACTGATGCAAAGTGGAAAAGTGTTCTGTGGTCTGACGAGTCCACATTTCAAATTGTTTTTGGAAACTGTGGACGTCGTGTCCTCTGGACCAAAGAGGAAAAGAACCATCCTGACTGTTATAGGCGCAAAGTTCAAAAGCCAGCATCTGTGATGGTATGGGGTGTATTAGTGCCCAAGGCATGGGCAACTTACACATAAGTGAAGGCACCATTAATGCTGAAAGGTACATACAGGTTTTGGAGCAACATATGTTGCCATCCAAGCAACGTCTTTTTCATGGAAGCCCCTGCTTATTTCAGCAAGACAATGCCGAGCCACATTCTGCACGCGTTACAACAGCATGGCTCCGTAGTAAAAGAGCACGGGTACTAGACTGGCCTGCCTGTAGTCCAGACCTATCTCCCATTGAAAATGTGTGGCGCATTGTGAACCATAAAATACGACAACGGAGACCCCGGACTGTTGAACAACTTAAGCTGTACATCAAGCAAGAATGGGAAAGAGTTCCACCTGAAAAGCTTAAAAAATTGGTCTCCTCAGTTCCCAAACGTTTACTGAGTGTCGTTTAAAGGAAAGGCAATGTAACAGTGTAAAAAGGCCCCTGTGCAAACTTTTTTGCAATGTGTTGCTGCTTTTAAATTCTAAGTTAATGATTATTTGCAAAAAAAAAAAAAAGAAGTTTCTCAGTTTGAACATTAAACATCTTGTCTTTGCAGTGTATTCAATTGAATATAAGTTGAAAAGGATTTGCAAATCATTGTATTCTGTTTTTATGTACGTCTTACATAACGTGCCAACTTCACTGGTTTTGGGTTTTGTATATATATAATGTGTGTGTGTGTGTGTGTGTGTGTGTGTGTGTGCGTGTGCGTGTGATTGTTAAAATTATTATTTAGTTTTTGTGACAATAAATACTTTTATTCTGTGCTTTTCAGGAAGAGCTACTCTTTAAAACATTGATTATCTTGTATGTGTACTGATTTCAACTGAATACAGGTCAGAGCAAATTTGCAGGTCATTAATTTGTTTTTATTTTTTACACTGTCCCAACTTTTTGGAGTTGGGGTGGTGGGTAAATTAAAAAAAAAAACTCTTGGTTGTGAAGTGCATGCCGCAATCCCTCTCACATTTTCTTGCACCTTTCTTATACTTCAATACTTCAGGCTTGTGTAGGAACGTTTCAGTCCTCTGAAGCATTCCTTTTTGTATGATAAGTATATTTTTTAGATAATCTTACTTATATATTGCAATTTACCAGGTCCTACTTACACACATTATCCTCAGGTTGTTCCAGATGAAAAATTTAATGTTTCACCTTTTCATGCAGTTGAAGACAATCTATGGATATTCAAATATTTCTTTTTCAAACTTTATTTAGAATACATCTAGTTGATTTTGTGGTGCTGTATGAGTAAAACACACTTTTCTTGCTGTGGTTTCCCCTCAGATGACTCCTCCTAGTGGCTGTTTTTATCAGGACAAAGTTCTGAAAAAGAGATTGTAAAAAAGTAATGTTAAACTAGGGGGAATATTGCTCACAATATTGTTGTGCCATCTAAATGAACCAGAGAGGCAGTATTTACTTACTATGATCTCCATCATAAATGAAGGTTGGCTTTGGTATATGCAGGCATTCCCTTTGTCTTTCGTATGTTTCCCTATCGAAATTACTTATTTTCCCAGTTTTTCCTGTTAAAATTTAAAATAGAAAAAAAAAATTGATTTAATATATTCTTCGTAAGTCTGGACCAATAGTGTGTAACACTCCACTCAGAACTCAGAATGGTAGACAAACCAAATAAGTGGAATGTTTTCACCCAGACACCATCGATGAACGAGTTGCCAGGCATGACCAAATAGCCAGCGCTGGCTCGCAGAAGGGTGGCTGTACTATTACCAGTCATATTTTCATCCACTAAGGCAAAAAAAAAGAAAAACATGCAATTAAAATTCAAATATGACATCATTGCAGATTTAAAACAACAAATAAATTGTGATCCTTGGCAAGCAGTTTTTCCTTCCGGGTTTTCAAAAGTGTGCAAGCGGTTATTTTCCTGGAGTGATCAGTGCTGCCCCCAGCTGTACAGACTGGGGTCAACACTCTATTCTTCGGCTTTGTTTAACATTCAAAATTCATCAAAGAATTTAAATCTATTCAAAATTATTTGCCGGAGTGTTTTCTACTCTGCAATTACTATTACTTTGTACATATTTTTTTCTGCACACATTGAAGAAGTCCTGTGGGCTGGTGTAATCTTAAAGCTGTAGTATACAATTTGAACCGGCCGGATGGCTTATATTGGTCAACGTCTCTCTCCTACTCTCATCCAATCCCCTCGCTCTAGTTGACACTCCCCCGAGAGCTTGCTCTGACTCCCCGTGCTACGCGTTCCGCCTCGTCCCCGCCCCCTTCCGCGTTAAAACCTTTCTGCAACAAGCAAGTAGCTGGTGGCGGTAATGCACCAAGTGTTTGCAAACTGCCAATAAACATGAAAGAAGAAGAACAAGAAGTAGCTGAATAGCAGCTTAGCAACAAGGGCTAGAAGAATGGAAAAGAAAGACAGGGACAGCAGCGAGCGGCCCCTGCTTACCCCACCTGCAAAAGTTGTGAGAAAGCGTAAGTCTGCAGAGGAAAAGGCAGAGACAAAGAGGAAATGTGAGCAACGCAGGACTCAAAGCCGAGTAAACATCGGGTCATCCATTCACCGCTGGAGGAAGCTCCAGGAGGATTTGGGCCTGAAAACTGATGCTGATACGGCAGACTTTTCGTTGAACAGGTAGGTAATTTTTGACTTTTGTTGTGTGAGTTGTTACATAAACAACTCACCGGTTGCCGGTTGTCGACAGACGGCGTCGGAACGTTAGCCGTTTATTTTTAGCATTGCTATCATCATTGTTGTGACTGAATGCATTCAATTAACTCATGAACTTGTTGATATGTATTTCCGATTGATGAACGTTATTGTGAACATGGCGTTTGTGAACGGTGCGCTCTCTTACTGAAGCAGAAACCCCAGCTAAAACACACCACTAACATCCCGGTGATTGAGAGAGGTAAATATTTTATATTTGACCTGACGTTCTTGTTGTTCATTTATGTGGAATAAATATTGCCCTGTGGAGCTGTTGTGGTTTTATCATTACCGAGACTTTCATGACTATCATGACAGCCTTCACTAAATACCATGGGCTTGTTATTGAGATAGGCCTATTGTAGTAATATGAAGAAGAAACTATAGCTGTTGACAGCTGTTGACATTGTAATTTACGTTAGGTTTAACATGCATTTAAATGTTGCTATACCTGCAAATCCGACATGGTAAATTTTCATTCAAGGCTGGCTCTGTGTCTGTTTACTGCCAGTGTTCTGACAAATTGCGCGAACCTAAAATCTTGGGCTGTTTCCTCGCTCAATCATGCATATATTTGCATGTACATGCTGAGTTTTCCTGAAAATGCAAAAATTAGATGATAATGGCGTATATGCACATATATCTTCAAACAAACTTATCCAACTCATTATAACATCTGCTTTTGTTATAATAAGCTAACAAATAACAAAGTAACTATTGTAACCTGACTCATATTGCAATATCAAGGCGAAAACAAAGACTTTACGATCATTTTACATTACGGTAGCATTTTTTGACAAAGGAGCAAAATTTGACAGAGCACCGGCCGGCTTGTTGCTCTGGTAGAGGGGGTGTGTCTGGGAGTCTCCAGGCGGACGGCCACACGTGATCGGTGGGAGGGATCAGGGAGCACAGGGGGGAGGGGTGTGTGTGTGTGTGTGTGTGTGTGTGTGTGTGTGTGTTTGTGTGTGTGTGTGTGTGTGTGTTCTTGTACTTGCTACAAAGTGAGAACCAAAAAGCGTTCTTTTCCTACAGAGTGGGGACATTTTTGGGAAGTGAGGACATTTTGGCCGGTCCTCACAACTACAAAGGCTAATTGTGACTTATTGGTTAAGGTTAGGGGTAAGGTTGTAATTAGGGATAGGTTAAGGTTAGGGTAAGGGTTTGGGTTAGGCATACATTGCTTATTATTAAGATTAGGGAAAGGCTGTAGAGACACAGGAAGAATGAATGGAAGTCAATATAATGTCCTCACTAAGTTATAAGTACAAGGATGTGTGTGTGTGTGTGTGTGTGTGGGGCCGAGATGCTTTTTTCTAATTCTTCTCTACGTCTCAATCTTTCTCAACTGATTCTCAAATCGTAGACTACAGCTTTATGTGGCTCTGAGCAGTGGCGTGGCCAGCGGGGGTGTCAAGACACGTCCCTTTTTGACAGCAAACAGTGGTTCTCCATTATTTTCCTCTATTGACTACTGAAGACACAGTTTGTCTGCAATCTAACAAGGATTAAATCATGGGCTAAATTCAGTACAGTTGCGGAACAAGAACAGAGAATTGGGCTGCACAAAACGCGTGCACCATAAAGGCTGTGTCCTTCTCGCCGCGACCCGGGTTCGATTCCGGCTCAGATCATTTCCCGCATGTCTTCCCCATTCATCTCCCCAACCTTCCTGTCTGTCTCCTCTGTTCAACCATCTAATAAAGTAAAAAAAATTCCCCAATTAAAAACAAAACTATTATTAGTCCTGACTTGTTCTCAGTCATTTTCTTAATTAACAGAAGGTTCACTCCGGGAGGACTCCCCACTTAACAGGTGCTGCTTGTTCTCCCTGATTAGGTAAGATCGCAATCATTCATCTGGACGCGTATTCGCTGCATTTAAATCAACGTCATTCAAAACTGCATACTTGTCGACTCTCATGTAAATAGCCTCAGCCACAGGCTTTTCATAGCCTATTTAACTGCCGAGTACCACTTTTTTTTCCAAACCCACACAATACCGAAAATAAAAGTCCGCAATTCATTGGAATGCGGACCAGTTCAATCTTCGCGAAGCATTGGCCTATTAAGTAGCTAAATTATTTTTCTGTACTGAATTCAGCCCATGATTTCATCACTCTTACATTAGATCGCATATGGAGAGAAACCGTGTCTTCAGTTGCCAATTAAGATAATTGGAAAACATGTCAATAAAGGAAAATGATTGAGAACTACTCATTGCAGTCAAAAAGGGACGTGTCTTACCACCCTCACTGGCCATGCCACTGGCTCTGAGTCAGCACACACTTTGTGGAAATTACAGACATATTTAATGGAGTCAAGTGTTGTATTATTACTTACTGGTAAAATGGATGGTGTTCTGAGACACAGTAAGGTTTGACGTTGAATAAACACATGTTCCATTACTGAAATAAGATAGAAGAGGTGTTCAACAGCAGAACTTTGTTTACGGCAACAAACACAATGCACTGCAAGCTGTCCGTGAAGAAGCTATTTTAACTCTTGTGCACTAAATCTGAGACTGTGATCCTTATGTACCTAGCTCTGATTTTCAACTTTTCTCCTCTCCAGTGTTTGGAGTCATGCTTCACTTTGCTGCACCACCGGTGGCATAACCAGATCACCGGATGCTTCACCAAATTTCAAACTGATGCTTTAGGAACCCAAAATATGAACCTTTTTCGGTTTCACAAATTGGAGAGAGAAAGAGTTGAATCAATGCAGGAACATGGAATAACATCGGCATAAACAGGCTCAAAGATTCATGCTTACAATATTGAGCTGACGCTACTTACATCATGTTTGACTTATGGAGGATGACAGTGTCACGGTCATTAGTAGCCACAGCTTCCACCCATGAGCTGCTCACAGATCTGAGTAATGCCTCATATTTAGGGTGATCCACGGCTGCTTCAATGACAATCCATTTTCCTGATACCTGAAAATGTCCCAAGGAAGTCAGATATGAGCCATATTTTGTGAAAAAAGCTCTGAGTGATTTTCTTCAAACTTTCCTCACTGACATTTTAGCACTGATCCTTTTATAGAATAGCTAAACACAAAAATCCTCAATCAATATGGAAACCAATCTTGATAAATTTTTAAGTATTTATCGCCCATCAATGACTGTCTAAATAATTTTTACCTAAACAATCAAACACAACATTATTAACTGAGTTGTTTGGGTACGAACACTGATGAGCCAAAACATTATGACTAGACCCACTTAATGGCCTGAACTGGACTTTGGAGCAATGGAATAAAGTCACCAGGTCCTAAGAGCCTGGTTCTATTTTACATCATATCTATCAGCGGGGTATGTGTGCACTGTTTACCTGGAGAACAGCTGGCACCGGGATGCACTATGGGACAGAGCTACCTTGGTTTAGAGTGTTTGATATTCTGACAAATCTCCTGCTTGGAAATCCTGGGTCGGAGCATTCATGCGGAGGTCAGTTAGAAAGGGCTGTGTGTTTGTGTGCATTACCTCGCAAAAATGGTGCAAGCCAAAGTCTGTGAACAAATCTGTGATGGTGAGTGAACAGTTGGTTGTTGTAGTTAACGTGTTGGATTCAGGAGAAATTGGACATGAACGACTTTGAGGAGGACCAAGTCATTATATCCAGGTAATTGGGTTGGAGCATTTCAGAAGCAACAAGTCTTCTGGGGTGCTTCCTAACAGCAGTGGTGAGCACCAACTGCCAAAGGTCCAAGAAAAGATAAATCATGAACTGGTGACAAGCTCTTGGGTGCCCACGGCTCATAGACAAAAGTTGGCAACAATTTTATTTGATTTGATATAAACTCTCGCAGTTCAACTCAAGCTAAGTGAGATAGCGAAATCATGGATAATTTCTCTTCATTTATTTTCTATTGACTTCCTTGCACCAAATACAACTCGGCCAGCAAAGTAGCTAGCTAAACAAGCAAACTAATGTTCGCTAGCTAGCTAACTAGCAAGATAGCCTTTTTGCTGACTTAGCTAACTTAGCTAGTCTCGCTCAGGTCAAAAGTGAAACCTGCTCTAGTTGACCCACTCCAGAGCACGTGGGAGTACTTTTATTGTGTTGATGTGGATATGCAGCATTTCTCTCTTTCATTTGCTTCTGGAGTTTGCGTGTTTTTGAGTTTGCATCGTTTCTGTTTTTGTAGCGCTTTTCTCCTATTGGGCGTTAAAGGCAGTTGCAGCGCGTTTGTACGGTGGCTGGGAAGTGCAAAATGTGCCCCAGTGGCTCATCAGTCTAATTGCACGCATCGTAAAGACTGTGTCTTTCTCATAGCGACCCGGGTTCAAGTCCAGCCTGGGTCATTTGCCGCATGTTTTTCCCATTCTTCCCCCCAACTTCTCCAAATCTCCACTATATAACTGTCAAATGAAGGAAAAAATCCCCCCAAAAAAATCTTTAAAAAAATACATTTACAAACTTGAAACAAATCTACATTTTAGAAAACATTTTTGCATTTTAAGAAAACAAAATTACATTAGCAAAACAATTTTACCAAGGAAAAAGCTAATTTGTATTTTAGAAAACAAATTTACAAGACACATTTCAACGATTGAATTTTAACGGAAAGGAAATGTACCAAATGCTGGGAGTGGTTACATAAGGAGTCAATCAGTTTGTTGCGGCAGGAACCAAATTTTTTTTCCCCCCACAAGAGTTCCGTACACCTACAGAAACTAATTTGCATACAGCCAATCAGTGACCTTGTTACGGACCACTGAAGGAGTGTCTTGAGACAGTGACTGGCCTTGCACTGAAGTACGAGGCTTGGAATACTGCAATTACATTGTAAATGCCTGCCCGACCCTCAGAATAACTCTTGGCCAAATCATTTATCTAGCTTGCCATTTTGATTAGTAAATTGTGATGAATATAATTTTTAAAAATATTTGAAGTCGGTAAATGAGCTTGTTACAATCAATGTAGTCCATCAATACGCAGCTCGCACCTTTTTTAAACTGCACTACTCTGGCATATTAATAAACTTGATAGTGACTCCTAACAAAACCCGATGAATACAGACTAAAAATAACCAAGATTGCGTCAGTTTACTCTCGAAAACTTGAATGCTCTGAACAGATCATTTTTATCTAGCCGAGCTATTGAACCTTAAAAACATATTGGCAGTGGTGTCGGCAAATGGTGTTACGGTTTTTTCCGATTGCATAAACACTAAAATCAAAAGTATTACACAATTATCAAAGCCTTACATATAAGGAGCAAAACATCGGCCCAGATGTGCACAACTATAAGCACAATGTCAGCCTCACACTTTTTGCGAAACAATACACACAGTGATTTGCAAAACACTAAACACACTTGCATACATTAGACACAGAAGTGTATCATGATGCCACTTACTTTCAACTTTCAATTCCAAAGCACTGGCTATCAAATCACCACACCTATGAGCCAACTGGTTAAACACAGCCATCAGGTGCGGAAACACGATTGCTTAATTGTAGACACACCAATCAGGTTTAAGCACTATAAAAATGCAGCAGGTGAGTTCACCTGTCTTCAGCCAAAATGGAAGGAATCGGAGGAGGAGCTCAAAGAAAAAGAGGAAAAATTTATCAAATGAAATTTGCGCCACACTAGTTGACCATGTCGTGAACCACAGATTGACCCTAAGAGTTCAGCCAAATCTTAGCAGATATACTGTACATGTAAATTGACTGTATACTTGACCAATGCTGAACTACACAATCTTGTCTTTCATTGTATTTCAGAGAATTTTACAAATTGATGCTGAGGAAATCCTGCACGACTTCATTTACATTGATGAGGCAGGGTTTAACCTCACAAATGCAAGAAGAAGGGGCAGAAATATCATTGACCACAGGGCTATAATTAATGTCCCAGGGCAAAGTGGGGGTAACATCACAATTTGCGTTGCCATTACACAGAATGGGGTCCTCCACCATCATGCCAATATGGGCTCTTACAACACACCTCACATTCTCACACTTTTGGACCGACTGCTCAACATCGTCAAGGCAGGAAAACAAATCGACCAGATGCAATACATAGTCATCTGGGACAATGTGTCTTTCCACTGCCCTGCTTTGGTCCAGTGCTTGTTTCAACACCATCCTCAGTTTGCAGTACTATTCTTTCCACTATACTCTCCTTTTCTCAACCCAATTGAATTGATTTTCTCAGCAGGACAGTGAAAAGTTCACGATCTGCGGCCCCAGGCTCAGGCACCCCTCATTCAGGCCATGGAGGAGGCCTGTGACCAAATCGACACTGCGGCTGTGCAAGGATGGATTTGACATTCAAGACGTATCTTTCGACCTTGTCTTGCCAAAGAGGATATCGCCTGTGATGGTTAAATTCTCTGGCCAGATCCAGCTGGGCGAAGAGATGCATAGTGTGCATACAGTGCTGTGATAAGGTATTTGCCCCCTTCCTGATTTCTTACTTTTTTGCATGTTTTTCACACTTAAATGTTTCAGATCATCAAACTAATTTTTATATAAGACAATGATAACCCGAGTAAATACAAAATGCAGTTTTTATGGGATATATTTTCGAGAATAAACTGACGCAATCTTGGTTATTTTTACTGTATATTCATCGAGTTTTGTTAGGCGTCACTAGCTAGTTTAATAATATGCCAGATTAGGGAACTATACAAAAGCGGTGAGCTACATATTGCAAGACTACAATAATTGTAACTAGCTCATTTATCAGCTTCAAATATTTTTAACAATTACATTCATATTTCATTTCTTTGATGATAATGATGATAAATAACATTTATTCAGGCATGTAAGGCCTATTCGGCCCATAGTTCCACCCACAATTTACACAATGCACATATCAGTGTCAGCACCAAACATATGAGTCAAACTAGTACACGACTTTCATTACTAGTGAAACATATACATGTAACATACTGTATTTTTGTTATAAATGCACAATATATTTATATATATATATATATCACAAAATATTTCAGTTTCATGTTGTACATACACACAATTATAATATCACAGTGTTGATATCATTATGAAAAATATTATATTAAAAGAGTGGACTCAAAACTCTGTCTTAATCTTGTAGGGAAACAGGATTTTTTGGGGTGTTGGCAATATGAGGTGAGCCAGACGGTTTGATCAATGGGTAATGAATGTGTATTAGGAGATAAAGAGAAGCCGTCAGGTCCGACAGGACATAACGCCTATTTGCGACTTCCATCTGGGATCTCCGTTTGTCTTCAGTTCCGACAGGACAATAGGCACTAGCACCTCTTAGTTGGAGGTTACGTATGCCCATATATGGAGCTCACTTCCAGGGGTTGGGAATCTATTGAACCAATTAAGTTGGGTGGTTCAGGAGAGGCCCAATTGTAGAGTATTGCTTTTTATCAATGTGTAAACCCTGGAACCAATCAGCAACAACTTCTGATGACATTAAAGGAATCATATGCAAATGTCTGTACTTTAACATGTTCAGCATAAAGTTTCTTACAAAATTAAGGAATTTTGAACTCTGCATCACGCTGTTGTTCCCATGGCCGGCTGTGTAATAAACTTTTTCCTGCTTTTGCTACGAACATTGGAGTCTGCTTCTTCATCGGGACAACGTTCTTGGTTTTTTATTAATTAACCAACAATCTAAAGCCTTCGTATACATATGCTCAGTGCTTGAAGTGGGAAAAAAGAAGTGCAGGAACCCTGATTTTCTGAGAACCATCCCGGTCATTAAAAAAGGTTTAGGGTTAGTTGAAAAGTTGAAAACACGTTATTTTTTAAATTGGAATCTTAAAACGTTTTTTTACATTCATGCATTTAGCAAACATGGCTCTTAAGGACAATGCTCTACTCTTTTCATTTTATGCCACAGTGCTTGTTTGAACAGATGTGTTTTCACAATAATTCAGATATTAGGCCTATTTTTGAATGAACCTTTAGTATGTGGGCAGCTGGAGTAAGAACCACAACCGTATTGTCAAGATGTTTAAGTTTTTTGCAATCTCCGTGTCTGACAGTCTATTATTGTTTTTAATTTCTTCAAATCTGCTGACTCTTTAACATATTACACGTGAATGTTTTGATAAGAGGGCTCAGTTCTTCAAGATGAGTACCGAGAATTTCAATCAATGTTTCTGTTTAAGCTCTGCTCAGTAAAGCGAGTCGACACTGGCATGGGACAATGTACAATGCCTCCGTGTCTGACAGCCAAAAAAAAGGACGACTAGAACAGATTGATAACGAAATAAAGAATAAAAAGAAACATTTTAACAACAGAACATCCAATGAACACTGCGATTTATGTATTGGAGGGTCATCTTTGATGGATATCCTGTTTGTTGGTTTTTATTCTTTATTTCGTTATAAATCTGTTCTCATATCAATACTTTTACTTTTTGCTGGCTGGTGGACATGGAGTATTTTGCATTTCCTGGCGGACAGTCTTGACCCCGCATGCGATAATTTATTCACACTGTCAGTGGTCATGGAATTGATTTGCTCTCTGATTGCACGCACTATTTTATCTCTGCTGTGGAAATAAAGCGTGATTCTGTTCGGTCCATCTGACTAATTTTCAAAAGAAAGACCGAATAAAGACTGCCATCTATCTTCAACGAAAACAGACGAATAGGCTAAAAAGACCAAGAAAAGTCGATAGCTATCAATTTGCATTTTGTGAAGGTCGAACACAAACATGGCCAAGTTTACACATCTAATAATTCCTGGAATACTCGGAAAAATTAGAACTTTTCTGACTTTCGGACACGGAGCTATATTAAAACCCTGTCCGACTATCGCGTCTTTGCATTGACTTTGTCGGTAATCAGTCGTGCGAAAAATTTGTTTGGCGTCCAGTGTGCAAGCGGCTTTAATGAGCATAGAATGCAAGCATGCGATATATATATATATATATACATATATCAGAGCACTTTATTCATGTCATTGTTTGGATTGTCTGGCTAGAAGTCACCAGTCAAACAACATAGGATAGTTTGCAAAGCCTGCTCAAACTCTTAATAGCAACACAGAACTGCATAATAATAATCGTACCACCAGCCAACGACGACTGAGAAGTGTTTAGTGCTTTAGAGTTTAAAGGACGAAACACTGTTCCAGGGTGTTGGCTGGTTAGATTGTGATGTCAGTTTAAAATCCTTTATTGAGAGCTCGTTGAGCAGGTTTTGCGAACCAGTTGGCAAGTCATTGAATTATTTTTCATGCTGGTGGCTAGCTAGCTAATGTTAGCACAAACAACAACACTGGACCCGTCTTGGTCGCACTTAATAGAATAGAATAGAATAGAATAGAATAGAATAGAATAGAATAGAACAGAACATAATAGAATAGAACGCCTTTATTGTCATTTCACAGAGTCAAAAGAGATTCAAAGCTGTCCCATATAGTGCACATACACATAGGAACACATAGGAATTCCCTGAGTGGATATAAAATTATGATCGACTTACTGCAGATGAATCCTCGCGGTCTCGTCTTTTCAACGATGTGTTCATTGTCTTCATAACCGTAGTAGGTGTTTTACAATCCAGCAGTTAATATTGGCAGCAAACATTTACCATTTACAGCTGTGGTTTGGACCGTAACGTCCCACTTGCCAACCACAGCAGTGCAGACTTGGATGAGCGCGCCCTCAGTACCTATGGCAATAACTCAGAAGTGGTAGCTAGGCAACCAATTTGTTGTCAAATGTGGGATTTTCTTTTATTGGTGCGCTCATGTGAATGAACGACAAGCAACCCAGACAATGGAATAATCTAGGCTATCGAATGAATCACAATCTTTGATGAAAATACATAATGTGTAATGTAATGTAAGATAAAGAAGTGCCGGAACTGTGTTCCGGTGCGTTCTGGCCAACTTCAAAGTGTAGGAACGCATATGATAAAAATACAGAAGTACCGGAACTGCGTTCCGCTGCGTTCCGGTCCACTTCAAGCACTGCATATGCTCCCAATTTCCATGCATTATCTGTCTTACATAAAGCCATAATATCACAGTACGAAACCGTAGAAGTATAATATTCACTCAAATATTGTTGTCTAATTTTATGATACAGTTTACAATCTACAAGTAAATGTCCCTCGTCTTCAATTATATCAGTATTTTCAATATGTTTACAATATGAACAAATTCTTTCTTCTTTTGGAATATCATGCCATCTTCCTATTTCACTTGCGAGCTTATGTGCTGAACATCTTAATAAAAATAGAGCTCTTCTATATTGTTTATTTTTTATACTGATTAAGTATCTTTCAGGTTCTAATATGGACTTACATTGAGCATATAGATCAAGTTTTCTATTACTCAATACAGATCCATACCGCACATCCTGAGCATGATTTCTCAATCTCTGATTCAAAACACTGTGAAAATAGTGCACATTACCAACTCCCTTAGCATTCCACGCATCAGTAAAACCATAAATAACAGATTACTTGCATGACTGACCCACGTTGTTTTTCCTACCTCGTCTAAATTTTTCAACATAATATAACATTTCTTTGGATATCTCTGTGGCTCCATGTGAATAAGTTTTACCCAGTATAAAATGCATCTTTTCATGTAACAGATAGATAAAGGAAATCTACCAAGTTCACCAAGCACAGCTTGGTTACTAACATTACTACTGACACATAACAAGCTTTTACAAAATAATACATGTACGTTTTCTATACATTCAACATATTCAAAACCCCATATTTCTGAGCCATTTTGTATAAGATAGGCACAACCATTCTATCAAACAGAAATAAAGCTTGCTGATAACCGAGACTATATTTTCTTATAGATCTTAACAATGAAAAACATGCTTTTTTGGCTTGTTGAGCTAAATGTTTCCGTGTTTGCCACCAAAACAATTTTGGAATAAAACCAAGTGCCTAAATATTTGTATCGATTAACAATTTCAATTTCATCCCCTGCATATAACCAAGTTTTATATTTAGTAATTGTTCTTCCTCTTCTAAAAACCATTATTTTTGTCTTATCTAAATTGATTTTCATACCATACCAATAGCTGAAAAGCTCTAACTGGTTAATTTGTTTTTGAAGTCTTTTTACTGTATCTCCTAGATTAACCATATCATCTGCATACAATAAAGTCAAAAGATCAGTGACATTGTCAATCTGAATTCCCTCACATCCTGTATTTTTTAACATCAAAATACATTAATTCAAGAAAAACACAAAAAGTATCGGACTCACCATACAACCTTGACGGGTGCCAATATTATACTCAAAGTAATCTGTTAAACCGTCCACACCCTTGACACAGGATTTCAAATGTCCATTTTATTTATCAAAATAGCAGGCTAGATAAATGATTTGGCCAACAGTTACGCTGAGAGTAATGCAGGCATTTATGATGCAACTGCAGAACTCCAAGCATGGACTGTACAGTCACTGGTTCTGAGATCGTGCCTCGGTGCAAGGCCAGTCAAGACTACAAATTTTACTCCTTTCTAAATCACTTCCGGCATTTGGTACATTCTCTTTCCTTGAGAATTCAGTCATTTGAAAATTTATTTCAGGACTTGTCAAAGTGTTACGCTATTTGTAAATTTGTCTCAGAGTTTATTAAAGTGTTTCGCGTCTTGTAAATTTGTTTTCTACGATGTTTTGTCCTCGGTAAAAGTGTTTTGCTATTTTTATTTTGTTTTCTTAGAATGCAAAAATGTTTTCTAAAATGTAAATTTGTTTCAAGTTTGCAAAAGTGATTCACACTTTGTAATTTTGTTTTGCACTTCCTGGCCCCCATACGTTTGCAAGTCACCCACTGTACATCACACCCTTTTGTAGCCACAGACCCATCGAATGGCCCATTCACATGGTTGCGAGCATCGGAACGGACTTTGGAGCGATGGAAGAAAGTTGCCTGGTCTGATTTGTCCCATTTTCTTACACATCATGTACATCTGGTGGGGACATGTGCGCCGTTTACCTGGGAAACAGGAGGTATCTGGATGTATTGTGAGAAGAAGGCGTTAAGAGTGTGATGCTCTGGCAAATATTTAGTTGGGAAGCCTGAGTCTGGACATTAATGAGGATGTCAATCTCATCAAGCTGTTTTGGTGGCATGTAGAAGACCAACACCGCATTAGGCAGGTGGTCATAATGTATTGGCTCATTAGTGAATACGTAAATGCAGAACAGGTCAGAATTTATGTGCCACCCTTAATTTTGCGTACACCTTTGCATATTGAATAGCTTTTAAGTCACCACTGGTCATGATATTAGCAATATGAAAATAGTGAAAAAGTCAGAAACTGTTTACCTTACTGAAATCTTCCAGGACCAGGGGCTGCACAATCTCCTCACACGGTAAGGGCTCTGCATTGCTTACAGAGAGTAGGCTGAGGACCGCAGTAATACACAGGACATACATGCTGAATGAGAGGTGGATGTGTATGAGGACCAATGCCGCAGTCCATGGGGGCAGACTGTTCTTATACAGGAGATCAACTGGCATTTTTCCCAAAATTGCTCAAGATGCTAACAGAGTTACGTAACTGAAGATTGCACTGTTGTTTACTCTCATGTAACTGAGGACAGGTTTTTGAAGTAAATGATACTTGGAGAGCAAATGACTGAGATTATCCTAAATCCCAAATTCAAAGGATACCAGCTTCAAAACAATTATTGGACTGTAAATACTGTCAGATTTTTCTTTCAAAATTATTTTCTTTTTGCAGTTTTATTTCAGCTGATGACACGATGCACAACCCTGACATGTTTGACTTTAAAGATCAGAGTACAGTTTGCTTAATGATAAAGGAGTAAACCTAAAATATGCCATGACGCTGGACTTTCCAGGTTGGGACTTTTGGTTGGGTCTTTTGTAATTTCATTCCACTTTCCAGGAGAAACTCTTTTCCTAGATTAAATGGAAGGCGTGATATCAAATTTCACAGTTGATTTATTTATTTATTTATTGTGGTTTCAAATTCTAAATTGCCCAACAGTTTCACCCCATAACCCTCAGACCCATAAATGGGTCTGTCAAATGCTAGTCATTGTTATCTTTATTGATTAGGGATCGCAAAGGTTCTCACAACAATCACACAGATAACTTATGTAAATACTTGAGAATACCAGAGAATTTCATGGCCACAACCTGTTGTGTTAAAGAAATCAGATTTTGAGGCGCTTGAGATGTAATATTAAGTGTCATAAGAAACTGTGAGAAATGAGTTGTCTGTAACCAGGGATTAAAGCAAAGAAAAATCTTTTGACTGAAATTTTTTTCAAGCCGCAGCCAAGTCATATTTCCCATTTGCAATTTGTAAAACATGTTACATTACTTGACACCTACTAAAAAAACACAGTATATAAAATTGAGATTTCAGCACCACTACACACATAACCAGTGCTGCTGTTATCTTATGCAGCCATCAAGTTTAAATACTCCAGACCAATAATGTTTGAAGGGAAGAAGATGCCTTTGAACAGCTTTTCTATCGCCAGTTTTCTTTGTCTTTCCAATGTAATTTTTCATTGATGAAATGACAGTGATATATTATTATTATTACAACCCCATTTCCCAAAAAGTTGGGATGCAGTGTAAACTGTTGATAAAAACAGAATTTAATTGAATTCTTATGTTTCCAAAGCACCCAACTCCAAGCAACACACTATTTAAAGAATTAGATGCCGGCAGATCACAGTTGTTCAATATTGGTTTCTGGTCTTGAGCCTTGCATAGAGATTTCTCTAAATTCTCCGAATGTTCTCATAATGCAGTCGTTCCCAAAGTGGGGGGCGCAGGGCAATAGCGGGGGGGGTTGCGCGGGAAGCGAATTTTTTTTACCCCCCTCTGGAGTTCCGGACACCAACAGAAAATTATTTGAATACCAAGGATGTTTTATATTTCATATAATATATGATATATATTTATATCTCCTTATAGGTCCATGTTGAATACAGCAAATCAGCAAACTTGTTCCGGGCCGCGGAAGGAAAATCTTGACACAGTTTAATTTTTTCTGCCTTTTCTGGCCTTGCACCGAGGTACGGTCTCGGAACCACTTACAGCACAGTCCATTCGCTGCCCAGAATACTGCGATTACATCGTAAATGCCTGCCTTAATCTCAGCATAACTGTTGGCCAAATCATTCGTCTAGCCTGCCATTTTCATCAATAAATTGTTATGAATGTAGTTGTTCAAATATTTGAGGCTGGTAAAATGAGCTGGTTTCAATCAATGTAGTCTAGCAATACCCAACTCGCCGCTTTTTTTATCCCGCACTGATCTGGCATCCCAGATAGCGAGCTCCTGCGCTCCAAATCTGCCGGGGATCTGCCCCGGCTCCAGCTGATTCGGGGCAGATCCGGGGCGGAGGAGCTTGCTATCTGGGATATTAAAGATAAACAAGATAGTGACACCGAACAAAATCCAATGAATATAAAGAAGAAATAACCAAGATTGCGTCAGCTTATTCTCAAAAATCTGAATGGTCTGTAGGCCAACAGATTATTTTTTATCTAGCTTAGCTACTTAACGTAACAAACATATTGGCAGGTTTTGCAAGTGGTGTTCATGAATTTTTTCTCGCAATTCGCTGTCGGCTGTTAATATTGGTTGATTAGGTGCTTTCTTTCTGCATCATTGAAACATAATTTTAAGTAGACGGCTATACTCAGGCAGAGGGGTGTGATACAGCCTAATGATTTTATACTTAAAAAGAGGTTTTGAATTATTAAATCTTCGTGTCCTTCATTTGAAAATGCGATGGCCGTTTCAAAACCTACCAATCATTTTTAATGTTTCCAGCTAGGCTAGACAAAAATCATCTGTTCAGAGCATTCATATTTTCAAGAATAAGTTAAACCAATCTCGGTTATTTTTACTTCATAAGTGCAAGGCCAGTGAAGCGAGAAAAATGTAACTGTCTCAAGACACTCCTTCAGGGGTCCGGTGTTGTGCCGTAGAATGCACCCCTGCCGCAGATTGCACCCCCTTCGCGGGAGCGCGCGTACGTCATTTCAATACAAAAGTGACCCAGTTCGCATTTATTTCGTAGAGTGTAACACAGTTTCACGTGTCAAAATCTTGCCAAGGATTTACCGCTTTAATTCCACAACCAATCACAGTGCTAAAAAGTCCGAACGACAGTATCATATATTTAATTTTTGCGAGGTGGTACTGAAATTAAATAACAAATGGTATGGCTTGCGACATAATAATATCCTAAAGCCACGTGATACGAGGGATAACGAAAGCATAACGATCTTATATCTAGCCTTCGTATTTCACAACATCGGTTTTGTGGAAATATATAGCTATACGGCCAGACAAAACGAAGTTCTGATAATATGAGCAAGTAGGCGTTTCGCGGCTAAATTGCATTACTATTATCTTGGTTGAAAGGCATTTGCGGGATACGCGTATATGCCCACCACATCAGATGTTCTTTTCGAGAAGTCAAATGTTTGTCTAAGGTCTTAACAAAATTAAATGAAGTGAACGAACTAAAGAATGATCAAATAAAAAAAATCCATAAAGACTTCTTTAATGAACTATTTTTACTTAAAACAGATAAACTCCAACAAATAGACCAGTATGAATTGAAAACAATATTTACATCAAAATGCAGCTAATTCTGGGCAGAACAGGAATAACACTATGGAGGGTGGTCAGCTCGTCTTCAGGTGGTCCCACTCCCGACCTGAATCAAACTAGAAAAGCACCAAATGGATGGAACTTACTCAGGTTCCATGAACTGGGCGCCTATGCACAGTGCTAAAAGCACTTGAAGCTGAGGAAAACAAGGGAGAAAAACTCCAAGAGCGTATTCCACGGCGGTGAATGTTTATGGCTTGCTGTGAATTGCACCCCCTGTCTAACTCAGACAAGGAAAGTGCTACATGCATGAAATTCCTTCAGGTAAAATGTACTAGGGCCCTTTGCATGCTGTTAAAAGGAAATGATGCTGGGACCAACAGAAATAAAATTCCAGGGGGGGTGCATTCCACGGCAGCCCATGTTTTTGGCTTGCCGTGGATTGCACCCCCTGTCTAACTCAGACAAGGAAAGTGCTACATGCATAAAATTCAGTCAGGTTACACGTACTAGGGCCCTATGCATGCTGTTAAAAGCAATTGATGCTGGGACCAACAGAAATAAAATTCCAGGGGGGGTGCATTCCACGGCAGCCCATGTTTTTGGCTTGCCGTGGATTGCACCCCCTGTCTAACTCAGACAAGGAAAGTGCTACATGCATAAAATTCATTCAGGTAACATGTACTAGAGCCCTGTGCATGCTGTTAAAAGGAATTGATGCTGGGACTAACAAAAATAAAATTCCAGGGGGGGTGCATTCCACGGCAGCCCATGTTTTTGGCTTGCCGTGGATTGCACCCCCTGTCTAACTCAGACAAGGAAAGTGCTACATGCATGAAATTCATTCAGGTAACATGTACTAGGGCCCTGTGCATGCTGTTAAAAGGAATTGATGCCGGGACTAACAAAAATAAAATTCCAGGGGGGGTGCATTCCACGGCAGCCTATGTTTTTGGCTTGCCGTGAATTGCACCCCCTGACTAACTTAGACTAGAAAAGTGCTACATGCGTGGAATTCATTCAGGTAACATGTACTAGGGCCCTGTGCATGCTGTTAAAAGGAATTGATGCTGGGACTTACAGAAATAAAATTCCAGGGGGGGTGCATTCCACGGCAGCCCATGTTTTTTGCTTGCCGTGAATTGCACCCCCTGACTAACTTGGACTAGAAAAGTGCTACATGTGTGGAATTCATTCAGGTAACATGAACTAGGCCCCTGTGCATGCTGTTAAAAGGAATTGATGCTGGGACTAACAGAAATGAAATTACAGGGGGGGTGCATTCCACGGCAGCCTATGTTTTTGGCTTGCCATGAATTGCACCCCCTGTCTAACTCAGACAAGGAAAGTGCTACATGCATAAAATTCAGTCTGGTTACATGTACTAGGGCCCTTTGCATGCCATTAAAAGGAATTGATGCTGGGACCAACAGAAATAAAATTCCAGGGGGGGTGCATTCCACGGCAGCCCATGTTTTTGGCTTGCCGTGGATTGCACCCCCTGTCTAACTCAGACAAGGAAAGTGCTACATGCATGAAATTCATTCAGGTAAAATGTACTAGGGCCCTTTGCATGCCATTAAAAGGAAATGATGCTGGGACCAACAGAAATAAAATTCCAGGGGGGGTTCATTCCACGGCAGCCCATGTTTTTGGCTTGCCGTGGATTGCACCCCCTGTCTAACTCAGACAAGGAAAGTGCTACATGCATGAAATTCATTCAGGTAACATGTACTAGGGCCCTATGCATGCTGTTAAAAGCCATTGATGCTGGGACCAACAGAAATAAAATTCCAGGGGGGGTGCATTCCACGGCAGCCCATGTTTTTGGCTTGCCGTGGATTGCACCCCCTGTCTAACTCAGACAAGGAAAGTGCTACATGCATGAAATTCATTCAGGTAACATGTGCTAGGGCCCTATGCATGCTGTTAAAAGGAATTGATGCTGGGACTAGCAGAAATGAAATTACAGAGGGGGTGCATTCCACGGCAGCCTATGTTTTTGGCTTGCCGTGAATTGCACCCCCTGTCTAACTTAGACTAGGAAAGTGCTACATGCATGAAATTCATTCAGGTTACATGTACTAGGGCTCTAGGCATGCTGTTAAAAGGAGTTGATGCTGGGACCAACAGAAATAAAATTCCAGGGGGGGTGCATTCCACGGCAGCCCATGTTTTTGGCTTGCCGTGGATTGCACCCCCTGTCTAACTCAGACAAGGAAAGTGCTACATGCATAAAATTCAGTCTGGTTACACGTACTAGGGCCCTTTGCATGCTATTAAAAGGAATTGATGCTGGGACTAACAGAAATAAAATTCCAGGGGGGGTGCATTCCACGGCAGCCCATGTTTTTGGCTTGCCGTGGATTGCACCCCCTGTCTAACTCAGACAAGGAAAGTGCTACATGCATAAAATTCAGTCTGGTCACATGTACTAGGGCCCTTTGCATGCCATTAAAAGGAATTGATGCTGGGACTTACAGAAATAAAATTCCAGGGGGGGTGCATTCCACGGCAGCCCATGTTTTTTGCTTGCCGTGAATTGCACCCCCTGTCTAACTTAGACTAGGAAAGTGCTACATGCATAAAATTCATTCAGGTAACATGTACTAGGGCCCTGTGCATGCTGTTAAAAGGAATTGATGCTGGGACTAACAAAAATAAAATTCCAGGGGGGGTGCATTCCACGGCAGCCCATGTTTTTGGCTTGCCGTGGATTGCACCCCCTGTCTAACTCAGACAAGGAAAGTGCTACATGCATAAAATTCAGTCTGGTTACACATACTAGGGCCCTTTGCATGCTATTAAAAGGAATTGATGCTGGGACTAACAGAAAAAAAATTCCAGGGGGGGTGCATTCCACGGCAGCCCATGTTTTTGGCTTGCCGTGGATTGCACCCCCTGTCTAACTCAGACAAGGAAAGTGCTACATGCATAAAATTCAGTCTGGTTACATGTACTAGGGCCCTTTGCATGCCATTAAAAGGAATTGATGCTGGGACTTACAGAAATAAAATTCCAGGGGGGGTGCATTCCACGGCAGCCCATGTTTTTTGCTTGCCGTGAATTGCACCCCCTGTCTAACTTAGACTAGGAAAGTGCTACATGCATGAAATTCAGTCTGGTTACACGTACTAGGGCCCTGTGCATGCTTTTAAAAGGAATTGATGCTGGGACTAACAAAAATAAAATTCCAGGGGGGGTGCATTCCACGGCAGCCCATGTTTTTTGCTTGCCGTGAATTGCACCCCCTGACTAACTTGGACTAGAAAAGTGCTACATGTGTGGAATTCATTCAGGTAACATGTACTAGGCCCCTGTGCATGCTGTTAAAAGGAATTGATGCTGGGACTAACAGAAATGAAATTACAGGGGGGGTGCATTCCACGGCAGCCCATGTTTTTGGCTTGCCGTGAATTGCACCCCCTGTCTAACTTAGAGTAGGAAAGTGCTACATGCATGAAATTTATTCAGGTAACATGTACTAGGGCCCTAGGCATGCTGTTAAAAGGAATTGATGCTGGGACTAACAGAAATAAAATTCCAGGGGGGGTGCATTCCACGGCAGCCCATGTTTTTGGCTTGCCGTGGATTGCACCCCCTGTCTAACTCAGACAAGGAAAGTGCTACATGCATGAAATTCCTTCAGGTAACATGTACTAGGGCCCTATGCATGCTGTAAAAAGGAATTGATGCTGGGACTAGCAGAAATGAAATTACAGAGGGGGTGCATTCCACGGCAGCCTATGTTTTTGGCTTGCCGTGAATTGCACCCCCTGTCTAACTTAGACTAGGAAAGTGCTACATGCATGAAATTCATTCAGGTTACATGTACTAGGGCCCTAGGCATGCTGTTAAAAGGAGTTGATGCTGGGACTAACAGAAATAAAATTCCAGGGGGGGTGCATTCCACGGCAGCCTATGTTTTTGGCTTGCCATGAATTGCACCCCCTGTCTAACTCAGACAAGGAAAGTGCTACATGCATGAAATTCCTTCAGGTAACATGTACTAGGGCCCTATGCATGCTGTTAAAAGGAATTGATGCTGGGACTTACAGAAATAAAATTCCAGGGGGGGTGCTTTCCACGGCAACCCATGTTTTTTGCTTGCCGTGAATTGCACCCCCTGTCTAACTTAGACTAGGAAAGTGCTACATGCATGAAATTTTTTCCGGTAAAACGTACTCGGGCCCTTCGCTTGCTGCTAAAAGGAATCAATGCTGGGAGTAACGGAAATTAAATTTCAGGGGGGGGTGCATTTTATGGCAGTCAATGTTTATGGCTTGCCGTGAATTGCACCCCCTGTCTAACTCAGACTAGTAAAGTGCTACATGCATGAAATTCATTCAGGTTCCATGTATAGGGTCCTATGAATTCTATTGAAAGAAACTGGTTCTGTCTCTCAGAAGTTACCTTGTGATTTTTTTACATAAATGTTAACTACTTAAGATCTGTCAATTTAATAACTTTATTGGCCTCGTCTGTGGTCCTGTCAATAAACTCTGCTATCATCATATGTCTGTTCCCAATATACTCTCCAAGTAATTTGCCACATGAAAGGCCCCAAACAACTTGAGCATTTTTGCAGCACAGCTGCACATACACTCCAAATCCTTTTATTTATTTAAAATGTGTGCATGTATATAAATTAAATTAAACAAGACAAATATAACAAGCCTGAACCTTCAGTGATGTGGATAGATAGGAAAGATACCTTAGTCTGACAACATTTAATCACAATGAACCGTGAAACCTTTATTTGTCCACAAATAAATAAAGCAACGAACAATAAAGCAAGAAACTTTCTGCTACTAAAATACTTTTTAAAAATAATCAAATGGAACTGAAAGGTAAAATTTATTAAAGACAAGAAATAAAAATGACTGCAGTCATTTAACCCTTTGAGCGCCACAGGCAACTGTAGTTGCCCGATGGTTAAAGATATCAAAACCAGATGCTTTTGAAAACCTATCATGTGTCAACTTGTTTAGAAAAGCTCCCGCAGGGAAGCTCTTTTAAACAAGTTGACACATGATAGGTTTTCAACAGCTCAGGATCATTAAATGTTTCATTCCTTGAAAGTTTATTCAGCGTGAAAGGGTTAAATGTAGAAAATGACACAAAATAAACAATCGAACTTGATAGGGAAATTAACCTGCTGCATTTCACCTTTCCCACTTGCTTTGTGAAAGCCACTGCTGCCTGCCCAAAATAACAATTTAACAGCCCAAACTCTTTCAAAAAAGAGAAAAGAAAAAACATTATTTTAAATGGCTGCATGTTCCTTAAGTGCATGCAGGGCACAGGTATTGTTCATCCAGTGGAGGCCTCTGCACGCACGCATGATGGTACCACCTCTGGTAGACATCACAGCATATCTGAAATAAGAGAAATCCTTATCCTAAAGGCTTTACATCATATATATATATATATATATATATATATATATATAAAGTGCACTTAATTGTGACATTAATATATTAATTTATGTACAGTTACAAATATTAATATTCCTTCAATTCACAGAATTTCTCACGCACATACTGTAAGTGATGCGCCGTAGGTCTACTACAAAAACCTGCCATGCATGCCAAGTTTGAGTTTTCAACAATATGTGTATGAACTGAGTAATGAAAAAGGCACAATATAAATTTAAGTTCCTTCATTCCTTTATTCACAGGATCAAAACTAGTCTTTACAAAAAACAAAAGCATAGAAATTACCGAAGTGATCATAATAATTCTCATCTGAAAGGTGCAAAATATGTCTTTCCCATAGGAAACGCGTCTTGCTCATCTGTTGCTCAATCTCGTCTCTTGAGATGAATTTGAGCTTCTCATATTTGTACTATTCTGTGATCATTTGTTTCTGAGTTACTTCTCCTAAAGGTCCCTTAGGAGCAAGAGATAAGCTAAAAAGAGACAAGACATCACTGAAACAGAGGAAGTTGATTTGAGATAACCATTTGAGCAATACTTGAGAAGTGGGATAAACAGAAGAGATCTCATAATTGCATGCCCCTGATCTCAATTATGTCTTGGTTATTTTGAAGGAGAATTAAAGAGAACAACTCAAAAAAAAAAAAAAAAACCCTTCAAAATCCTCCAAGCAGTGGGGTGCAGAATTATGTTTTTGGGAAAACTTTTATTCGGTTTTGGCTGTGATTACCGTAGAAATTTTTTATTTTTTTTAAACTGTTCTCTTTAATTCTCCTCCAAATAACCAAGACATAATTGAGATTAGGGGCATGCAATTATGAGATCTCTTCTGTTTATCCCACTTCTCAAGTATTGCTCAAATGGTTATCTCAAATCAACTTCCTCTGTTTCAGTGATGTCTTGTCTCTTTTTAGCTTATCTCTTGCTCCTAAGGGACCTTTAGGAGAAGTAACTCAGAAACAAATGATCACAGAATAGTACAAATATGAGAAGCTCAAATTCATCTCAAGAGACGAGATTGAGCAACAGATGAGCAAGACGCGTTTCCTATGGGAAAGACATATTTTGCACCTTTCAGATGAGAATTATTATGATCACTTCGGTAATTTCTATGCTTTTGTTTTTTGTAAAGACTAGTTTTGATCCTGTGAATAAAGGAATGAAGGAACTTAAATTTATATTGTGCCTTTTTCATTACTCAGTTCATACACATATTGTTGAAAACTCAAACTTGGCATGCATGGCAGGTTTTTGTAGTAGACCTACGGCGCATCACTTACAGTATGTGCGTGAGAAATTCTGTGAATTGAAGGAATATTAATATTTGTAACTGTACATAAATTAATATGTTAATGTCACAATTAAGTGCACTTTATATATATATATATATATATATATATATATATATATATATATATATATATATATATATATATATATATATATATATATATATATATATATATATGATGTAAAGCCTTTAGGATAAGGATTTCTCTGATTTCAGATATGCTGTGATGTCTACCAGAGGTGGTACCATCATGCTTGCGTGCAGAGGCCTCCACTGGATGAACAATACCTGTGCCCTGCATGCACTTAAGGAACATGCAGCCATTTAAAATAATGTTTTTTCTTTTCTCTTTTTTGAAAGAGTTTGGGCTGTTAAATTGTTATTTTGGGCAGGCAGCAGTGGCTTTCACAAAGCAAGTGGGAAAGGTAAAATGCAGCAGGTTAATTTCCCTATCAAGTTCGATTGTTTATTTTGTGTCATTTTCTACATTTAACCCTTTCACGCTGAATAAACTTTCAAGGAATGAAACATTTAATGATCCTGAGCTGTTGAAAACCTATCATGTGTCAACTTGTTTAAAAGAGCTTCCCTGCGGGAGCTTTTCTAAACAAGTTGACACATGATAGGTTTTCAAAAGCATCTGGTTTTGATATCTTTAACCATCGGGCAACTACAGTTGCCTGTGGCGCTCAAAGGGTTAAATGACTGCAGTCATTTTTATTTCTTGTCTTTAATAAATTTTACCTTTCAGTTCCATTTGATTATTTTTAAAAAGTATTTTAGTAGCAGAAAGTTTCTTGCTTTATTGTTCGTTGCTTTATTTATTTGTGGACAAATAAAGGTTTCACGGTTCATTGTGATTAAATGTTGTCAGACTAAGGTATCTTTCCTATCTATCCACATCACTGAAGGTTCAGGCTTGTTATATTTGTCTTGTTTAATTTAATTTATATACATGCACACATTTTAAATAAATAAAAGGATTTGGAGTGTATGTGCAGCTGTGCTGCAAAAATGCTCAAGTTGTTTGGGGCCTTTCATGTGGCAAATTACTTGGAGAGTATATTGGGAACAGACATATGATGATAGCAGAGTTTATTGACAGGACCACAGACGAGGCCAATAAAGTTATTAAATTGACAGATCTTAAGTAGTTAACATTTATGTAAAAAAATCACAAGGTAACTTCTGAGAGACAGAACCAGTTTCTTTCAATAGAATTCATAGGACCCTATACATGGAACCTGAATGAATTTCATGCATGTAGCACTTTACTAGTCTGAGTTAGACAGGGGGTGCAATTCACGGCAAGCCATAAACATTGACTGCCATAAAATGCACCCCCCCCTGAAATTTAATTTCCGTTACTCCCAGCATTGATTCCTTTTAGCAGCAAGCGAAGGGCCCGAGTACGTTTTACCGGAAAAAATTTCATGCATGTAGCACTTTCCTAGTCTAAGTTAGACAGGGGGTGCAATTCACGGCAAGCAAAAAACATGGGTTGCCGTGGAAAGCACCCCCCCTGGAATTTTATTTCTGTAAGTCCCAGCATCAATTCCTTTTAACAGCATGCATAGGGCCCTAGTACATGTTACCTGAAGGAATTTCATGCATGTAGCACTTTCCTTGTCTGAGTTAGACAGGGGGTGCAATTCATGGCAAGCCAAAAACATAGGCTGCCGTGGAATGCACCCCCCCTGGAATTTTATTTCTGTTAGTCCCAGCATCAACTCCTTTTAACAGCATGCCTAGGGCCCTAGTACATGTAACCTGAATGAATTTCATGCATGTAGCACTTTCCTAGTCTAAGTTAGACAGGGGGTGCAATTCACGGCAAGCCAAAAACATAGGCTGCCGTGGAATGCACCCCCTCTGTAATTTCATTTCTGCTAGTCCCAGCATCAATTCCTTTTTACAGCATGCATAGGGCCCTAGTACATGTTACCTGAAGGAATTTCATGCATGTAGCACTTTCCTTGTCTGAGTTAGACAGGGGGTGCAATCCACGGCAAGCCAAAAACATGGGCTGCCGTGGAATGCACCCCCCCTGGAATTTTATTTTTGTTAGTCCCAGCATCAATTCCTTTTAACAGCATGCCTAGGGCCCTAGTACATGTTACCTGAATAAATTTTATGCATGTAGCACTTTCCTACTCTAAGTTAGACAGGGGGTGCAATTCACGGCAAGCCAAAAACATGGGCTGCCGTGGAATGCACCCCCCCTGTAATTTCATTTCTGTTAGTCCCAGCATCAATTCCTTTTCACAGCATGCACAGGGGCCTAGTACATGTTACCTGAATGAATTCCACAAATGTAGCACTTTTCTAGTCCAAGTTAGTCAGGGGGTGCAATTCACGGCAAGCCAAAAACATGGGCTGCCGTGGAATGCACCCCCCCTGGAATTTTATTTTTGTTAGTCCCAGCATCAATTCCTTTTAAAAGCATGCACAGGGCCCTAGTACGTGTAACCAGACTGAATTTCATGCATGTAGCACGTTCCTAGTCTAAGTTAGACAGGGGGTGCAATTCACGGCAAGCAAAAAACATGGGCTGCCGTGGAATGCACCCCCCCTGGAATTTTATTTCTGTAAGTCCCAGCATCAATTCCTTTTAATGGCATGCAAAGGGCCCTAGTACATGTAACCAGACTGAATTTTATGCATGTAGCACTTTCCTTGTCTGAGTTAGACAGGGGGTGCAATCCACGGCAAGCCAAAAACATGGGCTGCCGTGGAATGCACCCCCCTGGAATTTTATTTCTGTTAGTCCCAGCATCAATTCCTTTTAATAGCATGCAAAGGGCCCTAGTATGTGTAACCAGACTGAATTTTATGCATGTAGCACTTTCCTTGTCTGAGTTAGACAGGGGGTGCAATCCACGGCAAGCCAAAAACATGGGCTGCCGTGGAATGCACCCCCCCTGGAATTTTATTTTTGTTAGTCCCAGCATCAATTCCTTTTAACAGCATGCACAGGGCCCTAGTACATGTTACCTGAATGAATTTTATGCATGTAGCACTTTCCTAGTCTAAGTTAGACAGGGGGTGCAATTCACGGCAAGCAAAAAACATGGGCTGCCGTTGAATGCACCCCCCCTGGAATTTTATTTCTGTAAGTCCCAGCATCAATTCCTTTTAATGGCATGCAAAGGGCCCTAGTACATGTGACCAGACTGAATTTTATGCATGTAGCACTTTCCTTGTCTGAGTTAGACAGGGGGTGCAATCCACGGCAAGCCAAAAACATGGGCTGCCGTGGAATGCACCCCCCCTGGAATTTTATTTCTGTTAGTCCCAGCATCAATTCCTTTTAATAGCATGCAAAGGGCCCTAGTACGTGTAACCAGACTGAATTTTATGCATGTAGCACTTTCCTTGTCTGAGTTAGACAGGGGGTGCAATCCACGGCAAGCCAAAAACATGGGCTGCCGTGGAATGCACCCCCCCTGGAATTTTATTTCTGTTGGTCCCAGCATCAACTCCTTTTAACAGCATGCCTAGAGCCCTAGTACATGTAACCTGAATGAATTTCATGCATGTAGCACTTTCCTAGTCTGAGTTAGACAGGGGGTGCAATTCACGGCAAGCCAAAAACATGGGCTGCCGTGGAATGCACCCCCTCTGTAATTTCATTTCTGCTAGTCCCAGCATCAATTCCTTTTAACAGCATGCATAGGGCCCTAGTACATGTTACCTGAATGAATTTCATGCATGTAGCACTTTCCTTGTCTGAGTTAGACAGGGGGTGCAATCCACGGCAAGCCAAAAACATGGGCTGCCGTGGAATGCACCCCCCCTGGAATTTTATTTCTGTTGGTCCCAGCATCATTTCCTTTTAATGGCATGCAAAGGGCCCTAGTACATTTTACCTGAATGAATTTCATGCATGTAGCACTTTCCTTGTCTGAGTTAGACAGGGGGTGCAATCCACGGCAAGCCAAAAACATGGGCTGCCGTGGAATGCACCCCCCCTGGAATTTTATTTCTGTTGGTCCCAGCATCAATTGCTTTTAACAGCATGCAAAGGGCCCTAGTACGTGTAACCAGACTGAATTTTATGCATGTAGCACTTTCCTTGTCTGAGTTAGACAGGGGGTGCAATTCATGGCAAGCCAAAAACATAGGCTGCCGTGGAATGCACCCCCCCTGGAATTTTATTTCTGTTAGTCCCAGCATCAATTCCTTTTAACAGCATGCACAGGGGCCTAGTTCATGTTACCTGAATGAATTCCACACATGTAGCACTTTTCTAGTCCAAGTTAGTCAGGGGGTGCAATTCACGGCAAGCCAAAAACATAGGCTGCCGTGGAATGCACCCCCCCTGGAATTTTATTTTTGTTAGTCCCGGCATCAATTCCTTTTAACAGCATGCGAAGGGCCCTAGTACATGTTACCTGAATGAATTTCATGCATGTAGCACTTTCCTTGTCTGAGTTAGACAGGGGGTGCAATCCACGGCAAGCCAAAAACATGGGCTGCCGTGGAATGCACCCCCCCTGGAATTTTATTTCTGTTGGTCCCAGCATCAATTGCTTTTAACAGCATGCAAAGGGCCCTAGTACATGTAACCAGACTAAATTTTATGCATGTAGCACTTTCCTTGTCTGAGTTAGACAGGGGGTGCAATTCATGGCAAGCCAAAAACATAGGCTGCCGTGGAATGCACCCCCCCTGGAATTTTATTTCTGTTAGTCCCAGCATCAATTCCTTTTAACAGCATGCACAGGGGCCTAGTTCATGTTACCTGAATGAATTCCACACATGTAGCACTTTTCTAGTCCAAGTTAGTCAGGGGGTGCAATTCACGGCAAGCAAAAAACATGGGCTGCCGTGGAATGCACCCCCCCTGGAATTTTATTTCTGTAAGTCCCAGCATCAATTCCTTTTAACAGCATGCACAGGGCCCTAGTACATGTTACCTGAATGAATTCCACGCATGTAGCACTTTTCTAGTCTAAGTTAGTCAGGGGGTGCAATTCACGGCAAGCCAAAAACATAGGCTGCCGTGGAATGCACCCCCCCTGGAATTTTATTTTTGTTAGTCCCGGCATCAATTCCTTTTAACAGCATGCACAGGGCCCTAGTACATGTTACCTGAATGAATTTCATGCATGTAGCACTTTCCTTGTCTGAGTTAGACAGGGGGTGCAATCCACGGCAAGCCAAAAACATGGGCTGCCGTGGAATGCACCCCCCCTGGAATTTTATTTTTGTTAGTCCCAGCATCAATTCCTTTTAACAGCATGCACAGGGCCCTAGTACATGTTACCTGAATGAATTTTATGCATGTAGCACTTTCCTTGTCTGAGTTAGACAGGGGGTGCAATCCACGGCAAGCCAAAAACATGGGCTGCCGTGGAATGCACCCCCCCTGGAATTTTATTTCTGTTGGTCCCAGCATCAATTGCTTTTAACAGCATGCAAAGGGCCCTAGTACGTGTAACCAGACTGAATTTTATGCATGTAGCACTTTCCTTGTCTGAGTTAGACAGGGGGTGCAATCCACGGCAAGCCAAAAACATGGGCTGCCGTGGAATGCACCCCCCCTGGAATTTTATTTCTGTTGGTCCCAGCATCATTTCCTTTTAACAGCATGCAAAGGGCCCTAGTACATGTAACCAGACTAAATTTTATGCATGTAGCACTTTCCTTGTCTGAGTTAGACAGGGGGTGCAATTCACAGCAAGCCATTAACACTACCGCCGTGGAATACGCTCTTGGAGTTTTTCTCCCTTGTTTTCCTCAGCTTCAAGTGCTTTTAGCACTGTGCATAGGCGCCCAGTTCATGGAACCTGAGTAAGTTCCATCCATTTGGTGCTTTTCTAGTTTGATTCAGGTCGGGAGTGGGACCACCTGAAGACGAGCTGACCACCCTCCATAGTGTTATTCCTGTTCTGCCCAGAATTAGCTGCATTTTGATGTAAATATTGTTTTCAATTCATACTGGTCTATTTGTTGGAGTTTATCTGTTTTAAGTAAAAATAGTTCATTAAAGAAGTCTTTATGGATTTTTTTTATTTGATCATTCTTTAGTTCGTTCACTTCATTTAATTTTGTTAAGACCTTAGACAAACATTTGACTTCTCGAAAAGAACATCTGATGTGGTGGGCATATACGCGTATCCCGCAAATGCCTTTCAACCAAGATAATAGTAATGCAATTTAGCCGCGAAACGCCTACTTGCTCATATTATCAGAACTTCGTTTTGTCTGGCCGTATAGCTATATATTTCCACAAAACCGATGTTGTGAAATACGAAGGCTAGATATAAGATCGTTATGCTTTCGTTATCCCTCGTATCACGTGGCTTTAGGATATTATTATGTCGCAAGCCATACCATTTGTTATTTAATTTCAGTACCACCTCGCAAAAATTAAATATATGATACTGTCGTTCGGACTTTTTAGCACTGTGATTGGTTGTGGAATTAAAGCGGTAAATCCTTGGCAAGATTTTGACACGTGAAACTGTGTTACACTCTACGAAATAAATGCGAACTGGGTCACTTTTGTATTGAAATGACGTACGCGCGCTCCCGCGAAGGGGGTGCAATCTGCGGCAGGGGTGCATTCTACGGCACAACACCGGCACAAGGTCACCGATTGCCTGTATGCAAGAAAGTTCCTGTTGGTGTTCGGAGCTGTAGTGGGAAAAAATTTTTCACGCACGGTAAGAATGAATTAATAAATACAGTAAATTACACTGATACCATAACGTGGACAAAGCTCCCACGTTAACGCAGAGCAGAGGATGAAGCACCGCGAAATGTGCTTCCAACGCAATTTCCTTCTGAGGCGAAGACTAGAAAATATGACGACACATATCTTGCCTTTGGCTTCACCTGTACAACGGTGGGTAATAAGGAGAAACTGCAGTGTGTTGTCTGTCTTTAACAAACCTTTAGATTTAGATTTTTTTTCCCTCTCAGGGAGTTGGTCATGTTTTAAAACCCAGTTTTGCAGAGAGGGAGTTTTTCAAAAATGCATTAATACAGCGCCCTCCATAATTAAAAGATGTAGAGTCGTTGTTCCAGCGCCTGACCCAGGCTAACCTGACTGTTAACCTGAACAAGAGTGACTTTAGTTGTGCTACTGTCACCTATCTTGGCTACGTCATAGGTCAGGGCAGTGGTTCCCAAACTTTTTCTGCTGGGCCCCCCTTTGATACATAAAAAAAATTTTGCACCCCCCCCAAAAAAATAGGTAATACATACGCACATTTTGTTTTCAGAGACCATTGCAGTTTATTTCACTCATTGTAATTTATATAAACCTCAACCTTTTTGGAAAAAATGTAAGTAAACGGTCATAAACTGTAGATTGTCATAAACTAAAACTAGGCTACTTTTAGAATTGGAAATAGCAAAATAACAAACAACCACGGTGTAATTATTTTAAGTGTAACTGTTTTCAAGCACCTTAACTGTGTAATTATGTTCAGTGTAACAGGTTTATTTTTTTTAATATTCAACAACATTGCTATTTATGCATTTTCCGGACACCAACAGAAACTTACTTGCATACAGCCAATCAGCAACCTTGTGCGGACCGCTGAAGGAGTGTCTCGAGACAGTTACATTTTCCTCTCTTCACTGGCCTCGCACTTTTAAGTTAAAATACGTTAACCGAGATCGCGTCAGCTTATTATAGAGAATATGAATGCTCTGCACAGATGATTTTTGTCCAGCCTAGCTGGGAACATTAAAAATGATTGGCAGGTTTGGAAACGGCCACAGTTATTTTCCAATTAAGGACACGAAAATTTAATAATGCAAAATCTCTTTTAAAGTATAAAATCATTAGGCTGTATCACACTCCTCTGCCTGAGTATAGCCGTCTACTTAAAATTATGTTTCTATGATGCAGAAAGACAGCGAAGTACGAAAAAAAAATTCATGAACACCACTTGCCGAACCTGCCGATATGTTTGTAACGTTCAGTTGGTGGGCTAGATAAAAATAATCTGTCGGCATACAGAGCATTCATATTATCGAGAATAAGATGACGCAATCTCGGTTATTTCTGCTTTGTATTCATCGGATTTTGTTCGGTGTCACTTACCATTTTATTATCAATATGCCAGATCAGTGCAGGATAAAAAGTTGCGAGTTGGGTATCGTGAGACAACATTGATTGTAACCAGCTCATTTTACCAGCTTCAAATATTTGAACAACTACGTTCATAACAAATTATTAATGAAAATGGCAGGCTAGATGAATGATTTGGCGAACAGTTATGTTGAGAGTAAGGCGGGCATTTACGATGTAATCGCAGAATTCTGGGCAGCGAATGGACTGTATGCAAATGATTTTCTGTTGGTGTCCGGAACTCCCGCACCCCGCGCCCCCCCTGCAATTGCTCTGCGCCCCCCACTTTGGGAACCACTGGGTCAGGGTAAGGTGGCACCCATAAGTCCAAGTCATCATGGACTTTCCAGTTCCTGACAACAAAAAAGCTTTGCGCCGCTTCCTTGGAATGATCGGGTACTACCGCAAGTTTTGCAAGAACTTTACTGAGATTGCTCTCAGTCTCACTAACCAACTGAGGAAAGGGGTAAAGTTCACTTGGGATGATGCATGCCAGAGAGCCTTCGATCGCCTGAAGTCTCTGCTGTGTCACTTCCCCGTGCTCAAATCTCATGACTTCAACAAACCGTTCTCCATCACGGTCGATGCTAGCGACCAAGCTTGTGGATCTGTGCTCCTACAGAGAAGTGACTCTGATGACATTGAGCATCCCGTGGCATACTTCTCCAGGAAGTTCAATCGCCACCAAAGGAACTATTCCACAATAGAGAAGGAGCTGTTGGTTCTGGTCCTTTCTTTACAACAGTTTGAGGTTTATGTTTGTACAGGGAAAAAGCCAATGATTGTGTACACTGACCACAATCCGTTAATGTTTTTGAGTAAGATGAAAAACAAGAATCAGAGATTGTTGAAATGGAGTTTGATTTTACAGGAGTTTGACTTGGAAATTAAGCATTTAAAGGGTGCTGACAATGTGATTGCTTATCCCGTGTTTGAATGTGTGTATATATCACGTTATGAGCATATTGTATTGTATGTATATATGTATACACAAGTGTCTAGTTAGCCATTTTGTGTATTTAAAAGAAAAATTTTGCCTTTATAAGTCAAAATTTTTCCCTTTTGGAATGGAGGTGTAATGTGAATAGAGGCCACTAGATGGCAGCATTTACCTTTTTTTTTCTTAAGCCCAGACTGAAGCTACTTTGGACACGTTTCGGACATGTCTGGGGCAAGTCCCAGAAAATTTATAAAAAAAAAAGAGGTCTAAATGCGGGAGGGGTCTGCAAAAGAGTATATAAGGGGGAGAATTGAGACAGTAAAGTAGTAGGAGAAATTGCAAGGAGAAAGATACAGGTGACCAGACCTGTCATTCTTTTTAAGACCAGTGAAGCTTTTAGTGGATTTTTGCCTGTGTTAGAGCATTTTCCTCACCCAGGACATCACTAAGCCACCGCACCAACGGGACTGTAAATATTTCTGTTTTTGTATTCAATCTTGGTCAGTATAGTAGTGAGTGGTTAGTTGTTTTTTGTTATAATTAAATGTGTTCAAGTTCTAAAATTTTTGCGTCATCCCTCACTGTTGTGTAAATGTAATAACAAATTGGGGGCCATTACACTTTTAATGACAGTAAGTGTTTGGGAACTGAGGAGACCAATTTTTGAAGCTTTTCAGGTGGAACTCTTTCCCATTCTTGCTTCACAGCTTAAGTTGTTCAACAGTCCGGGGTCTCCGTTGTCGTATTTTACGCTTCATAATGCACCACACATTTTCAATGGGAGACGAGTCTGGACTACAGGCAGGCCAGTCTAGTACCCGGCGCCCGCACTCTTTTACTACGGAGCCATGCTGTTGTAACACATGCAGAATGTGGCTTGGCATTGTCTTGCTGAAATAAGCAGGGGCGTCCATGAAAAAGACGTTGCTTGGATGGCAACATATGTTGCTCCAAAACCTGTATGTACCTTTGAGCATTAATGGTGCCTTCACATATTTGTAAGTTGCCCATGCCTTGGGCACTAATACACCCCCATACCATCACAGATGCTGGCTTTTCAACTTTGCGCCTATAACAGTCTGGATGGTTCTTTTCCTCTTTGGTCCGGAGGACACGACGTCCACAGTTTCCAAAAACAAATTTGAAATGTGGACTCGTCAGACCACAGAACACTTTTCCACTTTGCATCAGTCCATCTTAGATGAGCTTTGGCCCAGCGGAGCCGGCGGCATTTCTGGGGGCTGTTGATGAATGGCTTTCGCTTTGCATTGTAGAGTTTTAACTTGCACTTGCAGATGTAGCGACGAACTGTAGTTACTGACAGTGGTTTTCTGAAGTGTTCCTGAGCCCATGTGGTGATATCCTTTACACACTGATGTCGGTTTTTGATGCAGTACTGCCTAAGGGATCGAAGGTCACGGGCATTCAATGTTGGTTTTCGGCCTTGTCGCTTACGTGCAGTGATTTCTCCAGATTCTCTGAACCTTTTGACGATATCCGTAGATGATGAAATCCCTGAATTTCTTGCAATAGCTCGTTGAGGAATGTTGTTTTTAAACTGTACGACAATCAGCTCACACATTTGTTCACTAAGTGGTGACCCTCGCCCCATCCTTGTTTGTGAATGACTGAGCATTTCAGGGAAGCTGCTTTATACCCAATCATGGCACCCACCTGTTCCCAATTTGCCCGTTCACCTGTGGGATGTTCCAAATAAGTGTTTGATGAACATTCGTCAACTCTCTCAGTCGTTTTTGCCACTTGTGCCAGCTTTTTTGAAACATGTTGCAGGCATCAAATTCCAAATGAGCTAATATTTGCAAAAAATGACAAAGTTTACGTGTTCGAACATTAAGTAACTTGTTTTTGCAGTGTATTCAATTGAATTTTGGTTGAAAAGGATTTGCAAATCATTGTATTCTGTTTTTATTTACGATTTACACAATGTGCTAACTTCACTGGTTTTGGGTTTTGTACTACTACAGAACCATGCTCACAGTAAATCCGTGTTTGCACCGTATTTCAGCAGAGAGCACAGCCCTGTACTCTTAACTGCATATTTTCATGCATGAGTGAATTTGCATGTGCGTGAAGTACCGCTCCAAAATCGATATATTTCTTGGACCAGTTTCAGCTGCAACCTCTACTGGATAAATTGCAGTCTCTTCTCCTTGCGCGTATGTCATCATCTAGTGATTCCAGGTATTCTGAACCATTAATGCATATGAAGTTTAAGTTCAGAACAGCTCTATCTCATTATTTTGACTTTGACTGAATATAACATTACACTTGAAGCCCATGAGTTTAAACGTGTAGGCTCACCAGCTAAATACATTCACACATACCGACTGGAGAAAAAGTGACACAATCGTAACTAGCGTTAGCATTATTTACTTAGCCAAAGAAACGATAGAAACAAGTGTCTGCCATGAACATGGCAATATTCCCCGAAGCCTCAATTTTATGTGCCCGTACGGACGGACTGAGCCCAATGCTATATCCCCCGCTTCGCGCGAATTGCGCAGCGGGGAATAATTAGCGATTGCATTTACTGATGATCTTGGGTCAACTCGGGGTTAACTGCTGAAGATTAATATGATGAGCTAAAACAAATAAACTGATGTAGAGCCTAAGTTTTGGTAAACGTTTTCGTGGACAGTTGGGTGAGTTTAGAATCCGTTCTAAGGTGCGCTTCCAGGTCACCTCATTCCAAATAAGGCAGTCCATGAGGGATGGTGGCGGGGCTGCAGCATTTTGTGAAACTTGTGTAGACTGAGACCTAACAGTCTCGGTTAAGCTTGACAGAAAGCTCTCCGGACTCTGAAGGGCATTCTCGTGAAGGCGGAGTCTCATCTAACTCAGACTAAGATTGCTCGAACATGTAAGCTCTTTAGCGAAACCAGACAGCTTAGCTTGCTGGCTGGTAACAGCCCTTTTAATCTCGGCCACTGCTGATGTCTCCGTGTTTGGCTAGAGTGTACTGTGTTGGGTGGTGAGTTAGAGACGCCAAACGCAGTGGCCAGAATAAATGGGTAAACAGCAGTTGAGAGAGAGACACAAAAAAATTAAGAAAGCGAGACTCGCACTTCCAACGGACCTATATGTCGTCCGAGGCAAGCTCGAGAGGACAAAAAGAAAGGGAAAGGTACAGAAAGATTCCCTTGCTGGCTAGAAATTGTCCTCAAATATGCAACTAAACCCTAATCAACTCTCTTACTAGAGACCTTATCGGCTAAAGTGCAAACATGACACTGACACTCGAGCAAAGGAAGTGAGGCGGTACAGGAGCTTAAATAGAATCCCGGCGACGCTCCCAATTAATGCCAGCTGGCCCAGGAATCTGATTGGGAGCAAAACGATATCGTCCCGGACGAGAGCAACAAAGAAAGTTGATAACTTCAAGTTTAAGTAAACTTAAAGTTTATTAAAGTATACTTTGAAGTATACTGCAAGTAAACTTACACTACTGGTCCACTAGTTCTATACTTCAAGCCCTTTATCATTTAAATTTAGTTTTAAACTTTCAGGGAGCTAAAAGTTTTTAGTTTTTAAACTGCAAGTATACTTCAAAGTCGTCTTTAAGTTAACGTCATACTCACTGCTTACGATTATTGCACTCTAAAATCTATTATTGTTGCTGCTCAGATATTACAACCCCAATTCCGAAATAGTTGGGCGAAGTGTTAATTGTGAATCAAATCAAAATGCAATGATTTTCAGATCACATGAGCCAATATGTTATCAACAGTAGAATAAAGATAACATTTCAAATGTTGAAACTAAGATATTTAACATTTTTTTCTACAAAATGAGCTTATTTAAAATTTTCTGGCTGCAACAGGTCTCAAAAAAGTTGGGATACAGGCAAAAAAGGGATGAAAAAGCAATTAATATATATGGGAATCATCTGGAAGAACATTTAGCAAGTAATTAAAAGTAATCTGGCATCAGGTGTGTAACATGATTGGCTATAAAAGTGATGTTTTAGAGAGGCTGAGTCTCTCAGAAGTAAAGATGGCCAGAGGCTCTCCAACACTAGAAATTAGCGAGTGCATTTACTGATGATCTTGGGCTAATTCAGGGATAACTGTTGAAGATTAATATGATGAGCTAAAACAAATAAATTGATAAAGAACCTAAGTTTTGGTAAATGTTTTTAGATGTATAGTTGGGTGGGTTTGGAAATCATAAGGTGCGCTTCCTGGACATTATATAGGTCACCTTGTTCCAAATAAGGCAAGCCACGAGGACTGAGGCGGGGCTGCAGCTCACGATGCACATTCATGTGATGTTACTCAACTTGAATTTGAATATAGAGAACTGAATTTGAATTTTCTGAACTGAATTTGAATGTGCGAACTAAATGAAATGCTTCAAGTTTTATCTTAAATTCAGCACAAATAATTGGATTCAGTTTCAGTTTACTTGTTCATTCTATTTCAAAACTGATAAAATTCAATTCAAAGCCAATTAAATTCAATTCAAACGCAAAATTCAATTCAAAACCTGATAAAATTCAATTCAAAGCAGGTTAAATTCGATTCAAAACTAATTAAATTCAATTCAAAACCAAAATTCAATACAATTTCTGTTGGAACAAATTTTGTTCCATTCATCTGCCTTCTTTGAACTGACAGGTGCTTTTTATTTAAGCAGGGTGCCTGACCGAGACCAAGTCTCCTTATCTTTAGGGTCCTGCATTATGAACAATTATAATTGCAAAATCATGTTCCCTCACTTTTATACCCTAGTGAAACAGGAAGTGATGTAATGGCTCAATATAGTTCCTTAACAATGACATGAAACCTAAATATGTGGAATTTAATACCTGGTTTAATTTTGGCAGTGGTTATTTGCAATAACATTTAAGGGTGCCATTAATTGTGCCACCTTGATTTGGAGGAAACTGACTTCATTAAATCAGTAAATGGTTTTGGTTGGTGCAGTGGCGTAGCCAGCGGGTGTGCCAAAACACGTCCCTTTATGACAGCAGTAAGTCCTGGCTAGGTCTCAATCATTTTCCATGATTGACGCGTTTTTCAATTATCGTAATTGGCAACTGAAGACATGGTTTCTCTCCTTATGCGATCTAACAGCGATGAAATCATGGGCAAAATTCAGTACAGTTGCGGAACAAGAACAGAGAATTGGGTTGCACAAAACTTCCGTTTAAAACAATTGTTAATTATGAAAATGACTGTGAACAGGTCAGGACTAATAATTGTTTTATACTGAAGTTTTCTGCATCTCGGATCATGTTCTGTAACTGAACGGAATTTACCCCATGATTTCATCGCTGTTAGATCGAATCTGAGAAACCGTGTCTTCAGTTGCCAGTTACGATAATTGGAAAACGCGTCAATAAAGGACAATGATTGAGAATTAGCCAGGACTAATTGCTGTCATAATGGGACGTGTTTTGGCACACCCGCTGGCTATGCCACTGGCACAATTATATCAAAGAGTATTTCTCAAATGTTGTTATTTTCGCAATAAATATATATTTGAGAATTTTTGAAATATTTTTGTGCATTGCCAGTCAGGGGTGCCAGTAATTTTGGAGCTCAGTGTACAACCCGAATTCCGAAATTGTAGGGACAAAGTGTAAATTCTGAATAAAATCAAAACCAAATGACTTCCAAATCACACCAGCCAGTATTTTATTCACAATAGAACAGAGTTAACATAGCAAATGTTGAAACTTATTTATACAATACATACAGTGAGAGTAAAAAGTATTTGATCCCTTGCTGATTTTGTTGGTTTGCCCACTAATAAAGACATGATCATTCTATACTTTTAATGGTAGATGTATTCTAACATGGAGAGACAGAATATCAAAACGAAAATACAGAAAATAACTTTAAAGAATTTATTTTAATTCATTTGTTTTTCATTGAGGGAAATAAGTATTTGATCCCTCTATCCAAAAGCACTCAATACTTGGTGGCAAAGCCTTTGCTTGCAAGCACAGCAGCCAAACGTTTGTTGTAGTTAACCACAAGGTTAGCACACACATCAGGGGGAATTTTGGCCCACTCTTCTTTGCAGATCCTCTCTAAATAATTAAGGTTGGTGGGCTGTCGCTTGGCAACTCGGACCTTCAGCTCTCTCCATAGATTTTCGATTGGATTGAGGTCCGGAGACTGGCTGGGCCACTCCATGACCTTAATATGGTTCTTCTTGAGCCACTCCTTTGTTGCCTTTGCTGTATGCTTCGGGTCGTTGTCATGTTGGAAGACCCAGCCACGGCCCATTTTCAGCATCCTAGCAGAGGGGAGGAGGTTGTCCCTCAGGACTGCACGGTACATGGCTCCATCCATCTTCCCACTGATGCGGTGAAGTAGCCCTGTGCCCTTGGCAGAGAAACACCCCCAAAACATAATGTTTCCACCTCCATGCTTGACGGTGGGCACAGTGTTCCTGGGATCATAGGCAGCATTTTTCTTCCTCCACACACGACGAGTGGAGTTTAGCCCAAATAGTTCAATTTTGGTCTCGTCTGATCACAGAACCTTCTCCCAATCACTTTGTGCATCTTTGAGGTGATCATTGGCATACTTTAGGCGAGCCTCCACATGTGCCTTCTTAAGCAGGGGTACCTTTCGGGCACTGCAGGATTTTAATCCATTGCGGCGCAAAGTGTTGCCAATTGTTTTCCTGGTGACTGTGGTCCCAGCTGCCTTGAGGTCATTCACTAACTCCCGCTGTGTGGTTCCAGGCCGATTTCCCACTGTCCTCATGATCATTGCCACCCCACGAGGTGAAATCTTCTGTGGAGCACCAGACCGAGGTCTATTGATGGTCATGTTATACTTCTTAAATTTTCTCACAATTGCACCAATGGTTGTTACTTTAATACCCAGCATCTTGCTAATGTTTTTGTAGCCCATTCCAGATTCGTGCAGGTCAACAATCCTGTTTCTGAGGTCCTGAGAGAGTTCTTTGGTCTTACCCATGTTGGAAAGTTTGGAATCTGTCTGATTGTCTGATTCTGTGAACAGGTGTCTTTAATACAGGTGATTAGTTAGAACAGGTGTCTTCAATTCAGGTATCAAGTTGATTGGGAGTGTCTAACTGGTCTGTGAAAGCCAGAACTCCTAATGCATACTAGGGGATCAAATACTTATTTCCCTCAATGAAATACAAATATATTAAAATAAATTCATTAAAGTTATTTTCGGGATTTTCGTTTTGATATTTTGTCTCTCCATGTTAGAATACATCTACCATTAAAAGTATAGAATGATCATGTCTTTATTAGTGGGCAAACCAACAAAATCAGCAAGGGATCAAATACTTTTTACTCTCACTGTATAAATTATACAATTTTATTCACATAATGAGCTCATTTCAAATTTTTTGGCTGCTACAGATCTCACAAAAGTTGGGACAGGGGCCTGTTTACTATGGCGTAGCATCCCCTCTTCTTTTTAATACAAAGTGGAGGCGTCTGGGTATTGAGGAGACAGGTTTCTTGAGTTTAGCCATTGGAATTTGTGCCCACTCTTGTTTAATACAGGAAATTCACAATTTGCACTTTGTCCCAACTAGTTTGGAAGTGGGGTTGTATATTGTGATATACCAGGTACCACTAAAGCATACAGATTATTCCATATCCACAGATTGTTCCATATAAAACTTTTGCTGTTTCACCTTTTCATGCAGTTGAAGACAATCTATGGATATTCAAATATTTCTTTTTTTAAATTTTATTTAAAATACATCTCAGTGATTATGTGGTGCTGCAAGAGCTAAACACTCTTTTCATGCTGTGGTTTCCCTTCAAATGACTCCTCCTGGTTTAGGACAAAGTTCTGGAAAAGAGAAAGTCAAAAGTCATGTGAAACAAGGGGAAATATTACTTGCATAACTGTGGTGCCATATGTAAATGCACCAGAGGGGCATTATATACTCACCTGTTTGTCCATCATAAATGAAGATAGGCTTTGGTATAGCCAGGCATTCCATTTGTCTATCGTATGTTTCCCGATCAAAATTACTCAGTTTCCCAGTTCTTCCTGTTTAAATAAAAAAAAAAACCCATTTATACACACAAACCCAATTCTGAAATAGTTGGGTCGAAGTGTAAATTGTGAATAAAATCAAAATGCAATGATTTTCAGATCACATGAACCAAATTGTTATTTACAATAGAACATAGATGACATTTTACATTTATCCACAAAATTAGCTTATTTCAAATTTTCTGGCTGCAACAAGTCGAAAAAAAGTTGGGACACTGGCAAAGAAGGGCTGAAAAAGCAATTAATATATAAGAGAATCAGCTGAAGGAACATTTAGCAAGTAATTAAGTCAAGTGGCATCAGGTGTGTAAAATGATTGGCTATAAAAGGGATGTCCTAGAGAGGCTGAGTCAGAGGAAGATGAGAAGATGGCCAGAGGCTCTTGTTGGTGCAACAGCTTAAAAAGGCATTTAAATGGCTATCACATGTAATTAATAACTAATAAAATTAGAAGATATTTTTCTTAAAGTTTCAATAAATAATTATTAAAATTCCTCCCACGAGGCACCAAAATGCATCGGGGAATCTGCCTTTACGATACGTAAAATAGCAAGGATGCATTATTCAGACGTTTCGTCCTAATAATCCTTCCCGCAAGATAACCATTTGATTCAGCAGGAAACCTGCAAATTTGGTAACCAGTCTCATAAAATTACTAAAATAACCAAAAATATGGAATTTTAATTAATAATTAAAACAAGCAATATCAGTGACGAAAGAAAACAATTAAATTAATAATCTGAAGGAATTTTGGAGTTCTTCATAGGCTATTTTGACTCAGACTCCCACGTGTTACAGCACCAATCAGACACCAGATTTAATAAATTAATTTATTGAATAAACGAACACAGAATATACATGGGCTAATCTACGGAAGGACTATATACAAACTAGAGAAAGTAACAATGGTGTGTGTGTACGTGCAAGTCTGCATATGTGTCCTTAGCGCGCGTGCAGGACGCACGTGTGTGCGAGATTTTGGGTGTGGGCAGGCGTGTGTCCGCGCGCGTGCGTGCTCATGGGCACGAGTTCCTTTGTCTTGGGACAAATTTTTTCAGCTCGGGGGCTGCTTAGAATTTATAAATGTAGTTACAGGCGGATAATACGTGGCCGGAAAACTCGATTTAGATTGAACGAATTGCGATAAGAGTTTGCTTCAGCTCATACGCAATTTGTATTACTAATTGAGTTATCATACATGCTACGGCATGCGTGTTAGTGAATTGCAGCATTAGAAAGTTAGCCAGGGAAAAAACATTATGCATGTAAAAAAAACAATCAATGGCTATTTAACTTCATGAAATATAAAACAGACACAATGCGATTATACAATTAAATCAGTAATAGACAACTTAAATGCGGTACAGTTTAAGTTGAAAACCGCCTAACTGCATTACGGCCTGGAATGTTCAGTTAGTCTTACTGATTAGTTCCTAGCTCAGGATTCCTCTCTGGGTCCGTTCTTTTTCGGAGTTGCTCCGTGTCCAACTAGCAGTAGCGCCGGGCATAAGCTAGTTTAATGAGATCTGCAGTCCTGAGCTTAAATGGAGGTTCGCAGAGATGTGAGCACTATGCAGATAGGCCAAATGAAATTTCGCAGGATGCGTGAATTCCAATGCAAATGCAGTCTTTTCGCTTGAATAGAGTTTGACCTTTCCTGAAAGGGGAGGGTAGCTTCCCTTGAGAGAAGATGCACTACGAGAGAGCGTGGCCTCCTCCGTTGTGTGCCAAGAAGAGAGAGTGAACTGGGTGCGGTCCCTAGTTCTAAAAGTTTGGTTTCCCGTTTTATTGCTTTTCAGCTCTTTTTATTGGAAAACGTGAAGAATGCGGGTGGTGCTGTGTCGGATGTTTCCATTTCCTGTTGACTGCATGGGAAATGTAGTTCTGTGGTCCCTTACATACCTACACTCTCCAACCTGTGAAGGCTTGCGTAAAACAAGATGTGTTTGTGAAACACTGATGCCCCCGTACATAACATGCACATGCTAACCATTAAACGCCTATCATGAGGCAATGAAAGGTTAAAGGTCAAGGTCACAAGGTCAACATTGCACATGCGGCTCCACTTCCCGAATTAACTGGCCTATAAAAAGCCACCTTGCTCTGCCTCAGTTGAGCCCCTGAGAAAATGGCAGAGATAGTACTAAATTGCCTTGATCGCCAGTTAAATAATAGAAGACGCCCAGAACACATGTTCCACCAGCTACCTGGGCCTTTCAGGTCAGTCTATATTGTTTGTATTTTCTATCAATCATTTATTTCGCTTTTATATTATATTATATTAATGATATATATTGTATATAATATCAGGGCCGGCGCTAGACCTGAAAATTTGGTGGAAAATATCCATCCCTTTATTGACTTCAATTAGTCCTGGCGAATTCTAGATGGTTTTCCTTTATTAACACATTTTCCAATTCAAGAATAATCAAGAGGCAATTGCCGACGAGAGCAGCATTTCAGAATTCTTTTGCGAATGAAGGTAATTTCGGCGACAAGTATGCACACCTGTTGTTGCAGCAAGGTCACGCAACTTGCTGTAAAAAATAGAAAGCTGCCTGATCGGAAAATGTAAATGGACGAAAGCACATACTTGTCACCAGCATTACCTTCATTCGCTGAAGAGTTCTGAAATGCTGCTCTCGCTGGAAAAAAGTTACGTCGCTGAGAGCCAGTGCGTAGACCTAATTTTATTTTTCTAAAATGGGATTGTGTTCTATGCTTCATTTCAGAGGGGAGAGGGAGTTGGAAGTGTATGGCGAAACGCATTTTTTCTTTTTCTTTTTTTTTGAAGTTTCCATCACAAAAGGGATTGGCTTGATGTTTTATTTATGACCTACCAAACATTAAACAATATGTCAATGTCAAATAATAAGAGTAATAATAATAATACAATTCATGATTAACTTAACAAAAACAGATCCCTGTCTGGATTTGACCTCATGCATGAGCAATTTAACTTCGCCTTCAGAAAAACATGGCGACCTTCCTCTCTCCATCATAGGTTTCGGTTTCAGGATTTGGGAGAGCGCAGCCTGCTCCTAAAGGCAATGGCACCTGGCACACTGATTGGTTTAACTGGCGTAATGCACAAACCACGCCTATGCATAATATAACGGGTAGCGCAGGTGTTTTAGGGATATAGGCAGGTGTGCAAGATAGCAAATCTTGCGGGGGAACGGCTCTTATGCAATGCTAAATCCCCAAATAATGGGTTTAGGGACTCAGGTGTATGATAGGTGATAGGGAATCAGTCGACACCAGAAGCGGGAAAAGGGAATGAGGATTTATTTATAAACAAAACAAAACAGGCACGAGGGCCAACAAAAAACTTGGCCCAAAGGGTTGCAAAAAACAAACTGAGGTAAGCTACACAGAGCTATAAACAATAAATGCAAAAGGCAAAAAACAAAAAGGCACTGGAAACTCCAGGCAAGAAGCACAAGAAAAATAAATAACCAGACTATATATATATTCGAAAAACAAGAGGCTGGGACAAGACTTGAAACTAGAAATGCTAGGGAATCTTGACAACAAGAACTTGGCTACACTTGCACATGCAATGAGACGCGAGACACTGTCTGCCAGCCAACTTCCACCGCATCCAGATAAAGGCTTGAAAATCATGACATGAGGGGTAACACCTGGAGAGAGAGAAACAAGAGGCATGGCAAGATCAAGACATGGACAGAGATAGGATGACATGACCTGCTCGTTAAGAGAATGAGCGTGCTCAGCTTAAGTACCAATTAAGTATGCAGTTTGGAAGCAAGCATGAATGTTAAGAACAGAAAAGCACAGCAAGATCTTGAAATAGCACAGCAGGAATCATGACAATAAACTCCCTGTCTAAATTAGTAATATTAGTAATGTGCCTATCTAAGAATTACACCAACCCAGTGAGTGTTAGTAAATGTTAGTAACTTAAAAACAGTTAATTGTCAATTAAGCTTAGAGAGGCCCGAATCAGCACAGCACAGAAGGAAGAGGGAAATACCAAAGCCAACCAGAGCTCTGAAATGTGCAACAACGAAGGCACGGGGTGGAACGCAGACAAGCGGTGGAGTGGCATGGCAGACCTGGCAAAAAAAAAAACATGGAAAAGTAAACACATGGACATGGAATGAGAAACATGAAATGTAAAATCCTGAAACAAGAAACTGTTAAAACTATGACTATGAACATGACTATGGAACTATGAAATCTTGAACTATGGAACATGAAACTGTTAAAACCATAAATGCTGTCCTGGCCAAAGGCCAGAACACAACAATAGGGCCCTTTGTCCCAACTATTTCAGAATTGGGGTTGTCTATATATATATATATATATATATATATATATATATGTAAGGGATAATTAACGAGTAGGTGTGCATTCCACGGTTTTAATGCACGACGCGGAGGCAAATAACCGCGTCGGGTAGTTGCCTTCGCGAAGTGCATTAAAACCGTGGAATGCTCACCTTCGAGTTGATTATCCCGCTTATACCATGGTCAATTGCCAGCAATATCAACTCGCAGCATTGAGAAATTTTTGGTTAAAAGTTTTGCATTTACACAAAAAAAAAAAACAAAAAAAAAAAACGAGCTGGTAATCATTAAACAGGCACCTCATACCCAATTGCCTACTATAGGCCAAGTTAAATTGAACCAGCTATTTGATAACGGATTCCAGCTAAAATGGAGATTATTCATAACGCAACATTATGTGCGATTATGCAGACTGTGGCTAACTTGCTACCCACAATTACAATGAACTTGTGACGGTTTCCGCAGTCAGCGAGCTGAAGTCTGCTGGCATAGCACGTAGCTAGCGAACTGTCAGCAGTTGCTGACACATGAAGTGGACTCGTTAGCTTCCTTTGTAACCGTACACAATTACAATCATTTAATGAACAAAGCCTGATCACTTCGCTGCTATAATATTTCCGGTCATTATCGCTTGAGTACCTATAGTTAACCGCCCCGCAGGACGCAACTTATGTGACGCCGCTAAATTTACTGGAGATAAACGAGCAGCTAGGTTATCATTGTACCTAGCCGAGTACCAGGTCTAACGTTGCTAGGGTTACAAGTTGGCTTGTGGATGAATTTCGAATGGTGAAACGACCGTAGCCGAACTACCTGTGCGGTTCCACGGTTTTAATGCATACCTGCCAGCCAATCAGAAAAAAGTATTCACTCAGACCATGGTATAAATATATATATACACACACTTCATATCTCTGGACCAATAGTTTGTAACATTTCACTCAGAACTTGACAGTAGACATACTGAATAATTGGAATGATTTCGCTGAGTAACCATCGACAGAGAAGTTGCCAAACATGACCATATAGTCAGCGCTGGTATGCAGAATGGTGGCTGTGAAAGTGTCTTTCATACCTGGCTGCACTGAGGGAAATTAAAAGCGTTAAAAACATTCAAAAATAAGACCAATGGTCCTGTAGCTTACCGACAAGCAATTTTTAGTGATGATAGAAGTAATGAAAATTTTGTGTAAATTTTGACCTTCGAATCAATGGAGGTCAATGTCAGGGTAACTGAATAAAAGTTCTCTTACATTTATAAGGCCTCCTGTAATACAACCTTAAGCTCTAAATGTCTCTATGCAAACCATTTTAGTGAAACAAGTCATTGAATTTTTACCAGGTCACATTAGACCCTCGAAGGTTAATACAAAGGTCACCAAATGAAAGTTCAGATATGACTTCCTATACATCTCCAATACAAACCTACACTCTATCTGTAACAATTCTGCTGATATACGTCATTGAAATTTCACAGTCAAGTTTGGCCATTGAAGGTCAAGTTCAAGGTCACCCAATGAACCTTCATGCATGACTTCCAACATGCTCTAAAAACAAACCAAAGTTCTGTGGGTTATATGTGACTTCCTATATGTGAATAAGAGAAACTTAATCTCTATCTGCAACCATTTGACCTCCACAGGCCATCTTGCATATTATCCATAAGACCATTAGTAAAGTGCCCCCACTAGACCCACTTCCGTTGATTCAACCAAAATGGTGCTTGCACTGTACATTGACAGTACCAAGGTAAGTTGATTGCAGATCTAGAAAAAAAATTAATCGCACAGTTTTTGAGAAATTTTTTTTTTTCAAATTTCTCAGTCCAATCTTTAACATTGGGGCCAAAATTTAAAGGGCCAATAAAAGGACGAAAATTATTAAATCAAAAATTTAATCATCAAAAAAATCCAAAAAAAAAGACAACATCTGGAGATTTGGTCTAGAAGTAGTATTATGGCAAATATACACAAATTCATCAGGCCAAAAAAGACTAAAAAAATGTTCCGGATGACAGACGACGGACGCCACACCACGACAATAGGTTATCGGCCCATAGGGCTGGTAAGCTAAAAATATCATCACTGCAGATCTAAAACAACAAATAAATTGAGATCCTTTGCAAGTAGTTTTCCGATCTTGTTTGTTTAAAAGTGTGCAAGTTGATGTTTTCCTGGAGTGCTCTGTGGTGCCCCCTGCTGTACAGACTGGGGTTAACACAGTATACTTCAGCTTTGTTTATCATTCAAAATTCGTCAAAGAATTTAAATCTACTCAAAATGATTTGCCTGATTTTTATTCTCTGCTATTACATAAACAAATAAATAAATAAATAAATAAATAGATTCTGCACACATTGAAGAAATCCTGTGGATTGGTGTAATCTTAAGTGGCTCAGCACACTATCTGTGGAAATTACAGATATATTTAATGGAGTCAAGTGTTGTATTATTACTTACGGTTAAAATGGATGGTGTTGTTAGACACTGTAACGTTTGACATTGAATAAACACATGTTCCATTACTGAAATAGGATAGAAGAGGTGTTCAACAGCAGAACCTTGTTAACAGTAACAAACACAATGCACTGCAAGCTGTCCGTGAAGAAGCTATTTTAACTCTCATGCACTAAATCTGAGACTGTGATCCTTATGTACCTAGCCCTGATTTTCAACTTTTATCCTCTCCAGCATTTGGAGTCATGCTTCACTTTGCTGCAACACCAGTGGCATAACCAGATCACCGGATGCTTCACCAAATTGCAAACTAATGCTTTGGGGACCCAAAATACTAACTTTTTTCAGTTTCACAAATTGGAGAGGAGAAAGAGTTGAATCAATGCAGGAACATGGAATAACATCGGCATAAACAGGCTCAAAGATTCATGCAGACAAAATTGTGCTTGGGCTATTTACATCATGTTTAACGTATGGAGGATGACAGTGTCACTGTCATTAGTAGGCACAGCTTCCATCCAAGAGCTGTTCACAACTTTGAGTAATGCGACAAACTTAGGGTGAACCACGACTGATTCAATGACAATCCATTTTCCTGATACCTGAAAAGATCAAAAAGAAGTCAGATATGAGATATTTTGTGAAAAAAGCTCTGCGTAATTCTCGACAAGCTTTCATCACTGACATCGCAGATAATTTTACAGAATATCATAGAAAAAAAAATACTCAATCAATATGGAAACCAATCCTGATAAATCTAAATGATTTTTACCTGAACAATCAAGCACAACATTATTAACTGTGCTGTTTGGGTTCAAACACTGATGAGCCAAAACATTATGACTAGACCTACTTAATGGTTGGAACTGGACTTTGGAGCAATGGAAGAAAGTCCTAAAGGTCCAAAGAGCCTGGTCCCATTTTACATCATGTCAATCAGCAGGGCATGCACCGTTTACCTGGAGGACAGCTGGCATCTTCCGCTTGGAAATCCTGGGTTGGGGCATTCATGTAGAAGTTAAAGAGGGCTGTTTGAACTGGCATGCAAAGGCCCAACACTATGTGTGTTTGTGTGCATTACCTCACAAAAATGGTTCGAGCCAAAGTCTGTGAACAGATCTGTCATGGTAAGTGAACAGTTGGTTGTTGTAGTTAACGTGCTGGATTCAGGAGAAATTGGACATGAACGGCTTTGATGAGGGTCAAGTCATTATAGCCAGGTAATTTGGTTGGAGCATTTCGGAAGCAACAAAGCTTCTGGGGTGCTTCCAATCAGCAGTGGTGAGCACCAACCACCAAAGGTCCTGTTGCCAGTTCGTGGTTTAGGTGCCCACAGCTCATAGACAAAAGCTGGCGACAGTTTTATTTCCATGCGGTTCAACTCTAGCTAAGTAAGATAGCGAAATAATGGATAATTTCTATAGACTTCTGTGCACCAAATACAACTGGTAGCTAGCTAGGCTAGCAAACTAGCTGGCTAAACAAGCAAACTAATGTTACGAGCAAGATAGCCTTTTTGCTGATTTAACTAATGTTGCTTGTCTCGCTCAGGGCAAAAGTAAAAGCTGTTCAAGTTGGCCATCTCCAGAACGGCAGGGAGCACTTGTGTTGTGTTGATGTGGATATGCAGCATTTTAATCTTTGATTTGCTTTCAGGGTTCGAGTGTTTTTGAGTTTGCATTGTTTCTGTTTTTGCAGTGCGTTTCTCCCATTGGACATTTTGGGCTGTTGCAGCGTGTTCCGTTTGCAAGTCAGCCACTGTACATCACACCACAGACCTATCGAAGGGCCCATTCACCTGGTTGTGAGCATTGGAACGGACTTTGGAGCGATGGTAGAAAGTTGCCTGGTCTGATTTGTCCCATTTTCTTACACATCATGTACATCTGGTGGGGACATGTGTGCCATTTACCTGGGAAACAGGAGCTATCTGGATGCGTTGTGGGTAGAAGGTGTTAAGAGTGTGATGCTCTGGCAAATATTTAGTTGGGAAGCCTGAGTCTGGACATTAATGAGGATGTCAATCTCATCAAGCTGTTTTGGTGGCATGTAGAAGACCAACACCGCATTAGGCAGGTTTTCATAATGTATTGGCTCATTAGTGTATATGTAAATACAGAACATAACAGAATTAATGCTCCACCTTTAATGCAGAATACACCTTTGCATATTGCCTAGCTTTAAAGTTACCATTGGCCATGATATCAGCAAAAATATGAAAATGCACAAATAGTGAAAACAGTCAAACTGTTTACCTTACTGATATCATCCAGGACCAGGGGCTGTACAATCTCCTCACACGGTAAGGGCTCTGCATTGCTTACAGAGAGTAGGCTGAGGACCGCAGTAATACACAGGACATACATGGTGAATGAGAGGTGGATGTGTATGAGGACCAATGCCACAGTCCATGGGGGCAGACTGTTCTTATACAGGAGATCAACTGGCATTTTTCCCAAAATTGCTCGAGATGCAAACAGAGTTACGTAACTGAAGATTGCACCCTTGTATTACTCTCAGGTAACTGAGGACAGGTTTTTCAAGTAAATAATACATGGAGAGCAAATGACTGAGATTATCCTAAATCCCAAATTCAAAGGATACCAGCTTCAAAACAATTATTTGACTGTAAATACTGCCAGATATTTCTTCTCAAACTTATTCTCTTTTTGCAGTTTTATTTTGGCTGATGACACGATCCACAACCCTGATATGTTTGATTTCAAAGATCAAAGTTTGCTTAATGATAAAGGAGTAAACCTAAAATATGGCGTAGCACTGGTTGGGTTCTTTGTAATTCCATTCCAGTTTCCAGGAGAAACTCTTTAGAAACTCTGGAGGGTGTGATATCAAATTTCACAGTTGAGATTTGTTAATTTCATTTATTTGTGGTTTCAAATTCTAAATTGTCAAATAGTTTCACCTCATAAACCCTTGGACCCATAAATGGGTCTGTCAAATGCTAATCATTGTGAGCTTTATTGATTAGAGATCACAAGTGTTCTCACAACAACCACGCAGATCATTTATGTAAATACTTGAATTACCAGTGAATTTCATGGCCACAACCTGTTGCATTGACGATATCAGATTTTGAGACGCTTAATAATGTAACATTACATTTCATAAGTGTCACGGCCTCCCGGGGCAGAGATACTGCAAGCTTCGCTTTACCTTGGTTTTTCGTTTTACACAGTGAGCATTTGCGCGGAATTTGTCTAGGGTAGTGGATTTTCTGTATCCTGCGAACTCCCCTGGGTGGCGTGCAGTTAACGCACTCGGTTTGCTTTCCATACAATAATAGAAAAAGGTTGACGTTACCTGGTTCATCGTCGAAACTCCCGGCCAGCCCGATCCTGTCGCCCGGCGACGAACAGCCAAGTCTCCATACTGATACGGGGTGCAGCGATTTATTGCAGGAGCGATTTATCAACTCCGTTGTGATCAGGGCACAAATTTTGTGGGAGCAAAAAATGAGTTTAAGGAAGCTCTCAAGCAATGTGACATCGAGGCACTGGAAGCTTTCCTGGCAGATAAGCAATGCTTATGTTTGTTTTCAATGCTGCTTCATCAAGTCATACAGACGGCATCTGTAAACGTCATATTTGACCCATCCGCAACATACTGGATGTTACAAATGCGCAATATCCAAGTCGACTAGTTGATGCCTCGCTTAGAACGCTGTTCTATGCAGCTATGGCTATTGTGAATAGTCGCCCTTTGAACGTCCATGGGATCAGTGATCCCAAGTCATTGGAGCCCTTGACTCCAAACCACCTCATTTTGATGAAATCTAAGGTTGCCTTACCACCCCTGGGGAAATTTGAGATGTTTATGCCACAAAAAGGTGGCGTTGGGTACAGTACCTGATTGAGCAATTTTGGAGTCGATGGAGGAAAGAGTACCTCCTGAATGCTTCTTTAAGACCAAAGTGGCATGTACCTCGTCGTAATCTGAAAGTGGATGATGTGATTATCATCAAGGAGGATACACTTCCAAAAAATGAGTGGCACTTGGGAAGAGTATTGAAACTATGCAAGGGACTTATGGTCTGGTTCGGTGTGCCAAGGTTCAAGTAGGGGAGCGAAAGTCAAAGACAGGGAAAGAGTGTTCGTCCAAATTCTCCATCATTGAACGGCCAGTCCAAAAGCTCGTGCTCCTGCTTGAGAATGACTAATTGTTACCTTTTAAGGATACACTTACATCAGACATGCTGGTTCCGCTGATTTGTTCATGATCACAGATAAAGAGGAAAAGGTTATTTGTATGTAGGCTATCACTCATTCATACCTTTATTTATGATCATTTTATTACAGACCGGAAATCATGTATGATTCATTGCCTTCTTAAGTTGTTCATCATAATATGATTTGGCGGGAGTGTAAATGGCTGCAAGGCCCGTCAATCACTTTGTAGCCCACCTCTGCAGTAGGTGGAATTTCCGGAAAAGTGCCAGCCCCCGGCATTGTCACGGGTTTTAATTACATAAGTTGTACGCCAAGGAGGTCAGGCTTTCAGTCATTCCACCTCTGCAAACTCAGTGGACCGGCACACCTGTTAATGGTCATGAAGAATTAAACCAAATTATCACCTCCGTGGAGTTAGTTTGCACCCTTGGTCGGCAGAGTGGGGAATGTGCAATTATTTGATTGCTACGTTAATGTTATTGATAATATAACTGCCGTGAATGGCGATTTTAGGTTGGGATGATTGTTGGGGAAAATAAGTGGCAGGGTTTTCCTTTTCTCGGCAGCCTCTCTCTTCGTTGTTCGTTTGCCCTCAAGATGGCAATATAAATGCAACATCCGAAACTTTCGTTTATATTCGCTGCATTCATTTTCACCATTTTCACTTTGCTGTGCATCGTGAGTAATAATGCTTTGTGGCTGTGTCTGCATTTAGAATATGTAGTGAATTCAAGTAGCTTGCTGCTTTGTGAGCCTCGCCTTTGCTTCGGTCAGTGCCGTTTCACGAGTACAGACTTTATATTTCACCTTGCCATTTGTGTGCGGAGGAAAACACCTCAATTTTGAACTGCAATGTATACTCGGCACCATTAAAAACGCAAAGGTGAGGTATATTCTGTATCTGCAGCAAATTGAAGAATCGATTGATATTTATTGCTTTTCCAGCGAGACACGAGAGGAAATAAAGAAAAGCGTGTGGTTTTGTGATCCTGACGCGCACCGCGTGCACGCGCCAAACACTTCAGTAATAACAAGCATTGAGCTGTTTGTGATGTGTACAGTGACACTTGACTTGTTCTTTTTGGTGTGGTCAATAGCCTACACAAAGCCAACAAAAAAATAAAAAAACGAAAAATGCTACTGCATCAAGAAAATGGAACGGCTTGTGACACAGGAGAGAGAAAAAGGGCCTTTAGCATGTTACAAGCAGGTCTCAGCCGCCGAGAGGTGGTGCGTCATTTGCACTGTCACCATTCAACAATCAGTCGGCTGTCTATCTGAGAATGGAACACAGGCGCTGTCACTGACCGACCCTGCTTAGGGCAGCTCAAGAGCGCCACATCTGGTTACAGCCTGTACGCGACAGATTCCGTACAGCTACCAAAACTGATCATGAGATGAGGGGTCCGAGACGATTGAGGGTGAGCGCTTTGACGGCGTCTATGTGAGCATCACATGCGTACACGCGGGCCCGACAGAAAACCCAGTTTTTGCCCATTTACGCATGGCTGCCCTTACCGTGGTCCGTCAGCGACAGTCCCTGTTTTCCTTTCTCAGACAGAAACAGGGAAATAAAGTGCCAAAAAATTACACAGAGGCAGGTGCCCGCAGTCAGAAGTGAAAAGTTCCTACTCCTGCTGATGGGCAAAAAATGGCTCAATGTTTGTTATAATGCCTTGGTGCGCATGCGTGCAAGCGGGGCATATGGTAGTTCGTTTGTGTGTCTGTCATTCTGTCTGTTACCGGGATAGCCGCTCCACCAGTCAAAATCAAGTCCTAGAATCTGGCTCTATGGGTTAATGCCATGATATCTTAGAATTAAATTTGCCAGATATTTGAGATAGAGCTTTGTTTTCAACATATAGCACTATGTAAGACCTCAACAAAGCAATACCAACGACGGAACATTGCAGCGAGGTGAAGGACTCACGTGTTCTTATTGACTAACTTTAATTAGAGCATTCTTCTGGCTGGAGTGAATCACAATAAAATATTTAATTTTCTCCGATAAAGACGGGGCATAGAAACCCAACGGTTACAATCAATCTGACTCCATTAAACAGTTAGCATACCAAATTTAGTTGTATCCTCGTAAGTATCTGACTCCAAATTAGAATTAGAATTGATAGTTTTGGGGCAGCATGCGTGGATCTCGAGGCAGTGATAACCAGTTACTCAGACTCTTGGGAAAAACATGAAGTGATTATACCTTGAATTCCTAACAGACAACCACCGCCGCTACATTAATGTTCCCGGGTTTTAACACCATGTCCGAATCCTAGGTTCATTGGTTAGATTAGAGGTTGGAAGTCAACCATCACTGCAATAGCCTCTTCTGGCGTATATACAATGAACCCAGATTATATGTCAGCCCATGGGTTCCTTTAGAGTATTTCAACCGATAACCGACTTTACTGAGTCTATGGGTTTCCTATAGGTTAAAATCTCAGAACCAGCATACATAAATCCTTCAGTAGGTAGGTCATGGTCGTCTAAACCAACTTAACCAACCAATTCCCACACCCGGCCGCTGGCCAGTCGTTCCTCAGTGGGGCTAAACTATTCCCCTAGGTATTCGCCGAGACGGGGCTAGGAAGAATAAAAAGATTAAAAGACACGAGACCACGCAAGCTAGAAAAGGAATAACAATAATTTAATTACCAGGTAGGCACAAACTTGAATCAAACAAATCAACGCTAAGCCAATTACCAGTTACATATAATTTAGAAGGATTTAGAATATTTTCATACCTGGAAAAGATTGTTATGGCCCCAATTTGTTATTACATTTACAACATAACAGCAACAGCAACAGCAAGGGATGACAGACACAGTTTTAAAAACTTAAACACATTTAATGAAAAAAACAAAGACTAAACTACTATCTACACTTAAGACCAAGATTGAACACAACAAAAACAGAAATATTTACAGTCCCTCTTTGTTGGGGTGGCTTGGTGATGTCCTGGGCAAGGAAAAATGCTCAAACACAGGCAAAAATCCACAAAAGTAAACTTCACAGGTCTTGAACAGAATGACAGGTCTGGTCACACGTATCCTTCTTCTTGCAATTTCTCCTACTACTTTACTGTCTCAGTTCTTTTCCCTATATACTCTTTTGCAGACCCCACCCACATTTAGACCTCTTTTTTTTTAATTTTCGGGGACTTGCCCCAGACATGTCCAGGACATGTCTAAACATAGCTCCAGTCTGAGCTGAATAAAAAAAAAGGTAAATACTGCCATCCAGTGGCCTATATTCACATTACAAGATGAATGGCCACGCGGAGCTAAAGTCGCCCCACGGGGTCGGGGGGAACTCAAATGCCCCCTCGCTCCGCAGAGCAAGGTGTCATGTGACCTCTCCCCAACTCGCCTACGCGCGTCAGATGTTGACAAAGAAGAGACAGGAATGAAGAGAAAAAAAGAGACCGCCCTGTCAGGATCTCGGACCTTTAAAGATTCCAAACCACGCCTCCGAATAAGGTAGAGGCCGAATCAGAGTTGCACTCGCGAAGGTGTTACCACCAGGGCAATTGCCCGCGCAAATTCTAACCAGCTTTTCGGGAGCTTTCCAAAAAGAGAGTCAAACATAATTTTAAGGGAAATGAAACATGTTCCATTCAACTCCTTGGACTCCCCTGAGAATAAAAATACCAGAAATGATAGGAATATATGCTAAAATGATGCAGTTGTCATGGAAAAGCCTTAAAATGGAGTATTACAGTTCAACTGTGTTATAAATATATAAGTGGGTCCTTTATTGGATATTTAACATAAACATATTATGAATTTGACCAAGATTTAGATTGTTTTAAGCAGATTAAGCAGATTAACTGGGCTTAAATTTCAATGGGACCAGTGATGGAACTCTGAGGAACACTGGGCAGCCTGGACGTAATGGGTCCGGCTTCCTGCTGTGAACAGAACAGAGGATGCCACTCTCACCGGCAGGCTGTAGGATTATAAAAGTTTACCGCTGGCTATGGATTGTGTCAGATCACCCAAACATTCAGATTTTACACATGTAATGAGCATGTGTTCCAACACTATAATTTTTAACATATGTTTCGAGCCAAATCAAACTTTCAGGTTCTACAACTATTTGACACTTCCACTGACTCCAATAGGAATCGAGGAATACGGAAGTAAAGCGTGTCATGAGGAAAGCAATTATCCTAAGCAATGAATTCATTTTCACAGGAATACGCTTGCAGGTAAGTTAATCAAATGCCTGCATTTTTGGGAAATTTGTTGCATTAGCTGACCCCTAATGAATTTTGTTGTTGGCGTCATTTTCTGTACCCAAATTAATTTTATATTGATCGTCAGATAACAACCCAGCTTACAAACTTGCGTAGACATAACCGGACGACCTCAGATTCTTCTTGCCACGTTTTTTTTTTAAATTGAAAATACATACAAACATTCAAGGCATACAAAATATATGAAAATATACGTTCTTTCTGCCTTAGGTTGAACAAAAACAACACAAGGCATAAGGCCTGAGTCTGAATGTGATATAAATATTCATATATACACTCAAAAATATAAACGCAACACTTTTGTTTTTGCTCCCATTTGTCATGAGATGGACTCAAAGATCTAAAATTCATTCCAGATACACAATATTATCATTTCTCTCAAACATTGTTCACAAATCTGTCTAAATGTGTGATAGTGAGCACTTTTGCTTTGCTGAGACAATCCATCCCACCTCACAGGTGTGCCACATCAAGATGCTCATCAGACACCATGATTAGTGCACAGGTGTACCTTATACTGCCCACAATAAAAGGCCACTCTGAAATGTGCAGTTTTGTCTCACAGCAAAATGCCACAGATGGCGCAAGCATTGAGGGAGCGTGCAATTGGCATGCTGACAGCAGGAATGTCAACCAGATCTGTTGCTCGGGCATTGAATGTTCATTTCTCCACCATAAGCCGTCTCCAAAGGCGTTTCAGAGAATATGGCAGTACATCCAACCAGCCTCACAACCGCAGACCACGTGTAACCACACCAGCCCAGGACCTCCACATCCAGCAGGTTCACCTCCAAGATCGTCTGAGATCAGCTACTCAGACAGCTGCTGAAACAATTGGTTTGCATAACCAAAGAATTTCTGCACAAACTGTCAGAAACCGTCTCAGGGAAGCTTAACTGCATGCTCGTCGTCCTCATCGGGGTCTTAACCTGACTCCAGATCGTCGCCGTAACAGACTTGAGTGGGCAAATGCTCACATTCGATGGCGTCTGGCACGTTGGAGAGGTGTTCTCTTCACGGATGAATCTCGGTTTACATTGTTCCGGGCAGATGGCAGACAGCATGTGTGGCGTCGTGTGGGTGAGCGCTTTGCTGATGTCAATGTTGTGGATCGAGTGGCCCATGGTGGTGGTGGGGTTATAGTATGGGCAAGCATCTGTTATGGACGAAGAACACAGGTGCATTTTATTAATGGCATTTTGAATGCACAGAGATACCGTGATGAGATCCTGTGGCCCATTGTTCTGCCATACATCCATGAACATCACCTCATGTTTCAGCAAGATAATGCTCGGCCCCATGTTGCAAGGATTTGTACACAATTCTTGGAAGCTGAAAATGTCCCAGTTCTTGCATGGCCAGCATACTCACCAGACATGTCACCCATTGAGCATGTTTGGGATGTGCTTGACCAGCGTACACGACAGCGCGTACCAGTTCCCACTAATATCCTGCAACTTCGCACAGCCATTGAAGAGGAGTGGACCAACATTCCACAGGCCACAATTGACAATCTGATAAACTCTATGCGAAGAAGAAGTGTTGCACTGCATGAGGCAAATGGTGGTCACACCAGATACTGACTGGTTCTGAGTCCCCAGACCCCCAATAAAGCAAAAACTGCACATTTCAGGGTGGCCTTTTATTGTGGACAGTCTAAGGTACACCTGTGCACTAATCATGGTGTCTGATGAGCAGCTTGATGTGGCACACCTGTGAGGTGGGATGGATTGTCTCAGCAAAGCAAAAGTGCTCACTATCACACATTTAGACAGATTTGTGAACAATGTTTGAGAGAAATGGTAATATTGTGTATCTGGAATGAATTTTAGATCTTTGAGTCAATCTCATGACAAATGGGAGCAAAAACAAAAGTGTTGCGTTTATATTTTTGTTGAGTGTAGTTGCAAAAAGGGAAAGTGCTAGTAAAGGGAATCTTTCTCTTTCCTCTTTCTGTGCACCGTCTGGTGTTGTGTCTTTTTATCTCAGTTCCCGAGATTTTTCCTTTGTTTTGTACTGTCTAGCTTGCGCTGCTTCCTTATTTCACTCGGACTGGAGTTTTGTCCTTTGGAAGCGCGAGTCTCTCTCTCCTATTTTGTCTGCGTTTGTCTCTCTTACGGTCCTGTACTTCCTTTCGTTCCGGCCTCTGCATTTGGCATCTCGAAACACCATCACGCAGAAGTTCCAGGGCAGTTTGTCTTCCATAAAGCATAGGCCTGTGTAAGAGTAAATCATTTTTTTCTGTACTGAATGTACTGAATGCCCATTATTTTCTCGCTTTTAGATCACATGGGGAATGAAGTTGTGTCTTCAATTGCCAATGGATGATTACTATTATTGGAAAGTGTGTCAAGAAAGGAAAATGACTGACAACTAGGGTGCAAGACTATTTGTGTTTGAAATGGGAGGTATCAGTTCTGGAGCTGATGCTGGGTGGCAGCCATGTGACTGATGACACTCCAGGTTTCTAGGGCAGGCGCAGCATATGCATTCGCAATATTAATATTAAAATATATACCCTCTTCTCACAAATGAAACCCCCCAAAATATATTTGTGCCCCTTTTAAAATTGTTATGGCAAATAAAAAGCTGAGAAAATGGAGGTTGGATATGGAACTCTTTCCAAGGGAATTTTTTTCCACAAATTTGACGTATATTACACAGGTTAATTCTTATGGCTGGTTCTGTTTTACAGTTCCATTAGCCGTGATGAATATGTACTTATTTATTGTTCTGCCACTGTTCATTGCTGTTATATGCTGCTGTTGCAGCAGCTACTGTGTTTTTTATTACTTTGTTTTATACACAGTTTAATGAATTGAGTTATTAAGTATCTGAAGTGATATATTTACAATAGTATAAAGAAACTGGCGAGCCTAGTTGGGCTGAACAGCCTGTTCTCGCCACTCTTGTTATGTTATGTTGTGTTACAGCACAGTGGCATGTGTCTCAGTAAGGATGTTGTGATTTTATCTCAGAAAAGAGGGGGTTGCCACCATGCAGTTGAACTGTGAAAGCAGAGAATTCTGTTCCTTTGCCGTTCTTGCTACAGTGTATTGTTTGTAATTGTTTTGTGGCTGTGGTGGCACAGGCCACACGGTAATATTTTGGTCTTCTCTCCACTTCCATCTCTGTCGATCTTAGCTTTGGTTCAAGTGCTAGTGGTTTTTTGATCATTTAAAGGGCTGCACTGGGTCCTCTGCTTGTTTGTAGTGTTTTGTTTGTAATGTTCTATTTCTCATTTTTTCTAGCTGCGGTGGGGTGATAAAGTTCTAACTGCGGTGGTCTAACCACTTGAATAAATGTCAAGGAAGCACTGTCGTTTTGGCTGTCACTGTGTGTGTATGCCAGTTCACCTTAGTATTTGCGTGTGGGACATTTATGGCACTAAATGAATTTTCCAGCAAAGCATGATAAGTCCAGGGCCCATGACCACCTTAATCCTCCTTAGTACACGACCTAACCAACCGCTACAACTCATTTCGATATTGCAAGAAAACCAATTTAGCATCTCACCTGTCCAGGTGGAAAATTTGAATCCAATTTGAGGTTACAAAGAACACAGTCCCAATCCTGGACCCTGCTTAGGCTTGGAAGCTTATTCTTATAAACTGGAAATGACAAACTGATTAGAGTTGGGTTAACATGAACAGGTCCCAAACATGGACCCTGATTAGGATTGGAAGCTTGTTCCAAATAACAAAGTTATGACAACAGAATTCACAAACTGCTGTCCTTTAAGTACAAGTTGCATTTGATAAAGATGAAGAGTTTATACTAGAAAAATGAGAGGCTCTCAGTACACGAAAGCTCATTACAATTTAGGTACTTGCCACACTGAGAAGAGGGCATAAATACCCATCACCTGGCTCAACAGGTAAGGAGATGCAGTTGGGAATGGGGAGAAACAATGTAAACTAATCACATGAGAAATACACCGAATAGATGCGCAAGGTGCTGAAGTGAACAGGACACAAAATGAGTTTGTTATGATTCTGCCATGCCTGCCTGGATCTTGCCATGTTTTGATATCTGCTTTATTGTTTTCCTGACACTTTGCATTGTCTGACTATTCTTTGTATTATGTATTGTGATTTGGTTACCTTAATTTGTCATGTTTAGTCTTAGTTTACTTTTCCATGTTTTGCATTTTGCCATATCATATTCCGGTTCATGTTTTCCATTTTGCTTTGCACTTTGTCTCCCCCGTCTGGTCTCATGTCTTGTCATTGCAATCTGCCTCAGTCTTGTGTTTCACTCTTCGGGTGATTTATTGGATTCTGGTTTCCAATCTTCCTTCCGATCTCGTTTACTGGCTTCTCTCTTCTTTTCTATCTACTAACAATACTAACAGTTTATTATTTTCCTCTGAGATTACTAACAACTAACCTTGTATATAAGACTAACTTACTAATGAGCACCAAGGATTTGTATAGTTGCACTTACTAATTGACTAACGATCTCTCAGCACTCGCCCTGTTCTAGTCTCCGCCTCCTTGCCTATCCCTAATTATCTCTGCTGCAGTTTTCTGTGGATGTCCACTTATACTTTATGCTTTCCTTTTCTTTAATCTATACACTTTAGTACTCCTTGACCGGAGCTGTTGTTCTGTTCATAGGTTTGTCTTGTGATCCCTGTCTGCGTTTTGGCTACAGCCAAATTCATGTAGTTAGTTTATTCCTCATGTGTCTCTGCCTGATCATTGTTACCATTGATTGCACCTGTTCTCCCTGGTCATGTGTTTACCCCGGATGTGTATATATGGTGTCTGTTTGGTTCACTTTCTTGCCAGATCGTTTTCCTCAGTCTCCTCGTGCTACGTGTCTCGCCTTGATTACGCAGTGTTTTTCTTTCTGACTGGATTGCCCGACTTTCGATTTTTTTCCTTTGTGAGTTTTGGATTACTGTTGCATCTGTGTTTTTTGACCTTTTTCTGCCCGACCTCGATTTTGTGCATTGCTGCCCTGTATACGATTCGGACTGCCCTTTGGCTTATGAGTTTGCTTCTCCCTCAAACCTTCGCCTGTGTACCGGATCTATTTCTGCTGACTACGATTTTTTTGATTGGTGCCCTGGTCACGAACTCTGCTGTCCCATTGGAATTTGAGTTTTGGATTGCGGACTCTGTACTGTTACCCCCCCTTACTCAATAAAGCTCCTCATTTTTGCAATCCCGTGTCCTCGCATTTGGTTCCAGATCGCTACCTCTCAGAATTCACAGGAGGGTTGTGACACTAATATCTCAGCTCATGCAAAATGGAAGCATAAATTAGTCATCAAAGATATTTGACACATATAGCGATCATTGGCAAAGTGTTCTCAATACAAAATAGCCCATATTATTAGACACAGCCTCATCCTCCAAGTTATCCTGCCTTTCAAAACTATGCACCAATGAAACCATAATTTTACAGAGGACTTAATGCCCACAAAGGGCTATGATTAAGAGTTTAAGTTGTATCTTATACTGGTGTTGGAATGATTTCAGCTGGTGCAAAAGTAACTCCATCCTAAGTAGAAATTACATTTTAACATACACAACCGCTGCAACCCAGTGCAGACAACATACCTGAGCGTGGTGTATGAGGTAAATAAACTAATAATTGTGGTGAATTAAAATTAATAAAGATGAATGACAAAACTAATGGCTTGATACTAAAATGGAACATCAACTGAGGAGATTACAATTCATCAGCCAAACATTAGCCATTCTTGTAACTGGCAAATTTACCAACCATGTTAGTATGTTTAAGAAACATTCCCTGACTGTTTCCACTTGCTTTATGATCCATGAATATTATGTTACCTAATCCTATTCCATCATTTAGCCATTTTAAATATCCTTTCAGCAAGCAACCAAACTCTGCCCCTTACATCCTCCTCAGGTCACAAATTTAAACTTTTTTTGCCACTCATTTCATCATTTAGTGAGTAAAATTTGACCAAAGGGTCATTCCATGCCAAGTGGAAATGCTTAAGGCAGGGGTCCTCAATTTTTCCCAGAAAGGGCCGGTGTGGGTGCAGGCTTTCATTGCAACCAAGCATTTACACTCCTGATGCTACTAATCAACTCCAGAACTCCTTACTAATAAGCTTGATTAGTAGCATCAGGTGCATAGCTGGTTGGTTGCAAAGAAAGCCTGCACCCACACCGGCCCTTACTGGGAAAGATTGGGGACCCCTGGCTTAAGGTACATCTGGGGCCATCATGGTCCCAAATTTTTCTCTAACTTTGTATATTTGTTCATTTGAACTCAAATGATGGGTATCTCCAATTTTTTCTCAGAGAGCCCATCAGTATACATTTTAAGGGCCTCTGAAAAATGGCCTGTAGGGGGCGCTTTTCAAAACATGCTTTTTAAAAAGATTTCTATCTTTGATTCTAAGACAGATACAAATCTGGAAGGTAGCTTGATCCTTGAGATGAACCTTGCTCTAGGCTGACAGTCTTAAAGGTTGCTTGTATCAATAGTGAAAGCCATGGAAATTTAGGTCAAAGTTGGGGTTTACAAACATATTTTCCACTTTTTCAATCCTAATTACTCACTAATAGCTGGAGGGGGTGATCAACTGATGCCAGGAACCTTTTATTTCAGGTAGATTCTTGCCACTTCTATCAAAAAAAATCAAAAGGAAACTTTGTAGTTGTTCAGATTAACCCTTTCAAAGTTGGTTACAGCTGAAAAGAGCCCAAGTTTAAGGGCCTGGCGTGCACCCGGGGAAAAGTTGCACTGACACCACTTTGCACCTGAGCAGTGTCTAATGACCTGAATTACACTGCTGTGGCCCAAAAATCCAGTATATAGGCCTGTTTCCCACCCAAACGCTGGCCTAAAAAGTTGTAAAAATCACTATTATTCTTTGCATGGAAATGTACATGGCAGTGTACTATTATGTGCTAGAAATAAAGAAACCTACTTAAACAACACAATATGGTGGGCTACTTTATTTGAGCTCTTTGTGATTGTGGTGACCTTATTAGGGTCATTCCATGCCAAGTGGAAACACACCTGGGCCCATCATGGTCTTGGATTTTACTTTAACTTTGTCTTTTTGTTCATTTGGCCTAACTAATGGATATCTCAGATTTTTTTGCCAACTGGCCTCTGGTATTGGTTTTATGGACCTCTGAAGAAATGGCCTGTAGGGGTCGCTTTTCAAAACATGCTGCAGAAAAACCCTGATATCTCTGGTCCTATTACTGATACAGGTCTGGGGTTTAGATGGATTTGAAATGAGGCTTCCTCTAGCTCAGGGGTGGGCAATCATGGTCCTAGAGGGCCGGTGTGTATGCAGGTTTTTATTCCTATCAATTACCCTGACTAATTGAGTTAATTGATTGCATGCACAAATATAGATTTTCGCAATGATTCGATCAAAGGAAAATGTTTTATGAAGGGAGACAAGACTAGTCTTTGTAGTTTCATGATAATTTAAAGAAATGCGCATGAGACGTCAGATTTCATAAATGGTTTGGCTAATTGAGACAATCAACTAATTAAAGACCAGACGTTTTTGGTGAAAACCAGGGACAGATACGGCCCTCGCTGCCCACCTCTGCTCTAGCACCACCATCATTTACAATGGTTGTATCTGTTCTGGTTTCCATGGGAACTGTGTTTGAATTTGGGCACCATTCCAATTTGCAGCTAAATTTCCACTCAAGTGTGTTCTTTCGATTTCCTGCACTGGTGTGTGATCAGATATGCATAATTAGGTCACTTCCAAAACTCCTTTGGTTAATTGATAAAATTCCCCCTCTTGTCAGAAAACACTGAAACAAGTCCTTCTGGTAAAAATAAATACCTCGGCTCCCATAAACAGCCGTTTTTTCAATGTTTCAGATCAGTGTCTGCGTAAACAAAAAGAATTAGATTTTCTTGTTATATTGGAGTGAGGGCTGGTTGGCGAAGAAACTTACTGTTTTGTTAGATCAGCGCTTAATCACCAGTGGGTGCACTTATTTTGTTCTAAAGGGCTACTTTACAATTTACAGCGCTGCATATCAAAGTTATTATAGTTAACGAAGACTAGGACTAAAACTAGCTGTGAAAAAATAATTTAGTTGTCTGAAATAAAAATGTCAATTTAAAAAAAAAAGAAAACTAAATAAAAACTACAATGAACAAAACAAAACTGCTAACTAAAACTAAACTGAATTGCAGATAAAATCAGCTTCGTTTTCGTTGAGCATTTTGTTTTCTCCCTCGATTACTGTCCTGTTCAGTCAGAGTTAACCGGTTGCTTCCAGAGGGGGAAACATAGCGGATATCAGCTACCATACTTGCTGCATGCGTCAGCCAAAGATGATTCTTCAGGCGCATAATTCAGCGCCGTCGTATAGGTAAGGGATAATTAACGAGAAGGTGTGCATTCCACGGTTTTAATGCAGGACGCGGAGGCAAATAACCACCCGACGTGAAGCGGAGGGGGGGAGGGGTTTGTGATGACAAGTCTAAGGGCTCTCAGTCCATCGGGGCTACCTAATATTAATTCTAATGCATCAGAGTTTAAACAAAGCCATTAAGGCATGCAATATTGATGAAATACATTTCAGTAACCCCCTTTAAAAAAAAATGGTTCAATCTATGCTTAGTGCTTGTATTGGAAAATTTTCTGTGCGTTTTTGCTGGCGAGGTCGCGAACTAAGGCAGCAAACTGGGAGCACTGCCCTTTGCGTATATGATGTCCAAAAAAACGAACAAACACACAAACACAAATCTGAACGCCAGAAAAGAATAGAGAGAGGACAGGAAGAGCAAAGCAGGGGTCCAGAACACTATAAAATTCTTTTCAAAGAAAGGTGAGTATTTAACGAGCTTGCTATGTAAGCTGTTCAGGCTAGCTATCCAGCTGCTAACGCAAGGGCGGGTTCATACTCTACACAAGGTACGCGAGTGAACGAGAGCACAGGTCTGTTCCATTCCGTTCACAGAGAAGCCTGAACGCGCGTTCCTTGCTGCGCTGTGCCTTGTTAAAAAGCAGTACTCTGCTCATGCAGTAGGGGGCAGCAAAGTCTTTTCCTTCTCCTCCATTTTTCTTTTTAGTATGTTGACACAGCTTATGATGCTTTATTTGCTTTATCTCTCTATTGGAATCTCATGGAAATACACGCGTTGATGCATCGCGTTACAAAAATTTGGATGACACACTTTGCTACGCAAGGACGCAAGATGGCTACCTTGCATTGCTCGATGCGTTGCCTTGCGTTCGCGCTCCCTTGCCTTGCGTAAAGTATGAACCGGCCCTTAATGTAACTTGCGGTCAGCTGAGTAAATAATCGCCTGACAAGAATGACATTACTCAATTATTAACGGTATCATCCACAGAAATCGGTTAGGTTATCATTCGCCAGCCATCACAATATGCCCTCAAAAAATTCAGTAGCAGCAGTCTAGGACACGCTCCTCCGTTCTTATTATGATTGGTTACTGCATACTTAGCTCTCTCTAGCTGTAAGTGACTGGACAGGCTAGGTTTGGCTTGCAAACTACATGAAGTCAGTGGGGTAACCTTAGGTGTGACTTAAATAATCACTTGTCAAGGCTGACATTACTTTTACCTTTATTATTCACTAAAACGAAACTGCTACTTTAGCCTGTTGACATAAGTCTTGTTCACGCGGGGGGTAATTTTACTGAGCTTGCCCTCCTCTTAACTATTGCAAAATGAAGCAGAGTGCTGAGAGCTATGGTACTGAAGCCCATTTAGATTTTGTTTATTCTAAGACTCGGTAGGTTAGTTCTTCATTAACAGTTGTTCCATGGAACATAACTATATATGTTTACGAATATAATATGAAATGAAACAATGAAACGTTTATGCACTGCTACTTCAGAATCAGCTGTAATGCTATCAATATGCTGCATCAGAAATCTAAAGGACTGTAGGCTATGGAGTCGCTTACTTCCAGCGACATGCGGGACTCTACAATGGTATCCATAGTTACTGGCGCCTCATTTCTCACACTATGCAGTTTCTTATGAAACGTAATATTACATCTCAAACATCTCAAAACCTTATATCTTCAACTCAATAGGTTGTGGCCATGAAATTCTCTGGTGATTCAGGTATTCACATTAGTTATCAGTGTGGTTGTTGAGAGAACACTTGTGATCTCCAATCGATGAAGCTAACGATGATTCGTATTTGATGGGCTCATTTAAGGGTCTAAGGGTTTCATATAGTTAAACTGTTTGGCAATTTAGAATTTGAAACCACAAAAAACAAAAAAACTGATCTCGGCCATGGAATTTGATGTCATGCCTTCCTTTTCATCAATGCAAACAGATTCTTTGGGGAACTGGAATGTAATTACTGAAAACCCAGCCACTGAAAGCCCAGATTTTAGGGAGACATTACGCAAAAGTCTGTACTTTGATCTTTAAACTCAAACATGTACAGTGTTCTGCACCAGGTCATCAGCCGAAATAAAACCACAAAAAGAGAATAATGTCAAGAAGAAATATCAGGCTGTATTGATCAAATAGTTGTTTTGAAGCTAGTATTCTTTGAATTTTGGATTTAGAATAATTTACTGTATTATTTACTTTAAAACCCTGTCCATGAGAGTAATACAAGGGTGCAATCTTAAGTTACATAACTCTGTTAGCATCTTGGGCAATGCTGGGAAAAATGCCAGTCGAACTCCGGTATAAGAACAGTGTCCCCCCATGGACTGCGGCACTGGTCCTCATAAACATCCACCTCTCAGTCACCATATATGTCCTGTGTATTACTGCGGTCCTCAGCCTACTCTCTGTAAGCAATGCAGAGCCCTTACCTTGTGAGGAGATTGTACAGCCCCTGGTTCTGGAAGATTTCAGTAAGGTAAACAGTTCCTGACTTCTTATCCCCCCAGCATATAATGCGGGGGGATATAGCTATCGCTCTGTCCATCCGTCTGTAAACATGAGTTTGTCCGGGCCATATCTCGGAAACTATTTGTACTAGCTTTACCAAACTTGACACACATGTCCATCATGATGTGTTGATGTGCCTTTTAAAGGTTGGTACACGACCTACAGCCGGGGGGATCTGCCATTGCCAGATGGCTCTTGTTCACTAGTTTTTGCTGATATCATGACCAGCGGTAACTTTAAAGCTAGGCAATATGCAAAGGTGTATGCTGCATTAAAGGTTCTTTGACAGATCTGCGGTAACAAAACCCCATTCACAGCTGGGTATGATGCACTGTGTCGTGACACATTCCTCCCTCTACTATCACTAAAATTTTCTTGACTTGTGCCACAGTAGCCCTTCTGTCAGTTTGGACCAGACGGGACAGCCTTGATCACCCATGCGAGTCGATGGGCTGTGGGCAGCCCAGGCCCTGTTGCTGGATCATGGTTTATCTTTCCTTGGGCCTTCGCCAGCCGGTGCTCACCACTGCTGATAGGAAGCATCCCAGAAGCCTTGTTGCTTCCACAATGTTCCAACTCAGGACTTGGTCCTTGTCAAACTCGTTCACGTCCCATTTGTCCTGAATCCAACACAAATAACTACAACAAACAACTATTCACTTACCGTCACAGATCTGTTCACAGACCTTGGCATGCACCAATTTTGCGACATAATACACACACATGGTGTTGGTCCTTCATGTTGGCAAAAACGGCCCTCTCAAGTTGACTTCCACATAAATGTCCCGACCCAGGATTTTCATTCAGAAGGTTTCTCAGACTGTAAAAAACACTCTACACCAACTTATCGCTGTCTCATAGTGCATCCCGGTGCCAGCTGTTCTGCAGGTAAACACTGCACAAATACCCCGCTGATAGATATGATGTAACATAAGTCAGGACTCAATGGACAAGGTGACCCTCTTGCTCCAAAGTCCAGTTCCAAAGACTAAGTGGATCAGTCATAATGTTTTGGCTCATCAGTGTTTGTACCCCACAGCTCAGTTAATAATGTTATGCTAGAGTGTTTAGGTAAAAATAATTTAGATAGTCATTAATGTACTATCAATAATTCAAAATTTATGAAGATTCCTTTCCATATTGAAGTTTATTTTGGTCTTTACGAAAAATAAATCATACCGTTTCATAAAAGGATCATCGCTATAATGTCAGGGAAGTAAGTTTGTAGAGAATCATACTGAGATCTTTTTTCACAAAATATGGCTCATATCTTAACTTTTTTGACATTTTCAGGTATTAGGAAAATGAATCCGGCAAGGATAACCCTGTTCTTGCCACATTACTTAAATCTGCGAACAGCTCTTGGGTGGAAGTTGTGGCTACTCATGACAAAGACACTGTCCTCTTCCGTGAGAAGAACATGATGTAAATAGCATAAGCTCACATTTTTATTGTGAATATGAATCTCTGTGCCTGTATATGCCTATGTTAATTTCTGTTCCTGCATTGATTCCCCTCATTCTCTTCTCAAATTTGTGAAAATGAGTGTAACTAGTTCAGGCAGGCAACTCGAGAAGAGCTACGTCAGCTGACAGCAGCCTGGTAAGCTACCAGCACGTCAGCACCAGCAGGCGAACAATTGGAGGATACACATCACGAGGTCATACAGCGGTCTATTTGAAAGACGTCAAGCTCACTTGCTTCCGCTGCTGTTCGCAATGACGCTTCATGCTATGCAACATGCTGTTTGGTTTTTGCTTGCCGCCTCCACCCCAGCCTCCACCTGTTTGGTTCTGCTCACATCAGGGGGATTTTGATTTCTGTTCCTGACTATGTTTGTATGTTTGCTGTGCCTAAGTAGATTATTCCTCCAGAGCAGAACTGCCGCCAAAATACAATGTAATGCTCATATCCATGAATAAATTGTTCTATTTCATTGAAACGTGAGTTGTCCTGACTGAACTGAAAAAATTTTGTATTTGGGGTTCCTAAAGCCCGAGTTTGTTATTTGGTGAAGGGTTTTTTGATCTGGTTATGCACAGATCAGTGGTACAGAAAAGTGAAGCATGAGAATGATGGAAATCAGAGCCTAGTACTTAGGGATCATAGTCTCAGATTTAGTGCACAGCTTTTGCAATGTATTGTTTTTTATTACTGTATTCAGAGTTCTGCTATTGAACACTGTTTCTATCTTATTTCAGAAGTGGAAAATGTGAATATCTAACGTTTAACCTTACCCTGTCTCACAACACCATCCATTTTACCAGTAAGTAATAATACAGCACTTGACTCCATTCAATCTGTCTGTAATTTCCACAAAGTGTTTGCAGCAGCAATAACCAGTGCACCAATCCACAGCATTTCTTCAATGCCTGCAGAAAAACCTTTTTTTTGTAATTGCAGTGTAGAAACAGTCAAGCAAATAATTTTGAATAGATTTACCGTCTTTGATGAATTTTGAATTTTAAACAAAGCTGAAGTATATAGTGTTACCCCCGGTCTGTACTCCAGGAAAACAACAACTTTCACACTTTTAATCAACCAAGATCGGAAAACTACTTGCAAAGCATTTCAATTTATTTGTTGTTTTACAGTTTTTTACAATCCCGATGACCCGTTTTAACACTTTAAACACTTTTTCAAAACTGTCACACCTAAAACACACAATTACCAAAATAGTTAATTCCATACTCAGAATCGCGCAGTGCAAACTAATTACATTTTCAAAATACAAAAAATACTGTAACATAATTCACCAAATTTATCAAAACACAAACACATGCTGTCTTCTAACAGACACATTTAGTCAGTCACAACACAATGTCATAAAAACATTAACAACTGATGCAATAACACAAACTGAATCACTTTACATGCGTTAGCTCTACGGTTTTACAATCAACAGATTATTGTATGATCATAAATTGATGTTCTTGTTGTAGTTTTTTTGAACCTCTCTTCATTTTTCTTTTGTTGGGTCTGAATTTTGTTTGTTTTTTGCAAAAACTCAGTACAGAAAGTGAAGGACCCATTTCAGAGCAGCTTTGCAGAATAAAAAGTTTATGAAAGAAGAATACAGTAAATGACAGGATTTTTGCAGTAAACACTTTATTTGCAAATGAAAATTACTGACAGTAAAGGGGAAAAATCAGCATTTAGCTGTCAGTCACTATTGTCCAATATACAAAAAGAAAAAGGAGCAGAAGACATTACTGGAAAAAAATAATAATAAAAAGCTCATCTGCTCAGGCTTCAGCATTGGGCCACATATTTTCGTGAACATCACACCTGATATCTTCTCTGGCCAGGCCTCTTGGGAAAAATATTTTCGCAGGCCTTATCCATCCCTGGCAGTGTTCAGCTGTGATGTCCTGGCATGCAGCACCCATTGCATTCAGGAGGGACATTTGGTCATGTGGATGATGATGCAATACCTTCCACCTCCAGGCTGAAAAACACTCCTCAGTAGGGTTGAGGAAAGGGGATAAGGGGCAAGGAAAAGGGACATCATCCTGGGATGGGCGTTAAACCCAGCTGTGACTGCACGTGCATGCTGGGATGCCACGTTGTCCCAGGTGACCACATATGTTGGCAAGTTACCCCCAAACTCACCCTGTCCCCCTATTCCCTCAGGCACCAGTCTATCACACAGCTCTTCTAAAAACAGGAGAAGGCGGTCGCTGTTGTAGGGGCCAGTTTGACATTTATGCAGGAGCACACCATTGTTGGAGATGCTGCACACATGGTGATGTTGGCTCCTCTCTGGCCTGGCACAGCACCTGTGGCTCTTTTACCAATTATGTTTCTGCCTCTCCAACAGTTTTTGGCCAAGTTGAAGCCAGTCTCATCAATGTAGATCAGTCATGTGGGACTTGATTGGCCTCCAACTCCATGACTCTCTGTAAACAATCAAATAAAATGCGTCTAAATGATTAACTTTCGATACATACATATATAGATATATAGTAGAACCTTACTGTACCTGGACATATTGGTGACGGAGTTCCTTGACGCGCTCACTGTTCCTTTCAAAAGGACTTTATAAAGTTGTTTCATTTGGACTCTGTGTTTAGCCAGAGTCCGAGAAATAGATGTAAGGCTGATTGCTTTAATGTTTGCAAAGACAAGGTTCTCTACTGAAATATTGGCCTGAATTTCTTTCAGTTTTATTTCATTGTCAGCAATCATCGTGTTGACAATGGCCAGCTCCTGTTCTTCATTTAGGAGCTCTCCCTGCTCCCTGAAGGACAGTGATGTTGAACCTTTAGAGGAACAAAGTTACATATTAGGGGCCATAAGAATGCAGTTAAGCCCTAATACAATATTCTACCTGATGGTTGCTCGAAAAATCCGGACAATGGACGCCACTGTGTTCCAGCTGAGATTTGGCTGCACACGTTCTCCAGCCCCTCTATATGATAACCCATGGTTGATGACTTGGTCGATGATGGTGCTCTTATTTCATCTGTCACCCTAACTCTGGCCCTTCTTTGAGCCCCAGAAGGCATCCTAACTCTTCCCCTACCTCTAAGCATTTCTGTCTCTTGTCTTGTGCAAGTCCTCCACCTTGTCCTTGGTCTTGCCTTTGTTGTTTTTTTTTTTCTCACAAGATCTGCCCAAATAGCAGGGATGTGATTTGGGTGAAGTGGAGTTATCTGAAAATTTAGCCAGGTCCAGGGCAGTGCCCTGGTGGGGGGTGGAGGGTGAGGGGCGAAGCCCCCTGAAGCTCCTAGGTTTTAGTGATTTTTAGTGCCCTAAGTGTACTAGGAATTCAATACAATAATAAAAAACAGAATTATTATCCAATGTATATTCAAGCCAACCAACACGTGCAATCTTTGATTTCTAAGTCAAGTCAAAATTAGTCACAAGCTCCAATTTGAAAATGGAAGTTCTGTAGAATGCAGAAGATCAATTCAGTTAGGGAAATACTAAAAGTCGGAATGCGGTAGATATGATTTCGGATTTTCTGACTGAAAAATCATTGTTTCATTCATTTTTTTAATTTTGAAAATAAAAAAGCGGAATTCCGCGAATTAGCGGAAAAATCACATCCCTGACATAGGTGATGTGATTGAAAGACGCCCAACACCTGTGCTGATGAGATGGGAATCAGCTGTGATTGATATAACTTCACTCTGGTGTTTCTCAATAACGATGATAAAAAAAAACAGGAAATTTGTTTCAACCTACAATGTACAATCTACAGTGAACTCCTGTTCACTTCAGCTTTAGTCTAAATTTAGAATTGGAACATTAAGCTTTCTGTTTTGACCTACAACATGAAAGCAATTGAAAATCTAGCTGGTAAAGTTGATTGAGTTTGGACGTAAAAGAAGTGAAAATATTTTTTAATTGTGTTAAATGCAGGTATTTTGTGTCAAAAGAAAATAAAATGTGTTCAATGTATAGCGCACACAGGCCGATGTTGCGCGAACTGTGTGAAGAGTTTTGAAAAGGTGTTTGAAGTCTTGAAAAATTGTAAAAAACTGTAAATCTGCAATGATGTTATTTTTAGCTTACCAGCCCTATGGGCCTATAAGCTATTGTCGTGGTGCAGCATCCGTCATCTGTCATCCAGAACATTTTTTTAATCTTTTTTTTTTTTGGCCTAATGAATTTTCATGTAAATTTGCCATAATATATAACTAGACCAAATCTCCAGATGTTTTTTTTTTCTTGGGGGTCCTTGGGCACAGAAAATCTGTGCAATCCATTTCTTTCCTCGATCTGGCAATCAACTTACCTTAGTACCGTCAATGTACACCATTGAATGAAACACCATTTTGGTTGAATCAACAGAAGTATGTCTAGTGGGGGCACTTTACTAATATTGGGTCTACTTTACCAACATTGGGAGAATACGCTAGATGGCCTGTGGAGGCCAAATGGTTGCAGATAGAGATTAACTTTGTATTATTGACGTATAGGAAGTCACATACGACCTATATTTTGGGTGCATTAAAGTTGACCTCAGATCACCTTGAAAGGTCAAACTTGATATGAAGCGAAATGTTACAATTCTCAAAGTCTTCTAGGCTTGAAAATATTGAAGATCAAGAACATACAGCGCCCTCCATAATTATTGGCACCCCTGGTTAAGATGTGTTCTTTAGCTTCTAATAAATTCAGTTTTTTTTCTAAATAATATGGGACCACAATGGAAAAAAAAAGGAAAATCCAACCTTTAATTCAAGTGCATTTATTCAGTTGGGAAAAAAATCCCACATTAAGAAATAATTCCTTTACATCAAATCATGTGAGGGTTCTGCCCCTTGTTAATTATATTATTTTCGGCACCAGTGTTCGTCTTGATCGTTTTCCGTATATATATATATTCCAAGACGCAGGTGCAGGGGAGACGGGACTTCACTCAACGTTCTCTCTTTCTGCACTCATGTGTTTGTCCTTGACGCAGTGCGGGCTGCGTCCAGTAGTAACTCGGATCCTCCTGAGCTACCTGTGCCAGCTGAGTGTTCCGAGCCCCCTATGTCCGCCGTGCTTCCGAGCTACCTGTGCCAGCTGAGTGTCCCAAGCCCCCTATGCCCGCTGCGATTGCCGAGCTGCCTGTGCCAGCTGAGTGCTCCAAGCACCCTATGCCCGCTGCGCTTCCCGAGCTACCTGTGCCAGCTGAGTGTTCCAAGCCCCTTATGCCCGCTGCGCTTCCCGAGCTACCTGTGCCAGCTGAGTGTTCCAAGCCCCCTATGCCCGCTGCGCTTCCTGAGCTACCTGTGCCAGCTGAGTGTCCCAAGCCCCCTATGCCCGTTGCGCTTCTCGAGCTACCTGTGCCAGCTGAGTGTTCCAAGCCCCTTATGCCCGCTGCGCTTCCTGAGCTACCTGTGCCAGCTGAGTGTTCCAAGCCCCCTATGCCCGCTGCGCTTCCTGAGCTACCTGTGCCAGCTGAGTGTTCCAAGCCCCCTATGCCCGCTGCGCTTCCCGAGCTACCTGTGCCAGCTGAGTGTTCCAAGCCCCCTATGCCCGCTGCGCTTCCTGAGCTACCTGTGCCAGCTGAGTGTCCCAAGCCCCCTATGCCCGTTGCGCTTCTCGAGCTACCTGTGCCAGCTGAGTGTTCTGAGCCCCTTATGCCCGCTGCGCTTCCTGAGCTACCTGTGCCAGCTGAGTGTTCCAAGCCCCTTATGCCCGCTGCGCTTCCCGAGCTACCTGTGCCAGCTGAGTGTCCAAGCCCCCTATGCCCGCTGCGCTTCCTGAGCTACCTGTGCCAGCTGAGTGTCCCAAGCCCCCTATGCCCGCCGCGCTTCCCGAGCTACCTGTGCCAGCTGAGTGTCCCAAGCCCCCTATGCCCGCTGCGCTTCCCGAGCTACCTGTGCCAGCTGAGTGTCCCAAGCCCCCTATGCCCGCTGCGCTTCCCGAGCTACCTGTGCCAGCTGAGTGTCCCAAGCCCCCTATGCCTGCTGCGCTTCCTGAGCTACCTGTTCCAGCTGAGGGTTCAAAGCCATCAATGCCCGCTGCGCTTCCCGAGCTATCTGCGCCAGCTGAGGGTTCTGAGCCATCTATGCCTGCTGCGCTTCCCAAGCTACCTGCGCCAGCTGAGGGTTTCGAGCCATCTACGTCCGCTGCGCTTCCCGGGCTACCTGTGCCAGCTGAGTGTTCCAAGCCCCCTATGCCCGCTGCGCTTCCTGAGCTACCTGTGCCAGCTGAGTGTCCCAAGCCCCCTATGCCCACTGCGCTTCTTGAGCTACATGTGCCAGCTGAGTGTCCCAAGCCCCCAATGCCCGTTGCGCTTCCCGAGCTACCTGTGCCAGCTGAGTGTTCTGAGCCATCTATGTCCGCCATGCTTCCCGAGCTACCTGTGCCAGCTGAGTGTCCCAAGCCCCCTATGCCCGCCGTGCTTTCCGAGCTACCTGTGCCAGCTGAGTGTCCCAAGCCCCCTATGCCCGCTACGCTTCCTGAGCTACCTGTGCCAGCTGAGTGTTCCAAGCCCCCTATGCCCGCTGCGCTTCCCGAGCTACCTGTGCCAGCTGAGTGTTCCAAGCCCCCTATGCCCGCTGCGCTTCCTGAGCTACCTGTGCCAGCTGAGTGTCCCAAGCCCCCTATGTCCGTTCAAAGCCATCAATGCCCGCTGCGCTTCCCGAGCTACCTGCGCCAGTTGAGGGTTTTGAGCCATCTATGCCTGCTGCGCTTCCCGAGCTACCTGCGCCAGCTGAGGGTTTCGAGCCATCTACGTCCGCTGCGCTTCCCGGGCTACCTGTGCCAGCTGAGTGTTCCAAGCCCCCTATGCCTGCTGCGCTTCCTGAGCTACCTGTGCCAGCTGAGTGTCCCAAGCCCCCTATGCCCGCTGCGCTTCCCGAGCTACCTGTGCCAGCTGAGTGTTCCAAGCCCCCTATGCCCGCTGCGCTTCCTGAGCTACCTGTGCCAGCTGAGTGTCCCAAGCCCCCTATGCCCGTTGCGCTTCTCGAGCTACCTGTGCCAGCTGAGTGTTCTGAGCCCCTTATGCCCGCTGCGCTTCCTGAGCTACCTGTGCCAGCTGAGTGTTCCAAGCCCCTTATGCCCACTGCGCTTCCCGAGCTACCTGTGCCAGCTGAGTGTCCAAGGCCCCTATGCCCGCTGCGCTTCCTGAGCTACCTGTGCCAGCTGAGTGTCCCAAGCCCCCTATGCCCGCCGCGCTTCCCGAGCTACCTGTGCCAGCTGAGTGTCCCAAGCCCCCTATGCCCGCTGCGCTTCCCGAGCTACCTGTGCCAGCTGAGTGTCCCAAGCCCCCTATGCCTGCTGCGCTTCCTGAGCTACCTGTGCCAGCTGAGTGTTCAAAGCCATCAATGCCCGCTGCGCTTCCCGAGCTACCTGCGCCAGCTGAGGGTTCTGAGCCATCTATGCCTGCTGCGCTTCCCGAGCTACCTGCGCCAGCTGAGGGTTCCGAGCCATCTACGTCCGCTGCGCTTCCCGGGCTACCTGTGCCAGCTGAGTGTTCCAAGCCCCCTATGCCCGCTGCGCTTCCTGAGCTACCTGTGCCAGCTGAGTGTCCCAAGCCCCCTATGCCCGCTGCGCTTCTTGAGCTACATGTGCCAGCTGAGTGTCCCAAGCCCCCAATGCCCGTTGCGCTTCCCGAGCTACCTGTGCCAGCTGAGTGTTCTGAGCCATCTATGTCCGCCATGCTTCCCGAGCTACCTGTGCCAGCTGAGTGTCCCAAGCCCCCTATGCCCGCCGCGCTTTCCGAGCTACCTGTGCCAGCTGAGTGTCCCAAGCCCCCTATGCCCGCTGCGCTTCCTGAGGTACCTGTGCCAGCTGAGTGTTCCAAGCCCCCTATGCCCGCTGCGCTTCCCGAGCTACCTGTGCCAGCTGAGTGTTCCAAGCCCCCTATGCCCGCTGCGCTTCCTGAGCTACCTGTGCCAGCTGAGTGTCCCAAGCCCCCTATGTCCGTTCAAAGCCATCAATGCCCGCTGCGCTTCCCGAGCTACCTGCGCCAGTTGAGGGTTTTGAGCCATCTATGCCTGCTGCGCTTCCCGAGCTACCTGCGCCAGCTGAGGGTTTCGAGCCATCTACGTCCGCTGCGCTTCCCGGGCTACCTGTGCCAGCTGAGTGTTCCAAGCCCCCTATGCCCGCTGCGCTTCCTGAGCTACCTGTGCCAGCTGAGTGTCCCAAGCCCCCTATGCCTGCTGCGCTTCTTGAGCTACATGTGCCAGCTGAGTGTCCCAAGCCCCCAATGCCCGTTGCGCTTCCCGAGCTACCTGTGCCAGCTGAGTGTTCTGAGCCATCTATGTCCACCATGCTTCCTGAGCTACCTGTGCCAGCTGAGTGTCCCAAGCCCCCTATGCCCGCCGCGCTTCCCGAGCTACCTGTGCCAGCTGAGTGTCCCAAGCCCCCTATGCCCGCTGCGCTTCCTGAGCTACCTGTGCCAGCTGAGTGTCCCAAGCCCCCTATGCCCGCTGCGCTTCCTGAGCTACCTGTGCCAGCTGAGGGTTCCAAGCCAACAATGCCCGCTGCGCTTCCCGAGCTACCTGCGCCAGCTGAGGGTTCTGAGCCATCTATGCCTGCTGCGCTTCCCGAGCTACCTGCGCCAGCTGAGGGTTCCGAGCCATCTACGTCCGCTGCGCTTCCCTGGCTACCTGCGCCAGCTGAGGGTCCCGAGCCACCTATGCCCGCTGTGCCTCGAGCCACCTGCGCCGGCCGAGTTTCCCGCGTCTTCCAAGTCAGCCGTGCCTGCTGTGTTCCCTGCTGTGTTCCTAGTGTCCCCCGAGTCAATCATGTCTGCGTTCCCTTCCCTGTGTTCCCAGAGTCCCAGGCTTTTTCAGTTAGCAGTTTCGAGTTCCTTAGTTCTCCCCTTTCAGTGCTTGGCACGGTGGTTCTGTTGGCCTGTGTGCCATTATTTCCCCTCCTGAGTCAGGTTTCCCCGAGTCCCGAGTTTTTAGTTTTCCCAATTTAGTGCTTGCACGGTGTATGTTTTGGCCAGCGTGCCCCCTTGTGGTTCCTTGTGTCCTTATACCTATTAAATCCTGTGTTCCCGCGAATGGTGTCTCTACCCTCTTTCTGTCCCCTTAACAACTGCAGTCTAAAAAGTTATATGACCAATTTGTTTTAAGGGGTTACCCAGTCATTTGGCTTAATTCAGCTTTATCTAAAGTTGATTCTTATACTCCATCTAAGCTACCTTCTAAGAAACCTCAATCGACTTACCTTACCTGTTGTACCACCTATAGTCCTATTAGTAAACAAATTAAGGACATTATAACCAGACATTGGCATATTTTATCTGCTGACGAGGTGGGCAAAAGTTTCTTTTCAAAGTTGCCTGTTTTTGTTCAGGAGCCGCAATATTCGTGACATGCTGGTGCAGGCAGATGCTTTTCATCCCAGGGATGGTGGCTTTTTCCCATGTCGCCATTGTACTTCTTGTCAAAATAACAAAAAAAGTGAACACTTTTGATAGTTATATCACTAAAAAACAATATAAAATCCAGAAATTTATTTCAGTCAGGACAACTCACGTTTCAATGAAATAGAACAATTTATTCATGGATATGAGCATTACATTGTATTTTGGCGGCAGTTCTGCTCTGGAGGAATGTCCTACCTAGGCACAGCAAACATACAAACATAGTCAGGAACAGAAATCAAAATCCCCCCGATGTGAGCAGAACCAAACAGGTGGAGGCTGGGGTGGAGGCGGCAAAAACCAAACAGCATGTTGCATAGCATGAAGCGTCATTGCGAACAGCAGCGGAAGCAAGTGAGCTTGACGTCTTTCAAATAGACCGCTGTATGACCTCGTGATGTGTATCCTCCAATTGTTCGCCTGCTGGTGCTGACGTGCTGGTAGCTTACCAGGCTGCTGTCAGCTGACGTAGCTCTTATCGAGTTTCCTGCCTGAACTAGTTACACTCATTTCTTGCCGTTCAATTAATGTCATTTACCTCCTTTCATGTTCCTGTGGTTTACAATATATAGGGAAAACTAATCGTCAACTTAAAATTAGAATCAATGAACACAGAAGTTCTATCCATAAAGGGGATCCAAAATCCCCTGTGGCGAGACATTTTCAGGAGGCTAAACATCCAGCAACTGGACTTAGTTTTTGTGGTATTGATAGAATTGACCCTAGTCGCAGACACACAGATCTTGAAATCAGACTTCTTCAGTGTGAAAGCATATGGATTTATACTCTGAAGACTGAACAGCCTTATGACCTTAATGAAACACTTAATTTATCTTGCTTCCTATAACTTGTCTATTTTTCCTACATCTGCCTGCATCAGCATAGTCTTGTTTCACAATCCTTTTTTAATTGCAATTGAGGTAGACTAGTTGATTTGTAATTGCATTGTGTTCTTTGTTTGTGTTGTGCATCACGTTCTCTTGCAGCACTGATGATGGTCTAATGGACCGAAACGTTTGTTTTTTCTTTTGAGCACATTTTTTTTTTTGTGATCCATCATGCCTCATTCAACCGTTTTTGGCATATCTCAGCATATTAAGTAGTTTTTGTGGCAGTTTCAGCCGATCTTTTTGGTGTGCGAGTACTTCCTTTGCTGGTTTTTCATGTGTAAATCATAATGCCATTCATCTTAACGTTTGCCCCTGGACGTCTTGAATTCGCAAAACATGACTGACCCACCATCATATTTCACTGTGGGTACGTGGTGCTTCTGCTTGAATGCATCGTTGTTGCTTTGCCAAACATACCACAGCTGTATCTGACCGAAACATGCAATTTTGGACTCACCTGACCAAGGCACCTTGTTTCAGTCATAATTCACATGATGTTTGGCAAACTCCAAGCGCTTACTTTTGTGTCTTCTGGTCAGAAAAGGCTTTCTTCTGGTAACCCTTCCAAAGAGCCTGTGATTGTGGAGGTGGCACCTGATGGTGCTTTTTGAAACCTGGTGATCTCAAGATGCCACCAAGGCCTGCAATTCCTCCACAGTGATTGTAGGGGATTTTGATACTTCTCTCACCATCCTCCTCAATATCCTGGGAGGCAAAATGAGTCACCTCCTCTACCCTTCAGGCTTTCAACAGTTGCAAATCTTTGGAATCTTTAAATAATTGCTCTTACAGTGCTCAGTGGCATATTCAATCATTTGTGTCATTAATTGTTAAACCTTGATTTGGAGGAAACTGATTTTTAATTAAATCAGTAAATTATTTTGGTTTGTGCCATCAGCACAATTATATTAAAGAGTTCTCTCACATGTTGTTATTAAGAGTTTTGCTATAAATATATATTTTAGAAGTTTTTAAATATGTTTGTGCATTGCCAGTTAGGGGTGCCAGTAATTTTGGAGCTCAGTGTATATTGTGATATACCAAGTCCTAATTAAGTACATTATCCACAGATTGTTCCATATAAAACATTTGCTGTTTCATCTTTTCATGCAATAAAAGACAATCTATGGATAATCACATTTTTTTTTTTAAACTTTATTTCGAATACATCACAGTGATTATGTGGTACTGCAGGAACTAAACACTCTTTCCTTGCTGTGGTTTCCCTTCAGATGACTCCTCCTAGTGGCTGTTTTTATCAGGACAAAGTTCTGGAAAAGAGAGTGTCAAAAGGTCATGTTAAACAAGGGGAAATATTGCTCACATACCTGTGGTGCCATCTTAATGAACCAGTGAGTATTTACTCACCTGTATGTCCATCATAAATGAAGGTTGGCTTTGGTATGGCCAGGCATTCCTTTTGTCTATCATATGTTTCCCGATCAAAATTGCTGAGTTTCGCAGCTCTTCCTGTTTAATTTTTAAAAAATTAAAATGTAAATATATTCTTCATATCTCTAGCCCAATAGTTTGTAACACTTCACTCAGAACTTGACAGTAGACATACCAAATGAGATGAAATACTTCGCCAAGAGACCATTGATGGAGTAGTTGCCAAACATGACCATATAGTCAGCGCTGGTAGGCAGAAGGGTGGCATTGAAAATTTCGTTTGTTTCTGCTTCCACTAAGGGAAATAAAAAGTGTTAAAAACATTGAAAAATAAGACCAAGAGTCCTGTAGCTGACCGGCAAGCAATTTTTAGAAATGATAGAAGTAATGAAAATTTCATGTGAACTTTGACCTTTGAATCATTGAAGGTCAATGTGAAGGTCACTAAATAGAAATTCACATAAATATAGACCTCCTGTAATACAACCTTAAGCTCTGAAGCAGTTTTGATGATACAAGTCACTGAAAATACAATATGTCAATTGTGAACTTCAAAGGTCACAGAAGGTCAAGTTGAGGTCACCAAATGGACTTCATGAATAACTTTCTAAAGGTCTCTATACAAACCTTGGCTCCATCTGTGGCCATTTTAGTGATACAAGTCATTGATTTTTCACCTGGTCACATTTGATCTTCAAAGGTCAATACAAAGGTCACCACATGAAAGCTCATATATGACTTCCTATATGCAGGGTTCTAGCAAGAATTTTTATTGAACGTACTGGAACGATACTTATTGTGATGTCACGAACCTGGTCACATGGGTTTGTTGACTATCATGGTTGACAAAAAGCCACAACATGACAATTGATTTTATAGGTGAAGTAAAATTGTCTTCCACGTTTCGTCATAATTCCAGTCAGTTGCAGCGTTATTTACTGCAAAAGCCGTTTTGTGAAGGGTTCAGGAATATTTTTCCTTTGTATTCTTGATCGAGAACTGAAAAAATCTACTTGAATTAATGCAATTTGATGCAAGAACTGAATGCCGTCGACCCACTAGCGTTTTTGTACTACTCACTTTCTGTTAGATCAGTCGCAAGTTATTTTCCATCATTTCTACCATGACATTTTGCTAAGTTTTCGCATTTTATTATTCGGTCATGGCTAGGGAATGATCTTTTTTGTGATGGGTAATTCGATAGGTACCTTATCCACCTATAGCAAGTATTTAAGTGACAGTTTGGATATTATTATTGGAAAGAATTCCATTTTCAACCTTCATCAGTATCGACTAAGATCAGTACTTTTTCGGCTTGACTTTTGGGTACCCAGAGAAACATTTGAGTGTGTAAAAACATCCATCGTACATCCAGTCAAGACAATTTAGAGTTAAATCTCTACTGCAGCTGTAACGGCGGCAGCCTTGGTACTGATGACACACCAGGTGGCGCAGTATATGCATTTGCGATATTAAATATTCTTCATAAATTCCAAACCCCCTTATCATGAATAAAACCCCCCAAAATATATTGGCGCTCCCTTTTAAAATCATTCTGGTAAACCTACGACTGTGAATTACTTTCACTGATCAATGATGATCAACAAATGTTCAATTTCTGTTCGATTTAGGAAAATCAAGTGATGATCCAGCCAACCCTGACCCATAGTGGGGTTGTTCCTCCTACTTTTCAGCTTGTAAGGATCCGGAAGCCTACGCAGACCTTTGTTGTACTTAAGAGGAATATCCTCCCTTCGCAGTACTGTCAAGGTTTTGTACATATTCAGAGACCGCCAAATTGGTTCCACAACTGCAGGATGCCATACTTCCCCTGTTTTGTAGTATTGATTTACACTTGTTCTTGCCAACCATGCTAATACGTATGGTTGAATATGACATCAATGTTTGTAAACAAGAAGTATTGCACACAGTCAGGAGGATCTAATAAATGAATAATTAACGCTGTGTTCTTACGCATCCGTGAAGTCACAAAAATAATTTTAGAGGCTATAAGTTTCATTCCATTTCCCAGTGAAGTTAATTTGGATAAAAGCATCGTGCTATATTACCGGTTAATCTATTTCACCATCTCAGCAATGCCATACAATTTTTTCCCCAATTTTGTATCATACACAAAACACTGGCAGCGACGGCAAAAATACAAAAATTACTTAGCACCGGTGGCGTAGCCGGGGGGGGGGGGGGGGCGGCAATACACGTCGCTTTATAACTGCAATTAGTAGTTCTCAATCATTTCCCTTTGTTTTTTTTTAGTTTCCAATGATCGTAACTGGCAACTGAAGACACGGTTTCTCTCCATGTGTGATCTAACTGTGATTAAATCATGGGCTAAATTCAGTACTGTAGCGGAACAAGAACAGAGAATTGGGCCGAGACCACTCCACAATTAACAGGTCTATCATCTACAGCGCCCTCCATAATTATTGGGACCTCTGGTTAAAATGTGTTCTTTAGCTTCTAATAAATTCAGTTTTTTTCTGAATAATATAGGACCACAATGACAAAAACAGGAAAATCCAACCTGTAATTCAAGTGCATTTATTCAGTGCGAGAAAAATCCCACATTAAGAAATAATTCTTTTACACCAAATCATGTGTGCCACAATTATTATCACCCCTGATGTTAATACTTTGTACAACTCCCTTTTGCCAACAAAACAGCACCTAATCTTCCCCTATAATGTTTCACAAGAGAGGACAATTCAGAAAGAGGGATCTTCGACCATTCCTCTTCGCAAAATCTCTCTAAATCATCCATCGACCTGGGTCCTCTCCTCAGCACTCTCCTCTTCAGCTCACTCCACAGGTTTTCAATGGGGTTGAGGTCTGGGGACTGAGATGGCCATGGGAGGAGCCTGATTCTGTGTCTGGTGAACCATTTCTGTGTAGATATGGCCATATGTTTAGGGTCATTATCTTGCTGAAAGACCCAGTGACAACCCATCTTCAGCTTTCGGGCAGAGGCCACCAGATTTTGATTTAAAATGTCCTGGTATTTCAAAGCGTTCATGATGCCACGCACCCTAACAAGGTTCCCAGGGCCTCTAGAAGTAAAACAGGCCCACAGCATCACCAATCCTCCCCCATACTTCACAGTGGGCATGAGGTACTTTTCTGCATACTCATCTTTTGTGTTCCGCCAGACCCACTAAGAGTGTTTGTTGCCAAAAAGCTCTATCTTGGTCTCACACGGTCCCAGTTGAAATCCCAGTACCACTTAGTGAACTCCAGATGTTTGCGTTTATGATTGTGAGTGAGAAAAGGTATTTTTCGTGCATGCTTCCCAAACAGCTTTTTGGCATATAGACAGCGCCTGATATTTGTTTTGGAGACTTTGTGACCCCAAGATGTTACCATTTGTTGCAATTCTTTAACAGTGAGCTTTGGAGAACTTTTTATTTCTCTTACCATCCTCCTTACTGTGCGTGGTGGCAAAATAACCTTGCGTCCTCGTCCAGGCTTTTTTACCATTGTTCCTGTTGTTTTAAACTTCTTAATGATTCTTCTGACAGTAGATATGGGCAGGTGCAGGCAAGTGGCTATTTTCTTGTAGCCATTGCTTGACTTGTGAAGGTCGACACACATCTGCCTCACTTGGCAATGATTTGTTCCTTTGTCTTTCCCATGTTGAAGAGTAGATAAGGGAAATGGCCTCTGCGTCACGTCATATTTGTACCTCAGAGACACAGGAAGTGATGATTTACCAGTTAAATGTTCTTAAATACTCTGATCAACTTTGTAAACCACTGTAGAAATGACAAATACTTCAATTCCATTTAATTCCTCGGAATTGTTAGCGGTGCCAATAATTGTGAAACAGGTGATTTTATGAAAAACAATTATTTCTTAGTCCAGGTATTTTTTCCCCCTTAAAATTAACTTGAATTGAAGGTTACATTTTTCTACAATTTTCAGTGTGAGAGTATGCTTCTGCAATAAAAGTTGAATTTATTTTAAGGCTTTTAACACATCTTAACCAGGAGTGCCAATAATTATGGAGGGCGCTGTAATTTCTGCATTTTCAGGAAACCCCAGCGTGTACATGTAAATATATGCATGCTTACAGGTCGAAGTACGCACTGAAAATAAATCTATTTTTATGATTTTTGAAGATTCTTAAGATATGAGTGCATAAGCGCAGAACCGCGAGGTAGCATATTTCGATAGGTAGCAAAATTTGTCAAAACATCGGTAATCAAACAACCGGTCTGTTAAGTCACAATATGAATGTCAACTCCAGTAACCAATCGAACTTTATGGTCAATGTCAATGCATTATTTTATATCGGATAGGAAGTGTTCTGCAATAATGTCTGAAGGGCCTTTCACACTGATCGTGGCAAACTGCAAGGTTGCGCTAGGTTGAGTGAATGGCCAGAAATTGTGCTTGCGCTTTGCGCAGGGTTCAGCGCAAACTAGGCGGGAATTCTCGAAAACTATGGCATATTTGGTAGTTCGTTTTCGTTGCACAACCAGACATAACCACGGCACCGCGGTCAAAGTTCAAAAATGTTGCAAGCGCAAGAGTTTGCCACACCCTTGCGCCAACTTCGGCGCAACGAGAAAACCGTTCTTGCCGCACGCAAGCCATTTACAAAATTGGGTTTCAGAGAGTAGCTCTGCTGCTGCCGTGATCACCGTGAAAGGCCCATGATGCTTCTCCTGAAGATATCCTAGTCCAATTACTTGTGGCTAATTTGACCTCAGCGAAATGATCAATTTGCAATATCAGTATCTCAGAAGTATATAGCTACCTAGTTTCTGTGAATATTTTAAACAGTGCCAATTGCGCATGTTAAACGGAAGAGACTGCAAAGTGGCAGAAAAGATCGGGATCCATCGGACAGTTAAATAGACATTTTCTAGAGCTAATTCTAATTCTAGCTGGCTATATTCACTCACTAAAGCAAGAACCGCTGTCGTTGATGGCTTTCGCTTGGTACTTAGCTGCACTCTGATGATTGCATCATCGTCTTCTGAACTTTCTGATTTTGAGACATTCACGGCACTGGTTTCATTTTGGGAACTTAGTTCCAGGAGGTGGAGGAACCAGCGAAACGTCCACGATCAGCTGTTCGCGTGCTAATTGGCACTGAGCCTAATGTGCAAAAAAAAAAAAAACTAAGCCGAATGTGCTATGCCTTTTCAGGTAGGCTACTTGCGACAGTGGCGACTATTCAGGCCTATCTTCAGATAATCAATAAAACTTGGTTGGTCGGTATAGTCTGAGGCCATCCAAGTTGTTGCTGATACTGGTGCCCCATCGGTAACGTACTGGCAGCAATTTTTTTCATAGCGGCAGATTTTGCCAGCGTACCGGCATGCTCCTTCGGCATTGTAAAATGGCCTGGCAAGAATTATGGTAAGTCTCTCATACCAACCTGGGCTCAATCTGTGACCATTCTGGCAATACAAGTCATTGTAATTGTATTATGCCACATTTTACCTTCAAAAGGTCACCAGTAGTCAAGTTGAATGTCACCAAATGAAAGTTCATGTGTGACTTCCTTTAAGTCACTGATACAAACTTAGGCTCTATCTGTGACCTTTTCAGTGACAGGTGTCATTGAATTTTCGAGAGGTCAAGCTTGACCTTCGAAGGTTAATACAAAGGTCACCAAGTGAAAGTTCATAAATGACTTCCAATACGTCTCCAATACAAGGCTACACTCTAACTGTAACAATTCTGCTGATGTAATTCATTGAAATTTCACAGTAATGTTTGGTCATTGAAGGTCAGGTTCAAGGTCACTAAATGAAAGTTCATATATGACTTCCTATAGACTATGTGTTCAATGCACATATGTTCCTGATCTTCAATATTTTCAAGCCTAGAAGCCTTTGAAAATTGTAAAATTTTGCTTCATATCAAGTTTGACCTTTCAAGGTGATCTGAGGTAAACTTTAATGCAGTCAAAATATAGGTAATATGTGACTTCCTGTATGTCAATAATACAAACTTATTATCTATCTGCAACCATTTGGCATCCACAGGCCATCTTGTGTATTCTCCATAAGACCCAATATTAGTGAAGTGCCCCCACTAGACCAATTTCTGTCGATTCAACCAAAATGGTGTTTCATTCAATGGTGTACATTGACGATACTAGGGTAAGTTGATTGCCAGATCAAGGAAAAAAAATTATTGCAGTTTTTAAAAAATCATTTTTTAAAATTTCTCAGTCCTATCTTTAACATTAGGGCCAAAATTTCAAGGGCCCATAAAACGGACAAAAATTATTCAATCAAAAATCCGAAAAGAAAAAAAAAAAACATCTGGAGATTTGGTCTAGTTATATATTATGGCAAATTTACATGAAAATTCATTAGGCCAAAAAAAAAAGATGAAAAAAATGTTCTGGATGACAGACGACGGATGCCGCACCACGACAATAGCTTATCGGCCCATAGGGCAGGTAAGCTAAAAATAACATCATTGCAGATTTACAGTTTTCTACAATCACTATGACCCATTTTTCAAGACTTTAAACACCTTTTCAAAACTCTTCACACAGCGCAACATCGGCCTGTATGCGCTATACATTGAACACATTTTATTTTCTTTTGACACAAAATACCTACATTTAACACAATGAAAAAATGTTTTCACTTCTTTTACGTACATGCTCAATCAAGACCAAAACAATAGACTAAAACTGAAGTGAATAGGAGTTAATTGTAGATTGTACATTGTAGGTTGAAACAAATTTCCTGTTTTTTTATTTATTTTTTTATCATCGCTATTGAGAAACACCAGATTGAAGTTACATCAATCACAGCTGATTCCCATCTCATCAGCACAGGTGTTGAGCGTCTTTCAATCACATCACCTATTAGGATAAGACCATATCTTCAACCACGGGTTACCATATTGAGAGGCCGGAGAAGGTGTGCAGCCAAATCTCAGTCGAAACACAGTGGCGTCCATTGACCGAATTTTTCGAGCAACCATCAGGTGGAATATTGAATGAGGGCTTTTCCTTCTGAACAGTCTAACTATCAGAACATGTATTACAGTCACGTTATTCTTCTGGCCCCTAATATGTAACTTTGTTCCTCTAAGACAGGGATGGGCAACTCCAGTCCTGGAGGGCCGGTGTGTATGCAGGTTTTTATTTCTATCAATTCCCCTGACTATTTGAGTTAATTGGCTGCATACACAAATATTTTTTGTATTTTTGCAAAGGTTTGATCAAAGAAAAATGTTTTATGTAGGGTGACAAGAACAGTCTTTGGTGGTAATTCATAATAATTTAAAGAAATGTCAGATTTCATGAATAGTTTGGCTAATTTAGATAATTAACTAATTAAAGGCCAGAGGTTGGTGTGAAAACCAGGGGCAGATATGGCCCTCGTTGCCCATCCCTGCTCTAAGGGTTCAACGTCACCGTTGATCACAGGGGGCAGGGGAGAGCTCCTAAATGAAGACCAGGAGCAGGTCCTTGTCAGCATCGTGATTGCCGACAATGAAATAAAATGGGCCTCGCGAAAGCGGGAAATACCCCTCAGCCCCGAAGGTCACTGCTGCAAGGTCAAAGGTCAAACTGGGACGAAACCTCGAAAAGGCACATCTACCCCCCCATGGGGAGTCCACATATGCAATTTGAACTTCCTAACCCAAGTGGTTACAGAGAAATAGCCGAGACAAAATTGGCAGCCGCCCGCCCGCCGAGGGGACAACAATACTCCTCGTGCCCTTGTCAGGCTGAGGGGTAAAAACTGAAAGAAATTCAGGCCAATATTTTAGACGAGAACCTTGTCTTTGCAAACATTAGAGCAATCAGCCTAACATCTATTTCTCAGACTCTGGCTAAACGCAGAGTCCAAATGAAACAACTTTATAAAGTCCTTTTGAAAGGAACAGTGAGCTCGTCACCAATATGTCCAGGTACAGTAAGGTTCTTCTATATATATATATATATATATATATATATATATATATATATATGTATGGATGTAAAGTAAATCATTTAGACATATTTTATTTGATTGCTTACAGAGAGTCATGGAGTTGGAGGCCAGTCAAGTCCCACATGACTGATCTACATTGATGAGGCTGGCTTCAACTTGGCCAAAAACCGTTGGCAAGGCATAAACATAATTGGTAAAAGAGCCACAGTTGCTGTGCCAGGCCAGAGAGGAGCCAACATCACCATGAGTGCAGCATCTCCAATAATGGTGTGCTCCTGCATAAATGTCAAACTGGCCCATACAACAGCGACCGCCTTCTCCTGTTTTTAGATGAGCTGTATGATAGACTGGTGCCTGAGGATATAGGGGGACAGGGTGAGTTTGAGGGTAACTTGCCAACATATGTGATCACCTGGGACAATGTGGCATCCCAGCATGCACGTGCAGTCACAGCTGGGTTTAACACCCATCCCAGGATGATGTCCCTTTTCCTTGCCCCTTATCCCCTTTCTTCAACCCTACTGAGGAGTGTTTTTCAGCCTGGAGGTGGAAGGTATTGGATCATCATCCACATGACCAAATGTCCCTCCTGGATGCAATGGGTGCTGCATGCCAGGACATCACAGCTGAACACTGCCAGGGATGAATAAGGCCTGCGAAAAGATTTTTCCCGAGATCCCTGGCCAGAGAAGATATCAGGTGTGATGTTGACGAAAATATGTGGCCCAATGCTGAAGCCTGAGCAGATGAGCTTTTTTATTATTATTTTTTTACAGTTATGTCTTCTGCTCCTTTTTCTTTTTGTATATTGGACAATAGTGACTGACAGCTAAATGCTGATTTTTCCCCTTTACTGTCAGTAATTTTCATTTGCAAATAAAGTGTTTACTGCAAAAATCCTGTCATTTACTGTATTCTTCTTTCATAAACTTTATATTTTGCAAAGCTGCTCTGAAATAGGTCCTTCACTTTTTGTACTGAGTTTTTGCAAAAAAGAAAATTCAGGCCCAACAAAAGAAAAATGAAGAGAGGTTCAAAAAAAAATTCAGCAAGAACATCAATTTATGATCGTACAATAATCTGTCGATTGTAAAACCGTAGAGCTAATGCATGTAAAGTGATTCAGTTTGTGTTATTCCATCAGTTGTTAGTGTTTTTTATGACATTGTGTTGTGACTGACTAAATGTGTCTGTTAAAAGACAGCAGGTGTTTGCGTTTTGATAGATTTGGTGAATTATGTTAGAGTATTATTGTAGTTTGGAAATGTGTCTGTAATTAGTTTGCACTGCGCGATTCTGAGCATGGAATTAACTATTTTGGTAATTGTGTGTTTTAGGTGTGATGTGCGAGAAAAGTTTTGAAAAAGTGTTAAAAGTGTTGAAAAACGGGTCATCGCGATCGTAAAAACCTGTATCACAACAAATAAACTGAAATCCTTTGCAAGTAGTTTTCCGATCATGGTTGATGAGAAGTGTGCAAGTTGTCATTTTCCTGGAGTGCTCAGTAATGCCCCCTGCTGTACAGACCGGGGGTTACACTATTTTCTTCAGCTTTAACATTCAAAATTCATCAATGATTTTAAATCTTTTCAAAATTATTTGCCTGACTGTTTCTACACTGCAATTACAAAAAAAAAGGTTTTTCTGCAGGGATTGAAGAAATGCTGTGGATTGGTGCACTGGTTATTGCTGCTGCAAACACTTTGTGGAAATTAAACAGATTGAATGGAGTCAAGTGCTGTATTATTACTTACTGGCAAAATGGATGGTGTTGTGAGACAGGGTAAGGTTAAACGTTAGATATTCACATTTTCCATCTCTGAAATAAGATAGAAACAGTGTTCAATAGCAGAACTCTGAATACAGTAATAAAACACAATGCACTGCAAAAGCTGTTCGTTTACGGGCTATTTTAACTCTCGTGCACTAAATCTGAGACTATGATCCCTCAGTACTAGGCTCTGATTTCCATCATTCTCATGCTTCACTTTTCTGTACCACCGATCTGTGCATAACCAGATCAAAAAATGCTTCACCAAATAACAAACTGGGGCTTTTGTCTCCGAAAATACAACATTTTTTCAGTTTCACAAATTTGAGAAGAGAATGAGTCGAATCAACGCAGGAATAGAAATGAACATATGCATATACAGGCACAGAGATTCATATTCACAATAAAAATGCGAGCTTGTACTATTTACATCATGTTCTTCTCCTGGAAGTAGGCAGTGTCATTGTCATGGGAAGCCACAATTTCCACCCAAGAGCTGTTCACAGATTGAAGTGTTGCGGCAAGAACAGGGTTATCCATGCCAGATTCAATGGAGATCCATTTTCCTAATACCTGAAAATGTCAAAAAAAATTAGATATGAGCCATATTTTGTGAAAAAAGATCTCAGTATGATTCTCTACAAAAGTACTTCCCTGACATTATAGCGATGATCCTTTTATGAAACGGCATGATTTATTTATTTTTTTTTAACTTCCATCAATATGGAAACCAATCTTCATAAATTTTGAATTATTGATTGTACATTAATGACTATCTAAATGATTTTGACCTAAACACTCTAGCACAACATTATTAACGGAGCTGTGGGGGTACTAACACTGATGGGCCAAAAAATTATGAATGGATCCACTTACTGGTTGGAACAGGACTTTGGAGCAAGAGGGTCACCTTGTCCGTTGAGTCCTGACTTATTTTACATCATATCTATCAGCGGGGTGTGTGTGCACTGTTTACTTGGAGAACAGCTGGCACCGGGATGCACTATGGGACAGAGATAAGTTGGTGTAGAGTGTTTTTTATAGTCTGAGAAACCTTCTAAATGAAAATCCTGGGTCGGGACATTCATGCGGAAGTCAACTTGAGAGGGCCGTTTTTGCCAACATGAAGGACCAACACCATGTGAGTGTATTATCTTGCAAAACTGGTGCATGCCAAGGTCTGTGAACAGATCTGTGACGGTAAGTGAACAGTTGTTTGTTGTAGTTATTGTGTTGGGTTCAGGACAAATGGGATGTGAACAAATTTGACAAGGACTAAGTCCTGAGTTGGAACATTTTGGAAGCAACATGGGGTGCTTCCTATCAGCAGTGGTGAGCACCGGCTGCACAAGGCCCAAGGAAAGATAAACCATGAACCGGCGACAGGGCCTGGGGTGCCCACGGCCCATTGACTCACGAGGACGATCAAGGCTATCCCGTCTGGTCCAAACTGACAGAAGGGCTACTGTGGCAAAAGTCACCAAAAATTTTTGTGTTACTAGAGGGAGGAATGTGTCACAACACAGTGAATCACACCCTGCTGTGAATGGGGTTTTGTAACCGCAGATCTGTCAAAGAACCCTTTCACCCGGGCATGTGAGCATCGGAACGGACTTTGGAGCGATGGAAGAAAGTTGCCTGGTCTGATTAGTCCCATTTTATTACACATCATGTACATCTGGCGGGGACATGTGCGCCGTTTACCTGGGAAACAGGAGGTATCTGGATGTGTTGTGAGAAGAAGGCGTTAAGAGTGTGGTATTCAAGTAAATGTTTTCTTGGGAAGCCTGAATCTGGGCGTGAGTGTGGATGTCAATTTCATCAAGCTGTTTTAGTGGTATGTGGAAGATCGACGGCGTATTAAGCATGTGGTCATAATGAATTGGCTCATCAGTGTATATGTAAATACAGAACATAACAGAATTAATGCTCCACCTTTAATGCAGCATACACCTTTGCATATTCCCTAGCTTCAAAGTTACCATTGGTCATGATATCAGCAAAAATATGAAAATACACAAATAGTGAAAAAGTCAGAAACTGTTTACCTTACTGAAATCTTCCAGGACCAGGGGCTGCACAATCTCCTCACACGGTAAGGGCTCTGCATTGCTTAGAGAGAGTAGGCTGAGGACCGCAGTAATACACAGGACATACATGGTGAATGAGAGCTGGATGTGTATGAGGACCAATGCCGCAGTCCATGGGGGGACACTGTTCTTATACAGGAGTTCAACTGGCATTTTCCCCAGCATTGCCCAAGATGCTAACAGAGTTACGTAACTGATGATTGCACCCTTGTATTACTCTCATGTAATAATACAGTAAATTATTCTAAATCCAAAATTCAAAAAATTCTAGCTTCAAAACAACTATTTGATCAATACAGCCTGATATTTCTTCTTGACATTATTCTCTTTTTGTGATTTTATTTCGGCTGATGACCTGGTGTACAACACTGATATGTTTGAGTTTAAAGATCAAAGTACAGACTTTGCGTAATGACAAAGGAGTAAACCTAAAATCTGGGCTTTCAGTGGCTGGGTTTTCAGTAATTACATTCCAGTTTCCTGAAGAAGCTGTTCTTCTCCTGTTCACATCGATGAAATTGAAGGCATGACATCGAATTCCACAGCCGAGATCAGTGTTTTTTTTTTTTTTTTGTTTGTTTTTTTGTGGTTTCAAATTCTAAATTAATTCCATGAAACCCTTAGACCCATAAATGAGCCCATCAAACACGAATCATCGTTAGCTTTATCGATTGGAGATGTATGGTGGCCCTGAAGTGCAAAACACGAACGCAAAAGAGAAAACACGAACGCAAAAGAGGGAACACAAACACAAATTAAAAAACACAAACGCAAATGAGAAAACACAAACGCAAAAGACGAAACACAAACGCAAAAGAGGAAACACAACATTAACTCTAACGGAAAAGGTAGGTACGTTCGGGTGGCATGACTTGACGTTGATTGGACGACGTCACTTCCCGTCACTTTACCAGGAAGTACACATTTTTTCTTTCTCTGCCCGCTAGCGATATTTTTTTCCATACCGTTAATGCGTCGCTATTCTGGAATTCTGGTCTCCCACGTGACTTTCGGCCCTTAATGCACGTCAATTTGCAATTTGCTATCGAGCTAAAAAGGCTACAGTTCGCTCACAGTGGAATACTCGCGAGCGAGCTATTTGGCTAGCTAGCTAGCAAGATAAAGAGGTATCGATATCTATAATGTTATAGCTTGAATTCCAGAGTATTTAACATCGTAAAGTCGCTTTCACACCGGACGCGAAACAAGTTTTTCACACCACAGATGACATTCAAAGTCAATGCAAAGACGCGAATACTCGTAAAAACGCTTGTATTCACGTCTTTGCATGGACTTTGAGTGTAATCTGTCGTACGAAAAAATCGTTTCGCGTCTGGTGCGAAAGCACCTTAATTTTCCTCATTTAAGGAGGACATTCACAGTAATTATCAATGATAATCATTAATATCTCTTCAACCAGTGGCGTTACCAGGATGCCAAGCTTGGGTGGGCATTTGTCCTCTTTGTGGGGGCAAAAAAAAGAACCTCTAAATCGGCATAAAATAAATAAATAGGGCCTATATATATTATATATATAGTGACGGCTGGTGATCTGGCGATAGGTGAGGGACATTCACAGGTGTGGTCAGTTTTTATTAATTATGCACACTAGGGTTGTGTCAATCGTGAACCGCAATTTTTTTAAGGCGTAGCACCACCACCTGCTGCCATGGGGCGAACATCCGAGCTTTCTCTTTTCCTTCATTAAACCCATCGCAGGTTGAATGAAAGTGCAACACATCAAAGGGCATGTGAAATGCTTCCGGAAAAAAACTTGACTTACATCAGTATTTTTCGGCTACATGCTGCACAGAGCCAAGTAAAGGACCACAGAATCGCCTCATATTAACCAATTGGGCAACTGTCAGAAAAGCAAACCTGTTCCCATTTACTTTGCTTGATTGATCAGCATGTTTGATTGATGCATTTCGAAATTTAAATGGCCATAGAACAGCAGATTTGCATGAACACGATTGTCGATGCCAAGCGATTTCGTGCAACTGATCATTTACATATCACATTCACGTTTCATCCGCTTTTGGGGAAGAGGAAGTTTTTTTCTAATCATTCAAACTGGCATTCCTTCAATCTAACACCGTGGCCCAGTTAGGTTTGTCTGCTTTTCACTATCACATCTTAATCGTTACAGGCCACAGAAATTGTTTGATTGTTATTGAGGCCAAGTACACGGGAGCAGATTTAAGGAAGGGCGGAGCACCTGCGATTTGCAAAATCTAAACTCGGGCTTCTTCCCGGCATTATTTTAAATCGTTTTATGCCACTTCAGGTGTGTATGTTTCAAGAAATTACACGCGACTGCCTACAGGCCTCATGACTGTAAGTGGTCTCATCACACTTAAAAAAAAAAAAAAAGCCTCGTTCAACATCACCACATCCCAACTCAGCATTTCATTTCTCGTTGTAGTATATTTAGGAGATCTATAATGATAAGATAAAAATAAAAAGATTTGTTGTAAAAGCGCCCTGGAATTTAAGCGTCTAGGAAAATACACAAGGTGGAAAACATTCTGAAAAGCGGATGAAACGTGAATGTGAGATATAAATGATCAGTCGCACAAAATGGCGTGGCAATGACATATTGTTCATGCATATCTGCTGTTCTACGGTCATTTGAATTTCGAAATGCATCAATCATGTTGTCTTAAACAGCTCTACTCAATCAACTTACAGAGTAAACGAACCCACCATTTCATTGCCAATCAAGCAAAGTAAAAGGGAACACGTTTACTTATCTTGGAGTTGCCTTCTGAAGTCCTTTACTTGGCTCCATGCAGCACGTCGCCGAAAAATACTTATGTCAGTCAAGTTTTCTTCCCGAAGCGCTTATGATACAGAATTATTGTTGCAACAACCCCAGTGAGTGACCAGTAACTCCAGACTAGCTGCTGGCTAGCTGCCTGGGCTCACTCGGTAGCCAACTAAGGTTATAACCAGACGAGTCAATACAGATGACAAACTAGTACACAAATTACCTTAATGTCAAACAACAAGACTAACAAAATAAGCGGTGGCAGAAGTAGCAACAAAAGAGATATGGGCACACGGCCGGAGACGTGACCTCAGACTGATGAGTGAAGACGGTCGTTTAAGAGCATGGGAGGGTCCTAGTAATTCGACAGTGCCCGTTGGTTTCACTGCAGAATAGACTGGCAAAGGAATCCACCAATCACACATAGTGATAGGTAAATAAAGCATACGTGAAGCTCACTCTAAATGGCTGTCTACCTCCGGCTGTGAATCAGTTGGTTATCGCGTGTTTGCTGTCAAATTGGAGTAAATCAGTTTTTTTTTAACAATCTGTTTATTGATTTTTTCACATAGAAAAAAAAAAACAGTGGTTCATCAATTCAGTATCACAGATGTCACTTTAACTGAGTCTGACAACATGACTCAACTCCCCACTCCCACCCCCAGCCCTGGCACCTGCCCCCTCAAGCCATACAAAAGGTAGAAAATGAGTTACACAGCAAAATAAATAAATTATAATACCAATAAAAAATGAGTAATTAAGTAAGTTGATAGAAGAGAATAAGAGAGAAAAAAAAAGACAAAAACAGGTGAACATCTCATGCATAGGTATATTGTTGTAATTCTCATCTCAGTCCAAAGAGATCTGGCAATTTGTGCTGTTACCATAAGACAAGAATGGGTTCCAAGTCCTATCAAATAAAGTAGTCCTTCCAGACAGGGTCTGTCTGATCTTCTCCAGCTTGAGAAAAAAAGCACCTCTTTGATCCAATGTGTGTAGGTGGGCGGGACAGTGGATTTCCATCTCAACAATATTAACCTCCTGGCCAGCAGGGTTGTAAATGCTATTAAGTCCTTTTTAACAGGAGAGAGAGCAAAAGGAGGAGGCCACACACCAAACAGAACAGTCAGGGCATTAGGGAGGATATCTTTCCCAATTACCTTAGATAACGTAACAAAAATTTCTGACCAAAATCTATTCAATGAGGGGCAGCTCCAGAACATGTGTACGTAACTCGCTGTGTTCTGTTTGCATCGGTCACACAAAGGAGACACTGCATTAAACATTTTTGCAAGCCGAGCTTTGGTATAGTGAGCTCGATGCAGGATTCGACATTGCATAAAACTGTGTCTAGCACAAATTGAAGACTTATGCACTCTCCTCTGGATTTCTACCCACTCTACATCTAAAATTGTTATATCTAAATCCGTCTCCCAAACCTTTTTAAGAGCAGCGGAGGGACCCGGACAGAGGTCATAAATATCTGCATATATTTTCCAGATCGCTCCCCTCAATGAAACAAGAGGGCTCAGGAGCACCTCAATATTTGAAGGATTAGGGAGAGCCGGAAATTCTGGGAATGCGGTACGAGCCCAATTATGGGCTTGGAGGTACCTAAAAAATTGTCCCTTAGGGAGCGAAAATTTATCAACTAGTTGTTGAAAAGATGCAAAAATGGCGTCAACATACATGTCTCTAATGGTTTTTATGCACAACCTGGCCCACCTGGCAAAGGTATCATCCAATAGAGATGGAAGGAAGCTGTGGTTAGCTGATAGAGGCGCCCCAGCAGAGAGTGTATGTAGACCAAAATGGCGTCTAAACTGAACCCAAGTTTTAAGACAGGAAGCTACTATTACATTTTTAGTATAACCAGAGATAGAGGATTGAAGGGGTGAGTATAATAAGGCTTTCAAAGACACTGGATGAGCAGACGTCACCTCCATAATCAGGCATGATGGAAGAACGTCAATATCTTCACACCGAACCCAATAATTAAAGTTTCTTACAGTTGTCGCCCAGTGATAGTACTGAAAGTTCGGTAACGCCTGACGCCCTGGGCCTTTGTAATACTTGGCGGCTCAGCCTGGGAGTCTTTTTGTTCCAGATAAAATCCAGGAGAAGACTGTCCACTTTATGAAAAAATGCGAGAGGGAGGAAAAATTGGAATGCATTGAAATAAATAGAGAAAACGCGGAAAAATATTCATTTTGACTGTATTAATCCTAGCAGCAACAGAGAGATTTAGGAGAGACCAACGTTCAAAGTCAGATTTAATTTGCGTAAGTAGAGGGAGAAAGTTTTTCTTATACAGATTAGTCAGTGTGTCAGCTATATACACTCCAAGATAGACAAAGCCAGAGTCGGCGACCTTAAATGGAAACTGTTTAAGAGGATACTCTTTTGCTTCCTTGTTAATGGCGAATATTTCACTTTTGTTAAGGTTCAGCTTATACCCCAAAACTTTACTAAAAGCGTCTAGAACTGAGAGGGCTGCGGGAATGGAACACGCTATATCGGATAGAAGCAGCAAAAGATCATCCGCGAACAAGGCAACTCTCAATTCTACCCCATATATCGTTATACCCCGGATATTAGGATTGGATCGTATAGCAATTGACAAAGGCTCCATCACAAGAGCAAATAAGAGGGGGCTAAATGGGCATCCCTGTCTTGTAGAGCGGAATAATTGAAATTATTCAGAATTTATGCCAGTTGTTCTAACAGAGGCAAGTGGAGATGCGTATAATAATCTGACCCATGAGAAATTTTTTTCCCCAAAGCCAAATTTTCCCAGAATAAAAAACAAATACTCCCACTCCACTCTATCAAACGCCTTCTCCGCGTCCAGCGCGACCAAGGCTTCCGGCAGGATGGATGAAGAAGGGTTATAGACGACATTAAATACACTCCTTAGATTGAAAAAGGAGTGCAGGTTACTAATAAACCCTGTTTGGTCCAAAGATACAATCGAGGGAAGAACAGTTTCTAATCGCCTACCAAGCACTTTGGACAGTAATTTAAAGTCGACATTGAGTAAACTAATAGGTCGGTATGAACCACATTGTAGGGGGTTCTTACCTTTCTTTAAGAGCAGCGAGATGCAGGCCTGATTTAATGTACGGGGAAGTATACCCAAATTGAAAGACTCAGTCAACATCAACATCTCCAGCAGGTGTGGGGCCAATTGCTTCCAGAACAATTTATAAAAATCAGGTGGAAAGCCGTCTGGGCCAGGGCTTTTACCATTTTGAAGGGACTTAACTGCTTCTGCAAGTTTATTTGCTGTCACAGGGCGTTCCAAATCCTTTGCCAAATTCTGATCTAAAGTAGGAGTGTCAATTTTATCGAAGAAGCAGAGCAAGTCTGGAGGAGTATACAAAAAATCTGATGAATACAACAATTTATAAAAGTCCGTGAAAGTGTTATTAATTTCTGCAGGGTCTGATGTGATTCCTTTACCAGTGTCGATTCGGGTGATCAATTGAGAATCAGAAATTTGTCGCAACCGATGGGCCAGAAGTCTGTTAGTTTTATCTCCCTGTTTGAAGAATCGTGATCTTGAACGAAGTAAAAGCTCAGTAGGTAACTGTGACATGATGAGATCATATTCTGCTTGCAAGGACATTCGCTCCTTATAGGTTTCTGGCCGTTTGGATGTAGCATATAAAGAGTCTAAAAGTGCAATGCGGTGAGATAACTTAGCTAATTTTTCTCTCATAGATTTTTTCTGGTAAGTCGTGTAAGATATAATCTCCCCTCTTATGAAAACTTTCATTGTCTCCCACAACACGGAGGCTGTCACATCTGGAGTTTTATTAATTTGAAAGAAAAAATCAATCCGTTCGCTGACAAAATTAACAAAGTTGTTATCCAACAGTAAGTGCGTGTCTAAGCGCCATGGTGGTCTTGTATCATTAAACTACTGAAAGAAAATATTCATGGACACGGAGGCGTGATCTGATACAACGATCGCATCATATTTGCAGTTAGAGATAAAAGTGAGTAACCTGCTGGACATACGGGTATACGTGGAGTGAATATGTGAGAAGAACGAGTACGATCTTTTCCCTGGATTAAAGAATCGCCATGGATCCACAACATTAAACTCTCTCATAAAGGCTTCAACCACTTTGGCCGATATGGATTGAACTGCTGTGGTAAGAGAGCCAAAATTAATTCATATGTCGACAGATCCGGTATCCTTGAAAAAACCTGTTTGAAAAGGGACTCATCGTCCCAATTAGGGGCATACACGTTTGCAAGAGCTACCTACACATCAAAAATACACCCTAAAACAATTGCAAATCTACCAGCAGGGTCAGAAATTGTTTGGGCATGAACAAAAGGGATATCCCTGTGTAAAAGAATCGCTACCCCCCTTGATTTACTGGAAAAAGAGGAAGAGTAAATGTTCCCAACCCAGCTCTTTTTCAACCACATGTAATCCACACCTCTCAAGTGGGTTTCCTGCAAGTAAATTATATGGGCGTCGAGGTGGCGCAAGTAATGCAAAACCTTGCTTCGCTTAATTGGATTGTTTAGGCCTTTGCAATTCAGACTGACAAATTTAACATCTCCACCTCCACCAGGAGGTGATCTCTTAGACTGCGCCATCAAAAGTCAGAAGTATGAACACAAGTAAAGAGAATGAGAAAGCTAAATATAAGTCTATCAGCAAAGTAAACATACAGGTAATACAAATCTGGAAGTGAAGGGTAGGTGCCAACTTCCCCTCCCCATGAACTAAATGAACAAACAACCCCCCCAGCTCAGAACAGAGCACCCTCCCTTTATCCCCTCTTAGCCGAAGCATCCACATGGTGATGCGTGCTACGCCATCCCTCTCTGAAACGAAACCTGTCGTTACCTGAAGTTCTAAATGACCATAGGGAATGTTAAATTGAGCCGTCCCGTGAAAACAAAAAGATCAAGAAACACAAAAAGGTTCCATTAAGTTAAATATAAAAATAAATAGCTCCAGATAAGAGTGGAGCAAACTTCAGTGCAGTCATGTCATTCAGATGAGTACATAAGAAAAAACAGCACCTATATGCCTTAAGCTGAAGACCCATTTATAATCACAAATGAAGTCAGAGTCTGTGTTGTATTTGAAAACAAGGATACCAGCCACCCAGCACTTAGCCAGTGTTGAATGCAGCAAGAGTAGGAGCAGTCATGAGTTGCTGTAATGAAACAGTCATAAAACAAAGCAGCGCCCGCCAGCTGGAAAGATAGTCACCTTATGGAACAGAGTTCTTCTTCAGTCTCTTACCAACGAACTCCAAGGCCTTGTCTGGGTCCTCAAATTTGTGGGTCTGGCCACTTGAAAGGGTGATGTGCAAAGTAGCGGGAAACCGGAGGCCAAACTTAACATCACCACAGGCGTGGAGCTCCTTTTTCACCTGGATAAAAGCTGCCCTCTGCTTAGCCACCGCCGGACTGAAGTCGGGGAAAATAAACACCCTTTTACCGTCGCGCAGCAGGGGGGAAGCCTCACCAGCATGCCGCAGCAAAACATTCCTGATTTGAAACAGTGTCACCCCGATGACCATCAGACGTGGCGAGTCGCCCTCCTTTGGTTTAGCTCGTAGTGTGCGGTGGGCCCTGTCAAGGCCGGGTTTCTCCTCCAAACTCAATAAATCCTTTAGGAATTCAGCTATGAACTCCGTGGGGCGAGGTCATTCGGTACCCTCGGGCAGGCCGACAACTCTGATATTATTCCATCGAGAGCGAGCCTCCAGATCTTCACTCTTGTTGCTCAGCGTGACAATCCGTGACGATTTCAGTCCGTAGGTCGTCCAACATCACTTTAATACTGCATAGCATCTCCTCGTTAGCCTCCGATGTCACCAGGGAGTCAGGGAGTCACCAGGGAGGTCGACATTTGTCCCGAAACGGCAGTGAAAAAGAGATATAACGAATTCTTCTGCGAATGCGTAGACTTTGCAGACGATGGACAGCCTTTATGTCGCAGTTAAAATATTTAAAAAACACATTCCCGAGGAGCCTCCGTGAAACACTACCTACATTGTGCGCTTCCGGCAGAAGTCTCCCCGAGTAAATCAGTTTTTTATCTTGAGTTTTCATTGGGGGGCAGAGCTTTTCTCAGGATGGGCACTGCCCACACGCTGCCCCCCCAGGCTCCAGAAGTCCCCAAGCAACCCCGCACATGAAAATCTGAAATAAGCGAGGGATCCAGAATATCCCGCGAAGGGACCCAGCACCGCTCCTCGGGACCATATCCCTCTCAATCAACCAAGAACTGGAGCCCGCGACCTACGCGCCTCTCAGCCATAATGTGGCGCACGGTATAAACCGGCCTGGCCTCAACCATGCGCGGTGGCGGCGGAGGCGTGGCGGCGGGCGCCAGGACGCTAGTGCTAACTGGCTTAATCCGCGAGACGTGGAACGTCGGATGTATGCGCAGAGATCTCGGGAGCTTCAACTGGACCGTAACCGGATTGATCTTCCGTACAATCTTGAACGGGCCGATATAGCGGGGCGCCAGTTTTCGGGATTCTACCTTCAATGGGAGGTCCCGGGTGGACAGCCAAACTCTCTGCCCAACTCGATAAGACGGGGCCAAACGACGCCTTCTATCAGCGAACGATTTTTGTTTGCGCCGCGAGTGCAGCAGTGCAGAACGGACCTTAGTCCAAACCGATCGACTGTGCCGAATGAACTGATTAACTGAGGGAATCTCGGAATCAATCTCAGTCTCTGGGAAAAGTGGGGGTTGGTAACCCACCTGGGCTTCAAACGGGGAAAGCCCCGTGGAGGAATTACTCAACGAGTTGTGAGAATACTCGGCCCAAGCTAAAAATCGACTCCAAGATGAGGGATTATCCGCCGCCAAACATCAGAGAGAGTTTTAGTATGATGACTGATTAGTATGTTCTGACTGCCCGTTAGCCTCTCTTCGGGGTTTCACCCGGAGACCAACAGTGGCCCCCAACTGCTTACAAAACGCCTGCCAAAATCTGGCCGTAAACTGAGGGCCTCGGTCAGAAACGACATCTTGCGGAAGCCCATACAACTGGAACACATGGTTGACCACAAGATGCGCTGTCTCCCGTGCTGAAGGCAGCTTGGGTAGCGCGACAAAATGAGCTGCTTTAGAAAAACGGTCAACCATTGTGGCTGACCACGTCTCCATTGTGGCTGGAGTGTACTGTGATGGCGACGTAGGTTGTAGGACGCCACGTGCAGTGGCCCGAAATAAAAGAGAAAATCAGCAACGTGCTGAGAGATAAAATCAGATAGAAATTACGAGCCTCGCACTACCAACGGACGAGACTCAGTCCGTGGTAGCAGACAGGCGAGCTCGAACCAAAGATCAAAGTAAGGGAAATAAAAACCAAATGAAACCCTTACTCACTAACGCTTCTCCTTAAATGCAGCTAAGATCCTGCCAATACTCTTACTTCTCAAGATACCTTACCGGCTAAAGCGTCAAGAGCAAAATGACACTCCAGCAACACGAACGAGGAAGGACAGGAGCTTAAATAGAGTCCAGGCAACGCCCATAATCAATGCCACCTGGCTAAGGAATCCGACGGTGAGCAAAACGATATCGTCCTGGACGAGAGAAACAAAAAGGAGCTAACAAAGCTCCCAAACCATGAAAATTTCAGCTGGTGCAAAAATAACTCCATCCTAAGAGGAAATTACATTTTAACATACACATAACTGCTGCAACCCAGTGCAGACAACATACCTGAGCGAGGTATATGAGGTAAATAAAATAAACTAATAATTGTGGTGAATTAAAATTAATTGATAATAATGATGAATGACTAAACTAATGGCTTGCTGTTAAAATGGAACATCAATTGAGGAGATTACATTTCATCAGCCAAACATTAGCCATTCCTGCAACTTGCAAATTATTTACCCAACCATGTTAGTAAGTATAACAAACATTCTCTGACCATTGTGACTGTTTCCACTTGCTTCATGATCCTCTGAATATTATGTTACCTAATCCTATTCCATCATTTAGCCATTTTAAATATCCTTTCAGCAAGCAACCAAACTCTGCCCCTTACATCCGCCTCAGGTCACAAATTTAAACTGCCATACATTTCATCATTTAGTGAGTAAATTTTGACCTAAGGGTCATTCCATGCCAAGTGGAAATGCTTAAGGCAGGGGTCCCCAATCTTTCCCAGAAAGGGCCGGTGTGGGTGCAGGCTTTCATTGCAACCAAGCATTTACACACCTGATGCTACTAATCAACCCCAGAACTCCTTTCTAATGAGCTTGATTAGTAGCATCAGGTGCATAGCTGGTTGGTTGCAATGAAAGCCTGCACCCACACCGGCCCTTTCTGGGAAAGATTGGGGACCCCTGGCTTAAGGTACATCTGGGGCCATCATGGTCCCAAATTTTTCTCTAACTTTGTATATTTGTTCATTTGAACTCAAATGATGGGTACCTCCAATTTTTTCACAAAGGGCCCATCCGTATACATTTCATGGGCCTCTGAAAAATGGCCTGTAGGAGGCGCTTTTCAAAACATGCTTTTTAAAAAGATTTCTATCTTTGATTCTAAGACAGATACAGATCTGGAAGGTAGCTTGATCCTTGAGATGAACCTTGCTCTAGGCTGACAGTCTTAAGGGTTGCTTGTATCAATAGTGAATGCCATGGAAATTTAGGTCAAAGTTGGTGCTCACAAACATATTTTCCACTTTTTCAATCCTAATTACTCGCTAATAGTTGGAGGGGGTGATCAACTGATGCCAGGAACCTTTTATTTCAGGTAGATTCTTGCCACTTCTATCAAAAAATCGAAAGGAAACTTTGTAGTTGTTCAGATTAACCCTTTCAAAGTTGGTTGCAGCTGGAAAGAGCCCAAGTTTAAGGGCCTGGCTTGCACCCGGGGAAAAGTTGCTGACACCACTTTGCACCTGAGCAGTGTCTATTGACCTGAGTTACACTGCTGTGGCCCAAAAATCCAGTATATAGGCCTGTTTCCCACCCAAATGCTGGCCTAAAAAGTTGTAAAAATCATTGTTTTTCCTTGCATAGAAATGTACAGGGCAATGTAATATTATGTGCTGGAAATAAAGAAACCTACTTAAACAACACAACATGGTGGGCTACTTTATTTGAGCTCTTTGTGATTGTGGTGACCTTATTAGGGTCATTCCATGCCAAGTGGAAACACACCTGGGCCCATCATGGTCTTGGATTTTACTTTAACTTTGTCTATTTGTTCATTTGGCCCAAATGATGGATATCTCAGATTTTTTGCCAACTGGCCCCTGGTATTGGTTTTATGGACCTCTGAAGAAATGGCCTGTAGGGGTCGCTTTTCAAAACATGCTGCAGAAAAACCCTTATATCTCTGGTCCTATTACTGATACAGGTCTGGGGTTTGGATGGATTTGAAACATGAGGCCTCCTCTAGCACCACCCTTACAATGGTTGTATCTGTTCTGGTTTCCATGGAAACTGTGTTTTAATTTGGGCACCTTTCCAATGTGCAGCTAAATTTCCACTCAAGTATGTTCTTCTGATTTCCTGCACTGGTGTGTGATCAGATATGCATAATGAAGTCACTTCCAAAACACTTCCAAGAATTGGACGGTTATGGTTTGATGAACTGACTTGTAATTTGTCACGGGGAGAGTGGGGGCTCTCTGTCTTTCATGCAGTGTATTTTGGCTGAAAACAAACCCTGCTCCGATCCGGCATCAGAGGTGGTACCGCAAGATCTCTTGTTTGTGACTGACAAAGCGATACAAATACAAAAAACATTTATTTAATTTAGCCATTATTATACTGGGGAGTCCCACTGAAATAAAAAAGTACAGGTATTTCTAAACATTGTCTTATTCAAAATCTAGCAACTACTCCAAGGGTAAACGCTAGCAATTTGGAATCAAAATTTTAAGCTCATGTCAAATAGCATTCGCGAATGCCGTAGCTGGCCAGCTAACTCATATTCGTGACGCTAAGCACAGCTGTTAGCTGTGTAGTAAAATGCTTGATGTTGCAAAGTAAAAGGAAATATACATGCAACGAAGATAGATACTTTTATCGCAATGTTTAATTGCTCGCCTACTTGAGCTACTGCTTAATAACCCGGTCAGCATTCATTCTGCAAATAGCCTACAACGCGCACAAAACCTCCGCGACCGATCCTGGTGTCCCATCTAGTGATATAATATTGTCACTGCGTGCATAAATTTGCAGCTCCACGTCCACTGGCGGAGACATCTGTACAAAGATACACGTTTGTTCTTCGTGAAAGCGCCAAATCGGGATAATTAGTAAATGATGAATTCAATGAATATTTTCATTTGAAACGAGTAACTAAGTTGCCAGTGTCAAAGTAACGAAGTGAAAGTACACTTTTTATCTTTTAAATGTAGTAGAGTAAAAGTCCCTGTTTAAAAAAACCGTAAGTAATGTACAAATCCTCAAAAAAAAAAACCCAAAAAAACCAAACAATTCAGTACTTTACCTCCTAATAGCTGAAAAACTAAAACTAAGACTAAGACTAAATGAAAACTAAACTAAAACTAGGCCGTCAGAGGCGACGGCTTCGGGTATATCCCCAAACGCCCCCAATCCTCCAATTCTCCAATCCTTGAATAGAACTTGAATAGACTTTCATTTGAACTTAATTTCAACTAAAACTTAACTGAAATAAAAAAGCAAACTGTAAAACTAAATAAAAATTAAAAACTTATGAAAATTTCGAAACTATAATAACCTTGGTGGGCAGGTCCAGCGCCGTGATTGGCTCTGGCTAGGTCTGTACTAATTGGACGGCACAACCAGACGCCAAGTTTTGCCCCGATCTCGCAAAGATCTCGGGAGGTGCTGTTCAGAGAGGAAATCACGTTCACGAAATCACGTTCTTGGATTACGGCAAAACCTCTGTATCTTATGCTTAGAAACTTTTCAGAGGTTCAGTATGGACAACCAGCATTATAGCATTACTAATATGTATTAAAAGAATGATCAGCATAATAGGACCCCTTTAACTATAAGCCCAAGTTCTCTTTCTGTATAATTTGTTATATTGCCAGCAGTTATCCAGATTGCCCCACTTTTTGAAGTATATGCAGATTGTCGATGCTGAAGGCTAAAACGAATCAGGCTAAAATAATTTTTGGAAGCTCTTGTTGATTAGCTGGTTGGCTTGACTTTTTATAATGGATTTATTAAATCCCGAAAGCCGAATGGCGGTCCGGGGATATTATGTTTTTGGTCCGACCGCCACCGCCGCACTATGTGTTAACGCAATAACTTCAGTAATATTTCAATTACAAATTTCAAATTTTGCACATAAGTAAGTATCATAAAGAGGAAGAACTGATTCGATTTTGGACAATTTACGATCTCTAGATTGGCCACCAGGGGCCAAAAACTGATTTACGTGTTAACGCGATAACTGCAGTAATATTTCAATTACAAATTCCAAGTTTTGCATATAAGTAAGTATCATATAGAGGAAGAAATGATTCGATTTTGGACAATTTACAATCTCTAGATTGGCCACCAGGGGCCAAAAACTGAAAAAATCACTGTTTTATCATATCTCTGGAAATATTTGTCCGATTGACCTCAAATCAAGTGCAAATGAAAGGTCATGACCTGAGGATGTGTCCCACGATGACATTATACCTGTTTGGTTCAAAATTTTAACACAAGGTGGAGCTTTGTCACATAAAATTCACCATTTTTGCTATATGTTTGCAACTACTTCTCCAATTGACATGAAACTATGTGCAACTGCAAGGTCATGACCTCACACCGTGTCACATGATGACATCATACCTGTATGGTTCATTATTTTGCCACCAAGTGGCGCTTTGTAATGGAAAATTACCATTTTGGCCATATCTTCAGAACCATTTGTCCGATTGACCTGAAATTAAGTTCAAATGCAAGTCTATTCAAGGTCTGTTCAAGGATTGGAGAATTGGAGGATTGGGGGCATTCGGGGATATACTCCCAGCCGTCGCCTCCGACGGCATAAGCCTAGTTTTGTTGAATGGAATGTAAATTTTATTTCTCTACACAATTGAAAAACAATGAATATTTCCCCTCTTTACCCAATTTTAAAAGTGAAAATACATTTTTTCCATTCTATAAAATATTTTTTGATTGATTTTGTGACTCTTTGCCCTGATGGCAACAGGCCTTTTTTTTTTGCAGAGGCATGATACCAAAGGCCAACTAGCAAGTGAAGTGGCCTAATGAAGGGGCTGGTGAGGCTATGCCTGCGTGTATATTTATATGAGAGGAAATATGGTCAGGTTTATTCTGATTGGTTAGCCTATTATGTCGGCGTAATATCCACCCATTCTCTCAGCCCCTTCTTCCTCATCAGATTCGACTCAACTTCCTTATCAACCGACTCAACTTCTACCGCTGATATTCATCTCGTTTTCTTTCAGGGCATAGGAATTATGAAATGAAAGATCAAAATCCCACAAATTTTATTTTCGAAAACATTTATATCAAACATCGAACCTTTGGAGGCATGATGCAGATCAATCTGTGGAGTTACTCAAGGGCATGCATCACTTAGAAGTACGTAGTTTTGAGCAGAATTCCTGTGGGAAAATGAATACGATATTGCACAAATCAGCCAAAAAAAGAAGGAATGCGCAAAACAGCCGCAGCAGAAAACATAAGCAAGTAGTTGGGTGCCTAAAAATATAGTTGACTTTCGATCTTCTTTGGTAACTGTTTCTTTACAATGTAGTATTTCAGATAATGCTATCAATATGCTGCATCAGAAATCTAAAGGACTGTAGGCTATGGAATCGCTTACTTCCAGCGACATGCCGGACTCTACAATGGTATCCATAGTTACTGGCGCCTCATTTCTCACACTATGCAGTTTCTGATGAAACCTAATGTTACATCTCTAACGTCTCAAAACCTTATATCTTCAACGCAACATGTGGCCATGAAATTCTCTGGTGATTCAGGTATTCACATCAGTGTGGTTGTTGTGAGAACACATGTGGTCTCCAATCGACAAAGCTAGTAATTGTAACAGAGCTTTAGTTTTTTGAGGATTTGTACTTTACCTGAGTTCTTTTTTAAACCTGGACTTTTACTCTAAAAATTATCATTTTACTTCGTTACTTTGACACTAGCCACTTCGTTACAAATTAAAATATGAATGCAATTCATCGTTTAAGATTTATCTGGATTTAGCGTCTTCGAGAAGAACAACAGTGCTCGGCAGCAGGGTATGTTAGTGCGGGGACAGGGAGCTGCAAATTTATGCACGTAGTTACAATATTCTATCACTAGATGGCACACCCGCATCAGTTATTGGATATTCACAGAAACAATCGTCCTCTGTAGCCAACCACTTCAGCTACAGTGAGCCAGTAGGTATCCAAATCAGTAATTAAGAAAAATCAGTTTTCTGAAAAACGCAGACACCCATAATTATTAGGGCTATTAGAACCATGGACAATGAATATTTGCACAGCATCTCAACATCACACAACACGTTAGGCTGTTTGAACCATGAACAACAGTGACAATACATTGCCAATGAAAATGCGAAAAAGATCCATACGGCTGAACAGTCAACCGTATTTCCCTAACAGCACAACAGTGGCCAAATCAATAAGTAAACAGATAGATGGACACACATCCTGGCACAGCAGCCATTTAACCACAACCGGCAAGCTGATCACTTGCAGTAGCCTAATAAAAAACTGCACTCACCCATTCAGAAGTTAACTCTGGGTGCCTTCTGGTCTGCAAAGTCGTTGAGCAAGAGGGCAATGAGGTGGTAGCATTAGCCTCAAAGTCTGACTGCTGCGTGTCGCCGCTATCATTCACAACGCTAGCAGGAACTGCATCTGGACAAGATGACTATTTAAAAAATGCATTCAATTTCGCCAATTTGGAGTTCCGTACATCGAGCTCTTTTTTCTTTTCTTTTTTGAACACCGCTTTTGTGCTGCTCAACATGGTGCTCAAGACTTTTCACCTCCAATACTAGGCTAATGGGTTAGCGGATCTCTCAAAAAACAACAATTCACGAGCAAGCGCGTAGCCTACGAAGCTACGATCAGAAAGGATTAAGTGAATGTCAACTAATTGGACAAACACATTTCCCAGCAGGCCATGTTCATTTGAAAATGTTGTGAATAAAACAATCAAATATATGATTAGTAATTGTGATTATAACTGAAAAAGTATCATTACTGAAATACAAAAGACATATATCAAAGAAAAGAGGAAAAATGGCCAATCTGTGTGTGGGAGGGGGGGGGGGGGGGGTTGTTACCATGACTGTGTTGTATGAAACAGTGGAGCAATATATATACACATCAACTCCGCAATAAGCAGATGATCATACTGCTTTGAACAGGAGACTTGTAATGACAAAAATGATATATGTAACTTCTTTATGTGTTGTGATAAGAGGAAAAATGGCATAGTTACTCACCGTGGGCCCTCAGAGATCATCAGGGCCCCGGTTCAGCGCACCGGCTGCACCGGCAATACCTACGCCGCTGGGTCTGAGGGTTTCATGGCGTTAAGCTGTTTGGCAATTTAGAATTTGAAACCACCAAAAAAAAAAAAAAAAAACACTGATCTAAGCCGTGGAATTCGATGTCATGCCTTCCATTTCATCAGGAAACTGGAATGTAATTACTGAAAACCCAGCCACCGAAAGCCTAGATTTTAGGTTTACTCCTTTGTCATTACACAAAGACTGTACTTTGATCTTTAAAGTCAAACATGTCAGTTTTGTGCACCAGGTTATCAGCCAAAATAAAACCGCAAAAAGAGAATAATGTCAAGAAGAAACATCAGGCTGTATTTATAGTCAAATAGTCATTTTGGTATTCTTTCAGTTTTGGATTTAGAATAATTTACTGTATTATTTGCTTCAAAACCCTGTCGTCAGTTACATGAGAGTAATACAAGAGTGCAATCTTCAGTTACGTAACTCTGTTAGCATCTTGGGCAATGCTGGGGAAAATGCCAGTCGAACTCCGGTATAAGAACAGTGTCCCCCCATGGACTGCGGCACTGGTCCTCATACACATCCACCTCTCATTCACCATGTATGTCCTGAGTATTACTGCGGTCCTCAGCCTACTCTCTGTAAGCAATGCAGAGCCCTTACCATGTGAGGAGATTGTACAGCCCCTGGTCCTGGAAGATTTCAGTAAGGTAAACAGTTCCTGACTTTTTCACTATTTGTGTATTTTCATATTTTTGCTGATATCATGACCAGCGGTAACTTTAAAGCTAGGCAATATGCAAAGGTGTATGCTGCATTAAAGGTGGAGCATTAATTCTGTTATGTTCTGTATTTACATATCCACTGATGAGCCAATTCATTATGACCACATGCTTAATACGCCGTCGATCTTCCACATGCCACCAATACAGCTTGATGAAATTGACATCCACACTCATGCCCAGATTCAGGCTTCCCAACAAAACATTTACTTGAATACCACACTCTTAACGCCTTCTTCCCACAACACATCCTGATGCCTCCTGTTTCCCAGGTAAACAGTACACATGTCCCCGCCAGATGTACATGATGTATAATAAAATGGGACTAATCAGACCAGGCAACTTTCTTCCATCGCACCAGAGTCCGTTCCGATGCTCACATGCCCGGATGAAAGGGTTCTTTGACAGATCTGCGGTTACAAAACCCCATTCACAGCAGGGTGTGATGCACTGTGTCGTGACACATTCCTCCCTCTACTATCGCAAAAATTTTTGGTGACTTTTGCCACAGTAGCCCTTCTGTCAATTTGGACCAGACGGGATAGCCTTGATCGTCCTCGTGAGTCGATGGGCTGTGTTCACCCCAGGCCCTGTCGCTGGATCATGATTTATCTTTCATTGGACCTTGTGCAGCTGGTGCTCACCACTGCTGATAGGAAGCACCCCATGTTGCTTCCAAAATGTTCCAACTCAGGACTTAGTCCTTGTCAAATTTGTTCACATCCCATTTGTCCTGAACCCAACACAATAACTACAATAAACAACTGTTCACTTTCCGTCACAGATCTGTTCACAGACCTTGGCATGCACCAGTTTTGCAAGATAATACACACACATTGTGTTGGTCCTTCATGTTGGCAAAAACGGCCCTCTCAAGTTGACTTCCACATGAATGTCCCAACCCAGGATTTCCATTCATAAGGTTTCTCAGACAATAAAAAACACTCTTCACCAACTTATCGTTATCCCATAGTGCATCCCGGTGCCAGTTGTTCTCCAGGTAAATAGTGCACAAACACCCCGCTGAAAGATATGATGTAAAATAAGTCAGGGCTCAATGGACAAGGTGACCCTCTTGCTCCAAAGTCCAGTTTCAACCAATAAGTGGATCCAGTCATAATGTTTTGGCTCATCAGTGTTTGTACCCCCATAACTCTGTTAATAATGTTGTGCTAGAGTGTTTAGGTCAAAATCATTTAGATAGTCATCAATGTACAATCAATAATTCAAAATTTATCAAGATTGGTTTCCATATTGATGGAAGTTTATTTTGGTGTTTATGAAAAATAAATCATGCCGTTTCAAGGATCATCGCTATAATGTCAGGGAAGTAAGTTTGTTGAGAATCATACTGTGATCTTTTTTCACTAAATATGGGTCATATAACTTTTTTTACATTTTCAGGTATTAGGAAAATGGATCCTCATTGAATCTGGCATGGTTGACCCTGTTCTTACTGCATCACTTCAATATCTGAGCAGCTCTTGGGTGGAAATTGTGGCTTCCCATGACAATGACACTGTCTACTTCCAGGAGAAGAACATGATGTAAATAGTACAAGCTCACATTTTTATTGTGAATATGAATCTCTGTGCCTGTATATGCCTATGTTAATTTCTGTTCCTGCATTGATTCGACTCATTCTCTTCTGAAATTTGTGAAACTGAAAAAGTGTAGTGTTTTCGGAGACGAAAGCCCGAGTTTGTTATTTGGTGAAGCATTTTTTGATCTAGTTATGCACAGATCGGTGGTTCAGAAAAGTGAAGCATGAGAATGATGGAAATCAGAGCCTAGTACTGAGGGATCATAGTCTCAGATTTAGTGCACGAGAGTTAAAATAGCCCGTAAACGAACAGCTTTTGCAGTGCATTGTTTTTTATTACTGTATTCAGGGTTCTGCTATTAAACACTGTTTCTATCTAATTTCAGAGGTGAAAAATGTGAATATCTAACATTTAACCTTACCCTGTCTCACAACACCATCCATTTTGCCAGTAAGTAATGATACAGCACTTGACTCCATTCAATCTGTCTGTAATTTCCACAGTGTTTGCAGCAGCAATAACCAGTGCACCAATCCACAGCATTTCTTCAATGCCTGCAGAAAAACCTTTTTTTTTCTTTTTTGTAATTGCAGTGTAGAAACAGTCAGGCAAATAATTTTGAATAGATTTATATTCATTGATGAATTTTTAATGTTAAAGGGACAATGTGTAACATTTTCATTTTTTTTATTTGCCAAAATCTAAGTCTGCATTCATATATATGTCATCATTGGTGCATTATGACCTCCGCTAATAATCTGATATATTCTCGTAAACTAAGAATTTTAGACTTGTTTCTACATTGGACGGGTAAGCTGGTAGGAGGGCGCCATGACAGTCAGCCATCTTGAAACTGTTGCCGCTGGCAAGGGACAAATAGCACCAAACGCAGAATAAATACGCGTTTGCCCTGCCAGCTAGTGCAGAGCGATTGAGACACCGGAGGAAATCAGGAAGAGAGGCTATCGCGGCGACGTTGAAAATCAGTAGGCTACTACGGCAGCATAATGCAGGACCATACATATGCAGCATCAGCACAGGAGACGGAATTTTCATCCGCATAAAAAAAAAAAAAAAGAGAAATGAAAAGGCAGCGCGGCCAGCTCGCTCAAAAAACAAGGGTGAACATCGGGCTCGCCTTCCCCAGGTGGAAGGAGCTAATGAGGGAGAAAGATTTTCTAAGGGACGCAATAATTGCCAGCTTTCTCCTCCACAAGTAAGTCAGCTATACTGCCAAAATTAGCCTAAACACAACTTTTCACTCAGTTTTGTTACACAGTGTTGCTTGTTACCATAAGCAACATGATCGTAGATCTTGCTAAAATACTGCATTCTCATTGTTACAGGTGGAACTATACTTGGTTTTAGTAGCTTTCATAATCGCGGTAAACGCCGGCTTTCGAAGCCTACCCACCGGCTTTTAGTGGCGGTGAAGCTGGTGGGTAGACTTTAGAAGCTGGCATTTACTGTGACTAAAAGCCGGCGTTTATGGCGACTAAAGCTACTGAAACCACATAAACATACAGGCTCATAACTTCGAAAGGTGCTTATCTCCTATTCGTGAATGAAACGGGTAAACAGTTCCTAGAACGTGCTTAATTTTTGTCATATAGGACTAAAGAATAAGCTACGCTTATGGTCATGTTTTAATAATGGGAAGGTGCCACCACCTGTTTTCAGGGCATCAATTTTCCGGACTCGATCTGCAGACAATTTTACTTTACATTCGCCGCCAGAGTTCTTTTTACTCTTTGACGTTTCTTCTTGTGCGGTCCGGAAAGAATGCTATGATTGCACTTTGTGTTAATTAGTTTGCTAGCTAGTTTTCAATCTTTTTCCTTTCCTTGACGCGTTTTCCAATTCTCATAATTGGCAACTAAGACACTTTCTATCCAATGCGATCTAACAGCGATGAAATCATGGGATAAATTCACTATACAGTGGCGTAGCCAGAACTGAGAATTGGCTTGCACAAAACATCCGTTTTCAAAAATTATTAGTCCTGACCTGTTCTCAGTCATTTTCATAATTATTAAAAGGTTCACTCCGAGAGCAATCCACGCTTAATCTGAGAGAACAAGCAGCACCTGTTAACACGACAAACATTCATCTGGACGCGTTTGCTGCATTTAAATCTACGTTGTTAAAAATTGTTTCCCTGTCGACTGTGCCGCACGCTTTTAAAAGCCTATTTAACCGCAGAGTGCCACATTTTTTATCAACCCATGCAATACCGAGAGTGAAAGGCGATATGTCATTACAATGCGGACCAGTTCAATCGAGGCAAAGAATTAGCCTTTTAATAAGTAGCCTAGCTACATTATTTCTCCGTACTGAATTAAGCCCACGATTGTAGGCTATTGCGGTTAGATCGCACATAGAGATAAATCGTGTCTTCTGTTGCCAGTGATGATAATTGGAAAACGCCTCAATGAAGGAAAATGATCGATAACCAGCCGGGATTAATTGTCATAAATGACGTGTCTGTGTCTCTTCCAATTACCAGTTCGATTTGCGCTTCTGGATGCTGGTCCATGCTGCAGACTTATTTTCGTTAGAGTTCGCATCAGCCTTCCAGTTATAAATGACACATGTCCGTGCTTTGACAGTACATGAGGGTCCGCCTCATCCGACAGTAAATCTTCACGACGGTGTCTTCTGTTCGTAAATTTGCATCAACAGGTGGTCGAGAGACACTGCCAAATGTACACCTACTTCCCCTAATGCATTCTGTTAGTAACATGCCGAACAATAAACGTGGTCAACTCCGCCTCACCGCTTGATTACGCGAGTACAGCTAAACATCTGCTTACCTAGGGTGAGTGTAGTAAAGTAATGAGCGCTTAAAACTCTTGTTTAACAATGCGCAAACAAATGTGTTTTAACTTGGTTCTACCTCTATACGCGCAGAGATAAGCGCTCGCCGACAAGAACTTCGCGGTCAAGCTGATCGCAAGTGACTTGATGCCATGGGGGGCAAAAGGAAATTATTCCATAAGGAACAATTGAAAAAGACACTCTAATAGATCTGTGAATAAATTTTTGACTACCGCAAATTATCAATATATAATCTGATTTTTCTCTTATAAATTGTCGCTGTCCTTTTCCACGGCAGAGACAATTTTTAAAAAAATATTAATTCAGGCTACGCGAACACCAAGGGGACCTTGTCTCTAAGAGCGTTCTCTCAAGAGTGTTTTCTGCGTGTAGCACTGGTCAGGAGATTCCGTGCTGTCGGCTTTTGTCATTAGCAAGTCGGTAAAGTGAGCAGGTGTAACAACACCAGTGTTTTCAGTTATTGTTTTTGATGAATGGCGTTGTTAGATAGCGACTCGGCTGCTTCACCTGTCTTTTATGTAAAGTTACAGAATAAACAGTGAGGCAGCAAATGCTGTTGTTGGTTAACTTGGGTTGGATGAAGGGTATGTATTCGGTAACTGTTGAAGGTGACATCCTATAAGCGTGCATGTAGCTAATACTTGCTTTGCTTTTTCGTAGTATAAAATGTTTGAGATACACCTAAGCTGAGTTGATAATTAAAATTACTTTGAATATCTTACACCGATTCACGGTACTGTGTTTTGCTGCTTCATGTATTATATCGAAGGCTGACTACAATAAACAGTCATGTCCGGATCTTATGCATTGGGCATAACTGTTTATTGCAGTCAGCCCTCGATATGCTGGCCTTCGCCTCAGTATTACCAGTTCTATTAATACATCCATGGTTTCATCAGCGTTGACGAGGCTTTTTGATACACGGTCGCTGCCGTAGTTGCAATACGTGTTTAAAAAAATGAGCCGCCAGAGTGCATTATTCGTTTGAATGTAATACACGATTCCAACGCTGGATGGGAGTAATTCCTACACAATGTCGCTTTAAAGGTGACGAATATAGTGTTACTCCCGGTCTGTACAGCAGGGGGCATCACTGAGCCCTCCAGGAGAATAACAACTTGCACACTTTTAATCAACCAAGATCGGAAAACTACTTGCAAAGGATCTCAGTTTATTTGTTGTAATACAGTTTGACTTTCTGTAAGCAATCAAATAAAATATGTCTGAATGATTTACTTTACATCCATACATATATATAGAAGAACCTTACTGTACCAGGACATATTGGTGACGGAGTTCCTTGACGCGCTCACTGTTCCTTTCAAAAGGACTTTATAAAGTTGTTTCATTTGGACTCTGTGTTTAGCCAGAGTCCGAGAAATAGATGTAAGGCTGATTGCTTTAATGTTTGCAAAGACAAGGTTCTCTTCTAAAATATTGGCCTGAATTTCTTTCAGTTTTTACCCCTCAGCCCGACAAGGGCACGAGGGGTATTGTTGTCCCTTCGGCGGGCGGGCAGCTACCAATTTTGTCTCGGCTATTTCTCTGTAACCACTTGGGTTAAGAAGTTCATATTGCATATGTGGACTCCCCATGGGGGGGTAGGTGTGCCTTTTCGAGGTTTCCTACCAGTTTGACCTTTGACCTTGCAGCAGTGACCTTCGGGGCTGAGGGGTATTGCCCGCTTCACCGAGGCCCATTTTATTTCATTGTTGGCAATCACTATTGTAGTGGCTATTTGTCTCAAACAATCTAAAATAAAAAATATAAAAAAACTTTTCCAAATAAATCAAAACAATCAAACGGCCACTGAGGCACTTAAGGGAGTAGAATAATGCAGGAGAGAAATGAATCCAATGTCCAGGCAAAAATTGGCATTTTGGTGGTTTATTTCCATAGGCAATCAAAGAGCAATGGCCTCTACTGCCTCTTTCTCTCTCGCCCTGGTAAAAAACCATAACCCTTCCCAGCGCCTGCTCACCTGTCCCTGATTACTCCCATTTAACCTATCCTGGTGTGCCCCAGTGCCTACAACCTTCAAAATAAAAGCATCAACAAATAATCTAAATTAGAATAACATTAGTAGCCGTATGAAATTACTAAATGAGTATACTTAAACACTAACAGAAACCAACTAAACTAAATGAATAAATATTTAAACAATATTACAAAAAAAATAAATAGCTCCAACAACCATGTTGACAATGGCCAGCTCCTGTTCTTCATTTAGGAGCTCTCCCTGCTCCCTGAAGGACGGTGACGTTGAACCCTTAGAGGAACAAAGTTACATATTAAGGGCCAGAAGAATACAGTTACTGTAATACATGTTCTGATAGTTACACTGTTCAGTAGGAAAAGCCCTAATACAATATTCTACCTGATGGTTGCCCGAAAAATCCGGTCAATGGACGCCACTGTGTTCCGGCTGAGATTTGGCTGCACACCTTCTCCAGCCCCTCTATATGATAACCCATGGTAGATGATATGGTCGATGATGGTGCTCTTATTTCATCTGTCACCCTAACTCTGGCCCTTCTTTGAGCCCCAAAAGGCATTCTAACTCTTCCCCTACCTCTAAGCATTTCTGTCTCTTGTCTTGTGCAAGTCCTCCACTTTGTCCTTGGTCTTGTCTTTGTTGTTTTTTTCTCACAAGACCTGCCCAAATAGGTGATGTGATTGAAAGACGCCCAACACCTGTGCTGATGAGATGGGAATCAGCTGTGATTGATGTAACTTCAATCTGGTGTTTCTCAATAGCGATGATTTAAAAAAAAAAAAACGAGAAATTTGTTTCAACCTACAATGTACAATCTACAGTGAACTCCTGTTGACTTCAGCTTTAGTCTATATTTAGGTTTAGAACATTAAGCTTTCTGTTTTGACATACTGTATGAAAGCAATTGAAAATCTAGCAGTGAAAGTCTTGTTTTGGTCTTGATTGAGCTTGTACGTAAAAGAAGTGAAAACATGTTTTAATTGTGTTAAATGTTGGTATTTTGTGTTAAAAGAACATAAAATGTGTTCAATGTATAGCCCACACAGGCAGATGTTGTGCTAACTGTGTGAAGAGTTTTGAAAAGGTGTTTAAAGTCTTGAAAAACGGGTCATAGTGATCCTAAAAAAACAGTAAATCTGCAATGATGTTATTTTTAGCTTACCTGCCCTATGGGCCGATAAGCTATTGTCGTGGTACGGCATCCGTCATCTGTCATCCAGAACACTTTTTTAAATCTTTTTTTTTGGCCTAATGAATTTTCATGTAAATTTGCCATAATATATAACTAGACCAAATCTCCAGATATTTTTTTTCTTTTCGGATTTTTGATTGAAAATTTTGTCCGTTTTATGGGCCCTTGAAATTTTGGCCCTAATGTTAAAGATAGGACTGAGAAATTTTAAAAAATTATTTCTTAAAAACTGCAATAACTTTTTTTCCTTGATCTGGCAATCAACTTATCTTAGTACGGTCAATGTACACTTGAATGAAACACCATTTTGGTTGAATCGACAGAAGTGGGTCTAGTGGGGGCACTTCACTAATATTGGGTCTTATGGAGAATACACAAGATGGCCTGTGGATGCCAAATGGTTGCAGATAGATTTTAAGTTTGTATTATTGACATATAGGAAGTCACATATTACCTATATTTTGACTGCATTAAAGTTTACCTCAGATCACCTTGAAAGGTCAAACTTGATATGAAGCGAAATGTTACAATTTTCAAAGGCTTCTAGGCTTGAAAATATTGAAGATCAGGAACATATGTGCATTGAACAGATAGTCTATAGGAAGTCATATATGAACTTTCATTTGGTGTCCTTGAACCTGACCTTCAATGACCAAACCTTACTGTGAAATTTCAATGAATTACATCAGCAGAATTGTTACAGATGGGTTTGTACTGGAGACGTACAGGAAGTCATTTATGAACTTTCATTTGGTGACCTTCGTATTAACCTTCGAAGTTCAAACTTGACCTCTTGAAAATTCAATGACACCTGTCACTGAAAAGGTCACAGATAGAGCCCAAGGGCTCTAATTTCGTAGACCAGGCGCAGGCGCGGCGAATGGGGGATGCGCCGCGCCAACGGGGTGTGTCCAGGCGTATGTTGCAATTTCGTGTCCGGCGTAGCCTGGCGCAAGTACTCCTCTGTCCCGCCTCTGTCCCGCCTTCCAGCGCAAGTTGGCAAAGAAGGCGACACAGCCAAGTCAAATATTGCTCATTGGCGAGAGAAACGATGGATAGCGTGTTCCTATTATTACTGCCTGTTGCTGCTTAAAACTTTGGGATTAACATGCATGGACAACAATGTAAGAAACGTTACATATTTATTTTCAATATGTGATCTTAACTCAGTACGAGATCATAGCAATCAGGCTGTATTCCTTTCTCCCACTAAAAACGATAAAACCTAAGTGACAATAATAGTAGCCTAGTATTAAGCCGCTTGCACACTGGACGCGAAACAAATTTTTCCTCTCGACGGATTGCGTTGAAAGCAGTGTCTTGTGTCCGAAAGTCTGACTGGGTTTTAATATATCTCCGTGTCCGACAGTCTTTTATTGTTTTTAATTTCTTCAAATCTACTGACTCTTTTAGATATTAAATGTGAATGTTTTGATAAGAGGGCTCAGTTCTTCAAGATGACTACCGAGAATTTCAATCAATGTTTCTGTTTAAGCTCTGCTCAATAAAGTGAGTCGACATTGGTGCGAGACAATGTACAATGCCTCCGTATCTGACAGCCAAAAAAAAAAAAGAGGACGATTAGAACAGATTGATAACGAAATAAAGAATAAAAAGAAACATTTTAACAACAGATAATCCAACGAACACTGCAATTAATTTATTTGTGGGTCATCTTTTTTGGATGTTCTGTTGGTTGGTGATGTATATGTATTTTTATTCTTTATTCCATTATAAATCTGTTCTCATATCAATACTTTTATTTTTTGCTGGGTGCCGGACATGGAATATTTTGCATTTCGCGTCGGACAGTCTTGATCGTGCATCCAATAATTTATTCACATTGTCAATGGTCATGGAATTGATTTGCTCTCTGATTGCAAGCACAATTTTATCTCTGCTGTGGAAATAAAGCGTGAATCTGTTCGATCCATCTGACTAATTTTCAAAAGAAAGACCGAATAAAGACTGCTGTCTATATTCAAAGGAAGAAAACAGACGAATAAAAAGACCAAGAAAAGTCGATAGCTCTTTGCATTGACTTTGACTGTCATCAATCGTGCGAAAAATTTGTTTCGCGTCCAGTGTGCAAGCAGCTTTACCGAGCATAGAACGCAAGCATTATATACGCACTGCCTGATGCCGAGGCAGTTTGTGGTTGGCTGAGAAAGATGCGATGTCGTTAATTTGCATCATTGATTCAGTTGCGTTGATTAAGTCAGGTCGAGTTTCCATCACGCGTGCCAAACGCCTTTGATCTGACATCAGGACAATCGATATAGATACTATAATTAATGTGCTGATTCAGATAGTTACATTAAACAGTGTTTGCTGTAATTATTTACTGTATTGAAATGTGCCTGACATTCTAGAAACCTGCCTGTGAGGTTTCAGTGACGTGTGCGCACTGTGCGCCGGTCAGCCAAATTACCACTGCACAGAAAGTGAACTTTCTGCGCAACTGCAGCGAAGACTTTTTCTACGAAATTGTCACTGCGTCTTGATAAATAAGTGACACCTCCCCCTACTACGCCCCCACGCCCATCTCGGCGCACGGTGTTGCACCTCACGAAATTACTACTGCGTGGGCTGCGCCACGCTACGCCACCTGTGCTGCACCAAGAAATTAGAGCCCCAAGTTTGTATCACTGACTTGAAGTAAGTCAAACATGAACTTTCATTTGGTGACATTCCACTTGACTACTGGTGACCTTTGAAGGTCAAACCTGACATAATACAATTACAACGACTTATATTGCCAGAACAGTCACAGATTGAGCCAAGGTTGGTATTCGAGACACACAATAGTTCTTGCCAGGCCATTTCACAACGCAGAAGGAGCATGCCGGTACGCTGGAAAAATCCGCCGCTATGCAAAAAATTGCTGCCAGTACGTTACCGATAGGGCACCAGTATCAGCAACAACTTTGATGGCTTCAGATAATACCGACCGACCAAATTTTATTGATTATCTGAAGATAGGCCTGCATAGTCGCCACTGTCGCAAGTAGCCTACCTGAAAAGGCATAGCACATTCGGCTTAGTTTTTTTTTTTTTTTGCACATTAGGCTCAGTGTCAGGTAGCAGGTGAACAGCCGATCATGGACGCTTCGCTGGTTCCTCCGCCTCCTGGGACTAGTTCCCAAAATGAAACCAGTGCCACGAATGTCTCAACATCAGAAAGTTCAGTGGACGATGATGCAATCATCAGAGTGGAGCTAAGTAGCAAGCAAAAGACATCAATGATGGCAGATCTTGCTTGAGTGAGTGAATATAGCCAGCTAGAATTAGAATTAACTCTAAAAAATGTCTATTTAACTGTCCGATGGATCCCGATCTTTTCTGCCACTTTGCAGTCTCTTCCGTTTAACATGCGCAATTGGCACAGTTTAAAATATTCATACTTCTGAGATACTGATATTGCAAATTGATCATTTCGCTGAGGTCAAATTAGCCACAAGTAATTGGACTAAGATATCTTCAGGAGAAGCATCATGGGCCTTTCACAGTGATCACGGCAGCGGCAGAGCTACTCTCTGAAACCCAATATTGTAAATAGCTTGCGTGCCGCAAGAACGGTTTTCTCGCTGCGCCGAAGTTGGCGCAAGGGTGTGGCAAACTCTTGAGCTTGCAACATTTTTGAACTTCGACCGCGGTGTTGTGGTTACGTCTGGTTGTGCGACCAAAACAAACTACCGAATATGACATAGTTTTCGAGAATTCCTGCCTAGCTTGCGCTGAACCCTGCGGAAAGCGCAGCCACAATTTCTGGCCATTCGCCCAACCTAGCGCAACCTTGCGGTTTGCCGCGATCAGTGTGAAAGGCCCTTCAGACATAATTGCACAACACTTACTATCCAGTATAAAATACTGCATTGACATTGACCATAAAGTTAGAGTGGTTACTGGAGTTGACATTCAAATTGTGACTAAACAGACCTGTAGTTTGATTACCGGTGTTCAGACAAATTTTGCTACCTATCAAAATATGCTACCTCACGGTTCTGCGCTTGCGCAAACACAAAATCTAGGGCTGTTTCCTCACTCATATCTTAAGAATCTTCAAAAATCATAAAAATTGATTTATTTTCAGTGAGCATTTCGACCTGTAAGCGTACATAACGTTATATTTGTATGTACACGCTGGGGTTTCCTGAAAAAGCAGAAATTAGATGATAATGGTGTATATGGGCATATATCTTTGAACAAAAAAAGAAATAAAGTTACTACTGTAATCAGATTCATATTGCAATATCAAGGTGAAAACAAAGACTTTACGATCGCTTTGCATAAAGGTAGCATTTTTTGACAAGGGAGCAAAATTTGACAGAACACCGGCAGTGGGCTACGTTGTAAATTCATGCCAGTATATTACTTACAGTATTGACTTGCTACAAGCACGTTGCATGCAGATGACAAAATAACATAATATTGTTCCAAGCTCAACGTTTTAGCCATGGATATTTTTCCATTATCAATTAATATTTCCCAGTTAAACTTGCGGCCGAACCAGTATGTGCGGACCTTTGTAATGTGTGTTTAGCGACCTTGCCACGACATATGTAGCGAACTGTATGCTATTCGCTAATGGTTCTTGCTCGTCATTATACATGGTCGAAGCATTCATGTGCTATGGGAATTATGGTAAATACCAAAAGCCGACGTGAAAAGTTCACATGAACACCTACCCATGTGGTATTTTCCACTGGGCAACTCGTAGAAAATTTGGATACATGAGTTGCCGAGATGAGATAACCTCTGACCTTTTCAACATGGTTTTACCCAAGAAACAGGAATCTGTGAGTCCGCCATCTTTAATTTCCCAGTACAACAACAAAAGCACGTGAACACAAACACTGGTAAATACCACTTCACAAGTGGAAAATATCATCTTTTCCATCACACCTGAATGCAGCTGTCTCTTAACGCCTTAATACTTTGAATTGTCTCCCTCTGCAGCTGCTGGGAAGGAAATGCTGCGGGTCCACTGCGAATTTACGGAGGGCTCGGCTCCGTGCAACACTAATTTCAAATGATAGTAAAATTGTCCATTTGTATTTCCCCTATGAGCTTTGTTATCGCTAATGTTATGACTGGTTCCGCCCGCTGTCCCCCAAGCAAATCACATGTTCGCGAAATAAATAAGTACAAAATCGGCAGGAAACAACACAGCGAGCTAGCCCGAGTTGTTTGTTCGTGAAAGCTGTGAATATCGTTTTGAGTTTATGATGAACATTTTCTAGATTAATATTCAATGAGAGGTTTGAGTTGATCCGCATGGGAAAACCTACACCAGACCTTAATTTGATGAAAAAAAACCAAGGCTTTTGAGAGGCATTTCAGCACCAGCAATTACATGCGATACCCATGTATGACGGGAGGAAAATCTGTCTAGCTGGGATTGGGTCCTGGGCCAAAACTGGGGCCTATTGCATAAATGTCGGATTCTGAGATCCTGGATCAACGCCAAAGCGAGGATCGTCATATCCCAAACAGCGCATCCCTGGCTTAATTGATTGCACAAAGCCAACAGCGGGTGGAGGAGAATTGGCTAAGTGAAGCCTGTTGCCGCTGATCCAGCTGAGTGCGCGCACGTGGCTACCTTAAATAGACCCAGAGATCGATCACAGGATCGCTGATCATCACCTTGGGCGCCAAGTAGCTGCCGCAAACGCATGCGCCAGCAACACTCAAAGACTACATTCAAACAGGGGGACGATGGGATCACTGAAATGTTTCTGCTTATTATTCCCCACCGTGCATTTAGCGTGAAGCGTGGGATATAGTATTCAGCTCCGTCCGTACTTCCGTCCCGAACATTGTCAGCGTGATATTTCAAGAAGGAGTCAACGTATTTCAATTCTTTTTGGTACCAACCTTCCTACTGGGAATGCGCAGACACCAGTCGGTTTTGGTGACCTAACGGCGGGGGATATAGTTACTTTAGTGACAAACTCTTGTTCTTATAGTGTCGGTCAGAATGGTGCGACACGTTTGAGAGGAGTATTAAAGTTAGCTCAACTCAAGGGAGAGTAAACTCTGGAGGTGTTTCAGCGCCGTCAAAAAGGAGTAGCCAATGCACGTCGGCGTTACCGTGAACGAGATAAGCCATCGCTGCCAGACATACTTAGTCTTGCAAACCTAATCAAATATGTACAAGTAGATTGTGACATTTTTATGGACGTATAGGTACATTTCATATAAGCTGTGCAATTTTATTTCATGTCCTTGTTTTGTCCTGTGGAGACTGAATTGATAGTTCGATCTCGAAGACGTTCTCAGATTAGTTGAGCTTACTTATAATCACCCTTGATGGAGCCATATACTCAAATGAAAAAGTAGAATGTAAGCGTCAGAAAACTACGTCAAGGAGCCTCCAGTAAATGTTTGATGCCAGTATCATGAAGCAAGCAACATTGCACTCGTGTCCAGCATTAAAGCAACGACTCTACCTTACCCGTCGCAGTCTGAATAAAGACGGAGAAAAGTAGCAGCAGTGCTGTAGGTAGGGGGTTACCGCAGCGGTTTAAGACCGCGCTGAAGCACGGTAATCTACTTCATGCAGCACTGCTCATTTTCCGCTCTGATGGAAGTTTCGACTTGGGGAATAAGGACAAATCTGTTAATGATGGATTCTAAATATGGTTAAAATGTGACATGGAAGGGGGACTGATTGAACTGTGATGGTCACTGTCACATGGATGCTTGAATATAATGATCGAATATTGGCTATTTTACTGGGCCTATTATAATTGAGATCGCAATGTGTAGTGGACAATTCAGAATAACTTAAGGACATTGATTTTCAATTTGGGCGACTGCTGAATGAGGTGAGGTGAAATTGGCTGCAGACAGGAGCTTAGCTAGTTCGTAAGCTTGCTCCGGAGCTGGCTAGCTCCACAGACTTTATTTCCATAGAAACCAATGCCATGGCTAAGCTCACACGGTCTGTGCAATCGAAATGGGGCTTGAGATCAGGCAAATCCCGTGCCGATACCTTGCAAATCCCTTATCCTGCCTTTGTGCAATAGGCCCCTGGACTCTCTGAGCGGGTGAAAAAGGCAATTAAAAGATTATGAAACGGTAATCTATTTATAGGGCCCTGTGCTAAGTAATTTTTGTATTTTTGCCGTCGCTGCCAGTGTTTTGTGTATGATACAAAATTGGGGAAAAAATTATATGGCATTGCTGAGATGGTGAAATAGATTAACTGGTAATATAGCACGATGCTTTTACCCAAATTAACTTTACAGGGAAACGGAATGAAACTTATAGCCTCTAAAATATTTTTTGTGGCTTCACGGAAGTGTAAGAACACAGCGTTAATTATTCATGAATTAGATCCTCCTGACGGTGTGTAATACTTCTTGTTTACAAACATTGATGTCATATTCAACCATACTTATTAGCATGGTTGGCAAGAACAAGTGTAAATCAATACAACAAAACAGGGGATGTATGGCATCCTGCAGTTGTGGAATTCGGTGGTCTCTGAATATGTACAAAACCTTGACAGTATTCCTATTAGCTTAAGTACAATGAAGATCTGGATAGGCTTCCGGATCCTTACAAGCTGAAAGGTTTGAGGAACGACCCCACTTTGGGTCAGGGTCGGCTGGATCATCACTTGATTTTCCTACATCGAACAGAAATTGAACATTTGTTGATCATCATTGATCAGTGAAAGTAATTCACAGTGTTACGTTTACAAGAATGATTTTGGAAAGGGGCGGCAATATATTTTGGGGGGCTTTATTCATGATAAGGGGGCACGGAATTTATGAATAATATTTAATATTGCGAAAGCATATACTGCGCCACCTGGTGTGTCATCAGTAACAAGGCTGTCACCCTTACAGCTGTAGTGGGCATTTAACTCTAAATTTTCTTGACTGGATGTACGATGGATGTTTTTACACACTCGAATGTTTCTCTGGGTACCCAAAAGTCAAGCCGAAAAAGTACTGATCTTAGTCGATACTGATGAAGGTTGAAAATGGAATTCTTTCCAATACTAATATCCAAACTGTCACTGAAATACTTGCTATAGGAAAGTAAGGAACCAGTCGAATTACCCATCACAAAAAATATCATTCCCTAGCCATGACCGAATAATAAAATGTGAAAACTTCGCAAAATGTCATGGTAGAAATGATGGAAAATAACTTGCGACTGATCTGACAGAAAGTGAGTAGTACAAACATGCTAGTGGGTCGACGGCATCCAGTTCTTGCATCAAATTGCATAAATCCAAGTAGATTTTTTCAGTTCTCGATCACGAATATGTAGGAAGCATATTCCTCAGCCCTTCACAAAATGGTTTGTGCAGTTGCAACTGACTGGCATTATGACGTTAAAGACAACTTTACTTCACCTATAAAATCAATTGTCATGTTGTGGCTTTTTTTCAACCAAGGTAGTCAACAAACCCACGTGACCAGGTTCGTGACATCACAAGAAGTATCGCTCCGGTATGTTCAATAAGATTTCTGGCTAGAACCCTGCATATAGGAAGTCATATATCAGCTTTCATTTGGTGACCTTCGTATTGACCTTTGAAGGTCAAATGTGACCTGGTGAAAAATCAATGACTTGTATCACTAACATGGCCACAGATGGAGCCAAGGTTTGTACTGAGACATTTAGAAAGTTATTCATGAAGTCCATTTGGTGGCCTCAACTTGACCTTCTGTGACCTTTAAAGTTCACAATTGACATATTAAATTTTCAGTGACTTGTATCATCAAAACTGCTTCAGAGCTTAAGGTTGTATTACAGGAGGTCTATAAATTTATGTGAATTTTTATTTAGTGACCTTCACATTGACCTTCAATGAATCAAAGGTCAAAGTTCACATAAAATTTTCATTACTTCTATCATCACTAAAAATTGCTTGCCGGTCTGCTACAGGAGTCTTGGTCTTATTTTTCAATATTTTTAACACTTTATATTTCCCTCAGTGGAAGCAGATACGAATGAAATTTTCAACGCCACCCTTCTGCCTACCAGCGCTGACTATATGGTCATGTTTGGAAACTACTCCATCAATGGTCTCTTGGCGAAATATTTCATCTCATTTGGTATGTCTACTGTCAGGTTCTGAGTGAAGTGTTGCAAACTATTGGGCCAGAGATATGAAGAATATATTTACATTTTAATTTTTTTAAATTTAAACAGGAAGAACCGGGAAACTGAGCAATTGTGATCGGGAAACATACGATAGACAAAAGGAATGCCTGGCTATACCAAAGCTAACCTTCATTTATGATGGACATACAGGTGAGTAAATATTGCCCCTCTGGTGCATTTAGATGGCGCCACAGTTATGTGAGCAATATTTCCCCTTGTTTAACATGACTTTTTGACACTCTCTTTTCCAGAACTTTGTCCTGCTAAAAACAGCCACAAGGAGGAGTCATCTGAAGAGAAACCACAGGAAAGAGCGTTTAGTTCCTGCAGTACCACATAATCACTGAGATGTATTCTAAATAAAGTTTAAAAAAATAAATATTTGATTATCCATAGATTGTCTTCAACTGCATGAAAAGATGAAACAGCAAATGTTTTATATGGAACAATCTGTGGATAATGTGCTTAAGTAGGACTTGGTATATCACATTATACACTAAGCTCCAAAATTACTGGCACCCCTAACTGGCAATGCACAAACATATTTAAAAAATTCTAAAATATATATTTATAGCGAAACTCTAATAACAACATGTGAGAAATACTCTTTGATATAATTGTGTTGATGGAACCGACCAAAATAATTTACTGATTTAATTAAAAATTAGTTTCCTCCAAATCAAGGTTTAACAATTAATGACACCCTTAAATATTATTATAAATAGCCACAACCAAAATTTAATTAGATTTAAATATGTGGAATTAATTTTTTATGTAATTGTTGAGGAACTGTATTGAGCCATTACATCACTTTCGGTTTCACTAGGGTAGAAAAATGAGGGAACATGATTTTGTAATTATAATTGTACGTAAAGCAGGACCTTGAAGAAAAGGAGACTTGGTCTCAGTCAGGACCCCTGCTTAAATAAATCGAACAAAAAATCTCACATACACTGCAATATCATCTGAATTATGACTGAAACAAGGTGCTTTGGTCAGGTCCAAAATTGCATGTTTCGGTCAGATACAGCTGTGGTATGTTTGGCAGAGCAACAACAATACATTCAAGCAGAAGCACCACGTACCCACAGTGAAATATGATGGTGGGTCAGTCATGTTTTGGGGCCGTTTTAATACCAGACATCCAGGGGCAAACGTTAAGATGAATGGCATAATGATTTACACCGAATATCAGGATATTTAGGCTGACAATCTGGTTGCCTTCGCCAGAAGGCTGGGACTTGGCCATTGATGAACTTACCAACAAGGTGATGTACCAAAGCATACCTCAAGATCCACATAGAAATTGTTTCATGAGAACAAACTCAACATTCGGCAATAGCCATCTCAGTCACCAGACCTCAATCCAGTTGAAAACCTGTGGGCTGAGTTGATGAGGGCAGTTGAAAAAAGGAAAACCCAGAATGTGGAGGATCTTGAAAGGATCTGCTCAGAGGAATGGTCCAAAATTGCCCCAAATATGTGCCGTAACCTAATCAAAAATTACAGGAAAAGACTCCACATTGTAATCCTTGCTATAGGTGGTTGAACTGAGTAATAAACTAAGGGTGCCAATTATTATGAAACCTTTATTTTGTTCACTATTCTATATAAAATGATTATTATGATTTTGGTTCTTTTCATAAAAATACTTTCCAAGTATTTTACACATGTTGCTATATTCAGTTTCTCTGTAATTTGGGGGCGGGCAGCCTAAACTGCCAGGACTATTGTTAACCTGCATGTTCTTGATCTTCTGAGGAAATCCTAACATGTGCGAAATATCACCAAACTTTGCATAAAGCTCTAGTCCCATGCCAGATTGCCTCAGCTCCAAAAACAAGGCAATATATTCCTGATGGTGGCACTACAGCAAGCCTCTAAAGTTCAAAATTTTGAAAATTCACAACAAATCAACCATTTGCTACAGATTTTCAACTTTCACCTAAGTGTAGCCCCAACACTGAATAAACTTTTGTACGTTTAAACCTATTGCAAATTATGATGTCAATCACTCTGTTATGTTCAAAAACTTTAAAACTTATTAAACCTATCTCCTCCCACAATTTTTGCTTAATTGACACCAAACTTGCAACAGAGTATCTTCAGTCCTACACAAATGATCCACACAGATTTTTGATTTATTGAAAATTGACCCTACAGTGCATCAAAATGTTTGACCTGTAAATGGTATTGTAAACATATACTTGCAAATTCTTGCAAAATACATTTTCAATGTTCATTAAAAAATGCCAAAATTTTGGAGTCATGGAAGATGATGTTTGGAAAATATAAGAATTGTATCCAAAAACTTAATATTTTACTGCATTTTGAATTTTGCTCTCGTGAACAATTGGAGTCAATGCAAAAATGGCATTTTTAAACTTCAGTTTTTCACTTATGGAGACAATAAATCATAGTTAAATACAAATTACCAACATCTCCTTGCTGTCTAGATGCAATTCGTGTATTTTCGGATTTTTGTCTTAATGATTGAATTTTTGACAGCCCATTGAAATCTGCCTTTACACGCTAACAGCTGCTGTCTTGCACACAGGTGACTGGCTTAGTCAAGCTACATGTGACATTTCCATTAGCCAATTAGCTCAGTTAGCACTGGCGGGTCTAGAACTGGGAATTGGGGTGGCACAGACACGTCCCTTTTAGTCCTGGCAAGTTCTCAATCATTTTTCTTGATTGACGCGTTTTCCAATTATCGTAATTGGCAACTAAAGACATGGTTTCTCTCCATATGTGATCTAACAGTGATGAAATCATGGGCTAAATTCAGTACAGAAAAATAATTTACTTATTAATAGGCCAATGCTTTGCAATGATTGAACTGGTCCATGTTCCAGTGAAATATTTCCTTTCACTCGTGGTACTATGTGAGTTGAAAAAAAAAAATAGTGGCACTCAGCTGTTAAATAGCCTATAAAAAACCTGCCGCTCAAGCCATTCGCTTGAGTGTCGACAGGTATGCAATTTTCAACAACTTAGAATTAAATCCAGCAAATATACTGTACGTCCAGATGAATGATTGTCATCTTACCTAATTGGGGAGAACAAGCAGCACCTGTTAAGTGTGGAGCGCTCTCGGAGTCAACCTTCTGTTAATTATGAAAATGACAGGTCAGGACTAATAATTGTTTTAAATGGATGTTTTGTGCCCCCAATTCTCAGTTCTGGCTTTGCCCCTGTAGCCTACTGAATTTCAGGGGTGAAAATCTGCTACTATAACTTGAACTCATAAAGGTGTCCCTTTAGTTTATCCCATATTACTGGGTGCTTAAAGTTACTTGAAAATTTTACTCTGCTTTCAGCAGTAGCATATTCGAAGGACTGTAAAAAGCCTAATTTCAAGGGCAGGGGTTTGGTATTGCACATACAGCCTCCCACATATGTTGTGTATTCTGTATTCTAATTCTGACCCTCTCTTATGAATAATCTAGAAAATATTAAAAAAATGAAATGAAAATGAAAAAAAATGGTGCTATTATTTAACATTTTATACATAAAAAATGACACCATCCGCCAACACAGCGGCGTAGGTATTGCCGGTGCGCTGAACCGGGGCCCCGATGACCTCTGAGGGCCCACGGTGATAAACTATGCCATTCTTCCTCTTATCAGAACACATAAAGCAAGTACATATTTAAATCTCGTCATTTTAAGTCTCCTGTTCAACGCAGTATTACCTACCAAAAACGTGGAGTTGATGAGTATATATATTGCTCCACTGTTTCATACAACACAGTCATGGTAACAACCCCCCCCCCCACACACACACACTGGCCATTTTTCCTCTTTTCTTTGATATATGTCTTTTGTATTTCAGTAATGATACTTTTTCAGTTATAATCACAATTACTAATCATATATTTGATTGTTTTATTCACAACATGTTCAAATGAACATGGCCTGCTGGGAAATGTGTTTGTCCAATTAGTTGACATTCACTTATTCCTTTCTGATCGTAGCTTCGTAGGCTACGCGCTTGCTCGTGAATTGTTCTTTTTTAAGAGATCAGCTAAGCCATTAGCCTAGTATTGGAGGTGAAAAGTCTTGAGCACCATGTTGAGCAGCACAAAAGCGGTGCTCAAAAAAGAAAAGAAAAAAAGAGCTCGATGTACGGAACTCCAAATTGGCGAAATTGAATGCATTTTTTAAATAGTCATCTTGTCCAGATGCAGTTCCTGCTAGCGTTGTGAATAATGGCGGCGACACGCAGCAGTCAGACTTGGAGGCTAATGCTACCACCTCATTGCCCTCTTGCTCAACGACTTTGCAGAGCAGAAGGCACCCAGAGTTAACTTCTGAATGGGTGAGTGCAGTTTTTTATTAGGCTACTGCAAGTGATCAGCTTGCCGGTTGTGGTTAAATGGCTGCTGTGCCAGGATGTGTGTCCATCTATCTGTTTACTTATTGATTTGGCCACTGTTGTGCTGTTAGGGAAATACGGTTGACTGTTCAGCCGTATGGATCTTTTTCGGATTTTCATTGGCAATGTATTGTCACTGTTGTTCATGGTTCAAACAGCCTAACGTGTTGTGTGATGTTGAGATGCTGTGCAAATATTCATTGTCCATGGTTCTAATAGCCCTAATAATTATGGGTGTCTGCGTTTTTCAGAAAACTGATTTTTCTTAATTACTGATTTGGATACCTACTGGCTCACTGTAGCTGAAGTGGTTGGCTACAGAGGACGATTGTTTCTGTGAATATCCAATAACTGATGCGGGTGTGCCATCTAGTGATAGAATATTGTAACTACGTGCATAAATTTGCAGCTCCCTGTCCCCGCACTAACCTGCTGCCGAGCACCGTTGTTCTTCTTGAAGACGCTAAATGCAGATAAATCTTAAACGATGAATTGCGTTCATATTTTAATTTGTGACGAAGTGGCTAGTGTCAAAGTAACGAAGTAAAATGATAATTATTAAGTTTTAAATGTTGTAGAGTAAAAGTCCAGGTTTAAAAAAGAACTCAGGTAAAGTACAAATCCTCAAAAAACTAAAGCTCTGTTACAATTACACCTCTGCTTCGCGGATAGGCCTTGGGGGGGGCTAGCGCCATTCTCGCACCGGGGCCCAGCGCCTCCACGCTACGCCACTGCACCAACATCATATTTACTGTTTTAGAAAGACTAGATGCCTGTTATTAACATATCCAAAATTTGTGATGGCGTCCTGCTTTATTTTCTCAAAATCAGTTTTTGAAAATATGGTAGTTTTGTGGACAAAAAGCATTTAATGGCATCAAAGACATTTTCATTTCATTCATTTTCAAATCAACATTTTTTTTTTCATTTTCAAACCTTATTATTTTCTTGATTATTCATAAGAGAGGGGCAGAATTAGAATACAAAATACAGAACATATAGCGGAAGCTGTTTGTGGAATACCAAATCCCCGTCTTCAAAATTAGGCTTTTAACAGTTCTTCAAACATTCTACCACAGAGTGCAGAGTAAACTTTTCAAGCAACTTTAAGCACCCAAATATATATGATAAACTTAGGGGACACATTTATAAGTCCATATTGCTGAAGTTATAGTTGCATATTTTCACCCCTGAAAATTTGAAGGACTTAGCTGAAATGCTATTCAAGATTTAGCCATGTGAATGTAGCTCCTCAGAAATCGCTGTTCCAAAAGGGCCGAAACTTAGTTGCAAAGATTTTTTTTTATGACAAAACCATTCAGAGTTGAGAGCAAAAATTTTAGATTTATCCTATTAGGAGGTGAATGCACTATCAATCTTCCATCAGAGACCATCATTCATTAACTCATGCCTTTGTCCCAATGACGTTGGACAGGGGCTCAGGAGGCATAGGGGATGCGGGGGATATGTCTCACACAGTTTTGAGGAGACGGCAATCCGTCCCCTTCACTTTCGATAAGGCAAAAATACTTAGCCTAACCTCTTATGCAGTGTCGAGAGACATGGCAGTTTTTATTGGTACGGCAGTCGATTTCTGGGGATTACTGGGATGTGATTTTTCCGCTAATTTGCGGGATTCCACTTTTTTATCTTCAAAATTAAAAAAATAAATAAAACTCAGATTTTTCAGTCATGCAAATCCGAAAAAAATTGAAGAGGTGCTGCGGTGCACATCCCTGGGGTTGACATGGAATGGCCCGAAGAGCTTTACTGAAGCATTACCAGACAGGTAAGTATCAATACAAATTTGTGACTTTAAATCTGAAAAATAAGCAGCAATGCTCAGTTTGAACAGCAAAGAGTGTAATCCAGTTTTTCTACAACAAAAAAAAAAATGGAATTAATCCTTAAATCTCAAAAAGCAAGAACTGCCTTGATCAGAAAGGCAATACCCTCAGTATTAATTATGACAGAATACAAAAATGTGTAGTCATGTTGGTGGAGCATATATCAATGGAGAACTATAACAGACAAAAACCTCTGCTTCCGGAAGCAAGGCCACCAGCTTTCAATACATTGGTTTGATGTTCAAATGCCATACATGTGGCTTTTCGCTCCAGCAAACTCGTCTGCATGTTCAGACCTCAAGGAACAGTGAAGTGCTGCCATTAGTCAATTTTTTGTCCCGCAGTCTGTTCGGAGGCGCATCGTAACAACTCCAAACTTTGTTACACACTGGATGTAATTGCGAGCAATAATCTCAGGGTCATTGTTGGACTTTCCACATATGAGCCACATAATTTTTCGAGAGAAACCATCAATACATCCGCTTATTGCAACTCCAAAAGCCTTTAATTTATCACAACCGTCAACGTGCCAAACTTCATTTGGTCCAATTGAGTGGTATGCTCTTCGAACAAATCTGCGTCTCAAGCAATTCTCTATTCCAGATGGATTCAGTTCTCTCGTTAGCTGCATCACATGATCTCTACTGACAACAAAGGAGTACTTCTGTTGAAGTGTCTGACAAATAGCTCGGTAGCCTAGGAGTTGTCCTGATCCCCTCAATTCCTCAGAGATAGCTGCCCACACTCTAGCAACTGGAGTGTAATTGCCCACACTCTAGCAACTGGAGTGTAATTATCTCTCCTGGCCAAGCCTAATAACTGAAGTTTTCTTTTCAGGGTCCTGAGGCTCAGTGAAATATTGAGCTTGGTTTCCAGTAAGTCCCTTATCATTTCATAACTGTGACCCTCTGTGAAATATTTTTTGAGATTTTCATCCAACACATTAGCTTCAGGAACTGAAAGTAGAAATGACAATAGTTTTTGAAATTAGAAGATAAAGCGAGTAAGACCACACCTTCTTGATAAGTGTCAAAACCAACCCTTGTCTCATGTTGCAGAATTGTACTTTTAAGTCGCGCTTTTGATTTCAGTAACGTCTAAATGCCCAAATTGGAAATCTCAAAATATTCCTGCGCTTCATTTTTTATAACATTGGACCAAAAACCATATTTATACAAACCCAAAACCAGTGAAGTTGGCACGTTATGTAAATTGTAGATAAAAACTGAATACAATGATTTGCAAATCCTTTTCAACTTATATTCAGTTGAATACACTGCAAAGACAAGATGTTTAATGTTCAAACTGAGAGACTTTTTTTTTTTTTTTGCAAATAATCATTAACTTAAAATTTAAAGGCAGCAACACATTGCAAAAAAGTTGGCACCGGGGCTTTTTTACCACTGTGTTACATCGCCTTTCCTTTTAACGACACTCAGTAAACGTTTGGGAACTGAGGAGACCAATTTTTGAAGCTTTCCAGGTGGAACTCTTTCCCATTCTTGCTTGATGTACAAAAATTTGTTCAACAGTCCGGGGTCTCCGTTGTCGTATTTTACGCTAATGCGCCACACATTTTTAATGGGAGACAGGTCTGGACTACAGGCAGGCCAGTCTAGTACCCACACTGTTTTACTACGGAGTCATGCTGTTGTAACACGTGCAGAATGTGGCTTGGCATTGTCTTGCTGAAATAAGCAGGGGCGTCCATGAAAAAGACGTTGCTTGGATGGCAACATATGTTGCTCCAAAACCTGTTTGTACCTTTCAGCATTAATGGTGCCTTCACATATGTGCAAGTTGCCCATGCCTTGGGCACTAATACACCCCTATGCCATAACAGATGCTGGGTTTTGAACTTTGCGCCTATAACAGTCCGGATGGTTCTTTTCCTCTTTGGTCCGCAGGACATGACATCCACAGTTTCCAAAAACAATTTGAAATGTGGACTCGTCAGACCACAGAACACATTTCCACTTTGCATCAGTCCATCTTAGATGAGCTTGGGCCCAGCGAAGCCAGCGGCGTTTCTAGGTGCTATTGATAAATGGCCTTCGCTTTGCATTTTAAAGTTTTAACTTGCACTTGCAGATGTAGCGACGAACTGTAGTTACTGACAGTGGTTTTCTGAAGTGTTCCTGAGCCCATGTGGTGATGTCCTTTACACACTGATGTCGGTTTTTGATCCAGTACCGCCTGAGGGATCGAAGGCCACAGTAGCTCATTGAGGAATCTTGCAGTAGCTCATTGAGGAATGTTGTTTTTAAACTGTTCGACAATCAGCTCAAGCATTTGTTCACCAAGTGGTGACCCTCGCCCCATCCTTGTTTGTGAATGACGGAGCATTTCATGGAAGCTGCTTTTATACCCAATCATGGCACCCACCTGTTCCCAATTAGCCCGTTCACCTGTGGGATGTTCCAAATAAGTCTTTGATGAGCATTCCTCAACTCTCTCAGTCTTTTTTGCCACTTGTGCCAGCTTTTTTGAAACATGTTGCAGGCATCAAATTTCAAATGACTAATATTTGCAAAAAATTACAAAGTTTACCTGTTCGAACATTAAGTAACTTGTCTTTGCAGTGTATTCAATTGAATATAGGTTGAAAAGGATTTGCAAATCATTGTATTCTGTTTTTATTTACTATTTACACAACGTGCCAACTTCACTGGTTTTGTAGAAACTGTTTATAATTACAATATGTAAATAAATGTACATTGTAGAAAAACGACGTCATTCTTCACATTACATAGTCCTTGTCAAAAGGAAAGTGATCGACATGCATAACTTGTATTTTTCTATTGTAAAAAACTATCAATGGTCGCATCTATAAGAGTCCTACGACACACAATTTCAACTGCAACCAACATCTGCCTTTTACATTGTTCAAGCATAAAAAATAATTCATACTCCAGTACAAACGACATTTACCAATATACTGTAGACTCCTAAGGAACCCTACTTCTCTGCCACATGAACCACAGTATGACAGGACGGATTGAAGGTGGACTCCACAAAATGGATAAAACATAACCTGATTAAAACAAAGAAAAAACAAAGTTGTAAGATACAATCTAAAGCGTATACCAAAACCCAATCTGTTATTTTTGCAGGAGGAAAATTGGTTTTATATTTTCATACTAGTCCAATCTACAGTGAACAGTGAAGGGAATTGTACCATTAAGGACATTAATAAAATATTTAATATGAAATCTGTAGTTCTATTGGCGACAAACTAAAGGTAATGCTGGTTTGCTCAACAGCTATTGATGACTTAACAGTTCTGCAATGCATTCCTTGAACGAGCTTGAATATTTGGCAGTGTAGCCTATATTTTGCCGTGCCCGGTTTCACAGTTCTACGGCGGCTAACCTGGCCGTATGCATGTGCAATTGTATCATTTTCGGACCTCGTTGTATTGGTACAGTTTGCGAACATTCGTTTGAACGTGAATGAGCGGCAGAGTCGAGGAATTAGTGCAATGTCAAATTATACCAAATGTGAATCTGCTACCACTAAGGCACAAACGAAAATAAAATTTGTTTGAGAACAAAGCAGTGACTCCGCCACTCACTCCCCTCTGAACGAACGTTTGCGGATTTTAAATCCGCAGAAAAACGAGTAGTTAACTCGTTTGCTAGCTTGTTTGCAAACGAACTATATTCACAAATTGTTTACGGAGAGGCAGCGAGTGCGAACTCGCTAGCTAGCGGTGCGCACACAGTAACTCTCCATAACCAAAGGCGCTTGCTAGCTAAATATCGACATTCACAAATAGAAAGGGGAGTGACGAGCCATAACTTTACCGATATAATGAAGTCCGAAAATGATACGAATGCGCATGCGTAAGGCCAAATAGCCGTAGAACCGTGAAACTAGGCACGGCAAATTATACACCTCGTAAATATTTCCAATAACTTTTTGACAACGAAAAAGCAGTTAAACTTCTTTTGCTGAAACGTCAGCCAGACATCGCTGTCACCAATGGCACAACTCATACTCGTCTGACTGGCTAACGTCAGCCAAACGCCATAAAGCTATCTGTACTGAATGACTGCTACTGAAAAGAATAAGGACGCAGATTACCATTAAATAAAACAAAAATCTGAACCATTGCTTACTGAGATGATCGCAAAACGATATTTATCATAGTGGAAATTTGCGAGCGAAATTTAGTTCACTTACTTCTTTCCACCACACATGCCCCACTGGCGGGGTAGTTGGTCCACATTGGTCCATATGCGTTTCCATTGCAAATTGACTTCCGTTATCGTGACTTGCATTCGTTTTTGTTTTTTTTTCTTTTGCAAAGCGATTATTATCATTATTTGCGTTCGTGTTGTGGCTATTTGCATTCGTGGTTTTTTCTTTTGCAAAGCGTTTACTGTTTCTCCTGGGAGGGAAAATGATTTGCCTCCTCCAACCCTTCAGGTTTTCAACAGTTCGTAATCTTTGGAATTTTTGAAAAATTGCTCCGACAGTGCTCTGTGGCATATTCAATCATTTGTGAATCTTCTTGCAGCCGTTACCAGATTTATGAAGGTGTATAGCCATTTGCCACTTTTGAACTGACAGTTGCTTTGTTTATTTCATGATGCTGGATGACAAAGGGATATTGCATGTGTGATTTTTTTTTTTTTTTTTTTTTGGTAAGATTTATTCAAGCTGGGGTCCTGACTGAGACCAAGTCTCCTTTTCTTCAGGTTGCTTCATTACGAACAATTATAATAGCAAAATCATCTTCCCTCATTTTTATACCGTCGTGACACCGGAAAGTGATGTAATGGCTCAATATAGTTCCTCAACAATTACATAAAACTTAAATATGTGGAATTAATATCTAGTTTAATTTTGGTCGTGGTTATTTACAATAATATTTAAGGGTGCCATTAATTGTGACACCTTGATTTGGAGGAAAGTGATTTTTAATTAAATCAGTAAATTATTTTGGTTGGTGCCATTGGCACAATTAAATCAAAGGGTGTTTCTCACATGTTGTGTTGAAGATTTTATTTCAGCATTATTCATTTTATTCACTAATATGATGATATATATTTTATCATTTCATTGCTTATACTAATAATCAATAAGCATATTACGTAGGCAGCAGAAAGACACACACACATAACACACACACACACGCATACATACAAGTTGTTCACATACTGCAGTGCAAACACACAGAAAAATACACATACCAACAGTTCACACACAGACACACACACATATACAAGCAATTCAGTTCACACATGCATGAGCAGCTCACACACCCATAAGCAGAGCACTTCTGTAGCTTTGATTTGCTGTTTAGTTGATTCAAAAAAACATAATCAGAGGGTGTATTTGATTTCTGTAGCTTTGATCAATATTTGTTCAGCAAAATCAATATTTGTCACTAAAAAACACAATCAATTGAATTATTTGTAATAATTTGATATGCATCGAGTTCATCCACTGGTATCTTTTTCTTTTTCATCAGGCTGTATTCTCTTGCTGGGTGTGGCTGTCCACTGTAATGCGCATGCGTCCTTGCATTCCTGAAGGGTTACCTAACTGAGATCTCAGGTTATCTGGCCAATTGTAGTGCGAGAATGAAAAGCGGAAAGACCATATTTGCCTGGAGATGGGTAAAAACGGTGTGCACAAGTCGGGCAGGGCGAGAGTTCTTCAGAGAGTTCTTCTGGCAGTTCTTCAGGGGGGAGTTCTGCAGTTCTACTTCGGGGACAGTTCCTCTTGCGCAAGAGGAACTCGGCTTTACATTTATCAACATGACACAATAAAGCCTAATTTTTCTTTTTCAGAATCTGTCTCTCTCCAGTTGCTTGAGGATGGGGGAACCTCAATATGTTGAAGAAAAACCACAACAGTTGTTATGTAGAGTTTTGCTATAAATATATATTTTTGAATTTTTTAAATATTTTTGTGCATTGCCAGTTCGGGTGGCAGTAATTTTGGAGCTCAGTGTGCATTGTGAGATGCCAGCTCCTACTCAAACACATTATCCAAATATTGTTCCATATAAAACATTTGCTGTTTGATCTTTTCATGCAGTTGAAGACATGCAATCTCTGGATATTCAAATATTTCTTTTTAAAACTTTATTTAGAATGCATCTCAGTGATTATGTGGTGCTGCAGGAGCTAAACACTCTTTTCATGCTGTGGTTTCCCTTCAGATGACTCCTCCTTGTGGCTGTTTTTAGCAGGACAAAGTTCTGGAAAAGAGAATGTCAAAGTTACTTTAAACAAGGGGAAATATTACTCACATAGCTGTGGTGCCATCTCAATGAACCAGAGGGGCAGTATTTACTCACCTGTATGTCCATCATAAATGAAGGTTGGTTTTGGTATAGCCAGGCATTCCATTTGTCTATCGTATGTTTCCCGATCAAAATTGCTCATTTTCCCAGTTCTTCCTGTTTAAATAAAAAAAAATAAAAATCGAAATACTATATTCTTCATATCTCAGGACCAATAGTTTGTAACACTTCACTCAGAACTTGACAGTAGACATACCGAATAAGTTGAATGATTTCCCCAAGAGACCATTGATGGAGTAGTTGCCAAACATGACCATATAGTCAGCACTGGTATGCAGAAGGGTGGCGTTGAAAGTGAAGTTCATATCTCTTTGCACTAAGGGAAATGAAGTGTTAAAATTGAAAAATAAGACCAAGAATCCTGTAGCTGACCAGCAAGTAATCTTTTAGTGATGATAGAAGTAATGAAAATTTCATGTGAACTTTGACATCGAATCATTTGAAGGTCAATGGCAAGGTCACTAAATAAAAATTTGCATACATTTATAGGACCTCCTGGAATACAACTTTAATTTGTGAAGCAGTTTTGATGATACAAGTAATTGAAAATTCAATATGTCAGTTGTGAACTTTAAAGTCACAGATGGTCAGGTTGAGGTCGCCAAATGGACTTCATGAATAACTTTCTAAATGTCTCTATACAAACCTTAGCTCCATCTGTGGCCATTTTAGTGATACAAGTCATTGATTTTTCACCAGGTCACGTTTGACCTTCAAAGGTCAATACGAAGGTCACTAAATGAAAGCTGATATATGACTTCCTATATGCAGGGTTCAAGCCAGAATTTTTATTGAATGTACCGGAGCGATACTTCTCGTGATGTCACAAACCTGGTCACATGGGTTTGTTGACTATCATGGTTGACAAAAAGCCACAACATGACAATTGATTTTATAGGTGAAGTAAAGTTGTCTTTCACGTCATAACGCCAGTCAGTTGCAGCGCAATTAACTGCACAAACCATTTTGTGAAGGGCTCAGGAATATTTTTCCTTTGTATTCTTGATCGAGAACCTAAAAAATATACTTGAATTAATGCAATTTAATGCAAGAACTGAATGCCGTCGACCCACTTGCGTGTTTGAACTGCTCACTTTCTGTCAGATCAGTTGCAAGTTTTTCATTTTCCATCATTTCTACCATGACATTTTGCAAAGTTTTTGCATTTTATTATTCGGTCATGGCTAGGGAATGATCTTTTTTGTGATGGGTAATTCGATAGGTTCCTTACTTTCCAATAGCAAGTATTTAAGTGACAGTTTGGATATTAGTATTGGAAAGAATTCCGTTTTCAACCTTCATCAGTATCGATTAAGATCAGTACTTTTTTGGCTTGACTTTTGGGTACCCAGAGAAACATTTGAGTGTGTAAAAACATCCATCTGTAATGTGAATATGGGCCACTAGATGCCAGTATTACCTTTTTTTTTATTCAGCCCAGACTGGAGCTAGGTTTAGACATATCCTGGACATGTCTGGGGAAAGTCCCAGAAAATAAAAAAAGAGGTCTAAATGTGGGCGGGGTCTGCAAAAGAGTATATAAAGAGTAGAATTGAGACAGTAAAGTAGTAGGAGAAATTGCAAGACGAAGGATACGTGTGACCAGACCTGTCATTTCTGTTCAAGACCTGTGAAGTTTCTTGTGTGGATTTTTGCCTGTGTTTGAGCATTTTCCTCACCAAGGACATCACCAAGCCACCCCACCAAAACAAGGGACTGTAAATATTTTTGTTTTTGTTGTAAATCAATCTTGGTTAGTAGATTAGTTAGTTTTTATTGTCATTGTTAATTAAATGTGTTCAAGTTTTTAAAACTGTTTCTGTCATCCCTTGCTGTTGCTGTAGCTGTTGTTTTGTAAATTGTAATAACAAATTGGGGGCAATAACACATCGTACATCCAGTCAAGAAAATTTAGAGTTAAATGTCTACTGCAGCTGTAACGGCGGCAGCCTTGTTACTGATGACACTCCTGGTGACGCAGTATAAGCATTTGCGATATTAAATAATAATCATAAATTCCAAACCCCCTTATCATGAATAAAACCCCCCAAAATATATTTGTGCTCCTTTTGAAAATCGTTCTGGTAAATGTACGACTGTGAATTACTTTCACTGATCAATGATGATCAACAAATGTTCAATTTCTGTACGATGTAGGAAAATCAAGTGATGATCCAGCCGACCCTGACCCAGAGTGGGGTCGTTCCTCCAACCTTTCAGCTCGTAAGGATCCGGAGGCCGATACAGATCTTTGTTGTACTTAAGAGGAATATCCTCCCTTTGCAGTACTGTCAAGGTTTAAAACATATTCAGAGACAGCCGAATAGGTTCCATAACTGCAGGATGCCATACTTTCCCTGTTTTGTTGTCTTGATTTACACTTGTTCTTGCCAACCATGCTAATACGTATGGTTGAATATGACGTCAATGTTTGTAAACAAGAAGTATTTCATGCCGTCAGGAGGATCTAATTAATGAATAATCAACGCTGGGTTCTTACACATCCGTGAAGTCACAAATTAGGCCTATTACAGAGGCTAAAAGTTTCATTCCGTTTCCCCGTAAAGTTAATTTCGGTAAAAGCATCGTGCTATATTACCGGTTAATCTATTTCACCATCTCAGCAATGCCATATAAATTTTTTCCCAATTTAACATACACAAAACACTGGCAGCGATGGCAAAAATACAAAAATTACTTAGTACAAAGCCCTATAAATAGCTGACCATTTCATGATCATTTAATTGCCTTTTTCACCCGCTCAGAGAGTCCATTTTTGGCCCAGGACCCAATCCCAGCAAAACAGATTTTCCTCCCGTCGCGTGTAATTGCTGGTGTTGAAATGCCTCTCAAAAGCCTTGGTTTTTTCATCAAATTAAGGTCTGGTGTAGGTTTTCCCATGCTAATCAACTCAAACTTCTCATTGAATATTAATCTAGAAAATGTTAATCATAAACTCGACACAATATTCACAGCTTTCAAGAACAAACAACTCAGGCTTGCTATTATAAATTTTGTATTTATTTTGCTAACTTGTGATTTGCCTGGGGAACAGCGGGTGGAACCTGTCATAAAATTAGCGATAACAAAGCCTATAGGGGAAATACGATTGGACAGTTTTACTCTTATTTGAAATTAGTATTGCACGGAGCCGAGCCCTCTGTAAATTCACAGTGGACCTGCAGCATTTCCTTCCCAGCTGCTGCAGAAGGAGACAATTCAAAGTATTTAGGCGTGAGAGACAGGACTTACTTCGACCATGTATTAAGACGAGCAAGAACTATTAGCGAACCGTATACAGTTCGCTAGCTATGTCTTGGCAAGGTCGCTAAACACACATTGCAAAGGTCTACACATCTGATTCGGCTGCAAGTTTAACTGGGAAATGTTAATTGATAATGGAAAAATATCCATGGCTAAAATGATGTGATAACAACAACATTATGCTATTTTTTCATCTGCGTGCGACGTACTAGTAGCTAGTCAAAATAAGCAAATCAATTGGCATGAATTTACAATGTAGCCTGCAGCTGGTAATCAAGCTGCCGGTCTGTTAAGTCACAATATGAATGTGAATTCCAGTAACCAATGTCAATGCAATATCTTATATTGGATAGGAAGTGGCGTGCAATAACCTCTGAAGGGCCTTTCACACTGATCGCGGAAAACCACGAGGTTGCGCTAGGTTGAGCGAATGGCCAGAAATTATGCTTGCCTCTTTCCGCAGGGTTCAGCACAAACTAGGCGAGAATTCTCAAACTACATCATAGTTTGACATACGTCAAACTACCAACTTCGGTGCAGGGAGAAAACCATTCTTGCCGTGCACAAGCCATTGACAATAATGGTTTTCAGAGCGCAACTCTGCCGCAATCACTGTGAAAGGCCAATGATGCTTCTCCTGAAGATATCTTAGTCCAATTACTTGTTGCTAATTTGACCTCAGCGAAATGATCAATTTGCAATATCAGTATCTCTAAAGTATACAGCTACCTAGTTTCCATGAATATTTAAACTGTGCCAATTGCGCATGTTAAACGGAAGAGACCGCAAAGTGGCAGAAAAGAAATCGTCATTTTCAAGATGGAGGCGACTGGAAACAACATCGAGGTAGTGTTTGCATAAATAGCATTATGGCCCCAATTTGTTATGACATTTATGACAGCAAGGGATGACAGACAAAATTTTAAAACTCAAACAGATTTAATTAAACGAAGACCAACACTAACCTACAATTTATACCACTGGCCAAGATTGAAAATGTTGAAAAATGTAACCTGAAACTCAAATAAATTTTAAGGGGGAAAAAAAATCCTTGACTAAAAAATAATTATTTTTCATAAAATCACTTGTTCCACAATTATTGGCACCCCTAACAATTCCTCGGAATTAAATGTAATTGAAGTATTTCTGTCATTTCTACAGTAGTTTACAAAGTTGATCAGAGTATCTCGGAACATAATTAATTAGTAAAACATCACTTCCTGTTTCCGTGGGGTGTAAATATGACGTGACACAGAGGCTATTTCTCATATCCACTCTTCAACATCGGAAAGACAAAGGAACACAACATTCAAGTCAGGCAGATGTGCGTCGACCTTCACAAGTCAGGCAATGGCTACAAGAAAATAGCCGCTCGCCTGCACCTGCCCATATTTACTGTCAGAGGAATCATTAAGAAGTTTAAAACAACTGGAACAGTGGTAAACAAGCCTGGAAGAGGACGCAAGGTTATTTTGCCACCACGCAAAGTGAGGAGGGTGGTAAGAGAAATAAAAAGTTCTCCAAAGCTCACTGTTAAAGAATTGCAACAAATGGTAGCATCTTGGGGCCACAAAGTCTCCGAAACAACCATCAGGCACTATCTACATGCCAAAAAGCTGTTTGGGAGGCATGCTTGGACAAAATCTTTCCTCACTCACAATCATAAACGCAAATGAGTTTGCTAAGCGGGTTTGCTTACTGGGACTTCAACTGGGACCGTGTGCTTTAGTCAGATGAGACCAAGATAGAGCTTTTTGGCAACAAACACTCTAAGTGGGTCTGGTGGAACACAAAAGATGAGTATGCAGAAAAGCACCTCATGCCCACTGTGAAGTATGGGGGAGGATTGGTGATGCACTGGGCCTGTTTCTCCTCCAGAGGCCCTGGGAACCTTGTTAGGGTGCATGGCATCATGAACGCTTTGAAATACCAGGACATTTTAAATCAAAATCTGGTGGCCTCTGCCCAAAAACTGAAAATGGGTCGTCACTGGGTCTTTCAGCAAGATAATGACCCTAAACATGTGGCCAGACTACACAGAAATGGTTCACCAGACACAGAATCAAGCTCCTCCCATGGCCAACTCAGTCCCCAGACCTCAACCCCATTGAAAACCTGTAGAGTGAGCTGAAGAGGAGAGTGCAGAGGAGAGGACCCCAGTCGCTGGATGATTTGGAGAGATTGTGCGAAGAGGAATGGTCAAGATCCCTCTATCTGTATTCTCCCATCTTGTGAAACATTATAGGAGAGGTTTAGGTGCTGTTTTGTTTGCAAAAGGGTGTTGTACAAAGTATTAACAACAGGGGTGCTAATAATTGTGGCACACATGATTTGATGTAAAAGAATTGTTTCTTAATGTGGGATTTTTTTCCTACTGAATAAATGCACTTGAATTGTAGTTTGGATTTTCCTCTTTTTTTCATTGTGGTCCTATATTATTTGGAAAAAAACTGAATATTAGAAGCTAAAGAACACATCCTAACCAGGGGTGCCAATAATTATTGAGGGCGCCATATGTTCCTCATCTTCGATATTTTCAAATCTAGAAGCCTTTGAAAATTGTAACATTTTGCTTCATATCAAGTTTGACCTTTCTAGGTGATCTGAGGTCAACTTTAATGCACCCAAAATATCGGTCATATGTGACTTCCTATACGTCAGCAATCCAAATTTAATTTCTACCTGCAACCATTTGGCCTCCACCGGCCATCTTGCGTATTCTCCCAATATTAGTAAATTAGACCCAATATTAGTAAAGTGCCCCCACTAGACATACTTCTGTTGATTCAACCAAAATGGTGTTTCATTCACTGGTGTACATTGACGGTACTAAGGTAAGTTGATTGCCAGATCAAAGAAAAAAATGTATTGCACAGTTTTTGAGAAATTTTTAAAAAATTTCTCAGTCCTATCTTTAACATTGGGGCCAAAATTTCAAGGGCCCATAAAACGGACAAAAATTATTCAATCAAAAATCCAAAATGAAAAAAAAAACATCTGAAGATTTGGTCTAGTTGTATATTATGGCAAATTTATACCAAAATTCATCAGGCCAAAAAAAAAAAAAGATTAAAAAAATGTTCCGGATGACAGACGACGGATGCGGCAACACGACAATAGCTTATCCGCCCATTGGGCTGGTAAGCTAAAAACAAAATCCTTGCAGATTTCCAGTTTTTTACGATTTTTCAAGACTTTTAACACCTTTTCAAAACTCTTCACACAGTTAGCACAACATCGGCCTTTGTGGGCGAAACATTGAACACATTTCATGTTCTTTTGACACAAAATACCTACATTTAACAGAATTAAAAAAAAAATCTTTTCACTTCTTTTACGTACCAGCTCAATCAAGACCAAAACAATAAAATTTACCTGCTCGATTTTCAAATGCTTTCATACTGAAGGTCAAAACAGAAACTTAATGTTCGAATCCTACATATAGACTAAAACTGAAGTGAATAGGAGTTCACTGTAGATTGTACATTGTAGGTTGAAACAAATTTCCTGTTTTTTTTTATTTTTTATCATCGTTATTGAGAAACACCAGAGTGAAGTTACATCAATCACAGCTGATTCCCATCTCATCAGCACAGGTGTTGAGCGTCTTTCAATCACATCACCTATGTCAGGGATGTGATTTTTCCGCTAATTCGCGGAATTCCGCTTTTTTATCTTCAAAATTAAAAAAATAAATGAAACAATGATTTTTCAGTCAGAAAATCCGATTTCATATCTACCGCATTCCGATTTTTAGTATTTCCGTAACTGACTTGATCTTCTGCATTCTGCAGAACTTCTATTTTCAAATTGGAGCTTGTGACTAATTTTGACTTGACTTAGAAATCAAAGATTCGCATGTGTTTGTTGGCTTGAATATACATTGGATAATAATAATTCTGTTTTTTATCTCCCTGGCATATAATGCGGGGGTATATAGCGATCAGTGTGTCTGTCCATCCGTCTGTCCGTCCGTCTGTAATAAAATCGGTTCCGGACCAGAACTCGAAAACTATACCACTTACAAACACCAAATTTGGTATGGAGCTTCTCCTTATGGTCTAGTTGTGCCTTTTGGGGGTTTCGGTCCATCCATCTGTCCACACAACCTGTAGGTTACACAACCTACAGTCGGGGGGATCCGCCATTGCCAGATGGCTTTTGTTATTATTATTATTTTATTGTATTCTTAGTACACTTAGGGCACTAAAAATCACTAAAACCCAGGAGCTTCAGGGGGCTTTGCCCCCCCGTATTCCCCCCACCAGGGCACTGCCCTGGACCCAGCTGGGGGCCAGTGGCCTCCAGACCCCCAGCTAAATTTTCTGATAATGTCACTTCACCAAAATCACATCCCTGCTATGTGGGCAGATCTTGTGAGAAAAAACAACAAAGACAAGACCAGGGACAAGGCGGAGGACTTGCAAAAGACAAGAGACAGAAATGCTTAGAGGTAGGGGAGGAGTTAGGATGCCTTCTGGGGCTCAAAGAAGGGCCAGAGTTAGGGTGACAGATGAAATAAGAGCACCATCATCGACCATATCATCTACCATGGGTTATCATATAGAGGGGCTGGAGAACGTGTGCAGCCAAATCTCAGCTGGAACACAGTGGCATCCATTTTCCGGATTTTTCGAGCAACCATCAGGTAGAATATTGTATTAGGGCTTAACTGCATTCTTATGGCCCCTAATATGTGACTTTGTTCCTCTAAGGGTTCAACATCACTGTCCTTCAGGGGGCAGGGAGAGCTCCTAAATGAAGAACAGGAGCTGGCCATTGTCAACACGGTGATTGCTGACAATGAAATAAAACTGAAAGAAATTCAGGCCAATATTTCAGAAGAGAACCTTGTCTTTGCAAACATTAAAGCAATCAGCCTTACATCTATTTCTCGGACTCTGGCTAAACACAGAGTCCAAATGAAACAACTTTATAAAGTCCTTTTGAAAGGAACAGTGAGCGCATCAAGGAACTCCGTCACCAATATGTCCAGGTACAGTAAGGTTCTACTATATATCTATATATGTATGTATCGAAAGTTAATCATTTAGACGCATTTTATTTGATTGCTTACAGCGAGTCATGGAGTTGGACGCCAATCAAGTCCCACATGACTGATCTACATTGATGAGACTGGCTTCAACTTGGCCAAAAACTGTTGGAGAGGCAGAAACATAATTGGTAAAAGAGCCACAGGTGCTGTGCCAGGCCAGAGAGGAGCCAACATCACCATGTGTGCAGCATCTCCAACAATGGTGTGCTCCTGCATAAATGTCAAACTGGCCCCTACAACAGCGACCGCCTTCTCCTGTTTTTAGATGAGCTGTGTGATAGACTGGTGCCTGAGGGAATAGGGGGACAGGGTGAGTTTGGGGGTAACTTGCCAACATATGTGGTCAGCTGGGACAACGTGGCATCCCAGCATGCACGTGCAGTCACAGCTGGGTTTAACGCCCATCCCAGGATGATGTCCCTTTTCCTTTCCCCTTATCCCCTTTCTTCAACCCTATTGAGGAGTGTTTTTCAGCCTGGAGGTGGAAGGTATTGGATCATCATCCACATGACCAAATGTCCCTCCTGGATGCAATGGGTGCTGCATGCCAGGACATCACAGCTGAACACTGCCAGGGATGGATAAGGCCTGCGAAAAGATTTTTCCCAAGAGGCCTGGCCAGAGAAGATATCAGATGTGATGTTGACGAAAATATGTGGCCCAATGCTGAAGCCTGAGCAGATGAGCTTTTTTATTTATTTATTTTTTTACAGTAATGTCTTCTGCTCCTTTTTCTTTTTGTATATTTGACAATAGTGACTGACAGCTAAATGCTGATTTTTTCCCCTTTACTGTCAGTAATTTTCATTTGCAAATAAAGTGTTTACTGCAAAAATCTTTTCATTTACTGTATTCTTCTTTCATAAACTTTATATTCTGCAAAGCTGCTCTGAAATAGGTCCTTCACTTTCTGTACTGAGTTTTTGCAAAAAACAAACAAAATTCAGGCCCAACAAAAGAAAAATGAAGAGAGGTTCAAAAAACTACAGCAAGAACATCAATTTATGATCATACAATAATCTGTTGATTGTAAAACCGTAGAGCTGACGCATGTAAAGTGATTCAGTTTGTTATTCCATCAGTTGTTAGTGTTTTTTATGACATTGTGTTGTGACTGACTAAATGTGTCTGTTAGAAGACAGCATGTGTTTGTGTTTGATAGATTTGGTGAATTATGTTAGAGTATTATTGTAGTTTGGAAATGTGTCTGTAATTAGTTTGCACTGTGCGATTCTGAGCACGGAATTAACTATTTTGGGAATTGTGTGTTTTAGGTGTGACAGTTTTGAAAAAGTGTTTAAAGTGTTAAAACGGGTCATCGGGATTGTAAAAAACTGTAAAACAACAAATAAATTGAGATGCTTTGCAAGTAGTTTTCCGATCTTATTTGTTTAAAAGTGTGAAAGTTGTTGTTTTCCTGGAGTACAGACCGGGGGTAACACTATATACTTCAGCTTTGTTTAAAATTGAAAATTCATCAAAGAAGGTAAATCTATTCAAAATTATTTGCCTGACTGTTTCTACTCTGCAATTACAAAAAAAAGGTTTTTCTGCAGGCATTGAAGAAATGCTGTGGATTGGTGCACTGGTTATTGCTGCTGCAAACACTTTGTGGAAATTACAGACAGATTGCATGGAGTCAAGTGCTGTATTATTACTTACTGGTAAAATAGATGGTGTTGTGAGACAGGGTAAGGTTTGCCAATAGATATTCACATTTTCCACCTCTGAAATAAGATAGAAACAGTGTTCAATAGCAGATGCATAACAATGCACTGCAAAAGCTGTTCATTTAGGGGCTATTTTAACTCTAGTGCACTAAATCTGAGACTATGATTCCTAAGTACTAGGCTCTGATTTCCATCATTCTCATGCTTCACTTTTCTGTACCACCGATCTGTGCATAACCAGATCAAAGGATGCTTCACCAAATAACAAACTCGGGCTTTCGTCTCCGAAAACACTACACTTGTTCAGTTTCACAAATTTGAAGAGAATGAGGGGAATCAATGCAGGAACAGAAATTAACATAGGCATATACAGGCACAGAGATTCATATTCACAATAAAAATGTGAGCTTATGCTATTTACATCATGTTCTTCTCACGGAAGAGGACAGTGTCTTTGTCATCAGTAGCCACAAATTCCGACCAAGAGCTGTTCACAGATTTAAGTATTGTGGCAAGAACAGGGTTATCCATGCCGGATTCAATGAGGATCCATTTTCCTAATACCTGAAAATGTCAAAAAAGTTAGATATGAGCCATATTTTGTGAAAAAAGATCTCAGTATGATTCTCCACAAACTTACTTCACTGACATTATAGCGATGATCCTTCTATGAAACGGTATGATTTATTTTTCGTAAACACCAAAATAAACTTCCATCAATATGGAAACCAGTCTTCATAAATTTTGAATTATTGATAGTACATTAATGACTATCTAAATTATTTTTACCTAAACACTGTTGCATAACATTATTAACTGAGCTGTGGGGTACAAAGAATGATGAGCCGAAACATTGACTGGATCCACTTTGTCGTTGGAACTGGACTTTGGAGCGAGAAGGGTCCCCTTGTCCGTTGAGTCCTGACTTATGTTACATCATATCTATCAGCGGGGTATTTGTGCACTGTTTACCTGGAGAACAGCTGGCACCGGGATGCACTATGGGACAGCGATAAGTTGGTGTAGAGTGTTGGATATTCTGAGAAACCTTCTGCTTGGATATCCTGGGTCAGGACATTCATGTGGAAGTCAACTTGAGAGGGCTGTTTTTGCCAACATGATGGACCAACACCATGTGTGTGTATTATCTCGCAAAACTGATGCATGCCAAGGTCTGTGAACAGATCTGTGATGGTAAGTGAACAGTTGTTTGTTGAAGTTATTGTGTTAGATTCAGGACAAATGGGATTTGAATGAGTTTGACAAGGACCAAGTCCTGAGTTGGAACATTTTTGAAGCAACAAGCCTTCTGGGGTGCTTCCTGTCAGCAGTGGTGAGCACTAGTGATGGTGTGATGAGGGCCCATGAATGTATCGAATCTTTTCAGGCAATTGCTTCATTAAAAGGCTGATCATGAAGTCCCCTTATTATTGCTCATTTGAGAGTGCTGACATCTGCTGGTCATTTGATGTACAGCAGGCTACTGTCACGTTCACGTGTGGGCTACATCTGCAACAGCGGCGTAGGCATTGCCGGTGCAGCCGGTGCGCTGAACCAGGGCCCCGATGACCTCCGAGGGCCCACGGTGATTAACTATGCCATTCTTCCTCTTATCATAACACATAACGAAAACACAATTTTTCGCATAGCTATTTCAAGTCTCCTGTTTAACGCCGCATTACCTTTTATAAATTACGGAGTTGATGAGTATATATATTGCTCTACTGTTTCATACAACACAGTCATGGTAACACCCAACCCCCCCCCCCCCCCCCCACACACACACACACACACACACACACACACACACACACACACATTGGCCATTTTTCCTCTTTTCTTTGATATATGTCTTTTGTATTTCAGTAATGATACTTTTTCAGTTATAATCACAATTACTAATCATATATTTGATTGTTTTATTCACAACATGTTCAAATGAACATGGCCTGCTGGGAAATGTGTTTGTCCAATTAGTTGACATTCACTTATTCCTTTCTGATCGTAGCTTCGTAGGCTACGCGCTTGCTCGTGAATTGTTTTTTTTTGAGAGATCAGCTAACCCAGTGGTTCCCAAACTTTTTCTGCTGGGCCCCCCTTTGGTACATAAAAGAATTTTTGCACCCCCCCCCCCCCCCCCCCAAACAAATAGGCAATACATGCGCACATTTTGTTTTCAGAGACCATTGCAGTTTATTTCACTCATTGTAATTTATACAAACCTCAACCTTTTTGGAAAAAATGTAAGTAAACGGTCATAAACTGTAGATTGTCATAAACTAAAACTAGGCTACTTTTAGAATTGGAAATAGCAAAATAACAAACAACCACGGTGTAATTATTTTAAGTGTAACTGTTTTCAAGCACCTTAACTGTGTAATTATGTTCAGTGTAACAGGTTTATTTTTTTAAATATACAACAACATTGCTATTTATGCATTTTCCGGACACCAACAGAAACTTACTTGCATACAGCCGATCAGCAACCTTGTGCGGACCGCTGAAGGAGTGTCTCGAGACAGTTACATTTTCCTCTCTTCACTGGCCTCGCACTTTTAAGTTAAAATACGTTAACCGAGATCGCGTCAGCTTATTCTTATTTCCCTCCACGGAAATCTTCCAGGACCAGGGGCTGCACAATCTCCTCACACGGTAAGGGCTCTGCATTGCTTACAGAGAGTAGGCTGAGGGGGGGGGCTAGCGCCATTCTCGCATCGGGGCCCAGCGCCTCCACGCTACGCCACTGATCTGCAATCACATCTCTCTCTCTCTCTCTCTCTCTCTCTCTCTCTCTCTCTCTCTCTCTCTCTCTCTCTCTCTCTCTCACTCTCTCTCAATCTCTCTCGACGTGATTGATTTTTGCAGATGTATATTATGTTGTGCCCTCTTGGGAGATATCATATCGAAATGTTCCCAAACGGATGATGTCCTCCTTTTTGTTGGCTCCATTATCTCCAGTTTTTTGCATGTACCACACCAGATAACTCAGAACACGTCTTGAATATCTCGCGGCTTTTTCAGTGAATCGAATCACGCAACGAGGAAATCACGTCACTTCAGAGAACCAGGGCCTCGTTTGTTTTTGGTCACGTGATATTCTGAAAAACAATACAGTACTCGAAACGGGCTTCATTTGGACACGCCCCCTTTGATCAATACAGACCTCGGGGCCTCAGTGTCAGACGTAACATCACTAGTGAGCACCAGCTGCCCAAGGCCCAAGGAAAGATAAACCATGAACCGGCGACAGGGCCTGGGGTGCCCACCGCCCATCGACTCACGAGGGCGATCAAGGCTATCCCGTCTGGTCCAAACTGACAGAAGGGCTACTGTGGCACAAGTCACCAAAAATTTTTGTGTTACCAGAGGGAGGAATGTGTCATGACACAGTGCATCACAGCCTGCTGTGAATGGGGTTTTGTAACCGCAGATCTGTCAAAGAACCCTTTCACCCGGGCATGTGAGCATCGGAACGGACTTTGGTGCGATGGAAGAAAGTTGCCTGGTCTGATTAGTCCCATTTTCTTATACATCATGTACATCTGGCGGGGACATGTGTGCCGTTTACCTGGGAAACAGGAGGTATCTGGATGTGTTGTGAGAAGAAGGCGTTAAGAGTGTGGTATTCGAGTAAATGTTTTGTTGGGAAGCCTGAATCCGGGCATAAATGTGGACGTCAATTTCATCAAGCTGTTTTGGTGGCATGTGGAAGATCGACGGCGTATTAAGCATGTGGTCATAATGAATTGGCTCATCAGTGGATATGTAAATACAGAATTAATGCTCCACCTTTAATGCAGCATACACCTTTTCATATTGCCTAGCTTCAAAGTTACCATTGGTCATGATATCAGCAAAAATATGAAAATACACAAATAGTGAAAAAGTCAAAAACTGTTTACCTTACTGAAATCTTCCAGGACCAGGGGCTGCACAATCTCCTCACACGGTAAGGGCTCTGCATTGCTTACAGAGAGTAGGCTGAGGACCGCAGTAATATACAGGACATACATGGTGAATGAGAGCTGGATGTGTATGAGGATCATTGCCGCAGTCCAAGGGGGCAGACTGTTCTTATACCGGAGTTCGACTGGCATTTTTCCCAGAATTGACCAAGATGCAAACAGAGTTATGTAACTGAACATTGCACCCTTGTTTTACTCTCATCGACAGGGTTTTAAAGTAAATAATACTGTAATTCTAAATCCAAAATTCAAAGAATACTAGTTTCAAAACAACTATTTGATCAATACAGCCTGATATTTCTTCTTGACATTATTCTCTTTTTGTGGGTGTATTTTGGCTGATGACCTGGTGCACAACACTGACATGTTTGAGTTTAAAGATCAAAGTACAGAATTTGCGTAATGACGAAGGTGTATACCTAAAATCTGGGCTTTCAGTGGCTGGGTTTTCAGCAATTACATTCCAGTTCCCCAAAGAAACTGATTGCATTGATGAAATGGAAGGAATGACATCGAATTCCATAGCCGAGATCAGTGGGGTTTTTTTTTTTTTTTTGTGGTTTCAAATTCTAAATTGGCAAACAGCTTAATGCCATGAAACCCTCAGACCCATAAATGGACCCATCAAATACAAATCATCGTTAGCTTTATCGATTGGAGATCACAAGTATTCTCACAACCAGACTGATAACTTATGTGAATACCTGTATCACCAGAGAATTTCATGCCCACAACCTATTGAGATGAAGATATCAGGTTTTGAGACGTTTGAGATGTAACATTACGTTTCATAAGAAACTGCATGGTGTGAGAAATGAGGCGCCAGTAACTATGGATACCATTGTAGAGTCCCGCATGTCACTGGAAGTAAGCGATTCCATAGCCTACAGTCCTTTAGATCTGAAATACTACTTTGTAAAGAAACAGTTACCAAAGAAGATCGAAAGTCAACTATATTTTTAGGCACTCAACTATTTGCCTACGTTTTCTGCTGCGGATAGATCTGCATCATGCCACCAAAAGTCCGATGTTTGAAATATATGTTTTAGATATTAACATTTGAGGGATTTTCTTTTTTTATTTCATAATTCCAATGCCCTGAAAGAAAACGAGATGAATATCAGCGGAAGCAGTTGAGTCAGTTGATGAGGAAGTTGAGTCGAATCTGATGAGGAAGAAGGGGCTGAGAGTACGGGTGGATATTACACCGACATAATAAGCTAACCAATCAGAATAAACCTGACCATATTTCCTCTCATATAAACATACACGCAGGCATAGCCTCACCAGCCCCTTCATTAGGCCACTTCACTTCAGCCTCTTCACTTGCTAGTTGGCCTTTGGTATCATGCATCCGCAAAAAAAAAAAGGCCTGTTGCCATCAGGGCAAAGAGTCACAAAATCAATGAAAAAATATTTTATAGAATGGAAAAAATGTATTTTCACTTTTAAAATTGGGTAAAGAGGGGAAATATTCATTGTTTAGAGAAAATTCAATTGTGTAGAGAAATAAAATTTACATTCCATTCTTGTTGCATTCAACAAAATAAATCCATAATAAAAAAAAGTCAAGCCGACCAGCTAATCAACAAGAGCTTCCAAAAATTATTTTAGCCTGATTAGTTTTAGCCTTCAGCATTGACAATCTGCATAAACTTCAAAAGCCGGGGCAATCTGGATAACTGCTGGCAAAATAACAAATTATATAGACAAATGTCAGCAGACTAATGGTTTGTGATATAACCGATTACTTGCCTGTATTTACAGTGTACAATGATAAGGGTATCTGTCAGAAATCACCTCAAAAATATATTTACAAACCCGCTTCAGCAATTTAGTTACAACCATAAATCTATAAAATGCCCATGGTTAACCAAGAGCTTACACAATGCTTGTAAGAAGTAAAACACTTTATATAGACAGTTCATTAAACTAAGAACCAAGGAATCTGAACATCGCTATAAAACATATAAAAACAAACTCACAGATATATTAAGAACTAGTAAGAAATTATATTACACCAATCTACATTTGTATTATATAAAAACAAGAACAATACTAAAGGGGTGTGGGGAATACTAAATACTATACTTAAAGGCAATACAAAGAATAATTCATATGCTGACTACTTCATTGATGGGAATAGTGACAATTATAATATGAATGAAATTGTGGAGAGTTTTACTAGCTTTTTTTGTAAATATTGGGCCAGATTTGGCAGCAGAAATTCCTGAGTGTAATGGTAATGAAATTGAGTCACTGATAGAAATAAATTCAAATACTATGTTTTTGTGAGGAGTGACAGAAACAGAAATATTAGATGTGGTTAACGATTGTAAAAAAATAAATAATCTACTGATTGTTTTGACATAGACATGGCACTAGTTAAACAAATTATACATGGCATTGTTAGACCATTAACTTACATATCTAATTTATCATTTCAAACAGGAACATTTCCAAATAGAGTGAAAATTGCTAAAGTCATACCAATACATAAAAATGGAAACAAACACATCTTCACTAACTACAGACCTGTCTCTCTGCTCCCTCAGTTTTCAACAATATTAGAGAAACTTTATAACAATAGATTAGATAAATTTATAGATAAGCATAAATTAATTCATGAAAGTCAATACGGTTTTAGGACAGGAAGGTCAACTTCTATGGCCGTCATCGAGGCAGTAGAAGAGATTACTAATCGTATAGATACAAAGAGATATGCAGCTGGGATATTCATCGATTTGAAAAAAAGCATTTGATACTCTTGATCATAAAATATTAATCAAAAAATTAGATAGATATGGCATTAGGGGAGTGGCTTTGGATTGGATCCAAAGTTATTTGACTGGGAGACAACAGTATGTGAAGATGGGGGAGTTTGCATCTGGGTATTTGGACATTGTTTGTGGTGTGCCACAGGGATCGGTTTTGGGTCCAAAGGTATTCAATTTATATATTAATGATATTTGAAATGTATCAAAATTAATAAAATTAGTCATATTTGCAGATGACACCAACATTTTCGATTCTAACAACAATCATAGTATTAGTATCCAATATAAACAGTGAATTAATTAAATTTAAAACATGGATGGATATTAACAAATTATCTCTAAATTTAAATAAAACAAAAGTGATGTTCTTCAGTAATTACAATGTAAATTGTAAATTGGTGTGGTCATAGATAAAGTGTCAGAAATAAAATTTCTATTCACACATCAGACACATACAAGTCAAAGTATCTGAAAGTATATCAATCATTAATAAAGCCAAGTTCTTAAACTACAACGCATTGTTATTATTATATTGTTAATTAGTTGTTCCATATTTAACTTATTGTGTAGAAGTCTGGGGCAATAATTACAAAAGTTTACTGCATCCCTTTGTTATACTCCAAAAACGTGCTGTAAGAATAATACATAAGGTAGGATACTGTGATCATACTAATATTTTATTTCTGCAGTCTGTTAAAAATGCTGTACTTAGTTGAGTTCTCTACTTGTCAACTTCTGTTTAAAGCGAGCAAAGGTATGCTGCCTGAGAATATTCAAAAGCTCTTTACACATAAAGAAGGGAGTTATAACCTGAGGGGGTGTGATAACTTTAAGATTCAACTGGTGACAACCACAAGGAAGAGTTTGTGTGTGTCTGTATGTGGGGTGAAGCTTTGGAACAGACTGGAGGCGGGGCTCAAACAATGTCCAAATATTTATCAGTTCAAATCAAGATACAAAACAAAAAACTTTACTGTCAAAGTACAGAGAAGAGGAAAATGGTATTTGATTGTGATAAGTGATATAGCGTGGTATACATTTAATGGATCAAGTGAATTAACCTAACTGATTATTATTATATGTTTGAGGGCATAAGCTACAACACAGTGAATAATGGAACCAAGTTACTATATTGTACTAATATATGTAATATTGCTGGTTAATGATAATTGATTGTGATATTAGTGATTGATGTTATTCCTATTGACGTTATTGCTGCTGCTGTCGTTTTTTTTTAGAAACAAACTACATGAATCCAGATAAAGATATTGGTGCTGATGGTAATATATAAATAAAAGGGGAGCCAACATTTAGAGAACTTTAATATGTACACAAAATAAACGAGTATCCCACACTCAACACAACTTGTAGTACAGGGTAGGCAAGAGGAGATGTGCTGCTGAGGATAACCCCCTCTGGCTGCTGGCTCCCAACATTGTCTCTTTTAATGCACAGCAAAGGACACTTAGCAGAGAGTGGTCCTGTGGCTCGGGGGCGCCCCCCTCTGGCAGCAGGTTCACAAAAAACACATTGGATCCTGATGGACAACGTACACCATCAAAACTAAAACTTGTTACCATGGACACCAATCTGTGATTACTGTATATACTTCTCATGAATAACATGGATTATGTTATATACTAACATAAATGATATTGTTGAAGTCAAACATTTATAATTATCTATAATTACTGTATAGTGATGATGATGATGATGATGATGATGACCATTCTGACTGCTATATAAGCATGTTGCAACCACATAATTTAAAAGAATGAATTGGGGGTGCGAGTAAATAAGCTTGTCTTCTTCCCACTCCTTTTCAAGCTAATTTTTGTTTATTTTCTATTATTATTTTCTATTATTCTTATAACTATTATATATATATATTTTTTTTGTTTTCCAATTATAGGGACACAATGTATGAATGAACAAGGCTGCTGCAGCTTTTGCATGTACATGTTCCTGTATTTTTTTGGACCTGTGTGGAGGCACAGGGTATTTGTATTTGTATTGTATTGTATTTGTACTGTATATACTTATACGCTGTAGACTCGAAATAAATATCAATCAATCAATGAATAGAAAGAGATCTTGGGCTAATAGTGAAAGGGGACCTATTATGCTGATCCTTCTTTTAATACATATTAGTAATGTTATAATGTTGGTTATCCATATATATAAACATATTTATTTAACATGGATTGCCCAAGTAGCGCCAAGCGCTAGTCGAGGGGCTTTCCAGTACAAAACAGACAATACATATATTTACAAGACACACAAGACAAACAAATAAAACAGTGATACAATATGATACAATGCAGTCGCGAGATGTAAGCAAGGAGAACAACAAATCTTATATAATCCAGAAACAAATAAATACACTTTGATAGAAATCAATGACGGAAACACTAGGCATAGAAGTAGAAGAGGATGTAAAATAAAGGTGCTAAAATACAAAATGACTCTGAGAGGTAATACATGTTATGAAAAGCACTTAGTGCTTAGAATGAAATGTTGAAAGATTTTAAAAATATGTATGTTTAAATTAACCGTCATTTCTTAAGAACCAAATAGTTCTTAAGAAATAGTTCAATAAACATGTTTGGATTCAGCCTGGGCATCATAAGATGGAGCAGCCCAGGGGTTACAATGTTTCTGATTGACACCAGCAAGTCATCTCGTTGAGCAGCGAAGTGGGGACATTCCAATACAAAGTGGCGAGTTGTTTCAACGACACCACAGGAGCAATTTGGTGACTGCACAAAGCCAACAGCAAAAAGGTGAGCATTGTGCAGTCACCAAATACTCAACCTCAGAAAAGTTTCTAAACATAAGATACAGAGGTTTTGCCGTAATCCAAGAACGTGATTTCGTGAACGTGATTTCCTCTATGAACAGCTCCTCCCGAGATCTTTTCGAGATCTGGGCAAAACTTGACTTCAGGTTGTGCCGTCCAATTTGTACAGACCAAGCCAGAGCCAACCACTGCGCTGGACCTGCCCACACCGGAAACTATTCTAGCAGGCACTAACAACGACAGATCATACTATGCCTTAGTAGCGTCTACACTTTTGGAAATACAAAAGAAGAACCACAGATCATTTGAGGTGCAGTTTTGTAAGTAGCTCTCTCAAAGCTGCTTGTCCGTTAACTTTTGGATGCAAAGAAAAATACCTAATTCTCTTCCAGAAGAGGATTCCACTAGAAATCAGTGGGTAACACTTTTTTGTTTGCTGGCAGCAAACAGCCACAGCCAAAGGGAATGTTAGCTGTTTGTGCTCAGCATTTCACCAAAGAAAGCTATGTCAATAAAGGATAATTCGACACAGCAGTGTTTCAGCTGCTTCTTAAACCTGAAGCAGCTGCATCGATCAAGTGCTCGGAGCCACAAGCTGTAAGTAACGATATAACAGCAAATAATGTGAGTGAAGCTAACGTGTCACGGGTGGCTAGGAGGACCGGTAGCGATAGTTAGGACTAACAACTGGCCTTTGTAAAATATCTGAAGATAAAGCCTGTATTGTAAGTAAAATTGATTTACTATAGCACCTTTCACAGAGGACATAAAACTCACAAGGTCCTTCACAGTATAAAAACATGCAAAAAACACAAATAGTAAAATACAAGCAATAATGAATATATATAATAAATATACAAATACAAAAGATACACAGTAAAATCACAACACAAAAACAACAGTACAAAAAAAAAAAAACAGAGCAAAGATTGCTTAATTGAGAAATATGCTAAAAAGCCTGCCTCGTTACAGACTTGGCCAAAGGCTAACGTAAAATAATGGGTCTTCAAATTAGTTTTGAAGCAATGGATGTGGCAGTCCTCAAAGTCAGCGGGAGGGCATTCCACAGCCTGGGAGCGACCGCCTGGAAAACCCTGTCCCCTTTGGTGGACTTTTTTAGTGCGGGGAACAATTAAAAGGCTGAGGTCTGCTGATCTCAATGCCCAGGTTGGGACATGAGGCTTAAGCAACTCAACAATGTATGTGGTGCCTGGCCATGTTGGGGCCAATAAGTTAAAAGTAAAACTTTAAAATAAATCCTCAGCCAATTCGCCTCTCCAGTGTCTGCGTGGTCACGTCCATGTTTTACTTCTCACACTGCATTCGGGAGCGGCTTACGGTTTCAAACTTCTTTCTTACAGATCTTCCGTCCGGACTTCCTAGGCTTCATGCTTGTTCATTATTTTAATTTACTTCTAACAATGTACTAATGAGTCACGGGGGGTGTTTCCATTAGATAGGCACGTAGTAACCATTAGTAATTTAGACAGGGATTTAACTTGCATGCTTCCTGCATCAGCTGCATTCTTACCTGTGCTTTACTATCATCTAGTTTAACACTTTGACTATTCATAGTATCTTATTGGGATCTTATATGCAGTGTGCGAAATATGGAAGGGTCCGGGGGGTCCGACCCCCCTGATCAGCCAATGAGACCCCCTGAAAGCCTCAGAAGCAAAATTTGAGGGGGGTCTCAAATTTGGGGGGAAAAATAATTATTACAATAATAAGTAAAATATTTTATTGTCACTAATGTTTGCTAAAACATTTTTAGCTCACCATGTCCAGTGTTCAGAGTTTTAAAAAAAATTTCAAAGCATTTTTTGCCAAGCGGAGCCAGCCAGTCCTGCGTATGTATGCAAATTAGCCATGCGAGCCAAACAGCAGAAAGCGTAAGCTTAACGTAGATAGACTACTAAAAATGGCTACCAAGCGAAAGCTAAAGCAGAATTTATTACAGGCACACTTTGGATTCACATCCAAAAAGGTGGCGCTCCAGGAAGAAGATACTGGTGCTGCAGCAAGCACAGTGGGCCCAGTCACCAGAACAGATCCTCCCCCTGCCATTGTTCCACCCGACTTGCCCGACTCCACTGAACAACGTGAAGTTGAGGTTGATAGATCCGAAGAGGCAGCAGGGGCTGAGCCTGCAACGTTAGCTAAAACGGACTTGCCGGCTGGTTGGACACTACAACAGGTGGAAGAATGGAAAGACCGCAACCCGTGGCTTGAATTTAAGGCAGGGAAAGTGGGTTGTTTAACGTGCAGAAAGGCAAAGACCGTACTGCTTTCAGAAAAGGGACCAGGTTTGCATCTTGCCGAGGAATGGATCAACGGTGATGTTACCAGTTCTGAGGCAAAGAAGCTACGAAAAAAAATATATAAACACAGGGGCAGCCGGGGCCCATGCAAGGTCAGTTGAAATAGGGCAGATAAAAAAGAAAGATATTCTCCCCAACACTTTCATTGATATACAGTCCGAGTTACTGAAGAAAACCACAGTCTCATTCAGAACAGCCTACACCGTGGCGAAGGAAAGACTATCGTACAAAAAGATTAATCCACTCATGACAATGCAGGAACTTAATGGAGCAGAAGTAGGTAATATCCACAAATCTGACTATGCATGCGCAGAAATAATTAGGCACATTGCTAAGGAAATGCGCCACAAATTTGTCTGCAGTGTGAAAAAAATTGGTTCGCAGGTGTCAATCACAATTGATGAAAGCACCATTCATGGCAGTCCTTATCTAATAATCTACGTAAGATGTGATGTAAGCGGTAAGGGGGATGTAGACAATGTTTTCCTCGATCTAGTGGAACTTACTGATGGGGTCGATGCTGAATCAATTTATCACTCTATGATGGCGAGTCTACATAAAGCTGGAATGGATGATGACTTTTTGAAGACGCACCTGATATGCATTGCCACCGATGGAGCTGCGGTGCTCACAGGAAAAAACAGTGTTCTTGTTGTTAGACTCAAAGAAAAGTTTCCAAACGTGCAGTCTGTTCGCTGTCTGGCGCATAAATTAGAACTGGCTGTCAAAGATGCCCTTTAAGAAGTGGCTGGCACTAATCAGTTTGAGTTTTTTATTTCGAAGTTATACTCGCTCTACAATCAGTCAACGAGAAACGCAAAATTGCTTAGAGAAGCAGCGGCCCAGCTCGACATAGAAATACTAAAAATAGGTCAAATCTTCACCATCAGATGGGTAGCCAGCAGCTTTAAAACGGTGAAGGCAGTGTGGAAAGATTTCCCTGCACTAGCGCTCCATTTCAGATTTCCCTGCATTAATGCTCCATTTCAGAACAGCCAGTGAGGACGCATCACGAAGTGTTCTTGAGAGACAAAAATACAAGGGACTTCTGAAGCGCCTCACAAACTCAGGATTCGTGGAAGATTTGGCTGTCATGAAAGACATCCTGCGTGAGCTCCAGAGCCTGTCTCTCCAGCTGCAGAAAAGAGACATGTCTCTCGTGGATTCAAGTCTCGCTATCCAGCAAACAATCAATGTTTTGACGGCCATGAAGACTGGTGGGGGGAAAGCAACTAAGAAGGCTGGACAGATAGTCTCATCGGGCCTTTATAAGGGCGTAGAGCTGAGTGAAGGCAGGGAAAAAATGAACAGCTCTTGCTTTTATGAATCAGTGACTGCGTCTCTTACTAAGCGATTACCGGAGTCAAATTTGGTACGGATGCTCAAAGCTCTTGACAAGCATTTTTGGCCGAGAGAGGAGGAGAACCTGATTTTACATGGCGAAGCAGAGGTACACAGCCTTGCGAAAGCGCTAGGAGAACCAACCAGAGAGGCCATGGAGCAGTTTCGAGATTGGAAACTACATGGCACTGCACCGGGGAAAACACTGGAAAGACTGTGCATAGCAAGTCGCACGTATCTCCCCACGTCGGCTGAATGCGAATGAGGCTTTTCCGCAGTAAATAACACGGACAACCAGATGCGCAACAGGTTGCGCGAAGACAGCCTGTCTTCACTCCTGTTTGTGGACCTCAACGGACCTCCTCTGGACAAATTCAGTCCAGTTCCATTCGTCAAAAGCTGGATTAAAGCAGGTCATCGCCTCTCTTCTTCATGGAAGCCAGGACGGCAACCACAAGAAGTCGAGCCAAGACATCTTTGGTCTATTCTAACTTAAGGTAAGCACCTAAAGTTACTTTTTCATACCTTGAAGTGACTGAATTGTGATGACAGAACTGATTGTTATGCATAAGATGAGCATGTGCGATTATGCGTGTGGCCTCAGCATACTGTATGGTTATGTAGGCCTTGTGGTTGGTTGTGTATGCATGTGTGCATGCGCCCCCCCCTCTCTGTGTGTCTGTGAGAGAGAGAGAGAAAGAGAGTGAGAGAGAGAGAGAGGGAGAGAGAGAGAGATTGAAAAAACCTTTATTAAACCACTTTCCAGTGGTTCTCAGTCAGCAGTCAACAAAAACACAAAAAACCAATCTTAAAATGACAAAGACAGGCTTCCATCTTCCAAAACATCACACAAAACTCCAGCCACAGCCCAAAGATGATTAAAAGCATCCAGATTATTAACAGTGTTATCATAAGCATGCTCCACTTTAAAGCGGGCAGCTATAATACCTTTTACTCTTTGCACAGGATCAATGCATCCCGATCCCTTCATCTTACTTTTACGCGTTAACCAGATTGCGAATTTTGCTGTTCCAGACATTTACTTGAGCAGTACATGTACTTGCTTTTTTGTAGCGGAATACCTTGGACCATAGATAAATAAATCTAGTGAAAAACTCTCCCCCAGGCCAGTAAACCAAAATTCCAACAAATGCTGTAAACCCTGTAATCTAGAGCAATCAAGAAATAAATGAGTGAGTGTTTCAGTTTGAGAGCAGAATGGACATCCCTCCCCAGTACTAGGATCCAAGCGTGCTACGTGTCTGTTTGTAGCTATAGCCCCATTTACAATCCTCCACTGGAGGTCACCCGTCCGTTTGTCAACTGGGGTCTTGTACAGAGACTGCCAGCAGCCTTTCGGGGAAAGTATCTGAGCCAAAAACACCAGCCCACCTCGACGCTCCCAGCCCAGCCAAAGAGCGCAAGTATGACACCTTTACACAGGTGACATATGCTGCCTTCTTTCCCATCTCATTGAAACCCAGCAGCTGCAGGGTTCTAAATGACAGAAGCTGGTTCTCTCCCTCCTGCCATTCCCCAACAGCAGGAGAGACTGTCAGAGATGGGAAGCTGTACTCACATTCATCATTGCAGTACAGTACAGTTAAAGTACAGTTTTCAGCAATCGCTCGGTGAGGCCCAGACAAAGAGGCACAGATCTCTCTGACTATCTTGGACAGCAGTCTGGAAGACCTAATGTGAGCCATTTGCCCCAGGACTTCGACAGAGGATTGCGTAGCCTTCATAAGATGTCCCTGTTTGACACAGCCAGCTTCACGTAGGGCCGATATTAGGCTCACTGAGGACAAGACTTCGGTCTTAAGAAAATTGTTGAAAAACAGTGGCTCCTCGAAGATCCACATTCCTGGTGTCTCATCAGGATCCCTGGAGGCTTGAAGAGCTTGCCAAGCCCAAAGTACTGATGTGTAGAAGGGCGTGAGCCCCGTGATGTCCACCTCGTCCAAGTTTAGCAAAAACAGCTGTTTGCTATAACCGAACCCACCAGCTTTCTGAAGTAGCATATTAGCTGTGTCCAGCCACCTTGCTCCGCAGTCATAGAGGAGCCTCTGTGCCGTTTTTAGCCTGAAGGCCTTTATCCGGGAAAGAATGTCTATTAACCCTTGTCCTCCTTCTTCTACTGGAAGACACAGAGCCGAAGCCCGTATCCAATGCTGTCCCGACCAGAAGAAGTCCACCAACAGTCTTTGTACCTCCTCAACCAAGCCCCCTGGTGGGGTTAAAACAATTAGCCGGTGCCAGAGCATCAAGGCGACCAAGTTATTAGATACTAGAACTCTTCCCCTAGCTAGGGTAGCATCTCCCTTGACCACTGCCCTATCTGAAGGGCCTCGCATTTCCCCCAGTTAACCTTAGCTGATGAGGCCCTCTCATACAAACTAAGGCAGTTGACCATGGCCTGTACATCCCTCTGATCTTTAATAAAAACAGTCACATCATCAGCATAAGCTGATACAATAACCGGACCATGAGACAACCCTATGAGAGAGAACCCATTGAGGCTGTTCCTTAATTTACTAAGAAGGGGCTCAATGGCGATACTGTACAACTGCCCAGATGGGGTAGCCTTGTCTAATAACCCTTCCAATGCGAATAGCCCGACTTAACCCACCACCCACCTTAACCAGACAAGTTGCTTGATAATACAATAAACCAACCCATGCTATAAAATTTTCACCAAAGCCAAAGGCTCTGAGAACAGAAAATAAAAAACTATGGTCCACTCTATCAAAAGCCTTTTCTTGATCGATTGACAAGATTCCAATGTCCTTAGTATACAGCTGGCAAATATCTAAAATGTCTCTGATTAAAAACAAGTTGTCAATTATTGTTCTATATGATATACAATATGTTTGGTCAGCTTGTATCACAGAACCCAAGTACTCTTTCAGTCTGTTTGAAAGTGCCCTGGAAATCACTTTGTAATCGGTGCACAAAAGTGCCACTGGTCTCCAGTTCTTCAGAAGGGCCAAGTCTCCTTTCTTGGGTAGGAGTGAGAGCACTGCCCTCCTACATAATGCCAGTAGTGAGCCCCTGTGAATGCAGTCCATTGTAACTTCATAAAAGTCTGTTTGAAGGCAGCCCCAGAATCTCTTGTAAAACTCTATGGGCAGCCCATCAATCCCTGGTGCTTTACCAGAGGCCAACTGCTCCACAGCTGCAGTCAGCACCTCCGTACTCAAGTCTCCATCCAAGGCAGCTTTCTCCTCAGGACACAGCTGAGGAAGCCCCTCCAGGAGCTCAGCTGCACACAGTTCACTGCAGTGTTCTGCACTGTAGAGTTCTGTATAAAAGTCCACTGCATGTTTCCTCATCTCAGCAGGATCTGTGGTAACCCTGCCGTCAGGTAAGTTCAGACAGGACATCTGCTTCCTCTGTATCGTTCTCTTCTCCAAGTTAAAGAAGAAAGAAGTTGGCGCATCCATGTCCTTGATGGACAAGAAACGAGCTCTGATCAGAGCCCCCTTAACACGCTCCTGCAGAAAGGAGCTGAGCTCCAGCCTCTTACTCTGCAGCTGTGCAGCATCAGCAGGGACAGCATTTGACTCAGACTCTATCCTCATAATTTCCTCTTCTAAACTGTGAATTATTTTTCTTATACAACTACATTCTCAACGGGAAGCGATTCCGCAGACTCTCCCTCGCCAGTGGGAATGTTTGCCACAATTTCATTTTCATTCTCAGGCTCTGCCCTTTGGGAAGCACTCTGCTCCACTTGACAAACCTGTGTCTGCGATCCTCACTAGGATCAGCATGTGAACGCAAAGCATTGTCTATATCAATATTAATATCTGCACTTTGCACCCTTTCCTGATAATGAGGCCAAAACAATCGTTTATGTCCCACGTCACCACACTCAAAGCATTTCATACTCCCAGAACTAGCGTATACCATGTAAAAGCCATCTTCAAATTTCATACGAAATGACACTTCTAAGCTCTGAGTGGGAGAATAAAGAAACATAAAAACTTGTCTTTGAAGAAACTGAACATGTTTAAGTTTGGGATCCTTGCAGCCCAAACTGACAGTTTTAAAACCACTTGCGAATTTCCCGAAACGCCGTAGCTCTCGCTCCAGCGCTTCATTAGGGATGAAAGGCGGCACCCCCGATAGGCCAAGGGAAGCCTGGCTTCCCCAAAAATTATTGCAAGAAAGAAAAAAATATAAATAAGCTTCACCACAATGTATTTTATGTTTTTGTCATTTCCTTGTCAAAACACTACATCAGCGCACTTCTGCTTTGGCTGAGCGTGAGGAGCAAAACAGCGCCCCCTCCTGTCAAGCTCTCATTGTGTCTTACACTCCGTGTCTCATGCCCTCCGCCCTGTCTGTCAGTGCGGAGGCCAGCTTCACTTGGCCTCCCTTAGGAAAAAAAACAGCCCGTATTAGCCAATCAGATTGAAGCAACGTTCATCGCTTAATGGTTGATGCATTGTTAAAAAAATATGAGGGAGGCCAGATCAAATCTGGCTTCCAACCAATCACACGCACTGATTCAACTGTCCCGCCAGGTGCCAGCCAGCCCACACAGAAAGTATAGCCATTAAGTCAGAGAATGGATGGTGACAGGGACCTTGAGTTTCTTGTAAAAAATGACTTCACAAAACTTCCTTTTGAGGTTCAACTAAAAGTCAAGCGGAACGGTAGGCCGACTCCAAAGCTCAATTTAACTAAGGGGAGAGCTGATGGAAAAGTTCGCTCTTTTTGTGAAGCCAACTATGCTAGAAACGAGTGGCTAACAGGAAGTGCCGAGCTTAACCGGCTTTTCTGCTGGCCATGTTTCCTATGGCCCGCCGTGGCCTTTTTGATGACTTGGTGGTTGTCACATTTTTCTTATGTGATGAATAAAATGTGCTGTTTTATTCTTTATTAATCTTGTAGTGTCAAGTGGATTGCAGTGCATGATGGCTAAGCTATACTGTTTTTTTTATACTCTCAGTCCTTACCGAGACTGCATTTAGGTCCGCTGACGTCAGCTGCGCTATCAGCTGACAGCTGTTAAGTTTACAGTTGATAGCGCTGCAGCACGGTTGTTATCCATTTTTAATATTTGTTTTATATTTAGTTCATGTAATTCAGTTGTTGCGCACGGGTTGTGCATTCATGTTGAGTGTGTTTTTGGATGTATGAATGTTGGGCATCCTTGTGATTTGTTAATTTCAGTTGCGAGGATGCCCCATATGACATTGTTTCTTCTAATGTTAGTGGAAGGGGTTCGCCCGTGTTTCTGTACAATAGTCCACGGCTATCTTGCAAATGCATTTGTTGCCAATTAATTAAATATGGTCAGAGAGAAGCATTGTCCACAAAACGGAACTTCATTAAAACTGTCTGTGAAAGCAATGGCTAAAATGTTTTTGCTATATCTAGATCTTGTCATAATTGCCGTCTGATCGCTATGTGTTTAGCTTTCTGCTGTAATAAAGCCACGAGACGTTTACCAGCTTCGCATGGGCTTCCTCTAACTGATCACGTGCTACTGTGTGCCAGAGCCATGAGCACGCGCACAGCCCGAAGCGCGCATCCGCAGCTCTCCCTCGCGCTTTCACTGTCTCTCACACACGCTATCCTCTTTTTTTACTAAAATGAATGAGAAGTCAGTAGAATAAAGGTACTGTAACAGTAGGCTACTGTGTTTGCATGAAAATAACACGTAAACACTGAATTAAATTCGTTGTTCATTCTGGGTTCCTCTGTAATTTTTGTCACGGGCCGCCACTGGTTGTGACTATCGTTCATTATTGCTAGCTAACGTAACGGGAAGCCAGCTAGGTTATAATGACGCTTCTGATAGGTTAGCAAGTTATATTTCATGAATAATTATGAAACAATTAAGTTATCGTTATGGTTATGCTATGCAGACCGTATTTTTCAGTTGCTCCCTTGTACATCAATGTAACAATTGACAAACCACTAAATATTGCATCTTTTTAAGTGGGGAAAAACTGGTTTTATGGCAAAACAATACAGCTAACTTGCTGTATTTGCCTTTCTTTCCAGCCTGTCCTACATTATTCAGCCACTTTCTTCTATGCTTGGAGTCCTTCAGAAAATAATAAAAGCTCAATGCTCAATCAAAAAGTGACCTTTCTGCCTGAAATGTGATTCGTTTAACTGACGGCCACTCTTGTTAAGTAGTGCACTGAGAAAATCTGATTTTCGATCTTTTTCATAATTTAATTTGATGCTCAGATTTAAAATACGGTACAAATGGCGTTCCGTATTGATTTGTCAAGGAAAGCAACAAATTATTTTCCATCACGGAACGATTCTGTAAAATACAGAACCCTAGCTCCTGGGCATGAACTAGCTTGATCCATAGAATTGAGCAGAGGCAACTGCCAGTGAGCGAGCCCAGCTAACTAATGTTACATAAACATGAATTTTTATTAGCCACAGCTGTGAACCTTTTGCTATGGTTAGCAGAGGACTAAATTATTCGCAACATTCAACATAGCCACTCATTGCATGCAAACCGTTACTAAAAAGTATATTTGAGTATACTACTACAACCCCAATTCCAAAACAGTTGGGACAAAGTACAAATTGTGAATAAAATCAAAATGCAATGACTTTCAGATCACATTAGCCAATATGTTATTGATAATAGAACATAGATAACATTTCAAATGTTGAACCTGAGACATTTTACATTTTTATCCACAAAATGAGCTCTTTTCAAATTTTCTGACTGCAACAAGTCTCGAAAAAAGTTGGAACACAGGCAAAAAAGGGCTGAAAAAGCAATTAATATATGAGAATCAGCTGAAAGAACATTTAGCAAGTAATCACATCAATTGGCACCAGTTATGTAATATGATTGGCTATAAAAGGGATGTCTTAGAGAGGCGAAGTCGTCTCAGAAGTAAAGATGGCCAGAGGCTCTCCAACCCGTGATGGCTTGTGTAAAAAGAATTGTGGAATACTTTAAAAACAATGTTCCTCAACGTCAAATTGCAAAGGCTTTGAAGGTCTCATCATCGACAGTGCTTAACATCATCAAAAGATTCAGAGAAACTGGAAACATCTCTGTGCGTAAGGGACGAGGCCGAAGACCTTTACTGGATGCCTGTGATCATTGGGCCCTCAGATGCCACTGCATCACATACCGGCATGATTCTGTCATTGACATCACTAAATGGTCCCAGTAATACTTCAAAAAACCACTGTCTGTAGACACAGTCCTCCGTGCCATGCACAGATGCCACCTAAAACTCTATCATGAAAAAAGGAAGCCATTGCTGAGCATGGTCCAGAAGTGCTGTCGTGTTTTGCGGGCCAAGGCTCATTTAAAATGGACTGTAGTAAAGTGGTAACGTGTCCTATGGTCAGACGAGTCCAAATTTGACATTCTTGTGGGAAATCATGGGCGTCATGTCTTTCAGACTAAAGAGGAGAAACACCCCTCCTGTTATCAGCGTTCAGTTCAAAACGCAGCATCTCTGATGGAATGGGGATGCATTAGTGCATATTGTGTGGGACACTTGCATGTTTTAAAAAGCACCATGAATGCTGAATCGTATATAAAAGTTTTAGAGGAACACATGCTCCCCTCCAAATGACATCTATTCCAAGGAAGGCCTTGAGTATTTCAGCAGGACAATGCAAAACCACATACTGCATCTATTACAACAGCATGGCTTCATAGTAGAAGAGTCCATGTGCTGAACTACCCTGCCTGCAGTCCTGATCTTTCACCGATTGAGAACATTTGGCGCATAATTAAATGAAAAGTCTGTCAAAGGAGACCCAAAACTCTCCAGCTGCTGGAAGCCTGTATTAAACAAGAGTGGGATAAAATTCCAATGGCTAAAATGAAGAAACTTGTCTCCTCAATGCTCAGGCTCCTCCACTCTGTGTTAAAAAGAAGAGGGGATGCTATACCATGGTAAACAGGCCCCTCTCCCAACTTTTTTGAGACCTGTAGCAGCCATCAAATTTGAATTGAGCTAATTTTGTAGATAAAATGGTAAATTTTCTCAGTTTCAACATTCTCAACATTATCTCTGTTCTATTGTGAATAAAATACTGGCTGGTGTGATTTAAATGTCGTGGCGTTTTGGATTTTATTCACAATTTACACTTTGTCCCAACAGGTGGGACTGGGCGGGGCCTTCTTAATTATAGCCAGTGCACCATTGCGCCTGTGTTAAATGGCCAAAGGCCTCTATTCTAGGTTGTCAGCCTGGTGACAGATGCTGCAGCAAACATGATTGCTTGTGGGACCATTTTTAAAGTGCAACACATTTGCTGCTTTGCCCTCATGCTGAATCTTGTGAAAAAATCCATCTCAGCAACATCTGGGCTGGAAGAGATTTGTGTGCGCGCCCGCAGGATTGTGCAGCTTTTCAAAAGCAGCACGACTGCAAAAGAAAAACTGTGCACAGTCCAGTCACAGATGGGAAGGTCTGAGGTCAAACTCATTCGAGAGGTTGACACTCGCTGGAACAGCATCTTCAGCATGCTCCTGAGGCTGTATGAGCAGCAGGAACCTTTGGGAGCAGCTTTGGTAAATCTCAACACTGAGATCACTCCATTGTTATCAGAAGAGTATGATGCCATTAGCCAGTGTCTCCTGGTCCTCCGACCCATCTTCCAAGCCACTGTTGAGGTATCACAAGAGAAGAAGGTGTCCAGCTCAAAGGTTATACCATTGGTTAAAATGCTAAGGCATGTCATTGCCAGACATTAAGCCACCATCTCCAATGGAATGGCACTGAAACTTGCCAGTATCACCTTGAGTGTCATGAAGGATAAATTCTCCGTGATTGAGACTATGGGTACACTTGCTATGGCAACACTGGTGGACCCGCGGTATAAGGAGATGGGATTCATCAACCAAACAAGTTGTCAGAATGCAGTCGATCGACTGACTAGGGAGAGTGCGTGTCTAATACCATCACCGGCACCACCAACACCAACATTACCTCCATCACAGCAGTCTCCACCACAGGAGGATGACCTTTGGGGCCTGGGGGACAGCCAAGTGGGCACACAGCGTGCCAATAATTCAACAGCCACTGTCATCACAGAGGTCCGGAGGTACATAGTTTAACTTCAAGAATGTGACATGTGTATCCTTTCGGATTTCATTAATTAATTGTACTTTTCCTCTGTTTAAAGGTATTTAAAGGACAGTCCAATTTTAAGGTCAGAGGATCCTCTGAAGTACTGGTCAATGCACAGACTCATATATCCACATATTAATGAAGTCGCCATTCGATATTTGTGCGCACCGGCATCCTCTGTGCCTTGTGAGAAAAATTTCTCCAAGGCAGGGGTAGTGGTCAGTGCCAAGTGAAATCGCCTGAAGCCTAGCACAGTGGAACAGATTTTATTTTTGAATAAAAATCTTGAAAAATAATACACTGTCCCACAATAAACACCTTGCCCTGAGCCCCTTCATACTGTTGCACAAACACCTTCCCCCAAACCACCTTCACTGTCAGAATAGCGCACACTTCCTCTCTATCCCCAGCACACTTTGCCGTATTGTGACGCATAATCATTGCCCTCAAGCACTTTGAAACTCCTGTGGGGAGACCGGAGTTCTTTCAGCCATAGCCAAACTTAGCTGTGCTCCACTCCATAGTGCCTACTGGTCTGCAGTATATATCTCTAGTACCTACTGCTCTCCTACGGCTGGGCTTCCATGGCAATATGTATCAATATATCACTTAGATAATGTAAAAAGTTCCCTGCATGGAAATCACTGACTACAACCGGGGTTCTGACCCGGGACGGACGACTGACAGCCCCGAGTGCATCCACTACAGTGTTTCCCCTACATTCATTCAGCAGCGGCTGGATTACGAGCGCCGCTGCTGAAATTTCACATGATCATTAATAAACGCTACTAATGATGTTTACTCGCACTGTGTGAGCGCAACAACACGCAATGTTATTTTGGACTTGTTTTGAGTCATCAACGAGCGCATAAAACGTAAAAGGTAACGTTCAAGCTTATACACGGTATAGCAGGTTTTTTATGTGAGGTAAGAGCGTTGATTTCAACATATTTCGCTGAATCTGAACAATCCTATGTGATTGAACCCATTGGACTGTGAAGTACTGCTGAGGGTTGTACAAACGCAATTTTAAATACTTTCGATGTCGTATTCTCATCATAAAATGGCTTATATAGTTAGAATACAAAGCGCTAAAAAGTGGAAACGATATACAGTTCCCCAACTTAGCACAATATTTGACAGTATTAAAATGCAATCATGCCTGGTGGCCCATCCTCGGGCTAATTCTCACAAAGGCGCCAACAAACCACCAAGCTCTAAAACTAACATTCCCCCCCAGATCAGGCTACCTTCAACAAGACATATGGGTCATTCCATTCCAACTGTCCAAATGCCTCCCACTCCACCATCTCAGATTTGGCTGAAAAAATTCCAGTGAGTGCATTAGCCTGTAGGATAAATCCAAGATTTTAGCTCTCAACTCCAAATAGTTTTGTCATTAAAATATTTTTTCAACTAAGTTCAGCCCGTTTTGAAGAGCAATTTCTGAGGAGCCTCATTCATGTGACTATATCTAGAAAAGTGTTTCGGCTAAGTCCTTTAAATTTTCAGGAGTGAAAATCTGCTACTATAACTTGAGCAATATGGACTTATTAAGGTGTCCTTCAGTTTGTCATATATTTTTTTTTTTTCAAAGTTTACACTGCGCTTTGCGGTAGCATATTTGAAGGACTGTAAAAAGCCTAATTTCAAAAACGGGGATTTGGTGTTGCACATAGAGCTTCTCGTTTATTTTGTATTCTAATTCTGCCCCTCTCTCATGAATACTCAAGAAAATATTGAGGCTTGCACATGGAAAAAAGATTGTGCTATTTTTAACATTTTATACCAAAAGAATGACACCATTTACCGACATCAAATTGACTGTTTTTGAAAGATTAGGTGCCTGATATGTCATGATTCTGTTGTGCCTGACCATATTTTTGTTATTACTCTGCTTCCATGCCATGTTTTTTTATTTAGTCCATGCCATGTTGTGTATTTTGCCCGTCTTTCTTTGCCATGTCTGTAACCTGCTATTTCTCAGATTCACAGTTTAGATTATCTTTCTGGTTTTTGTACACTGCCTGGCCAAAAAAAAGTCACCGTTCGGAAATTAATGAACAAATTCTATAATTGGATCATTGTTGCTGTTATTAATATGTTTCAGCTGGCAATAATTATTTTTACCCTGACTGATGAAGCACGTTGCTACTCTTTTCTTGAAAAATTACGTCGGAAGACACATCCCTTGATGGTGAAAAAGATGTTACAGTATTTCAGAATGGGCAAGTTATTGGCCTGTATCTAGCAAAGAAAACCATGGATGACAAAAACAAGTATGAGGAATCATTTTCACAAACAAATTTGCCACCACAAAGTCCTGATCTTAAACACATTAAAAGTTATTGGGATGTGATCAAGAAAGACCACCGAGTGGTTCAACCATTATGTTGAGAAAAGATCTTGGCCAAAAATTATAGCATTTCTGATCGAAAATAAATGTACTGGCATTGCATATAGTTGTCAAAACAATGACAAGACGAATATGCACTGTAATCAAAGCTACAGAGGTTCCAACTAAATATTTGAGTGTGCGACTTTTTTTTGGCTGGGCAGTGTATTTCTCCATGCCCTGCATAGCACATTATCTCCCCTGTCTGGTCATATCTGATGAGGCAGTTTTATTCCCCAGTTATGCGTGCCACGTTTTCAGGTGATTTCTAGGTTTTCAATTATTCCTTCCAGTCTCGTTTGCTTCCTTCGCCTTGCTATTCTATCCTTACTCAGGGCTCGCGCTACCAGTTCGTCAATTCGCAATTGACGATCTCTCCTGCAGTTTGAAGATCTGTAAGTCACATTTGACGATAAATTTGATGAAGACCTTTCAAAAGTGGGGTCAGGAGATTTGCGCAAATCTGCAATAATATTTGTTGGGGGGGGGGGGGGGGGTTAATATGTAATATAGGGTCGGCCAAGAAAACACAACTCACAAGTCAACTCTGGCTCTCCGACTCCGCTTACCGCACTCCGTCTCCCGTCCGGGATGCAAGCTCCAGGAACGTCATGAAGAAGCCTGAAAAGAACCGCGTGTAGCCTACTGTATGTGTAGTGTATGTCAGAATATCGTTGTGTATGTAAGATTTGTCAGGAATGGTAAGGAGGAGAGTCATTTCCTGTCTCTAAGTGCTTTGGTTTGGTTGTAAATGTCTTACATGTACATCTAATGGGGTCATTTACCTTTTATCATGCCCTTGTGGGCTGCAGTATATAGGCAAGACCATCAGGTCTGCTAGGACTCGGGTTATTGAACACAAGAGCGCAATTCGCAGGAAAGACATGAAGTCATCTGTTGCTAAACATTTTCATGAAGCCAAGCATCCTGTATCTAAGCTCTCATTTTGTGTTATACAGCAATTTTCTAAAACACGTAGAGGTGGTGATATTAATCAGAGATTACTTAAATCTGAATGTAAATGGATCTATTATCTGAAAACTTTACATCCAGAGGGTCTTAATGAAGAATTGTATCTCTCATGCTTCTTGTAATATACTTCCTCCCTCTGTCCCTCTCTCTCTAGGGTTTTACCCTACAGTCTATTTGTGTGGAACTTTAATTGTGGTACTTGACTCTATGTATATTACTTTGTTGATGTTATTTTTGATGTGCAAAGTATAATCTTCTGGTCAGTGCATATGGTTACTTTTTGCAGGTAATGTTTCTTTACATGTCACTGCATATTATTATTTGGCTAAGTGATCTAATTGATCCTGATTGATTAATTGACAAAACGATTGACACCTGCTGCTATGGTTTGCTGCCACTGTGTGTTGCTTGTTTAAAGCATTGTGGTAACATCAGTTGGCAAGGCTGAGGATGGCTGTTTAAGCCGAAACGTTCTTTTTGTTTTGAGCACTTTTTATTTTATTCACTTTTTTCACATGGGCTTATTATAGCCATTTTTTGCATTTTTGTAGCAGTGTGCGGGCTACCTTTTCCATCTTTGTATAATTCTCATCCAGCTTCGCGCACCTGTATTAATCCTGAGACAGCTGAGTATCTAAGAGCGCAAACTCTCTTTACTTCTTATATTTTGAACCCTACCAAACTTCTCCAGTGTCCATACTAATGAACTTGAAAATTATGGGGAAGGTACAATTCTGACACTAGCTCATCATTTTGGCAAGCCAAAGAAAGACCTTGCTGGGAGTGATGTGACATTACCCATGGAATGCACAGAGGAAGGAATGTTCAAACAGCAGTTGTTCCACTTGAAGAATCAAACTTGTAGCCAGTTTTGGAGAGGGTTCCTGCTATCTGATAGAGGGGATGCATATCCCAATATAGCTGCCCTTAGTACCATATATGTGAGGCTGTATGTGCAATACCAAATCCCCGTCTTTGAAATTAGACTTTTAACAGTCCTTCAAATATTTTACCGCAGAGCACAGAGTTAAATTTTCAAGCAACTTTAAGCACCCAGAAAGGTATGATACACTAAAGGGACACCTTTGAATCCATATTCCTCAACTTCTAGTAGCAGATTTTCACCCCTGAAAATTTGAAGGACTTAGTTCAAATACTTTTCTAGATAAGTATAGCCATGTGAAAGTGGCTCCTCAGAAATCGCTGGTCAAAAAGGCCGAGAACCTGGATGCAAAAGTATTTTTTATGACAAAACTATTATGAGTTGAGAGCTAAAATATTTGATTTCTCCTAGTAGGAGGTGTACGCACCCACTGGAATTTTTTCAAATCTGAGACGGTTAAGTGGGAAGTTTCTCTGTAATTCGGACGTTTGACATGGAATGACCCATATCCCAAGTTTGCTTTTCTTTTTGTTCCAAAGCGCAGCACCTAATTGTGCAGAAATGTGCACAGTTATCACTTGCAAAATATTTTATAATTTTGCATTTATCATAAACACTAAAGAGACCAAACAAACATAACAATGCCATAACTTTAAAGGAGCCATTTGTTACTTTGTGGCCAAAACTGGTACTGCAATCACATTCAAAATACTGCAGGGTGCAGTATCCTCTCACCCCCCAGACGAGAGGTTGCCAGCTAGGTTGCCAGATCCAGCAAGAACGTCTACTACAAGGAGCTACCATGGCAAGTAACGAGTCCTACACTGTATGTATCGTCTGTTAATTATGTTTATGCTTCATGTGTGATGGTTTGCGAAGTAATTATGTGTAGCAAAAATTGTTATTACCAAACATAATTGTAAAGATAAGTACTGTAATAGCTCATTCCTATCGAAAGATGGATTGTTTTCATTAGCCTACCATGCTAAAATGTCTTTCTTAGGCTAGTGATGCGATATAAAGCTTTTAACGAATGCGTTTAGTATGAATGTACGGACTAGCACAGAAAATTCCCTGTCGATAATGTATGGACAATGTTTGGCGACGGTCTTCAAATTCTTCTCCGCTTTCAGTCTTCTCCATCTTTCAAAGGCATGTGGTGTACAATTCCTTGTTTTATTTCTGACTTTGTCACGACGTATTTCGGAATCATAATGAGGCCTTTTAGGTTTAGTAACATCAGACATTTGTGCTCTGAAACGCTGGTAGCTGCAGCTCAGTGGTAACTGGCAACCTGGATGCCGAAATGTAACTGACTTCGTGATTGGGAGGTGGAGGGCGGCGCAACAGGCCACAACACAAAATGACAGCATCAACATTAGTTGTGGGCTGCAACTTCACTTTTGTTATGAGAATATTCTGCCTGGATTACTGTTGTCAGTGATATAAGTGTTTGAAATTAATATCATTCCTTAAGGTCACTTGTAACAAATGTTTACACTTGGCTGTTTGGTAATATTTTCACTGCGGATGGTAGTGGTTTATGGCTTGAGACCGTAATTGTTCGGGCATAGCGTGGCCAGCTATGATGTAACTGGGTCCCAGTCAAGGCCAGTCAAGTATAATGTAAAGACATGGCTTAGCCAGTGTTGCAGTAGCGAGAGGCATGAACACCAGGTTGCTTCTCCTGGTCATGCATGTATTTTTGTATTTTGCAGTTGTGAAGAATAAATACAGCAAACGACGCTCGCACACTTCCGAGTCATCTTATTTGAAGTGTGCAACATTAACAGCGTCACATAGATCACCACTTTTAGCTATACTTATCACGCGGTTATACCTTTATCAACGAATTTAATCTCTGAGTACTAACCAGATAAAAAATGATTAGCACATTTTTTAGTACAAACTCTGGTTTGATCAGACAGAATTGGCAAACTCACTAGGTTGCCAACCAAGAGTTAGCAAAGGTTGTTAACTTGCTCCAAGGAGCAAATAGTATGCTTTCCCTATGTTTATTCCGGACTTCGCATAGCTGCGATCGCGTTCCTTTTTCCTCGACACGCACTCGTTCGAGCGTCTCTTTTTCGGTTTTGCTTCCACTGTGCTTCACTCTGCCGCATAGGTAGTGCCACTGGCACTCAGTCCCACCTTCTTGTTGTGCATGAGCACGGAACTGGCGCAGAAGACCCACCCCTGCCCTCCGATTCGTTGGAAGACATTTGTTGATGTCTGGGGACGCGGGTAGATCCCCACGAGTTTGTGTATCTTTATCAGTGTCTACCTGGCTGTAGGTAGCCTACAAAGACCGGAGTTTTTCAACGCCCACTTATGATAGGAGCTGCTTACAGTTTGTGAGGAAAAATCTCCTGTACGTGACAAATTATGCTTTGGCTCCGAATTGCTGATACAACCTTTAAACCTCGTTCCTCCCATGGTTTCTTCCTATTATTGATTCACATAGGGAGTTTTTCCTTGCCGCTGTTAACACTGGCTTGCTTTTGGGGAGATTCAGGCCAGGATTTGCTGAAGTGCATCGTGGCAATATCTTATTTTTAAATGTGCAATTACGATGAAACAAAAGGTTTCTCTTGTGTTAAGTTAAAGCATATGACAACATGGCAGTTGTCTCGCACAGTCACTCTACATTCATCTTTGCTCTCATTTCTAACCTCACGCATCACATAGAATCTCTACTTTTCACATATGCAGGTCATCCAGTGATACTGCACAGCTCATGCCAACTTATACACCACTACACAACTCATGATAAAAGTCCAATTTCTCTTTCATACAATTGTACCAGCCATCAGGCTGTATCTACTCAGTACACTTTATTGCATATTTTTTCTCTTGTATCAGCTTCAACTGAAATTTTGCCAGCCACTGGGATGTCACTACGCATAGTACATATCATAGCATGACAATCAGCCTAGCAAAGCTCACCATTTTCCAATCTCATAAGTTTATCTAACACATCAGATACTAGTTCACTAAATGGTTCATATTGTATATTTCTCTTGTATTGGTTTCAAGAGAAATTGTGCCAGCCATCGAGCTGTTACTACATGGAACACTTGACACATTATATTTCTCTTGTATCGGCATCAAGAGAGATTGTGCCAGCATCAGGTTGGCACTACACATAGTTCATTTCATATAGTATATTTCTCTTGTATTGGTTTCAAGAGAAATTCTGCCAGCCATCGGGCTGTTACTACATAGAACACTTAGCATATTTCTCTTATATCGGCATCAAGAGAGCTCGTGCCAGCTGGCGGGCTGTCACTGCATATAGTACACTTTGCGTAGGATATTTCTCTTGTGTTGCCATCAAAAGAAATTGTGCCGGCCGGCGGGTTGCCACTACACATTGAACACTCCATAATTTATTCTGCATTCAAATTAGCCTATGCCCGGTTTGGTTCTGTTTGGGGGGTTAGCAGCAGCTCCCTGCCTTTGGTTCCACGCCCGGATTGGCAGGGATCTCTCAGAACAGAGCCATGTCGCCAAACCCAATGTATGCTTGTCTACTGATATCCTTGTATGTTTTCAATAAATGATCTCTTTTTGACAAAGTGGTCCGATCAGAAATGGGGCTTGATGGAAATTCGGATAGGCCACGGAGTCAAGCTTGCTTAATGTAGGAGGTGGTACCTCCTAGAATCATCTGAGTGCCTTTGATTGAAATCTGACTTGCTGGCATATGATTGCTTAGCCGGTAATATGTTGGGCATATTTAAGTTTGCCTTCCAGAGTAGCTCTTCCTTAGCGCGCTAGCTCAACAACCCTCCTCCACCCCAGCTCCACCTGTCTTTTATAGCATGCATTGATTGTGTTCCCTTGTGTAAATTACAATTCAAAAAAACAATGTCTCTTCCTTTTGAGGTCATTGTTGCTGTAGGTTGCTGTAGGCCCACGCTTGGACGGACAGGGATCTCTCAGAACAGAGCCATGTCGCCAAACCTAAAGTATGCTTGTCCGCTGATATGCCTGTATGCTTTCAATAAATGTTCTCTTTTTGAAAAAGTGGTCCAATGAGAAATATATATTTTAGAATTTTTAGAATATTTTTGTGCATTGCCAGTTGGGAGTGCCAGTAATATTTGAACTCAGTGTATATTGTGATATACCAGGTCCTACTTAAACACATTATCCACAGATTGTTCCATATAAAACATTTGCTGTTTCACCTTTTCATGCAGTTGAAGACAATCTATTGATATTCAAATATTTCTTTTTTAAACTTTATTTAGAATACATCTCAGTGATTATGTGGTACTGCAGGAGCTAAACACTCTTTCCTTGCTGTGGTTTCCCTTCAGATGACTCCTCTTAGTGGCTGTTTTTATCAGGACAAAGTTCTGGAAAAGAGAAAGTCAAAGGTCACGTGAAACAAGGGGAAATGTTACTCACATAATTGTGGTGCCATCTTAATGAACCAGAGGGGCATTATATACTAACCTGAATGTCCATCATAAATGAAGGTTGGCTTTGGTGCAGCCAGGCATTCCATTTGTCTATCGTATGTAACCCGATCAAAATTGCTCAGTTTCCCAGTTCTTCCTGTTTAAATTAAAAAATATATATATTTTTATATATGTCTGGACCAATAGTTTGTTACCCTTCACTGAGAACTTGACAGTAGGCATACCGTATAAGTGGAATGTTTTCGCCGAGTGTCCATTGAAGAAGAAGTTGCCAAACATGACCATATAGTCAGCGCTGGTACGCAAAAGGCTGGCTTTGAAAGTGACTTTCATAAATGCTGGCATATTTTCTTGCACTAAGGGAAATAAAAAGTGTTAAAAACATTCAAAAATAAGACGAAGGGTCCTGTAGCTTACCGGAAAGCTATTTTTTAGTGATGATACAAGAAATGAAAATTTCATGTGAACTTTGTCCTTTGAATTATTGACTGTCAAGATCACAAAATTAAAGTTCACATACATTTATAAGACCTCCTGTAAAAAAAATCTTAAAGGGGACCTATTATACTGTATTTATTTTTTGAAACAGGTCCAAATGAGTCTTTAAAATACTGTTATGAATTCAGCAACAAAAAAAAAAACCGCAAACATCCATGCCTTGAGCAGTGGCGTGCCGTCAGAGGTCAGTTAGGGTAGGCAGAATCCTCACTGTTCAACAAAAGATAACTCTATTACTTTGCTTGATTAGCAATCTGAGGATTGATTAACTAATTTCCAAGACTATATGGCAGAATGGCTTGCCTGTTCCATCTGCAACATTATTGCTTAGTTCATCGAACTTAAAATGCTCACCAGACAGCAAGTTTGTTTATATTAGCTCAGACAGAGGAAGCTAACGCAATGCTATTAACAAATATTAAAACCTTTCTTATGCGGCGTTCAATGTGCGGTCAATATGTTTATGATATTTCTTGAAATTAAGAAAATATAGCGTGCACATCCACTCAACTGAGGTGCAGGACAATAAGAAAATCAGCAAAGAGATAAATGGTAACGTCCGCACACAAATACAATGCTCCCCAAAACATTTATTCTGTCATCAACGTTTCGATCACAAAGTGATCTTCGTCAGGATAAAAGAAAACAGCACACTTACATCTCTATAAGCGCTTACTCAGATTCACAATTGTACACGATCATTGACATCAGGTGTGAACAATTACTCAAATCAATCAACAGGGCACAGGATGTAATCTGCAGAGTGAGCAAAGGTGTGTGTGCTGAAGAAAGAGCACATAGAAACATACCATCCCAAGACAAGTATATATAAATTTTTGTTTTTGTTTTTAGTTTAAGACAAACAGATATCAACCTGGACACAAAAAATATTAAGAATCAATTGTACATCAAAGAACAGAAAAACTACAGAAAAAATAAATCAAACTAACCAACGAAGATACATGAAAAATATGGCAAAGTATGCAACTGCCCCCATCCCCTCAGTAATACACATGCATAAATGAAAAAGAGGGGAAAAAACAAAAAGAAAAAATATTAAATAAAAATCAGATACAAACATTTTTTTTTTTAATAAAAAATTTTACAGAAATGACCTGATGTCGAAGGATTCATTCAGACCCCTAACCACTGTATCAAGGGTTGAAATCCAAAAAGCCTCCCTTTGAAGTAGTAGATTATTAATGTCACCACCTCTAGGTGGCAACTTAACTCGTTCAATACCTATATATTTTAGAGAAGATATACAATGTTTCGCTTGAAAAAAATGCAACGCAACAGGATTCCTAAAATCCTTGGTCCTGATATCGCTTCTGTGCTCTGAGATTCTGATCTTTAAAGGTCTGGTAGTCTTACCCACATAGGCCAGCCCGCAAACACACCTAATCAAGTAGATATTAGGTGTGGTACAGGTAATAACCCCCTTAATTCGAAAACATTTCCCTGAAGAGGGATGGTTAAATGTATGACATTTATACGTAAAGTTACACTGTGCACATCTACCGCATTTATAATTACCATCAGGAATATCATTTAAAAAACTAGAAGGTGTTGGCCTACGTAGACAAGACCTGACCAAAAGATTCTTCAAATTGGGAGGCCTCTTGTATACAACGCGGGGATCTGAAAATAATTTACCAAGCACTGGATCAGAACTCAAAAGATACCATCCATTTTCTATACCCGCTTATTCCTCACTAGGGTCACGGGGGAGCTGGAGCCTATCCCAGCTGACCCTGAACAGCTTGCCAATCCATCGCAGAGCGCACACACCATTCACACACCATTCACTCGGGTGTCTCCAATTAGCCTGATATGCATGTCTTTGGACTGTGGGAGGAAACCGGAGTACCTGGCGAAAACCCACGCAACACGGGGAGAACATGCAAACTCCACACAGAAAGGCCCCAGGCCGGATTGGAACCCACGACCTTCTTGCTGTGAGGCAGCAATGCTAACCACTGTGCCACCGTGCCACCCCAAAAGATACCAATATTTCCTAATTATTTTCTCAAATTGTTTACTTAAAGGAGAATATTGAATTCTTTAGACAGCTTGCTAACGATGTCTTTTACCAAAAGCTGGATCGTAATCCCACTGTAGAATTTAAGGATCATATAGATATTGTTTTGAAACATTATTTGGATATAGGGGATATTAGCCAAAATGAATACTTGTATATGAAGGTTGATTTTCCTGTTATACCTGTTATATATACTTTGCCTAAAATTCACAAGAGTTATACTACTGTGCCTCCAGGTAGACCTATAGTTTCGGGCATTGGTTCGCTTACTGAGAGGATTTCCTCTTTCGTAGATCATTTCCTTAAACCACAGGTCTTTACGTTGCCCTCTTTTGTGAGAGATTTGAGCGACTTTATTCAAGTCTTGCGTACTTTGGATTCAGTAGAAAATGATTCATTACTGGTTACCTTTGATGTGGAGAGTCTGTATACAAATATTCCACATTCTGGTGGATTAGAGGCGATAACTTATTTTCTTGATCAGAGAGATAATGGTCGTCCGAGCACCACTTGTTTAAAAGATCTTTCTGAAATTGTACTTACCAAAAATTTTTTTCTCTTCGAAAACCAATTTTACTTGCAAAAATCTGGAACAGCTATGGGGAGCAAAATGGCTCCAAATTATGCCAATCTTTATGCTGGTTTTCAGGAGAGTCATATCATACTTAATTCCATCTGTAACCCTTTTCTACCATATATCCGAATTTGGAAACGTTATATTGATGACATCTTCGTTCTTTGGACTGGGTCTGTTGCTCAACTTGGTGAATTTCACACCTTTTTGAATAATAATTGTCAACCGTTAAATTTCACTATCTCCTATGATGATTCGCGAATGAATTTTCTTGATATTCAGATTATAAAGAACAACAATAGACTCATTACGGATTTATATAGGAAACCTACAGATACTAATTCTCTACTTCATGGTGATAGTTATCACCCCACTTCACTTAAGAAGGGGATTCCCTTTGGTCAGTTTAAACGCATTCGTAGAATTTGTGGTACTGATGAACATTTTAATACTCATTCTGAAGATCTTGCAGGACGCTTTCGGCAACGAAGTTATCCTGAAGAGTGGATTAAACCGGCTTTTGATAAGTTTCGTGGCATAACACAGTCTGATTGTCTCTCTGCTCAAGAGAAAAAAGTTCTAGATCAACGTCTTAATTGCTTTATTCAATATTCTCCTTTAAGTAAACAATTTGAGAAATAATAATTTGGAAATATTGGTATCTTTTGAGTTCTGATCCAGTGCTTGGTAAATTATTTTCAGATCCCCCCCGCGTTGTATACAAGAGGCCTCCCAATTTGAAGAATCTTTTGGTCAGGTCTTGTCTACGTAGGCCAACACCTTCTAGTTTTTTAAATGATATTCCTGATGGTAATTATAAATGCGGTAGATGTGCACAGTGTAACTTTACGTATAAATGTCATACATTTAACCATCCCTCTTTAGGGAAATGTTTTCAAATTAAGGGGGTTATTACCTGTACCACACCTAATATTATCTACTTGATTAGGTGTGTTTGCGGGCTGGCCTATGTGGGTAAGACTACCAGACCTTTAAAGATCAGAATCTCAGAGCACAGAAGCGATATCAGGACCAAGGATTTTAGGAATCCTGTTGCGTTGCATTTTTTTTCAAGCGAAACATTGTATATCTTCTCTAAAATATATAGGTATTGAACGTGTTAAGTTGCCACCTAGAGGTGGTGACATTAATAATCTACTACTTCAAAGGGAGGCTTTTTGGATTTCAACCCTTGATACAGTGGTTAGGGGTCTGAATGAATCCTTCGACATCAGGTCATTTCTGTAAAATTTTTTATAAAAAAAAAAAATTTTTTTGTATCTGATTTTTATTTAATATTTTTTCTTTTTGTTTTTTCCCCTCTTTTTCATTTATGCATGTGTATTACTGAGGGGATGGGGGCAGTTGCATACTTTGCCATATTTTTCATGTATCTTCCTTGGTTAGTTTGATTTATTTTTTCTGTAGTTTTTCTGTTCTTTGATGTACAATTGATTCTTAATATTTTTTGTGTCCAGGTTGATATCTGTTTGTCTTAAACTAAAAACAAAAACAAAAATTTATATATACTTGTCTTGGGATGGTATGTTTCTATGTGCTCTTTCTTCAGCACACACACCTTTGCTCACTCTGCAGATTACATCCTGTGCCCTGTTGATTGATTTGAGTAATTGTTCACACCTGATGTCAATGATCGTGTTCAATTGTGAATCTGAGTAAGCGCTTATAGAGATGTGAGTGTGCTGTTTTCTTTTATCCTGACGAAGATCACTTTGTGATCGAAACGTTGATGACAGAATAAATTTTTTGGGGAGCATTGTCTTTGTGTGCGGACGTTACCATTTATCTCTATGATAATATTTCCCCCCATAAACACACACGTTTTAATGCCATTTTTAAAAAATAGGGAGTCTATTTTCAGTCTTCTTTCATAATCCAATAAACAAAGGGTCAAAGCAATATACGGAATTACCGTGAGAGTTGAGATTTTTTACTTATTAATTATTTAGATTTACTTCCTTGCAGTCTCCAATCAAAGCATAAAAGTAAATTAATCTTTTTGTCACTATCACCTCTTAATCATTTCATAACTTTCTGGCTTAAATGACCAGAAAAAAGGTCAAATTGATTGATTGGCAATCAGGCATAGTATGTGGAAACAGGTTGACGAAATTAAGTGATAAAAAAAGGAGATGTCACTGCCTAACCTGACCGCACGGTCATGTTTGATCCCGTTCATGTTTGATCCCGAATCCAACCACGAATGGAAGGAGGATGCTATTGGAGTGTTGCAGTAATGTTTAGCAGGATGTCAATGAGTGCAAAGTTGAAATATTAGTGTTTTGCTCATACTGTCTCTTGTTGCATGTGCGGTTGTAGCTGTATTACATAGTCATGTTATATACCCACTTATCTGGAAGAAACTTTGCCAAAAGCTCCTGATGACCATTTCTACATAAACAAAACACTATTCGGACACTGAGCTACTGAATGAGCTTGTAGCAAAAACACACAAACAGTGTAAGCATTGCTGATGTGGAGCTAGCGAATTAATAACTTGTACTGGAAAGAATTCCGCGTCTAATCTACACTTTTTTCAACTTTGGCTTTTTAAAGGTGGATAGAATTCCGCACGACAATGCGGAGAAATTGTTTGTTATGCCAGAAATGTTATAAATTGTGCGTTTCGCAATTGCTTTCACCGCGGTAGCATCAGAGAGCTAGCCCAGATATTGGTGAAGTATCCAGCTGACCCGGGTCATGGATAAGTAAAATGATTGTTTCACAGCTGCTGTAAACAAACCCAAACATGTACCCCAAGCTCTGCAAAGCCTACGTCTGGTCTAACTGCAACCTTAATATCAGCCCAACTTTGCAGACGCATACAACGCCACTGCGGTTAGCTTTAACTGTTGTGGCTATGGTCAGGTAATGATAAACTACCACCTTGATGCTAACCAAAACAACACAAGCATACCAATAAGACGTCCTGCCTAAGTTAACCAGAAGCATTTTTAAGTGGCACAGCACGCCAACTAATATGCAGTAGCTAGTAACCAAGCATTCATGACAACAAACTTTATCCTGCAATACACTTTTTACAGGCAGTAAGTTCCATTTCTGTGAACAGTTGTACCACGCATCCAAAATACAGACTAGTAGAAAAAGTTCAGTACAAATGAGGTTTATATCCACACACCTTCTGTTGAATGTCTGCTGACGTTACTCTTGCATATTTAGGACACAAACATCTTCTATAAGGCATTTTTCCTCTGAGAGGTGTTGTATATTGAAGGAGGGCGGAGTGGTGTACGTGACCCTGCCTATCCCACTGTGCACGAGTGGCCTGTCCATATTTGAAAGTCCGAAGCATTGGGACGTCATATTACCTCCCCGACTAAAAAACCCTGGAAAACAGCGCGTGAGAGAGCCTGAAAAAAAGGAAACTGCCCACATGGATTTCTGTAAGATGCAGGAACCTCAGTAATTGATGTTTTGGCATTTTAACATTAATTATATCTAAGAAAAGACTGAAAAGCATAATAGATTCCCTTTAAGCTCTGAAGCAGATTTGATGATACAAGTCATTGATAATTCAATGTCAATTGTGAACATTAAAGGTCACTGAAGGTCAAGTGGAGGTCACAAAATGGACTTCTTGTGTGACTTTGTAAATGTCTCTATACAAACCTCAGCTCAATCTGTGACCATTTTCGTGATAAAAGTCATTGAATTTTTACCAGGTCACATTTGACCATCGAAGGTCAATAAGAAAGTCACCAAACGAAAGTTCATATATGACTTCCTATATGTCTATAATACAAACCTAGGCTCCATCTATGACCGTTTTGGCAATACAAGTCATTGTTACTGTATTATGTCAAGTTTGACATTCAAAGGTCACCAACAGTCAAGTTGAATGTCATCAAATGACAGTTCATGTGTGACTTCCTTTAAGTCAGTGATACAAACTTAAGCTCTATCTGTGACCTTTTCAGTGACAGAAGCCATTGAATTTTCACAAGGTCAAGTTTGACCTTCAAAGTTAATACGAAGGTCACCTAATGAAAGTTCATATATGACTGCCTATACATCTCCAATACAAACCTACACTCTGTCTGTTGTTATGACAAGAAAATCACAACAAATCAATGAAAACTATAATTTATTCACGATTAGGTCCTAAAATTTCTACAAATAATCCACTGTGTAATCTTATAATAACACTCTAATGCCATTATGTAACTCTGATGCCAAAACAAAAACTCTCCTTTAACTGAACAAAATCACAGCATTTATATAGACAGGGAAAATTCTGTAAAGATCTACAGGATTCCTGGGTGATCCAGTCCCCTCCAGGCAAGAAGATGCCAGCAACCTCCAGAAAGCACTAGTCTATTTCATCACAAACAGGGGGTATTGCATCAGATCATGTTTTGCTACAGACACACCACCAGAGGGTGCTAAATGATTAACAAAATAAACAAATAGCTGACCGGTAAAGCAGCACAAATAGTATGTCACAAATGTTCATTCACAATTGATATACAGTGCTTTACATAAAACACTCATACATAACACTGTAACAATTCTGCTGATATAAGGCATTGAAATTTCACTGACGGTCAAGTTCAATGTCACCAAATGAAACTTCATGCATGACTTCCTATGTGCCCACAATACAATCCTAAGTTTTATCTGTTATAGTTTTGCTGATTGAAGTCATTAAAATTTCACTATATGAAGTATAGTATATTCACCATATGAAGCTCAAGTTCAGGGCCACCAAATGAGTTCGTATATGACTTCCTATAGGCTATGTGTTCAATGCATATATGTTCCTGATCTCAAATATTTTCAAGCCTGGAGGGTCTTTGAAAATTGTAACATTTTGCTTCATATCAAGTTTGACCTTTCATGAGCATCTGAGGTCAACTTTAACGCAGCCAAAATATAGGTCATATATGACTTCCTATATGTCAATAATACAAACTTAATCTCTATCTGCAAAAATTTGGCCTCCACAGGCAATTTTGTGTATTCTCCATAAGACCCAATATGAGTAAAGTGCCCCCACTAGACCCACTCCTGTCGATTCAGCCAAAATGGTGCTGGCACTGTAAATGGACGGTACCAAGGTAAGCTGATTGCCAGATCTTGGAAAAAAATGTATAGCACAGTTTTGGAGAAACAATTTTTTTAACTTTCTCAGTCCGATCTTTAACATTGAGGCCAAAATTTCAAATGGACAAAAATGATTAAATTAAAAAAAACATCTGGATATATGGTCTTGTGGTAAATTATGGCAAATTTACACGAAAATTCATCGGGGCAAAAAAAAAAGAAAAAAAATGTTCCGGACGACTGACAATGGAGGCAAGACCACAACAATAGCTTATCGGCCCTTAGGCCTGGTAAGCTAAAGATGACATCATTGCAGATTAAAAACAACAAATAAATTGAGATCCTTTGCAAATAGTTTTCCGATCTTGGTTGTTAAAAGGGGACCTATTATGGTGATCCTTCTTTTTTTTTTTGAGCAAAATGTTTTTTATTTTTCAAGGATCAAAACACAATATCTTTTTTACAATCAGAACTAATATAGAACTCCCTCCCACCCTCCTTCCCCCTTTGGCAGCTCCCACCCCCTCCCTCGGCATATTCAAATAATCCAAAAGAATATACAGTTAGGCCCGGAAATAATTGGACAGTGACACAAGTTTTGTTATTTTAGCTGTTTACAAAAAACATATTCAGAATACAATTATAAAATTAATATGGGCTTGGAGTGCACACTCAGCTGCGATTTGAGAGTGTCCACATCCAAATCGAACACAGGGTTTAGGAATTATGGCTCTTTGAAACATAGCCACCTCCTTTTCAAGGGACCAAAAGTAATTGGACAATTGACTCAGAAGGCTGCATGGGCTTCTCCCTCGTTAACCTGTCATCAATTAAGAAGTGGAACTAATTGACTTGACTTGAAAAGGTCTGGGGTTGTTTCCCGGTGTGTGGTTTTGCATTTGGAAGCTGTTGCTGTGACCAGACAACATGCGGTCAAAGGAGCTCTCAATGGAGATGAAGCAGAAGACCCTGAGGCTAAAAAAAAGAAAAAGTCAATCAGAGAAATAGCAGAACTGCTTGGAGTGGCCAAATCGACAGTTTGGTACATTCTAAGAAAAAAAAGAGTGCACTGGTGAGCTTGGAAACTCAAAAAGGCCTGGACGTCCACGGAAGACAACAGTGGTGGATGATCGAAGAATACTGTCCATGGTGAAGAAAAACCCATTCACAACATCCACTGAAGTGAAGAACACTCTCCAAGAAGTAGGTGTAGCTGTCTCCAGCTCTACTATAAAGAGAAGACTTCATGAGTGTAAATACAGAGGATTCACCACAAGGTGCAAACCATTTATAAGTACAAAAAATAGAAAGGCCAGAATTGACTTTGCCAAAACACACCTCAAGAAGCCAGCCCAGTTCTGGAACAGTGTTCTATGAACAGATGAGACAAAGATAAACTTGCACCAGAATGATGGGAAGAAGAAGGTTTGGAGAAGAAAGGGAACAGCACATGATCCAAAGCACACCACATCTTCTGTAAAACATGGTGGAGGCAGTGTTATGGCATGGGCATGCATGGCTTCCAGTGGCACTGGGTCACTTGTGTTTATTGATGATGTGACAACAGACAAAAGTAGTCGGATGAACTCTGAAGTGTACAGGGATATACTTTCTGCCCAAATTCAACCAAATTCAGCAAAGTTGATTGGACGGCGCTTCACAATACAGATGAACAATGATCCAAAACACACAGCAAAAGCAACCCAGGCGTTTATTAAAGCAAAGAAGTGGAATGTTCTGCGATGGCCAAGTCAGTCACCGGATCTCAACCCAATTGAGCATGCATTTCACTTGCTCAAGACAAGACTTACGGCAGAAACACCCACAAACAAACAAGAACTGAAGGCTGCTGCTGTAAAGGCCTGGCAAAACATCAAGAGGGAGGAAACCCAGCGTTTGGTGATGTCCATGGGTCTCAGACTTCAGGCAGTGATGGCCTCCAAAGGATTCGCAACAAAATATTGAAAAAAAACAAACATTTTGTGTAGGTTATGCTTATGTGTCCAATTACTTTTGAGCCCCTAAAATGTGGAGTGTCTGTATAAAAATGTGTACAATTCCTTCATTTTCAATCAGATATTTTCGTTCAACTCCTTGAATTAAACGTTAGAGTCTGCACTTCAATTTTGTTGTGGATATTTCATTTCAAATCCAATGTGGTGGCATGTAGAGCCCAACTCATGAAAATTGTATCACTGTCCAATTATTTCCGGGCCTAACTGTACATATTTAAAAAATAAATAAATAAAAAATCTGTACAATACACACTCACACCCCATAAATACATCATTCTCAAATAAATCTCATCTGAAGTACAACATGAGCAAATTCTCATCAAACTAAATTACTATTTTGAGTTCCTTGTAAATGTCTGATGACTAAGGCAGTGTCTTCCCACATACCTAATGTGATAGCTTTGGCTTTAATGATTCAAGCTGTGGACAACTCCATTGTAATTATCTCTTGAAGGTAATTTAACCATTTTTTTTATATGAAGCTTATGAGGAGGGATCCATCTTTGAACAATAAGTTTTTTTGTGGCCGTTGTACCTGCAAGCCAAATCTTTCTTTGTTTTCCATTAAATTCCATCTTTGAGTCATCAGTGAGTAAGAGAACTTTTGGATCTAGAGGAATAACTTTCTCCACCATTTCTGATAACTCCTGGGCTACCTTTTGCCAAAATGATTAGACCTCAGGACAGTCCCATAACACACTGAACCTTCTTTTAATACATATTAGTAATATAATATAATGTTGGTTGTCCATACTCAACCTCTGAAAAGTCATTTCCTCTCTGAACAGCTCCTCCCAAGATCTTCACAAGATCTGGGCAAAACCTGACGTCAGGTTGTGCTGTCCAATTAATACAGACCTAGCCAGAGCCAACCACGGCGCTGGACCTGCCCACACCGGAAACTATTCTAGCTGGCACTAACAACGGCAGATCATACTATGCCTTAGTAGCATCTACACTTTTGGAAATACAAAAGAAGAACCACAGATCATTTGAGGTGCAGTTTTGTCAGTATCTCTCCCAAAGCTGCTTATCCGTTTACTTTTGCGCACGAAGAAAAACACCTATTTCTCTTCCAAAAGACGATGCCACCAGAAATCAGTAGCTTCTTTTGTTTGCTGGCAGCAAACAGCCACGGCCATAGGGACCGTTAGCTGTTTGTGCTCAGCATTTCACCAAAGACAGCTTTGTCAATAAAGCTTTGTCAATTCGACACTGGATAAGTGTTTCAGCTGCTTCTCAAACCTGAAGCAGCAGCATCGATCAAGCGCCCAGAGCCACAAGCTGTAAGTAACGATATAACAGCAAATAATGTAAGTGAAGCTAACGTATTATGGGTGGCTAGCAGGACCGCTTACGATAGTTAGCACTAACAGTTGGCCTCAAGCGCAGGCTTTCTAGAATACCTGAAGATAAATCCTGGATCGATCGTGACTGTTCGTGACTCACAGAAGGTGCAAGTTGCTTCTACTGCATAAGCCAACCTGACGTGATAGCCAGTTGATTGTGTCTGTAGCACTGCGGCTAACGTAGCCAGGTTGCTGTTGCTAATGTTTGTGCCCTAAATGTGCAAGAGGGTGATTCTCATGTTACGTGTGTGCCATTTGCAAGGTATTTTTACAGCGCCCTCCATAATTATTGGCACCCCTGGTTAAGACGTGTTCTTTAGCTTCTAATAAATTCAGTTTTTTTCTAAGTAATGTAGGACCACAATGAAAAAAGAGGAAAATCTAACCTTTAATTCAAGTGCATTTATTTAGCAGGAAAAAAATCCCACATTAAGAAATAATTATTTTACATCAAATCATGCGTGCCACAATTATTAGCACCCCTGATGTTCACACTTTGTACAACCCCCTTTTGCCAACAAAACAGCACCTAATCTTCTCCTATTATGTTTCACAAGATGGGAGAATACAGAAAGAGGAATCCTCGACCATTCCTCTTTGCACAATCTCTCTAAATCATCCAGCGACCTGAGTCCTCTCCTCTGCACTCTCCTCTTCAGCTCACTCCACAGGTTTTCAATGGGGTTGAGGCCTGGGGACTGAGATGGCCATGGGAGGAGCTTGATTGTTTGTCTGGTAAACCATTTCTGTGTAGATTTGGCCACGTTTATAGGGTCATTATCTTGCTGAAAGACCCAGTGACTACCCATCTTCAGCTTTCGGGCAGAGGCCACCTGATTTTGATTTAAATTGTCCTGGTGTTCCGCCAGACCCACATAGAGTTTTTTTGTTGCCAAAAAGCTCTATCTCTTATCTGACCAAAGCACACGGTCCCAGTTGAGGTTCCAGTACCACTTACCACTTACCACCGGATGTTTGCGTTTATGATTGTGAGTGAGAAAAGGTTTTTTTCGTGCATGCCTCCCAAACAGCTTGTTGCCATGTAGATAGCGCCTGATAGTTGTTTTGGAGATTTTGTGACCCCAAGATGGTACCGTTTGTTTCAATTCTTTAACAGTGAGCTTTGGAGAACTTTTTATTTCTCTTACCATCCTCCTCATTGTGCGTGGTGGCAAAATAACCTTGCGTCCTCGTCCGGGCTTGTTTACCACTGTTCCAGTTGTTTTAAACTTCTTAATGATTCCTCTGACAGTAGATATGGGCAGGTGCAGGCGAGTGGCTATTTTCTTGTAGCCATTGCCTGACTTGTGAAGTTCGACACACATCTGCCTTACTTGAATGGTGTGTTCCTTTGTCTTTCCCATGTTGAAGAGTGGATAAGAGAAATGGCCTCTGTGTCACATCATATTTATACCCCAGGGAAACAGGAAGTGATGATTTACTAATTAAATGTTCCTAAATACTCTGATCAACTTTGTAAACTACTGTAGAAATGACAGAAATACTTCGATTACATTTAATTCCTAGGAATTGTTAGGAGTGCCAATAACTGTGGAACAAGTGATTTTATGAAAAATAATCATTTCTTAGTCCGAAATTTTTTTCCCTTTAAAATACACTTGAGTTGAAGGTTAAATTTTTCTACAATTGTCAGTGTGAAAGTATATTTCTGCAATAAAAATTTAATTTATTTTAAGGCTTTTAACACATCTTAACCAGGGGTGCTAATAATTATGGAGAGCGCTGTAATTGGGTTGCAGATGGGGACCAATATAGGAGAATCACAAGATATTTGAGCTTAACTATCAATGTGGTTCATCAACTTGATATTTTCCAAAAACATTGGAAGTACAGGCCCAGAAAAAGGTTGTGTCATGTGTGTGAGACACAAAATGGGTCAATCGCTACATTTAATTTACATTCCAAAAGTTCTGTGATTGGAACGAAGATTATGAAACTTTGGCTTCATCAACTTCAGCAATAGTTATTCCAGTTTGCATTAATTAAAACTTTAATAAAAATACCTTGCTCATTTGCATTCTACAACCTCATTTTCGTGCGTTACGTGTGTGACCGCATGCAAATCCTGCAATGTGAAAGTCTATTTAATTTAAATAAAATCATATCTGTGGCCATTGTAGGTCCTTGTAAGTAAGCATGGAGGTGTTTAACATACATACTTTGAACTAGCCAGTGTTCGTGATAAGAATATTGGGTTTGGCAGTATAAACATGGTAGACAGAAGTGAACAACATAAATATTTAACAGGTTAATTTTAATCATCTCCAAATTGGAATTGTGAACAGCAAGCTTTCTGTCTGAGTGAATGTTCTGACCGTAAAATAAGCAGTTCCTTTCATGAGTGAGCGTGCTTGCTGCTGCTGCTTTGTAAAAAAATGGCTGAAACTCTGAACTTTATCGTCGAGAAATGGCATGTTTTTGGTTTGGAGTGGGTACTAGTGACCATTGATGTCCAGCTGCGCCTATGTAGATAAACTCTTGCTAAATTATACCAGAAAATCATTAATTCCTATTGAATTTCATGCATCAAAAGTTGATCTGTGTTAAAAATATGATTATTTTATGATTTGACAGTGCGCCATTTTAAGGGCTGTGTGTGTTTAAGGAACGACCTGGAGAGCCGTCTCATTTGGCTTCCACTTTCGAAGCCAAATAAGATTTAATGCTTAGATGAAGAACAGTTGTGGTCTCGGAGGTAAAGATCCCAAAAAGGTATTGTTTTAACCCCCAGCCATTTTTAAATCCTCAGCATTTTTTAATCATTTCAGTGCAGAATTTTTTAATGTTTGCAGCCCCTCTCCTCTCCCACAGTGTTTCCCAAACCTCTCCTGGCATACCCCCTGTCCTGCCTGCTTTAGATCTCTCCCTGATCCAGCACAGGTGATTCACATGATCAGGTCATTATTGACCCCAGAATCTGCTTGACGATAAGCGAATCATTTGAATCACCTGGGCTGGAGCAGGGAGAGATCTAAAGCATGCAAGACAAGGGGTACGCCAGGAGAGGCTTGGGAAACACCGTTTAACAAAAATCATGAAAATAAACTGAAATACAATGGAATACTAAATGCTGCAAGTGTATTATCTCAATTGAGCCATATTTCCCATCTCTATGAAACTGAAATCTTGAATTATATAGCATTAAAAAGGCTAACGCATAAATAGCTGTATTTGGCTTCTGAGCAAAGGGGTTAATTTAATCCAACTAACAGCATTTTCACATTAGTTTCTGAGCATTACATCTTCCACGATATTACATCTAAATTCTTTCCTGCTTTGCACATGGGTATACACATCAAAGTTGCAAAAATCTTGCAAGATATTTAGGTCAAGTGATGGGGTGGCTGACCTTCATGTTGAGGGCTTTAGGTCATGTTGATGCTGTTGTTCTGCATAGAGATGACCTAGACTACCTTTCGACTGAAGTGTGAACTAAACCTTTATGAGTCTAAAGATAAAGAAAACAGGTCATTAATGTCCTGTCATTGCATAGGCTTTGTACTTTGGTCACACATGTAATGTCAAAGGTCACACACACACTGTCCCTTTACTCACGAGACGTTCACTCGCAGGGAGATCTCAAGGAGAAGTGGCATTTCTTTCAAACATTATTCGAGTGAGCCGCATGATGCATTGGCCTCATCGAATATAGTTATATTAGGGTATTAAAAATAAAATTTGAAACTGAAAATTCATGTGTTGATCTTGAATTTTGAAAAATATAGCAATGTATTCAGTATAAAAATAAGTGTATGAAACATTTTTTCAGGTTAAATGTAATTTAGATTCACTTTGGTAATTCTTTTGAATAAATTATTTATTTTCACTTTTCACCTCCATAAATATTTTGACATTTGAGGTCTTAATTTTTTCAGTTGCATGTTTTATCTTTTCAGACTCAGATTTATTTTTTTCAGTTTCAAATCTTTTTTTCCACTTTCAGATCTTTTTTTTTCAGTTTTTTTGAGTTTCAGACTTTTGACCCTGATGCAGCGTCAGGGGTGTGGTATCAACTGCGCTGGGCGTGGAATCATGAGTGACAGCTGAACAAAAAGGCTTGGAACCTTCCCCAGCGACAGTGCCATCAGGGAACGTAGGAACTAAAACAAATCTAACTCAACACTTATATACACCATATTCATGTGATTGGCAGTGTAAGAATTCATGCCAGTGATAAACTTCCATTTAAAAATCTGTTTTAGACAGTACTGAGCACCAATTGTGGTATAAGAGCGATCGATTATGCCAGATTTTGCAGTTCAACAGCCACATTTTAAGTGCTGATATGTCCGATTTCCGCATAGCACTGTGAACGCAGTGTAGTGTCCGCTTGGCTTGCAAAGATGGCGTCCGGCCGGTCGGGTCAACCTGCTGGAGCCCATAAATCCAACACACAGGTGAGACATGTTAAATAAGTTTTGGCAGGGCTTCCGCCAAGCAGCGCAATTCTGGGATTCCCGCGAAAACTGCCCTAGCGCCCGCAAGAAAAAATAGTCAAAGCGGGACATTCCTGCACGTTTTCAGTGAATTAAGCTGCTTGCACACTGGACGCAAAACGTATTTCTCGCACGACAGATTACGTTCAAATGCAATACAATCTGTCGTGTGAAAAATTTGTTTCGCGTTCAGTGTGCAAGCGGCTTTAAAGTATCTATACAAGTACTGCACACTTTCTAAAGCAAAGATCGAAATGTGAGTCAGTGTTAACGTTAAAGTGCAGCAGAGAAGTGACGTTAACGCCACCGAGGCTTTTACCTCTGATAAGATAATTGCTTGGAAGTTATCACCGTTATAAGAAACGTCGATTAATGTCCGTATACGTTATAAAATTACACTCTGGTTTCCTCACTTCCTTGTACACTGGGTGGCTACTTGAAGTCACCTGAATTGTTTATATTGAATCATATGGCTAATGTCAACGTTAATAAAAGGAAGCGCTAGTGAAGCCTTTCTCTCCCCTCCTTGTCTTTTGGAGCTCTGTATAAAACAGAGAAAGCCACATGTCCACTTTTTTAAATATCATGCAGGTAAGAAGCATTGTCGTTGAATGTCAATTACAAGTAGCTAGCTAGCTTGTTAGCCACCTTTTTAATTTATTTACCACTGAGTCAACGCAGTCATTGCAGGATTTTAAAGTTGGGATTTTTTTCCCCAAAATGCAATTTTTCCTTTACTAGAATAATTGTTGTGATTCTGCTGTCTGCCTTTCTGTCTTGTTTGGATTTTGACCTTTGCCTTGCCTGACCATGCCTTGAATTATGTATTGTGATTTGGATGCTTGATTAAGTTCATGTTCTGTCTAGCTTAGTTTTGCCATGTTTTGTATTTTACCATATTCCATTCCTACAGTTATATTCCGGTCCATGTTTTTGTTTTTGCCATGCTTTGCACTTTTCCTCCACTGTGTGGTCTTCTGTCATGTGTTCGCTCACAGCCCCAGTACTGCGTGCCACACTTTCGGGTGATTTAATGATTTCTGGAATTCAACCATTCCTTCCCATCTCGTTTACTTCCTTCACCTTGCTTTTCTATTTTCCTAACCCATACTAACAGTTTGTTGTTTTTGATAAAGTTACCAACCTAAACTAACATTGTATATAATACTAACTTACTAATGAGCACTAGGGATTGTAAAGCTGCACCTTACTGATTGATTAACAAGCTCTCAGCACTCGCCCTGTTCTAGTCTCCGCCTCTTGCCTTCACTCAATTTACTTTGCTGTGCTTCGAGCAGATTCTCTGCACCTGCTTAATCACTGTTCTGCTACTCATTCTGTGCACATAGAATTCCCTGCCTGGAACCGTATGTCTGCTCATAGGCTGTCTTGTGATCCCTGTCCGCGTTTTGGCTTTTGCCCATTTCATGTGATTAGGTTCTCCCTCATGTTTGCTCCTTTGTAATTAGTCTGACTTCCTGCACCTTTGCTCCGTTAGCATGTGACTTCCCGTATGTGTATATTAGGAGTCTTCTCACCGCACTTCCTTGTTAGAAAGTTTCTCTCAGTTTGCTGGTGCCACGCTTTTCCTCGCCTTGTACTCTCAGTGATTCTCTTCTGACTGGACCGTTCCTGTATTTGATTTTTGGCTTTGTGTTTATGGATTATTGTTGCATCTGTGTTTTTGACCTTTTTCGGCCCGACTATGAATTCTGTGATTGCTGCCCTATTTACACTTTGGATTATGCCCACTGGATTTTGGCTTTTGCTTCTCTGACATACCTGTGCCTGTGTACCAAACCTATTTTTGCCCGACCACGAGTACTGTGATTGCTGCCCTGGTTTTCGACTCTGTTTTTGCCCAACTGGATTGTGATTTTTGGATTGTGGACTTTGTACCTTTGCCTTCTGCCCTGCGGGGGTTTTCCCCCTTGCTCAATAAAATCAGATCTACTGCATTGCTTGGCTCTCGCGACAGGTTCCTGAGCATATCATCACAATAATATTAGTTAGAAACACATGCACTGTTCATAAGATAACCGAGCTCTCTCTAGCTGTTGTGTACTATCCATAAAGCTGCTTTCACTTCGGAAGCAAAACAAATTTTTCGCGGGACAGATTAGCCTACATTCAAAGTCAATGCAAAGACGCAAATACACGCGTTATGGGCGCGTTAAGCAGCTTTCACACCGGATGCAAAACTTATTTTTCGCGCGACTGATTACATTCAGAGTCATTGCAAAGATGCAAATACACGCGTTATGGGCACGTCAAGCTGCTTTCACACCGGACGCGAAACAAAATTTCCGCGCGACGGATTAGCTACATTCAAAGTCAATGCAAAGACGCAAATACACGCGTTATAGGCGGTTTAAGCAGCTTTCACACCGGATGCGAAAGTTTTTTTTCGCGGGACTGATTACATTCAAAGTCTTGACCACTTTTCAGCTACTGCATGTTAGTTTGCGTGCTCTGCCAATTAAAAAAGCTCCTGGTTATCTTATATGCAGCAATTATGATCGGTATGCTTGTGTTACTTCCGTAAGCATCAATGCGACAGTTTCAACATAACATTGCCTGATTGTAGCCACTACAGTTGAAGCTAACCGGAGAGGTGCAGTGAGACCAGACGTGGGTTTTGCAAAGCTTGGGGTGCGTTTTTGGGTGCTTGTGAAATGATCGCTTCACTTATCGATGACCGGGGTCAGCCTGATACTTCTCCAATATCTGGGCAAGCTCTCTGATGCTACCGGTGAAAGCAATAGGGAAACGCATAGGCTATAACCTGTATGGTAAATCAAAGGATTTCTCTGCATTGCCATCAATTGAATATTAAATTCTTTCCTGTAGAGGTGATCAATTCGCTTGCTCCACATAAGCAATTGTCCACGCTAATGGAATTTACGGTGTGTAAAACCTGTATTATGTTCATGACATAACCGGAACTCTATCTAGCTCTAATGCGCCCATTTTCAGCAAGGAAACGCTGGTCATTCCGACGCAATAAGTAACCATTACCGCGGGCAATTTCAAAAAAGGCCGTTTAGCCTGGAACTTTCGCCGCTCCATCATATACAGTGCCAGCGCAGAAGCTGTTCATTTCGCCACGCCAATGACACACCACAGTCATGCACATGAACCAGCAGGTCCTTATAACACACACCTAAGCAGTCCATAAGCTGTTGGTCCACTTTTCACTGCTCCTCACTGTCCATGTTTCCCTCTAAACTCAGACCCACCAGATTCCTACAGTCTCTGGTCTGCACTTGAGCATGTCGACTCATTCTACAAATGTGTCTGTATGGGTTGGATTTTAGCTTTCCCTGCATCCTAGCTATAGTGTAGAAAAACTGCTGTACTCACCACTGTTACCATAGGTAAATAGCAAATTCGTGCTTGAGCTGCCAGACTTTCGCACCGCGTCCTTCACTTTCGCCACTGCGTTTATTAGAACAAGTTCATTTCATTAGATCTATACACATGTACTGCGTTAGATTGCGGAATTTCCCCTCCAATTCTTTATCAGATGGCAGCCGTGTCTCATGTTTCACTCTGGGGAGGAGAACCCAGAAAACTGTGTTCTGCAGCCTCGTCCTGCCCAACCTCGCCCTCCACAGAGCTGGCCAGTCAGAAGAAAGTGGGCACACGGGGAGTGGGGGCCATAGCGGAAGAGCCACCCCAACGAGGCGTTTCAGGCAGAGACTACAGTGGACTACAAATGGAGTTTTTTGAGGATGACAGTATGAGCTAAATAAGGACCCAGGTTTGGACTTTGAACAATCAGGAGTACTCTAGGGGAGTCCAAGATCAAAATATAACCTTGGAAATATAGCAAAATAGGTCTCCTTTAAAAGTGTGCAAGTTGTTATTTTCCTGGAGTGCTCAGTAGTACCCCCTGCTGTACAGACCGGGGGTAACACAACATGCTTCAGCTTTGTTTATCATTCAAAATTCATCAAAGAATTTAAATCTATTCAAAATGAATTGCCTGACTGTTTTCTACTCTGCAATTAGTTTTTTTTCTGCAGGCATTGAAGAAATGGTGTGGATTGGTGCACTGGTTAGTGCTTCTGCAAACAGTGGAAATTACAGACAGATTGAAGGGAGTCAAGTGCTGCATTGTTACTTACAGGTAAAATGGATGATTACTTACAGGTAAAATGGATGATGTTGTGAGACAGGATAAGGTTTGCCGTTAGATATTCACATTTTCCACCTCTGAAATAAGTGTTCAATAGCAGAACTCTGAATACAGTAATAAGAAACAATGCACTGCAAAAGCTGTTCATTAAGAGGCTATTTTAACTGTCATGCACTAAATCTGAGACTATGATCCCTCAGTACTAGGCTTCGATTTTCATCATTCTCCTCTCCAGTGTCTTGAGTCATGCTTCACTTATCTGTGCCATCGTTGGCATTATCAGATAACAGGATGCTTCACCAAATCACAAACTAGTGCTTTAGGAACCCAAAATACATAATTTTTTCAGTTTCACTAATTTGAGAAGAGAATGAGTTGAATCAATGCAGGAACTGAAATTAACATAGGCATATACAGGCACAGAAATTCATATTCACAATAAAAATGTGAGCTTATACTATTTACATCATGTTTTTCTCATGGAAGAAGACAGCGTCATTGTCATGGGAAGCCACAACTTCCGCCCAAGAGCTGTTCGCACATTTGAGTAATGCGACAATAGAAGGGTCATCTGTAGCGAATTCAATGAGGATCCATTTTCCTAATACCTGAAAATGTCATAAAAAGTTAGATATGAGCCAGATTATGTGAAAAAAGATCTCAGTACAATTTTCAACAAACGTACTTCCCTGACATTATTGCGATAATCCTTTTATGAAATGGTATGATTTATTTTTCCATAAACACCAAAATAAACTTCAATCAATATGGAAACCAATCTTGATAAATTTTGAATTATTGATTGTACATTAATGACTATCTAAATGATTTTTACCTAAACAACTCTAGCATAACATTATAAACTGAGCTGTGGGGTACAAACACTGATGAGCCGAAACATTATGACTGGATCCACTTAGTCGTTGGAACTGGACTTTGGAGCAAGAGGGTCACCTTGTCCGTTGAGTCCTGACTTATTTTACATCATAACTATCAGCGGGGTATGTGTGCACTGTTTACCTGGAGAACAGCTGGCACCGGGATGCACTATGGGACAGAGATAAGTTGGTGTAGAGTGTTTGATATTCTGAGAAACCTCCCGCTTGGAAATCCTGGGTCAGGACATTCATGTGGAAGTCAACTTGAGAGGGCCGTTTTTGCTGAAATGCGAAGGACCAACACCATGTGTGTGTATTATCTCGCAAAACTGGTGCATGCCAAGGTCTGTGAACAGATCTGTGACGGTAAGTGAACAGTTGTTTGTTGTAGCTAATGTGTTGGATTCAGGAGAAATGGGACGTGAGGGAGTTTGATGAGGGCCAAGTCCTGAGTTGGAACATTTTGGAAGCAGCAAGGCTTCTGGGGTGCTTCCTATCAGCAGTAGTGAGCGCCAGCTGGCCAAGGCCCAAAGAAAGATAAACCATGAACCGACGACAGGGCCTGGGGTGCCCACAGCCCCGACTCAGGAGGGCGATGTAGGCTACCCCGTTTGGTCCAAACTGACAGAAGGGCTACTGTGGCACAACCCAGCAAGCAGGGAACGTTCCCAAAACATTGGCAAACATTCCCTACAAGTTCTGATTATGTTTTAAAGAAAACATTTTTACCTAATGTTCAAAGAATGTTTCAAGAATATTTATAATGTCAAATCATGTTCCTAAAATGTTATATGTAAACGAAGGAAGAATGTTTTAGGTGCAACATTCTGAGGATGTTTTGGGAATGTTGTTGAGGTAATGTATGATAGAATGGTCTTCTATAAAACATTGCCACAATGTTACATGATAACAAAGGAGGAACAATCTTGAAGCAACGTTTCGAAAATGTTGTCAGGATGTTATTGATGCATAACATCACAAAATGTTTTTCAAAAACAATTCTTGTAATATGATATGTTAACAAACGTAGAACATTTTGTCTGCAACATTCTGAAGATGTTTTGGGAAAATCATTGAGGAAACGTGATAGAATGGCCATCTATAAAACATTCCCCACAATGTTACATGATAACAAAGGAAAAACATTCTCGAAGCTACATTTTGAAAATGTCAGGATGTTATTGAGGCCTCAGATCACAAAACGTTATTCATAAAATATTCTTGTAATATGATATGTTAGCAAAGGTAGAACATTTTGTCTGCAACATTCTGAGGATGTTTTGGGTGTCGTTGAGGTTACATGATAGAATGGTCTTCTATAAAAAATTCCCACAATGTTACATGATAACAAAGGAAGAACATTCTCGAAGCAACATTTTGAAAATGTCAGGATGTTGTCGATGCCTCAGATCACGAGATGTTTTTCATGAAACATTGCTATAATGTTACATGATAACAAAGGAAAACCATTCTCGAAGCAACATTTTGAAAATGTTGTCAGGATGTTATTGATGCATCACAAAATGTTTTTTGTGAAACATTCTTGTAATTTGACATGTTAACAGACGTTGAACATTTTGTCTGCAACATTCTGTGGATGTTTTGGGGGTGTTGTTGAGGTAACATATGATAGAATGGTCTTCTATAAAACATTCCCACAATGTTACACAATAACAAAGGAAGAACAATTTCATAGCAACATTTTGAAAATGAAAGGATGTTATTGGGGCCTCAGATCACAAAAAGTTATTCATAAAATATTCTTGTAATATGATATGTTAGCAAAGGTAGACCATTTTGTCTGCAACATTCTGAGGATGTTGTGGGAATGTCCTAGACGTAACATGACAGAATGGTCTTCAATTAAATATTCCCAAAATGTAACATGATAACAAAGGAAGAACAAAGTAACATTTGGACAACCCACACCCAAACCAACCCACACCAGCTCCAGGGAAACTGTCTAAGTTTCACAGCACAATAACATCTGCTAATCCATCCAGACTCCCAGCCATCCTGGGGCTGATAAACTGGCACGCATTAATGCACGCATGCACACGCACACATATACATGCATACGTACATACAATTAGCCCCAAAATACAATAATTTAGGTGTGAATTTTTGTCCTTACCCTTGATGTTAAAGGAAAGGTAGAAAATGCTGACAGTAATCAGTGTAGGGCCTCATCTTCCATGGGGGGGCCACATTTTGCACGAGGGGACGCATTTGCACATACTGCGCATGTGCACATCCACTGCACATATGCGCTACCGCGAGGAACACGTAGGGTACGATCAGCTCGAAGAAGGAAAGAAAAAAAGAGACCCGTGATCTGACCGCGCATGCATCGCTGCAATGATTGACAGCACTCGACATCTGACTAATCAGAGGGCCGCGCCGGCAGGCTCTCTCAGAGCTGCAGAAGGTGAAGAAATGTCAACATGTTGTCATAAAGACGAGTCTGGAGCATATACATCCATGGTCAGGAGCGAGCAAGAGAGAAATAAAGGCAAAACAAAGGGGAAAACCTATGAAACAGAAAACAGAGGAAACTTGTGCTTCACTTGAAGGTGGGAATGTTGTTGAAATAAAACTTTGAGGCACAAACACCTCAGCTGCTACTTATTAGATGGGATCTCTGTCTCCACTCTCTGTCTAGTCAGCCGCCCTGATTAACATTTATTGAATGTCCTGTTAACGCCCAGTGCATTCGCCTCTGAGAATTTTACCCCACCTCCTGAGGTAAAATGACCAGTTGGCGGTCATATATATTGATAGGCTATAAACTCACTCAGTCTGTTTGATAATTTAAAAATTTAAATTTAATTTTAGTTGATAATTTAAAAAAAAACAAAAAAAAAAAAAGAGTTATTTACAGTCCCTTGAGATGGGGTTGCTTTGCGTGATGTTCTGGGACAGGAAAATGCTCCAACACAGGCAAAAATCCACAAAAAGCTTCACAGGTCTTGTAAAGAGCGACAGGTCTGGTCAAATGTATCCTTCCACAATTTCTCCTTGCAATTTCTCCAACTCTCCTCTCTCAATTTTTCTCCTTATATACTCTTTTCCAGCCCCTCCCACCTTTTAGGCTTTTTTCAATTCTCTGGGACTTTCCCCTCTGAGGCATGCCCAGGACATGCCCAAAAACCTAGCTACAGACAGGGCTTAACAAAAAAAAAAAATGTCAATACTGCTATCTGGTGGCTGTTTTTTTCTTTCCACATTACTAGATATCATGAAACACTTGTTCACTTTGCCAGTTTTTGTTGTTTGGATGTTTTTGTTGTAACAGAAGATTGGTTAGCTAAGTTAGTAAAAAAAAGTTTTAAAGCATTAAATAAATGAAGAAGTAATTCTGCTGAAAGACTGTTGAATATTGATATCACTTTTACATGTGTTAATAGTCCATTTCCAATAGTTAAAAAATTATCAGTAATCCTCGTAACCAGTGATCAGTCAGGAAATTTTAGACTTAAGATTGGAATGGGAATGTTGCCATAATGTTTAAATATTTTGATGAGATGTTATTACAAAACATTTATAGATTTTCTTTAAGCGTGTTATCCAAAATAAAATAGCATCAGTCTGGGAACGTTTCAAGCATATTAGGGGAAAATGTTCCCGCAGGGCTTTCTGTAAACATTATAAAGCGGTTATCACACAACATTTTTCAAATGTTTTTAGAGAATGTTATCCTAGAACATTCTGGGAAGTTAAATAAAAACTTCCCACTGAAAACGTGTCAAACACATTAGGGCGTAATGTAATAGCAATGTTGTCACTTAACATTCTAAGGAGGTTATCACGCAACATTTCTCAAATGTTTTTAGAGAATGTTATCCGAGAACATTCTGGGAACTTAAAAAAAACTTCCTGCTGAAAACAATATGAGAACATTCAAAGTAACATTCTCAGAACATTTTGGGAACAAAAAATTGCTAGCTGGGAAGTCACCAAAAATTTTAGTGATAGTAGTGGGAGGAATGTGTCACAACACAGTGCATGATACCCTGCGGTGAATGGGGTTTTGTAACCGCAGATCTGTCACCCGGGCATGTGAGCATCGGAACGGACTTTGACTGATGGAGGACAGTTGCCTGGCCAGATTATCCCATTTTCAAAAACTTTAAAATCAAAAATTATTCTGTTATTTCTTAGGCAAATAACGAACTGAAACCATTAAATAGTCCTTATTCACACACAAAATTTTTTTTTTTGGTTTTTATATGACCTCGATAATAGCTTGCATTCTTGCATTCAACTGCAAGGAACACAAGACAATAACTGTTATTTAGCATCTTAATCAAAAAAATAAAAATGTGCTTCACTGTTTTTTTCTGCTTTTTTTTGTAAAGTGGTAAACTCAAAAATTCATTGATGACAACAATAATTATATTTTAGCATTAATAATATAATTTCAGTGAAAGGGCTTGCGCATACTGTTGGACTAACCATTACAGAAACATAAAAATTATTTTGGTTATTACCAACACTGTTTATTTAAGGCAGCTGTGGCAGAAACCTTACATTGGAGGGTGGTCTAATAAATTTGTCAAGTACTGTACAAGTGGCGGGTACATGTGAGCCATTTTCCTGGAAAACAGGAGGTATCTGGATGCATTGTAGGTAGAAGGTGTTAAGAGTGTGATGCTCTGGTCAATGTTTTGTTGCGAAGCCTGAATCTGGGCATGAATGTGGACATCAGTTTCATCAAACTGTTTTGGTGGCATGTGGAAGATCAACAGCGTATTAAGCATGTGGTCATAATGAATTGGCTCATCAGTGGACATAAAATAAATACAGAACATAACAGAATTAATGATCCACCTTTAATGCTGCATACACCTTTGCATATTGCCTAGCTTCAAAGTTACCATTGGTCATGATATCAGCAAAAATATGAAAATACACAAATAGTGAAAAAGTCAGAAAATGTTTACCTTACTGAAATCTTCCAGGACCAGGGGCTGCACAATCTCCTCACACGGTAAGGGCTTTGCATTGCTTACAGAGAGTAGGCTGAGGACCACAGTAATACACAGGACATACATGGTGAATGAGAGGTGGATGTGTATGAGGACCAATGGGGGGACACTGTTCTTATACAGGAGTTCGACTGGCATTTTTCCTAGCATTGCCCAAGATGCTGACAGAATTACGTAACTGAAGATTGCACCCTTGTATTACTCTCATTGAACTTAGGACAAAGTAAAAAAATTTATGGAGAGCAAATGACTGACATGATACTAAATTCTAAAATTCAAACAATACCAGCTTCAAATCAACTATTTGACTATAAATACAGCTTGATATTTCGGCTTGATATTATTCTCTTTTTGCGGTGTTATTTTGGCTGATGACCAGGTGCACAAAACTGATATGTTTGACTTTAAAGATCAAAGTACAGAATTTGTGCAATGACGAAGGAGTAAACCAAAAATCTGGGCTTTCAGTGGCTGGTTTTCAGTAATTACATTCCAGTTTCCTGAAGAAACTGTTTACATTGATGATATGGAAGGCATGACATCAAATTTCACGGCTAAAATCAGTGTTTTTTTTTTTTTTGCTTTTTTTTTTTTTGTGGTTTCAAATTCTAAATCGCCAAACAGCTCAACCTTATAAAACCCTCAGGCCCATAAATGGGCCAGTGAAATGCTAATCATAGTTAGCTTTTTCGAATGAGAACACCTGTGATCTCCAAAACAATCACACAGATAACTTACGTAAATACCTGAATTACCAGAGAATTTCATGGCCACAACCTGTTGCGTAGAATAAATCAGATATTGAGACGTTTGGGATGTAACATTACGCTTCATAAGAAACTGCATAGCATGAGAAAAGAGTTTCCTGGATACCATTCTAGAATCCTGCATGTTGCTGGAGGCAAGTGACTCTAAAGCCTACAGTCCTTCAGATTTCTGCTGCAGCATATTGATTGCATCATCTTAAATGCTACATCGAAAAGAAACAAATAGTTACAAAGAAGATTGTCAGTTAACTATATTTTAAGTCAACCAACCATTTGCCTTCATTTTCCGCTGCCGTTGTTTCGCTCATTCTTTCTGTTGGCCAAAATGATCAAAAACTCATTCATTTTCCCAGGGATTTTGCTAAACCCTACGCACTTCCGGGTCATATATGCCTTTGGGTAACTCCACAGATAGATCAGCATAATTTTTTTGAAAGATGTCTGAAATAAATCGTTTAGAAATAAAAATTTGTGAGATATTCATTTTTTATTGAATCATTCCAATGCTGTAAATGAAAACAAGATGAATATCAGCAGTAGGAGTTGAGTCGGTTGAGTTGCAAACAGGGAAAACAGGAGAAGGTCTACAGGGGGGAGTTATCTAGTTTGTGATGGGTGTTAAACTATGCAAAATGATCAAGCATTTTTGATATGCCACTGTTACAGGCAGAGCAAATGCAAGATACTTAAACCAGCTAGAATTCTAAGCTGGTTTAAGATGGTCTGAGCTGTGTTATTAGCTGGTCATAGCTGGTCTAGATGTTTAAAGCTGGTCTCTCTAGCTTGATGAAGGTGGTCAAAGCTGGTTAAGCCGGTGAAGGGCTGGTTGACCAACTAACTGTCCAAAACACAGCTTAAACCAGCCTAGGCTGGTCAAAGCTGGAATTTTCAGCAGGGCTCGATTCCTATTGGAGTCTATGGAAGTGTCAAATAGTGCTATAAGTCGAAAACAAGCTCTATCTCAAAAATCTGGCAAATTTAAATCCAAGATATCATGGCATTTTACCCATATTCTAGGACTTGATTTTGACCGGCGTAGCGGCTATCCGGGTAACAGACAGACACACAAACGAACGCATGCGCACCGAGGCATAAAAATTGCTGTATGCCCAGCTTGCGTGCATGCGCACTGAGGCATAACAATACATTCCCTCCGAGAATATTCCACATTATCAGACATTGCTAGTTCTCCCCGTTAAAGTAAGGCGACTATCATTCATTTGGATGCGCACTTTGTTGCATTTATTGAAAGGCATTTCAAATGGTCTTTTAATTCATTTCAACAATTTAAACGATCATGCAGCACAGGTTAGACTGCCTGATGTGCCGGTAAAGTGGCGCAGAAGTTCCAGAGCAGTTTGTCTTCCATAAAGCATAGGCCTGTTTATGAGTAAATCATTTTTTTCTGTACTTAATATAACCCATTATTCTCTCGTTGTTAGATTGCATGGGAATGAAGCAGTGTCTTCAATTGCCATTGGATAATTACTATGATTGGAAAGCCTGTTGTTATGGCCCCAATTTGTAACGGCAAATCGGACAGCAAGGGATGACAGAAAACTTTTAAAATTTGAACAGATTTAATAAAATAAAGCACTAACAAAGACTGATAATATAAAAAAATTGGATAGTTACAGAGATGGGGTTGCTTTGGGCGATGTTCTGGGACAGGAAAACGCTCCAACACAGGCAAAAATCCACAAAAAGCTTCACAGGTCTTGAACAGAATGACAGGTCTGGTCACATGTATCCTTCTCCTTGAAATTTCTCCGACTACTTTACTCTCTCAATGTTTCTCCTTATATACTCTTTTGCAGCCCCCTCCCACCTTCCAGACTTTTTTCAATTCTCTGGGACTTCCCCTCTTAGATATGCCCAGGACATGCCCAAAACCTAACCCCAGACTTGCTTAACAAAAAAAAAATAGGCGTGCAATGCACGAAATACCCCTCAGCCCGATGTCGAAGTTTTTGGAAGGGCCCAAATAACAAATTAACATGCCCCTGCACATTTTTTCTATACTTTAAAGTACCAGTAATTTGTATGTTCCGACATGGTCTGTTTAGCCAGGGCCTCAAATATTTCACCCTTCACAATCAATGTATGCGTCAAGACAGTGAATAAACAAGTGAGTCAATAATCTGCATAAAAAGTTTATTTTGAATTAATGCAAGCTCGAAGCAGTCCATTATTACTATTAACTCCGATATAACACAAGGTTAATAAGACTGTTACGAACCATGTAAAAGATACTTGACTGGTAGTTTCTGGTGACCGATCGCAATCTAATCCGATTTAATGAACTAGAATCAAGTTTTATACAGTGGTTGTTCGTAACATTTGCCAACTTGTTGGAGGGTAACTAGCAAGCCTGCTAACCAGCTGATGAATGCAATGTGAGTCAACTGAACCGTGTTAGTGAAAAGTGCACACATCAATTGCCTGAGACATATCACTGCGAGAATACATGATTTCAATGACATTACAGTAGAATAAAAACATAAATCAATGAGCTATGGATTTCTCCACAGGCATGGGGGAGAAATAGCATCGGAAAGTGATTGGAAAGTTTGACTTACTGTGACGCTGGGCAACATTATGATTGGTTATTCAATGGGCAACGTGCTGATTGGCTAGTCTATCCTACAGGATTAAAAATAGGGTCATGTTTCGTACCTCGAGGTTCGTAAATCTGGTTTTTGCCTGTAAAAAAAAAAATGTGTTCAATGCGAACGTAGGAGGTTTGAGTGCATCCGCAACTTCGCTGTCACACAGGTAGGTAAGAAACTTTCACCTGCACAAAACTATTTCACAAGCTCAAATTTTTTTTTACTCATGCACAAAATATTTCTACCAGTTCAAAATTTTTTTACACACACAAAATATTTCTACAAGTTCAAAATGTTATGATTCTGCTGCTGCCAGTCCATGTTTTCGTTATTACCCTGACTCCATGCCATGTTTTGTATTTTGCCTGTCTAGCCTTGCCATGTCCTTTTCCTGCCATTTACCATATTCACTGTTTAGTTATCATTCTGGTTTTTTTTTCTCATACCCTGCATTGCACATTGTCTCCCCAGACTTGTCTTGTGTTCTGAGACAGTTTTATTCCCCAGTCCTGTGTGCCACAGTTTCAGGTGATTTCATGGTTTCTGGGTTTCCAAACATTCCTTCCAATCTCGATTGCTTCCTTCAACTTACTGTTCTATCTTAACTAACAATACTAACAGTTTATTATTTTAGATAAATTACTAACGTTAACTAACATCGTTTATAGCTCTAACTTACTAACAAGCACTAGGGATTGTATAGCTGCACATTACTAATTGACTAACGAGCTCTCAGCACTCGCTCTGCTCTAGTCTCCGCCTCTTGCCTTCACTCAATTTACTTTGCTGTGCCTCAGCAGATTCTCTGCACCTTGTTAAAGACTGTTCAGCCTGCACTTAAGGACTCCCTAAATGGAGCCATTGGTTTGTCATAGGCTGTCTGTGTAGTTCCCGTCTGCATTTTGGCTTTCGCCAATTTCATGTGGTTTGGAACTTCCTCTGTTCCTCTGTCCTCTGTTCATTCCTTTGTTAATTAGTCTGATCCAGCTCACCTGTTCCCAATTGTAGCATGTGACGTCCCATATGTGTATTTAAGCAGTCATTTCACTTCCAGCTCTTGTCAGAACGTTTTCCCTGTGCTGCGATTGTTGATGCCTTGTACTCTTAGTGTTATACTTCTGACTGGAACATCCCAGATTCTGATTTTGGCGTTACCTTTGATATTCCTGTGCCCGTGTACCGACCCTGAGTTTTGTGTTTGCTGCCCTGTGTATGATCTGGATTACATCCCTGGGATTCTGATTTTGGATTGTGGACTCTGTACCATTGCCTTCTGCCCTGTGGGGGTTCACCTCCTAGCTTCAATAAAACACCTTTTTACTGGAACTATTGGTCCCCATCTGCAACCCAATTACAGTGCCCTCCATAATTATTAGCACCCCTGGTTAAGATGTGTTAAAAGCCTTAAAATAAATTCAATTTTTATTGCAGAAATATACTTTCACACTGACAATTGTAGAACAATGTAACCTTCAACTCAAGTGTATTTTAAAGGGAAAAAAATTTCGGACTAAGTAATGATTATTTTTCATAAAATCACCTGTTCCACAATTATTGGCACCCCTAACAATTCCTCGGAATTAAATGTAATTGAAGTATTTCTGTCATTTCTACAGTAGTTTACAAAGTTGATCAGAGTATCTAGGAACATTTAATTAGTAATTCATCACTTCCTGTTTCCTTGGGGTATAAAAATGAAGTGACAGAGGCCATTTCTCTTATCCACCTTTCAATATGGGAAAGACAAAGGAACACACCATTCAAGTAAGGCAGATGTGTGTCGACCTTCACAAGTCAGCTAATGGCTACAAGAAAATAGCCACTCGCCTGCACCTGCACATATCAACTGTCAGAGGAATCATTACGAAGTTTAAAACAACCGGAACAATGGTAAACAGGCCTGAACGAGGACACAAGGTTATTTTACCACCACGTACAGTGAGGAGGATGGTAAGAGAAATAAAAAGTTCTCTAAAGCTCACTTTTATAGAATTGCAACAAATGGTAGCATCTTGGGGTCACAAAGTCTCCAAAACAACCATCAGTCGCTATCTACATGCCAACAAGCTGTTTGGGAGGCATGCAAGGAAAAAAACTTTTCTCACTCACGATCATAAACACAAACGTCAGGAGTTCGCTAAGCAGTACTGGGACTTCAACTGGGAACATGTGCTTTGGTCAGATGAGACCAAGATAGAGCTTTTAGGCAACAAACACTCTAAGTGGGTCTGGTGGAACACACAAGATGAGTATGCAGAAAAGTAGCTCATGCCCACTGTGAAGTATGGGGGAGGATCAGTGATGCTGTGGGCCTGTTTCTCTTCCAGAGGCCCTGGGAACCTTGTTAGGGTGCATGGCATCATGAATGCTTTGAAATACCAGGACATTTTAAATCAAAATCTGGTGGCCTCTGCCTGAAAGCTGAAGATGGGTCGTCACTGGGTCTTTCAGCAAGATAATGACCCTATACATGTGGCCATATCTACACAGAAATGGTTCACCGGACACAGAATCAAGCTCCTCCCATGGCCATCTCAGTCCCCAGACCTCAACCCCATTGAAAACCTGTGGAGTGAGCTGAAGAGGAGAGTGCAGAGGAGAGGACTCAGGTCGCTGGATGATTTAGAGAGATTGTGCAAAGAGGAATGGTCGAAGATCCCTCTTTCTGTATTCTCCCATCTTGTGAAACATAATAGGAGAAGACTAGGTGCTGTTGATAAAAGGGGGTTGTACAAAGTATTAACATGAGAGGTGCTAATAATTGTGGCACACATGATTTAATGTAAAAGAATTATTTCTTAATGTGGGATTTTCCTCATTAAATAAATGCACTTGAATTAAAGGTTGGATTTTCCTCTTTTTTTAATTGTGGTCCTATATTATTTAGAAAAAAAACTGAATTTATTAGAAGCAAAAGAACACATCTTAACCAGGGGTGCCAATAATTATGGAGGACGCTGTATTATGTGACCTAATCCTATTCCATCATTTAGCCTTTTTAAATATCCTTTCAGCAAGCAACCAAATTCTGCCTCTTCCTCCTCAGGTCACACATTTAAACTTTTTTGCAACTCGTTTCATAATTTGGTGAGTAAATTTTGACCTAAGGGTCATTCCATGCCAAGTAGAAACGCTTGGGGGTTCCTTTGGGGCCTTCATGGTCTCAGATGTTTCTCTAACTTTGTATACAGGTATGTGTTCATTTGAACTCAAATGATGGGTATCTCCAATTTTTTTCACAAACGACCCACCCGTATTCTTCTGCCCTCAGCTATGTCACTTTGCACGGCCTTGGCAGCGAGCTAAACAAAATGGCTAGTAACTCCTCAGGAGACTGGAGATTTTTTTAAGATGTTTCCTTCAACCACATTTTGTGAAACTGTAATACAAAAATAAAGATGTTTCAACTAGCAAACGAAAGAGTTCTTGTTTGCATACAGATAAAAACATTAAACATATCAGCGAAGGTATTCATTACTTTCGACATTTAAACATTAGTTACCTCTTCTGAGAAGTTATCAAAGCCATTCAATCCTGCATTTACACAACAGGTATAAATGCTAATCATCTCTTAACATTGCTAACCAGTTGGCTTCAGCTTGGCCCGTTCGCCTTGATATGCTGCTTTAACTTCACAAACACAACAAATGCATCAACTGTTGTTTAAAGACGTATTCCAGTTAAATTAACTGACTTGAAACTTACAGATTGTCCTGTGTCTAGGGCATGACGTGAACAGGAACGAAGACGCTCATTTCTCATGGACTTCTGCCCGGGGTGCTTGAGAACTAATAAAAGCTTCCCATAATTATGTGGGCTTAACGTCGATACCTGATTGCACCACTAGATGGCAAAATTGACTACAGAACCACTAGTAAAGCGAGAGACAGAATAGGTAAGGATTTTATGGGCCTCTGAAAAATTGCCTGTGAGGGGCGCTTTTCAAAACATGCTGTAGAATAAGTCTTTTATCTTTGATTCTAAGGCAAATACAGATCTGGAAAGTGGTTTGATCCTTGAGATGAACCTTGCTCTAGGCTGGCAGTCTTAAAGCTTGCTTGTATCAATGGTGAATGCTATGGAAATTAAGGTCTAAGTTGGGGTTCACAAAAATATTTTCCACTTTTTCAATCCTAATTACTCACTAATAGTTGGAGGGGGTGATCAACTGATGCCAGGAACCTTTTATTTCAGGGATATTCTTGCCATTTTTATCAAAAAATGGAAAGGAAACTTAGTAGTTGTTCAGATTAACCCCTTTCAATGTTGGTTGCAGCTGAAAAGAGCCCAAGTTTAAGGGCCTGGGGGAAAGTTGTACTGACACCTCTTTGCACCTGAGCAGTGTCTAATGACCTGAGTACACTGCTATGGTTCAAAAATCCAGTATATACACCTCTTTCCCACCCAAAAGCTGGCCTAAAAAGTTGTAAAAATCATTGTTATTCTTTGCATAGAAATGTACAGGGCAGTGTACTATTATGTGCTGGAAATAAAGAAACCTACTTAAACAACACAACATGGTGGGCTACTTTATTTGAGCTCTTTGTGATTGTGGTGACCTTATTAGGGTCATTCCATGCCAAGTGGAAACACACCTGAGCCCATCATGGTCTTGGATTTTACTTTAACTTTGTCTATTTGTTTATTTGGCCCAAATAATGGATACATCAGATTTTTTTTTTGACACAGGTCTGGAGTTTGGATGGATTTGTAGTATGAGGCTTCCTCTAGCAGCATCATCTGTAATGGCGTGGAGGTGTTGGACGCCAGGAGCAGTGGCTCGAAATAAAAGATAAATGCAGCAAAGTGCTAAACTGAAACAAAAGGAAATATATGGGCTCGCGCTACCCACGGGCCTAACGCCTGACCGTGGTAGTCAACAGGCGAGCTCAAGACAAAATACCAGGCAGCTATAAAAACCTGCCTATACTCTCGCCTCTCACACTAATAATGTAATGCAGCTAAGTTCCTGCCTATTCTCTCTTCTCAATCAATCTTACAGGCTCAAGCGTCAAAAGCATACTGACACTCCAGCAACCCGAACGAGGAAAGGCAGGAGCTTAAATAGAGTCCGGGCGACACCCCCAATTAATGCCAGCTGGCGAAGGAATCCGATGGTGAGCGAAACGATATCGTCCCGGACGAGAGCAACAAAAGGAGCCCACAAGGCTCCCAAACCATGACAGGACCCCCCCCCCTCCCCCTCTAAGGGACAGCTCCAGAAGTCCCCAAGGAACCCCGCGCACGAAAATCCGAAATAAGCGAGGGATCCAGAATATCCCGAGAAGGGACCCAGCACCGCTCCTCGGGACCATATCCCTCCCAATCAACCAAAAACTGGACCCCACGACCTACGCGCCTCTCGGCCAAAATGCGGCGCACGGTATAAACCGGACCGCCCTCAAGCATGCGCGGTGGCGGCGGCGGCGTGTCTGCGGGCGCCAGGACGCTAGTGCTAACCGGCTTAATCCGTGAGACGTGGAACGCCGGATGTATGCGCAGAGATCTCGGGAGCTTCAACTGGACCGTAACCGGATTGATCCTCCGTACAATCTTGAACGGACCGATATAGCGAGGCGCCAGTTTACGGGATTCCACCTTCAACGGGAGATCCCGGGTGGACAGCCAAACTCTCTGCCCAACCCGATAGGACGGAGCCAAACGACGCCTTCTATCAGCGAAGGATTTTTGTTTGCGCCCCGAGCGCAACAGTGCCGAACGGACCTTAGTCCAAACAGACCGACAGCGCCGAATTAAGTGGTTAACTGAGGGAATCTCGGAATTGTTCTCAGTCTCTGGGAAAAGTGGAGGTTGATAACCCACTTGGGCTTCAAACGGGGAAAGCCCCGTGGAGGAATTACACAACGAGTTATGAGAATACTCGGCCCAAGCTAAAAATCGACTCCAAGATGAGGGGTTATCTGCCGCCAAACATCGGAGAGTGTTCTCGAGAGACTGATTAGTACGTTCCGTCTGCCCGTTGGTCTCAGGGTGAAACCCTGAAGAGAGGCTAACAGTGGCCCCCAACTGTTTACAAAACGCCTGCCAAAATCTGGCCGTAAACTGCGGGCCTCGGTCAGAAACAACATCCTGCGGGAGCCCATGCAACCGGAACACATTGTTGACCACAAGATGCGCTGTCTCCCGTGCTGAAGGCAGCTTGGGTAGTGCGACAAAATGAGCCGCTTTAGAAAAACGGTCAACCACCACCAGAATAACCGTGTTGCCGTCAGAAACAGGCAGCCCCGTAACAAAATCTAAAGCAATATGCGACCAAGGGCGCCTGGGAACGGGCAAAGGTCGCAGCAAACCAGCGGGAGGGAGGTGGGAAGTCTTATTCCTCGAACAGACGCAACAGGCAGCAACAAACTCCCGAATATCTTTCATCATCTCCGGCCACCAAAATCGTTGGGCCAGGAACTGCTTGGTCCGATGGGCCCCCGGGTGCCCCGCCAAGCGGGAAGAGTGTCCCCACTGAAGGACCTGTGACCTAACACCCTGTGGGACAAATAAACAACCAGGAGGCCCCCCCCCAGGACCGGGATCAGACCTCAACGCCTCCTGAAAAACCGCCTCAATCTCCCACTGAATAGGTGCTACGATCTGGTCCGAAGGAATGACAGGCTCTGGGGAAGGATCGCTATCAATGCGATCAAACATACGTGACAGCGCGTCAGGTTTAGTGTTCTTAGAGCCTGGGCGGTACGTAAGCGTAAAATCAAAACGGTTAAAAAACAATGCCCATCGCGCCTGCCGGGAATTACGCCGTTTGGTCTGCTGAATATATTGGAGGTTTTTATGATCAGTCCAAACCACAAAAGGGTGCTCAGCTCCCTCCAACCAGTGGCGCCACTCCTCGAGCGCCAGCTTGACCGCTAATAACTCCCGGTCACCAATACTATAATTACGTTCGGCGGCGGACAAAGACCGGGAAAAATACGCACACGGGTGAATCTTATTATCCCAACGTGGGCACTGGGACAGAATAGCACCCACGCCCACCTCGGAAGCATCTACCTCAACGACAAATGGGAGGGAGGGATCGGGCAAAACCAAAATCGGCTCCGAGCTAAAACGTTTCTTTAATTCCTGAAAAGCTGCATCTGCTGCAGGGGACCACAAAAACGCTGAGGACGTATTCTTTTTAGTGAGCGCAATAATGGGGGCAGCAACCGCGCTGAAATTACGAATAAACCTCCTATAAAAGTTTGCAAAGCCTAGAAAGCGTTGGACCTCTTTAACACTCTGCGGCGCAGGCCAATTTCTGACCGCAGCCACCTTGTCTGGGTCCATCCGCACCGAACCCTTAGACACAATGAAGCCCAAAAAGGAGACAGTCTGGGCGTGGAAAACACATTTCTCGGCTTTAACGAAAAGTTTGGCACGGAGCAGGGCTGCCAGTACACGTCTGACGTGTTGTTTGTGCACAGACAGTGTTGAAGAAAATATCAAAATATCGTCGAGATAAACGAAGACGAATCTCTCCAACATCTCTCTGAGCACGTCATTAACAAATGCCTGGAACACCGAGGGCGCGTTAACCAGCCCGAACGGCAAGACCCGATATTCGTAGTGCCCGTCATGCGTGTTAAAAGCCGTTTTCCATTCGTCTCCCTCCCGAATGCGAATCAAGTTATAAGCGTTGCGAAGATCTAGCTTCGTAAAGAATGATGCCTCCTGTAGACGTTCAAACGCGGAACTCATTAATGGAAGGGGATATCGGTTTTTAACAGTGATCTTATTTAAACCCCTGTAATCAATACAGGGTCTCAGCCCACCATCCTTTTTCCCAACGAAAAAGAATCCCGCTCCGGCAGGGGACGTAGACGGCCGTATAAAACCATTGGCGAGAGCCTCCTGGATATACTCTCGCATAGCCTTACGCTCAGGTCCTGACAGCGAATACAGCGAACCCCTAGGTGGAGTAGTCCTAGGATATAGGTTAATCTCGCAGTCGTACGGACGATGCGGGGGTAACGTAGAGGCTCGTTGTTTGCTGAATACCTCAGCCAAATCGGCGTAATCCTTTGGAACATTCGGAGGCAAGTCGAAGTTCAGGGTAGCCCCAAATTCTTTACCCTAGTCAGAGTCTAATGAATCCGTGACTGATTCCACATCGCTGAAATTCTCCAAAAAGTTATCATCCTCTGACTCTCGCCAGTCAAATTGAGGATCCCATTCTAACCCCTCCTCTGCCCCTTCTTTCAATCTAGGAGGGTACGGAGTAATAACCTCCTCAAACTCGCTATCGGTGTCAGCCTGACCCATAGCCTCACGTCCGAAAGAACCATTATCCCTGGTTCTACAATGTGCGCTACACTTGGGACCCCAGCGAACGATGGGATTAGTCTGTCTCCCCCAGCTGATACAAGGCTCATGCTCCCGTAACCACGAATGCCCCAAGACTATAGGGAAAGTGGGAGACTTGATAATGAAAAATCGAACCTCTTCAGAATGACTACCAAAAGAAATGAACATCTCTAATGGTTCAGAAACCTCGGTTATAACTCCCGTTCCCAGCGGGCGACCGTCCAAAGTTCTGACCGAACGTGATTGTGAAAGTGCAACAGTGGGGACGGCGTGTCTCCTTGCCCACTGATAATCCATGAAGCAGTCCACTGCGCCCGAGTCAACGAACGCTTCAATGGTAAATCTTTTACTCTCCACAGTAATTTCTACGGGGATTAGTGAAGGGAAGTTGGGTCTGCCCCTCTAGCGTCCCCTGAATCGCTAGAGGGGCTTTTCGTTTCCCCGTAGTTTAGGACACTGTGGACGTGTATGACCCGGCTTGTAACAATAAAAGCAGATTATTTTTCTGCTAATGGGTCTTTTAGACTGACGGTTAAACGAACCATCAACTTGCATGGGCTCAACTGAGGTAGAATCCTTAATGGGTGAACTAGGAGATGAACAATCGCCTTTAGCAATCTTAATACCATTGTCAGCCAGAGGAGATTTATTCAGTCTCTCCCGGCTGCGTTCGCGTATGCGATTGTCAATTCGCACAGCAGTACGAACTAAGGAGTCTAAGGTTGAGCAGGGTTCTAACGTAGCCAGTACATCCTTAATCTCCTCCGTAAGTGCATGGCTAAAAACTGTCATCAGAGGAGCCTCTGGCCAGCCGGTTTCCGTGGCCAGAGAACGAAATGTAATAGGGCAAGGAAAGCGCAGCTGAGTTTTCTGTCTCAAGTGCATTAAACGCGTAGCTGCGTCTTGGCCGCAAATGTCCTGATCAAAAACAGAAACCTTCTCCCTGACAAGAACCTCTACCGAATTAACAGCCGGTGAGTTAGCTCTAATTAGTGGACCGACCCAATTGAGCGCTGTGCCAGCCAACAAGGACAATATAAAGGCAACTCGAGAGTCCTCATTAACAAAACGTGACGGCTGAGCTTTAAAAAATATCTCACTCTGGGCAATAAAATCCCTACACTTTCCAGCCTCGCCACTGTATCTTTGGGGGAGTTGTAACTTTGGCTCTCGGGGAAAATGTATGGGTTGAGCTTGTGCAAAACTTTGTGGAGCCTGTGACGTTAGAGGTTTAATACTCTCCGCCAATTCTAACAGGGCGCTCTGCTGGTTCTGCAGCGCAGTCTCCTGCACGTGCAGCCTATCAGCCAGATCAGAGCGCTGACTGATCAGCACAGAAAGTGAATTAGCAAATCCAGCCAACATCTCCTGCTGACTGGCAATAGCTCTCTTAATCTCAGCCACCGCTGACGTCTCCATTGTGGCTGGAGTGTACTGTGATGGCGTGGAGGTGTTGGACGCCAGGAGCAGTGGCTCGAAATAAAAGATAAAAGCAGCAAAGTGCTAAACTTGAACAAAAGGAAATGTATGGGCTCGCGCTACCCACGGGCCTAACGCCTGACCGTGGTAGTCAACAGGCGAGCTCAAAACAAAATACCAGGCAGCTATAAAAACCTGCCTATACTCTCGCCTCTCACACTAATAATATAATGCAGCTAAGTTCCAGCCTATTCTCTCTTCTCAATCAATCTTACAGGCTCAAGCGTCAAAAGCATACTGACACTCCAGCAACCCGAACGAGGAAAGGCAGGAGTTTAAATAGAGTCCGGGCGACACCCCCAATTAATGCCAACTGGCCAAGGAATTCGATGGTGAGCGAAACGATATCGTCCCGGACGAGAGTAACAAAAGGAGCCTACAAGGCTCCCAAACCATGACAGATACCCAGAGACGAAAGGAAGTGTGATTGTAGTATGGATGAAATTCAGGATGAAAGATGTCATACAAAATTGCAATCGCCTCAGATTTTAAAGGGAAAGATACCCAAGTATTGTTTTCATGAAAGACAGATTTAGCACGAGCGACGATGCACCAAAGTATGTTATTGATGCAATGCACTATTTTGTATAATATCATATTTTATATGTAAATATGATGGACTTTCATTGTCAATAAACTACTACTACTACTAATACCTGGTTTAATTTTGGTAGTGGTTATATACAATAATATTTAACGGTGACATTAATTGTGAAACCTTGATTTGGGGGAAACAGATTTTTAATTAAATCAGTAAATGACTTTGGTTAGTGCCATTGGCACAATTATATCAAAGGGTATTTCTAACATGTTGTTATTTAGAGTTTTGTTATAAAAAGATATTTTAGAATTTTTAAAAACTGTTTGTGCATTGCCAGTTAGGGGTGCCAGTAATTTTGGGGCTTAGTGTATATTGTGATTTACCAGGTCCTACTTAAACACATTATTCACAGATTGTTCCATATAAAACTCTTTCTGTTTCACCTTTTCATGCAATTGAAGACAATGTATGGATATTGAAATATTTCTTTTTTAAACTTTATTTTGAATACATCTCAGTGATTATGTGGTGCTGCAGGAGCTAAACACTCTTTTCATCCTGTGGTTTCCCTTCAGATGACTCCTCCTTGTGGCTGTTTTTATCAGAGCAAAGGTCTGGAAAAGAGAAAGTAAAAGTCTCTTTAAACAAGGGGGAATATTGCTCACATAACTGTGGTGCCATCTCAATGAACCAGAGGGGCAGTATTTACTCACCTGTATGTCCATCATAAATGAAGCTTGGCTTTAGCATAGCCAGGCATTCCTTTTGTCTATCGTATGTTTCCCGATCAAAATTGTTCAGTTTCCCAGTTCTTCCTGTTTAAATTAAACAAAAAAAAAAAAATGAAATTAAATATATTTGCATGTCTGCACCAATAGTGTGTAACACTCCACTCAGAACTCGATAGTAGACGTACGGAATAAGTGGATTGTCTTCACCCAGAGACCATCGATGAACGAGTTGCCAAACATGACCATATAGTCATCGCTGGCTCGCAGGAGGGTGACAGTGCTATTACCTGTCTGCGTTACAGGCACTAAGGGGAATAAAAAGTGATTAGAACGTTCAAAAATGAGATCATTGCAGATTTAAAACGACAAATCAATTGAGATCCTTGGCGAGTAGTTCTCTCATCTGGGTTAGTTATTAGTGTGAAAGCTGTTATTTTCCTGGAGTGCTCAGTGATACCCACAGCTGTACAGACTGGGGTTACCACCATTTCAGCTTTGTTTAACTTTTGAAATTAAAATAATTTAAATCTCTTAAAAATGATTCGCCTGACTGTTATGTGTGTATATATATGTATGTATGTATGTATGTATGTATGTATGTATATGTAATAATATATAATATATGTGTATGTATGTATATATGTATGTGTGTATATATGTATGTATATATATGTGTGTGTGTGTGTGTGTGTGTGTGTGTGTGTGTATACAAGTATATGTATATGTACGTATATGTATATGTATGTGTGTGTGTGTGTGTGTGTGTATATACATACATACATAAATACATACACACACACACACACACACAGACACACGTATGTATATGTATATGTATATATATGTATATATTTTTTTTGGCACACATTGAAGAAATGCTGTGAATTGGTACACTGGTTAGTGCCTCTGCACACACTTTGTGGAAATTACAGACAGACTGAATGGAGTCAAGTGCTGTATTATTACTTACAGGTAAAATGGATGGTGTTGTGACACAGGGTAAGGTTTAGCGATATATACACACATGTTCCATTACTGAAATAAGATAGAAGAGGCGTTCAACAGCAGAACTTTGTTTATGGCAACAAACACAATGCACTGCAAGAGCTGTTTGTCAAGAGGCTATTTTAAATCTCGTGCCCTAAATCTGAGCTGATGATCCCTACGTACTTGATCCCTAAGCTCTGATTTCCATCATTCTCCTCTCCTGCGTTCAGAGTCATGCTTCACTTTTCTGTGCCACCGGTAGCATAACCAGATCAAAGGATGCTTCACCAAATAACAAACTAGGGCATTCGAATCCCATTTTTTCAGTTTAACAAATCTCGAAGAGAATCAATTCAAGAACTGAAATTAACATAAGCATATACAGGCACCGAGATTCATAATCACAATAAAAATGTGAGCTTGTACTATTTACAGCATGCTGTTCTGAAGGAGGAGGACAGAGTCTTTGTCAGGAGTAGGCACAATGTCCACCCAAGAGCTGTTCGCAAATCTGAGTACATCGTCATAATTATGGTTATCCATGGCAGCTTCAATGAGGATCCATTTTCCTAATACCTGAAAATGTCAAAAAACTTCGATATGAGCCATATTTTGCAGGAAAAAAATCTCTCAGTATGATTCTCTACAAACTTACTTCCCTGACATTATAGCGATGATCCTTTTATGAAACGGCATGAATTATTTTTTGTAAACACCAAAATAAACATCCATCAATATGGAAACCAATCTTGATAAATTTTGGATTATTGATTGTACATTAATGACTATCTAAATTATTTTTACCTAAACACTCTAGCACAACATTAATAACTGAGCTGTGGGGGTACAAACACTGATGAGCCAAAACATCATGACTGGATCCACTTACTGGTTGGAACAGGACTTTGGAGCAAGAGGGTCACCTTGTCCGTTGGGTCCTGACTTATTTTACATCATATCTATCAGCGGAATGTGTGTGCACTGTTTACCTGGAGAACAGCTGGCACCGGGATGCACTATGGGACAGAAATAAGTTGGTGTAGAGTTTTTTTTATAGTCTGAGAAACCTTCTGAATGAAAATCCTGGGTCAGGACATTCATGCGGAAGTCAACTTGAGAGGGCCGTTTTTGCCAACATGCGAAGGACCAACACCATGTGTGTGTATTATCTCACGAAACTGGTGCATGCCAAGGTCTGTGAACAGATCTGTGACGGTAAGTGAACAGTTGTTTGTTGTAGTTATTGTGTTGGATTCAGGACAAATGGGACGTGAACAACTTTGACAAGGACCAAGTCCTGAGTTGGAACATTTCGGAAGCAACAAGCCTTCTGGGGTGCTTCCTATCAGCAGTGGCGAGCACCACCTGGCCAAGGCCCAAGGAAAGATAAACCATGATCCAGCAACAGGGCCTGGGCTGCCCACAGCCCATCGACTCACGAGGGCGATCAAGGCTGTCCCGTCTGGTCCAAACTGACAGGACTACTGTGGCAAAAGTCAAGAAAATTTTAGTGATGTGGTGGGAGGAATGTGTCTCAACACAGTGCATCATACCCTGCTGGGAATGGGGTTTTGTAACCGCAGATCTGTCAAAGAACCCTTTCACCTGGGCATGTGAGCATCGGAACAGACTTTGGTGCGATGGAAGAAAGTTGCCTGGTCTGATTAGTCCCATTTTCTTATACATCATGTACATCTGGCGGGGACATGTGTACCGTTTACCTGGGAAACAGGAGGTATCTGGATGTGTTGTGAAAAGAAGGCGTTAAGAGTGTGGTATTCGAGTAAATGTGTTGTTGGGAAGCCTGAATCCGGCAATGAATGTGGACGTCAATTTCATCAAGCTGTTTTGGTGGCATGTGGAAGATCGACGGCGTATTAAGCATGTGGTCATAATGAATTGGCTCATCAGTGTATATGTTAATACAGAACATAACAGAATTAATGCTCCACCTTTAATGCAGCATACTCCTTTGCATATTGCCTAGCTTTAAAGTTACCATTGGTCATGATATCAGCAAAAATATGAAAATACACAGATAGTGAAAAAGTCAGAAACTGTTTACCTTACTGAAATCTTCCAGGACCAGGGGCTGCACAATCTCCTCACACGGTAAGGGCTCTGCATTGCTTACAGAGAGTAGGCTGAGGACCGCAGTAATACACAGGACATACATGGTGACTGAGTGGTGGATGTGTATGAGTACCAATGGGGGGACACTGCTCTTATACAGGAGTTCGACTGGCATTTTTCCCTGCATTTCCCAAGATGCTAACAGAGTTACGTAACTGAAGATTGCACCCTTGTATAACTCTCATGGAACTGATGACAGGATTTTGAAGCAAATAGTACTGTAAATTATTCTAAATCCAAAATTGAAAGAATACCAGCTTCAAAACGACTATTAGACTATAAATACAGCCTGATATTTCTACTTGATATTATTCTCTTTTTGAGGTTTTATTTTGGCTGATGAGCTGGTGCACGAAACTGACATGTTTGACTTTAAAGATCAAAGTACAGAGTTTTTGTAATGACAAAGGAGCAAACCTAAAATCCGGGCTTTCAGTGGCTGGGTTTTCAGTAATCAGGGGCCGGGCGGCCTGAGCTGCAGGACCCTATTGTTCTCCTGTCTTCTTTCTTCTTCTTCCAAGGAAATCCTACTTCCCCTGTGCGAAAAATCACCAAACTTTGCACAAAGGTCCAGTCCAATACCAGATTGCCTCAGCTTCAAAAACCGGCCAGTTATCCTGATGGTGGCACTACAGCAAGCCTCTAAAGTTCAAAAATTTGAAAATTGACAACAAATCAAACATGCGCTACAGATTTGCTACTTTCACCAAAATGTAGCCCCAATACTGAAGAGACTTTCAACCTATTGCAAATTATCAAGTCCATCACTCTGATTTTTTCAAAAACTGTAAAACTTATTAAACATATTACCTCCCATAATTTGCTCCATTGACACCAAACTTGTAGACAAAGCTTGAGCTGTCAGTTGCCAGCAAAGGGTCCTCGGGCCCCCAGCCAGTTGTTGTGCCGACTTTGTCAGCACCAAACTGTCCTAAAGTAGGATGAAGTAGCTGTAGCGAAACACAGTTCCAATCCTGAAGACCGTAAAGGAATTTGGGCACTTGTTCCTAACAAACTGGATAGAGAAACATTCTTAAGAAGGCAAAAAATCTTTAAAAGGACGCTTAGGTTTGGGAACATGTTCTTATAAACTGGAACTGACAAACTGAGCAGACTTGGGTTAACTTGAAAGCGGTCCCAATCGTAGACCCTGATTAGGATTGGAAGCTTGTTCAAATGAATGAAGTTAAGACAATTGAATTCAGGAACTGGTGAGCACGGGTGAAAATATAACCTCCTTGGAGGAGGTAACTAAAGAGCAGTATTACTGAACCTTCAGGTCTTGAAATCCTGGTCCGAGGCGCGCTGCCCCAAAGCTCCCTGGCGAATACAAGGTGCGCTTGATGGATGAACGTTTTGTCAGGATAGAATATATTTTCACTTGCTTTTCCACTTCTCTAACACTTGACCAACTTAATGTTATTGCCTTTCTACAGCTTAATAAAGGCAGCAGCCCACTTCCTCTGTATCCTGAAAGATACTACAGATATAAATGCACTGAGCACCCTCAAACTCCCAAAATGTGGTGAGACCAACAAGATACAAAACTTCTCCCCAGTTTTAAAAGTACTTAACATCAGTTAACATGTTTAACTGATGGACAAGCACATTTCCAATGGCTTAAGTGCAAATCTGGTTTAAGCAGTGAAGTCAAATTAATAATGCCTTCTTCACCTGTAGGGATAGGGAACGGTTCCAAGGGAAAAAATTCGATTCCCTGCCAGAATTGATTTTTTATGATAGCATGCATTTACAAACCCAAAACCAGTGAAGTTGGCACGTTGAGTAAATCGTAAATAAAAACAGAATACAATGATTTGCAAATCCTTTTCAACCTATATTCAATTGAATACACTGCAAAGACAAGTTACTTAATGTTCGAACAGGTAAACTTTGTAATTTTTGTTGCAAATATTAGCTAATTTGGAATTTGATGCCTGCAACATGTTTCAAAAAAGCTGGCACAAGTGGCAAAAAAGACTGAAAGAGTTGAGGAATGCTCATCAAACACTTATTTGGAACATCCCACAGGTGAAAGGGCTAATTGGGAACAGGTGGGTGCCATGATTGGGTATAAAAGCAGCTTCCCTGAAATGCTCAGTCATTCACAAACAAGGATGGGGCGAGGGTCACCACTTAGTGAACAAATGCGTGAGCTGATTGTCGAACAGTTTAAAAACAACATTCCTCAACGAGCTATTGCAAGAAATTTAGGGATTTCATCATCTACGGTCCGTAATATCGTCAAAAGGTTCAAAGAATCTGGAGAAATCACTGCACGTAAGCGACAAGGCCGAAAACCAACAATGAATGCCCATGACCTTCGATCCCTTAGGCGGTACTGCATCAAAAACCGACATCAGGAACACTTCAGAAAACCACTGTCAGAACTACAGTTCGTCGCTACCTCTGCAAGTGCAAGTTAAAACTCTACCATGCAAAGCAAAAGCCATTTATCAACAGCATCCAGAAACACCGCCGGCTTCGCTGGGCCCAAGCTCATCTAACATGGACTGATGCAAAGTGGAAATGTGTTCTGTGGTCTGACGAGTCCACATTTCAAATTGTTTTTGGAAACTGTGGACGTTGTGTCCTCCGGATCAAAGAGGAAAAGAACCATCCGGACTGTTATAGGCGGAAAGTTCAAAAGCCAGCATCTGTGATGGTATGGGGGTGTATTAGTGCCCAAGGCATGGAAACTTACACATATGTGAAGGCACCATTAATGCTGAAAGGTACATACAGGTTTTGGAGCAACATATGTTGCCATCCAAGCAACGTCTTTTTCATGGACACCCCTGCTTATTTCAGCAAGACAATGCCAAGCCACATTCTGTACGTGTTACAACAGCATGGCTCCGTAGTAAAAGAGTGCGGGTACTAGACTGGCCTACCTGTAGTCCAGACTTGTCTCCCATTGAAAATGTGCGGCGCGTTATGAAGCGTAAAATACGACAATGGAGACCCCGGACTGTTGAACAACTTAAGCCGTACATCAAGCAAGAATGGGAAAGAGTTCCTCCTGAAAAGTTTCAAAATTTGGTCTCCTCAGTTCCCAAATGTTTACAGAGTGTCGTTAAAAGGAAAGGCGATGTAACACAGTGGTAAAAAGGCCCCTGTGCCAACTTTTTTGCAATGTGTTGCTGCCTTTAAATTCTAAGTTGATGATTATTTGCAAAAAAAACAAAGTTTCTCAGTTTGAACATTAAACATCTTGTCTTTGCAGTGTATTCAATTGAATATAAGTTGAAAAGGATTTGCAAATCATTGTATTCTGTTTTTATGTACGATTTACATAACGTGCCAACTTCACTGGTTTTGGGTTTTGTACTTTCACTTCAGTGTTGAATTATAAATGAATGTGATGACAAGCATTGGTCCATTCACATTTAGCATGTGCACAATATCTCATAAGAAAATGAACTTTATTAACAGAAATTCTCAAATGATGTCAAAGGGTCCAAAGTCCTTGTTCTCAATATCCCCAGCATGGACACACACAAATATGAAAACCAATACAGCATAGTTAGATCCAGATAAGCTTGAATCTTGAATTTTTTTTGATTTTCCTTACTTTTTTCTCTGAAATCTTTGGCCGTTTTCACTCATGCATTATAGCCAACTAATGATAGGGAATTTTTGTGTGCTTGTGTCTGCTGTGCTGTAATCTCAGAAATATTCCTTGTGTAGCTCCAACTATAACTTAAAAGCAAAAAGAAAAATCATCATCGCCAAGAATTTAACTTCAAACCATTAACAATGCCTTGCCTTGAACTGATCACATTGAACTATGAGCTAAATGAAGACTTTAAAGACTTCAGGCAGAACCAGTTCAAGCAGAATAAATAAAAAGAACTACTAGTTCAAGCAGAATAAATAAAAAGGACTACTAGTTCAAGCAGTATAAATAAAAGGAACAGTCAGTTCAAGCAGAATAAATAAAAGGAATTGAGTCAACAATTGACTCAGTGTGGCCAAATATTTACATGATCAATATACTTTTTTCTTTATTTCATTTTATTTTCATTTTGGCTGCACTGGCACAGTCTGGCCCCACATCCGCGACAGTTTACATTTTTATCCACAATATGAGCTTATTTCAAATTTTCAGGCTGCAACAGGTCTCAAAAAAGTTGGGGCACAGGCAAAAAAGGGCTGAAAAAGTAATTAATATCTAATGGCCCAGTCACACAGCGAAAACGCATGAATTACGCACGAATTACGCACAGATTTTCGTTTCTGCGCGGAGCGTACGTCGTATGCGTAATTCGTAGGTGGAACGAACGTGGACTGTCAGTGATTGTAAGTGGATGTGCGTCGAAGGCGAATGTTCGTGGAATACTGCACCGTATTTGCAAGTATGCGTCGACGTGCGCGATATGTCAGTGATTCGTCAGTGATTGTAAGTGATACATGCGTGGTTCATGCGTGATTCAGGCGTGATTCGTCAGAGATTTCTACCCCGACACCCCAAAAAATTGGTCAATTTCTCAACGCACAAGCACGTACAAACCCAATCTGTGCGTGATTTGTGAGTGATTCGTGCGTGATCGGCTGTGTGACTGGGCCATAAGAGAATCAACGGAAAGAACATTGAGCAAGTAATTAAGTTTAAATGGCATCAGGTATGTAACATGAAAATCATTGCGTTTTGATTTTATTCAGTTGACACTTTGTCCCAATTATTTTGGAATTTGGGTTATAGAACACAGGGGTAAAACTACCTATTTTCAGCCATATTTCCGGAACTATAGCAGCTAGAGAAAAAACCTTTACCTTAAAATGATCAACAGATGAAACTCTACCAAAGGTTCCATTCTTGTGATTCTGCTATTTGCTCATGTTCTGTTCTGCATTGCCCTTGTTCATGCCTTGCATTTCTGACTGATCTGTGTTTCTGAATTATTGCTCATGTCTGACCATTCTTAGGATTGTGTATTGTGTATTGGTAATTTGGATTTTCATGTTTTATTATTTTTCATGTTCATAGTATTCATAGCCATGTTTCCTTTTCCATGCATCGCACTTCGTCTCCCCTGTCTTGTCATGTGTGTATCTTTGCTCACGGTCCCTTGTCTTGTGTGCCACTCATTCTGGTGATTTATTGGTTTCTGGGTTTCAATCTTCTTTCATTATCTCGTGTTCTTTCTTCCTCTTACTTTACTATCTTACTAACACATACTAACAGTTTATTGTTTTTGCTAATTACTAACCCACACTAACCGTGTATATTTGGACTAACTTACTAACAAGCACTCGGAATTGTATAGCTGCACTTACTAATTGACTAATGATCTCTCAGCAGTCGCCTGATTCTAGTCTCCGCCTCCTTGCCTATCCCTGATTATCTCTGCTTCAGTTTTCTGTGGGTCTCTACTAATACTTTATGCTTTCCTTTTCTTTAATCTATACACTTTAGTACTCCTTGACCGGAGCTGTTCTGTTCATAGGTTTGTCTTGTTATCCCTGTCTGCGTTTTGGCTACAGCCAAATTCATGTAATTAGTTTATTCCTCATGTGTCTCTCCCTGATCATAGTTACCATTGATTGCACCTGTTCTCCCTGGTCATGTGTTCACCCTGGATGTGTATATAAGATGTCTGTTTGGTTCACTTTCTTGTCAGATTGTTCTTCCGTGTAACCTATGCTACGCTTCTCTCGCCTTGTTTCATTGTGATTTATCTTTCTGACTGGACCGTCCTTGATATCGAGCTTTGCCTATTTCCTGTACTTTTGCCGCATTCTTGTTTTTTGACCTCTTTTGTCTGACTACGATTTTTGTGATTGGTGCCCTGTGTATGGCTCTGGATTTCGCCCTTTGGACTCTGATTTTGGATTGCGGACTTTGTACTGTTGCCAGCTCTGTTGGGGGGTTTCCCCCTTCAGAAATAAAGCCTCCTTTTGCATTTTACTGGAGTTTGCTCTTGGTTCATTTTGTAAAAACCTCACATCCATAGGATCAAAATCATACACTGCCTCCCTGTTGGAGTAATTGGCCTTGAAATGTTAAATTTGACAATTTTGCATTTTTTGGCCTTTTTAATAAAAACCGTTAGAGATGCAGAAAAAACTGTCATTGCTAAAATGATCAGCAAATAAAGCTCTACAAAAGTCTTCACTAGACTGAAATTGTACAATGGCTCTTTGTAGGAGTTATTGGCCTTAAAGCATCAAATATGATCATTCTTGTTGTATTTGATGGCATCTGAATAAACCATCACATCCAATTTGTTCATTCGATTCTTGAAATGATAATCAGAATCCTCCGGAATTTCCATTTGAATCTGATTATTTTCCATTTAAAAATCGATCTTGCGAAGTTATGGGACGAGGTCGGCATCATAATGTTTTTTGCTGTTTTATTAAGATCCTGTACCTTGTTACTTGTATGCTGCAGCAGATTATGTTTCTGCTCGTCAGTCACTAATTAATTTATGAAATACTTTTCACTGCAAATCATTTAACTCAATTATTGCCAATATAAACAAAACTATCATTTAGTCTTTCAAACTTGGAAAATTGTTTATGAACAGATATCGAGAAAAGTGATAGACAAAAAAAAAAAAATCAAACCATCCATCTAGGGTTCACTTCATGGTTGTCAGTTTGCATTTATTAAGGTAATACAGAAGGGATGTCGGGAAAATTCCCATGAGACAACAACCCTAACCACATGACATCCAAAACAAGAGGGCACCATCCATGCAGCCTTCAACACGGAGCAAAACTCGCACTGAATGGCAAGTTCTTATTAGCCCCATTATGGTATACATTAATTATGAAGGGATCAAGGTCATGGAAAACTATCTTAGTATTTACTACCTTGTAGGCACAGTGGAACTTGCATTTTTTAATGCTTCCTCATCAAACATGGTTCATTTGTTTGACGCGGACAGGGGGCGGCTATGCCCCTTGTAACTAAGTTGAAATAGAAGACATTTTACCGTAATCTGTAATATTCTTGTAATCACAATGTACCTGAGTTTGTTTTACCAAATTAAGTCAACACATCTGCAAAGATCACATTCATACGGTTGTCTTAGCCAAGGATTGTGGAGAGGAGGGATCAGATTGTAACCCTTGGCTATCAATGACAGTAGCGTCTTGAAAATGAGTAGGAGAATAGATCCAGGTGAGTGATTCAGGCTCTCTAGAGCCTCTAGTTCTTGTACGTTTCATTTTCAATAAAAACATTCACCATTCACTTAGAAACATAAATGTGCATCACCCCACTAACATGGAAGGAGCCTCTGTCTGTCTGTTTTGCCGTGCAGAGGTAACTATCACATCGCGGGTTCAAGCCCCGGTCGTACCAACTGGCAGTGGTCGACAGCTTTTTCAGCATAGCGCACAATTGGCCATCGCACTACAGGGTTTCAAATTGGGAAGGGACTGCCGGGTAAAGGAAATAAATAAAAACAGTTTTGTTCGTTGCTGTCGGCCAGACGGGCGCTCGTCAGGAAGATTCTAAGCCTGTTCATGTTCGGGTATCCTCCGCCCTCGTTCTGAACTTGCGAAGATTCAACCAATGAGTGTATAAGAATCAGTGGTTGACAGGCACGTGCTTCGGAGGAGAGCCGTTAACTGTCCTCACTATCCTGAGTTGGCAGCAAGGAGTCGCATACGAGCAAGCTTTGTACATAGTTCACCAATTAGGCATTCCAGATTCGGGTGGGATTGGAGATGCCAAAGAACTAGGTTCACTAACCCACATAACTGGCCCTGTATCTTTGTGAATTACCAAACACAACCTTGAACAATTTTCATTTGTCGAATCAATTGTTAGAGATATATGCCGTCCAACAATAAACTTGCCGTTAGTTACCAAGACCCGAAATTGATTTTACGGATGCTTCAACTAGGCAATGACTTCACTTCAAGAGATTTTGAGCGAAAAAGACGACGTTCAAATCAGTTTTTCGCGTGGGCGGCATACTTCGCCCAAAATAATTTATATATCAATCAAATCTATTTTGATTGTAGTAGTTTTGAGTAGTTTACATAAGTGACGCGCTTAGTTACGCAAAATATATAAACGTGGGATTGGCATTTACAAACGGAAATAAAATTGAATTTCGTGATATTTTTTAAAATAATAACTTAAAATGTAACGTTATTTCATACAACTGTAAGTGTTTTTATGTGTAATCAAACAAATGTGTGGATTGTGTGTTTTTCGCTAAGGATTCAACACCAGGCACTAAATGAGAATCAACACCTTCCTTCTTCACAGTGAACTGTATTCATAAAGGATGAAAATTCTTTTCCAATCACAAACATGTCATAGAAGCATCTTTAAAGCAAGTAAATACTGAACAATACACTTTCGCAAAACTTAGGCTCACATATTACGACAGTGATTGAACATGACATCTCTTTGGTCACCACATGTAATGTCTCCACAAACTTAATTACCAAATAAAACCATTAACAGAGGGTACATCCTGATTATGTTGCATTTATCACTAGCGTTCCCCTCCCCCACCCATTGAAATGATATGGAATAGGTTAATTGGAAAAGGATGAGCGCAGTGACCTGGAACCAGATAGATACATGCATATTAGTTATCTCCTCCCCCAGGGACAAGTTTTCACGTGATGTATAAAACTTAAGCATAAATCGGTGTCTCTGATCAAAGGGTCCAAGAATGATACAAGTATTTGATTAAGTCTCTTTGCCCCGGCACCGACGAGCTGGTCGCTGTGATGGCAGCAACTCTTTGTAGCCTGCATTGTTGTATGGCTGGAGCCGTGCAATTGCGCGAGGTACAAGAGTTTTAGCAGTAGATGTGGAGGGATCACGTTGATCAGGTATGCGGTGTGGCGAGTCAAAACTGAGCCTGCGAGGTGTGGCGCCTGTCACTGCCCCAGCTGGGGTCTTGGGCAGGGCAGATAATGTGCGGGGGGTACATGGCACATTCTCTTGTGCGGCTGCGGGAGGGACAGAAGCAGTGTTGGCGGGGGACGCAGAGGGTGTCACGTGGGTCTCAGCACCATGTGGTTCTGGAAGCAACTCGTGTCCCTTGGGCGGGCTAGTGACATCAATGGCCGCCCTCGTGGGGGTGTCATTGAAAGGGGTGAATCGACGCAGGTGCTGTCGGATTCTCAGAGTGACCCTTCCTGAGCCATCAACACGGATGACATACTGGTGATACTGCCGTACCTCGATCACCACACCAGTGCGTTCCCACTTCCTTGGGTGGTTACCCACAAGTTTCTGGATGTAGACATGGTCGCCCACCTTCAGAGGGGGCAACTGATGGGTATGCTCAGTCCACCGTTCATGTTCTCATGAGTGGCGCCGTGCCAGTGCCCTCTCCCGGTGACCCAAGATTTCTGTCCATGTCTCATGAGGAGTGTACCTGCCCATAGGAATAGGTATGGCATCGTGAATTGGTCGCCCAAACAGGATTAATGCTGGGGATGCCTTTGTCTCAGGATCTATGCTGTTCCTGTACATTAGTATTGCACGTTGGAACTGGTCTACGTCGAGTGAGCCAGTTGGTCCAACGTTATCGCTGATGATGCGCTTCACAGTCTTTACTGCCAGTTCTGCCCGGCAATTGGCATGAGGGTTGGCGACGGACGTCAGCCTGTGTCTAACCCCCCAAGCATGCAAGAAGGCTTCTGTCTTGCCAGAGGTAAATTGTGGGCCACCATCTGAGGTCAACTCTTCAGGGATGCCAAATGTGACAAATGTTTCACAAAGCCTCCTCACGAGGCCATCTGCACCAGATTCTGATCTAAATACTACTGGCCAGTTGGAGAATCTGTCGACGATCACGACATAATCCTTGCCATTATGTGTGAAATAGTCACTGCAGATCTTCTGGAAAGGATAGTCTGGTGGTACAATCTCCTCTGGGGGCTGCCGTGGATTGGACTTCGCAATGCGGTGGCAGTGTGCACATTGGTCCCTTACTCTGGAGACGTCAATGGTGATGTCTGGCCAATACACTGAATCCATCGCTCGTGCATTCATGAGTGTCACGCCTTGATGGGTAGCATGCAGAGCATTGAGGATGGGTGCACGCAATGCTGCGGGAATCACAACCCTGTGACCCATCAGAATCACACCATCCACGATGCAGAGACTAGAAGCAAATCGATGAAAAGGCCGTATCTCAACTGGAAGTGCTCTGCAATTTGGAGGGAACCCTGCTTCAATGTGTTGAGCCAAGCAAACAAATGTGCTATCAGATGCAGTAGCCTCACGTACCATGTCCCATGTGACCACTTTTACTGTGTCTAACGCTGCAGTTGCAGCAGCTACTGTGGCATTATCATCTGCATGTCATCCTCATGTTCACTGGTCCCTCCCAGGAAGCTGGAGCAAAATGCAGTTATGGTGTGTGGCATGTCAGTCTCTGGGGGCTCGCCTGGTAAACTGAGACGGTCAGGAGGGCATGCAGGATGGCGTGAGGCTGCACAGCACCCTGGTTCTTGTTGCCTGGCACATGGACAATCGTGAAGCGATAGGCCAGGGTTTTCTCTTTAAGGTTCAGAAGCCTTCTGCTGTCGATTTCCGTGAGTGAAATTCAGGACCTGCAATAATGGCTTGTGATCCGTTGCGATGATCAGGTCTGTGCAACCCAGGATGTAATACCGTGTCTGGTGGAGCGCATAAGCAACCGCTAAGGCCTCTCCTTCGATGGGGGCATACCTACTTTCTGCCGGATGTGTGAATCGGCTTCCCACCAGGCACAACTTCCAGCCATCGGGGCAGCAGACTGGGGTTTTTCGCAGACAGTGACAGTATTTTTGCATCATGAAGAATCCGATCCCATCAATTGACCAGTCTGTAGCAAGGCATGTTGTGCAATTTGGGTCAAACAGACGGACACCCTCTTTCATCTGGTTGATAATGACCTCCTTGGAACGACGGAAGAGCTCATCAAGTTCATCTGTCCACACGAATTTGGTGGAGGGTTTGAGCAGGTGGCGGAAAGGCTTCATTTGCTGCGTCATGGCAAAAGCATATGCACCCTGATTGATCAGACCAAACCATGCCCGAGCGCCGGAGTTGTCAGCAGGTGTGGGGAATTTCTTGATGGCATCAAGGAACTTTGCGCTTGGACGCACATTTGTTGGCGTGATAGTTAGGCTAGCAAAATCCACAGTGTCCTGGGCAAACTGAAACTTCTCGGGTGGAGCGTGATGCCATTGCGTGCACATAGGTCGAACCACCCACATGCCTGAAAGAATGCTTCTTCAATGGATGAGGCCCACATACATGTGTCATCTACACACTTCACCTTGCTCATGAAGTTGGCGATGATGGCATCAAACCGCTGATTGTATGCATCACCGCTGGCTAGAAACCCCTGTGGTGCCACCCTGTACCTGTACCGCCCCAAGGGTGTGATAAACGTGGAGATATGGCGGTCCTCTTCACAGATTGGGACGGAAGGGTAATCATTCCATGCATCAGTCACCGTTTTTTTCGTTTCCTGAGGCACACGATCTGCAAGGTGGAAGGGGCTTAGAACATGGTGAGTTTGGCACACTGAATGCCGGTTTAATGGCTGTAAATCCACTGTTCTTCTTGGTGACCCGTTAGCCTTGGCAGTAATAACCATTCGTGAGCACCATGTTGTGGGTGTGTTTGGGTTGACCCGCTCCAGAATACCAATGCGAACATCTCTTTCTAGGTCAGCATATACATTGTCCTGCCAGTGAATTGGGACAAGGGCGGGCTTGTGAATGGCTACTGGTTTAGCATCAGGATCAACATGGAGCTGGAGAGGCTCACCAGTCATCAGTGGCATTGGCTGGTGTTCACACACGTTGAATGTGGTTGAGCCATAATAGTTGATGAGCCATTCACGAAGGGGCTCCACGTTTTCCTCGTTTGCTGGGAGCCCAGGTGGAAGCGTGGTGGGCAAAGGGGGTGGGTCTGGACTACGCCGAGGGCATGAGCACATGATTTCTAGGCTTTACACGATCAGGATTTTTGGGGTCGATCACCGATTAGTGAGTTTAAATAAACCGATAACCGATCACGATCCGATCACGTGACTGAGCAATATGTCTATTTAAAGAACTTTTTTACTGAGCATCAACGACAATATTTTTAACCATTTTTTGGCAATGTTTTACAATGTTTGCCATGTCTCAAACCGAGATGCAAGGGTTCAAGCATTTAACGGTACCAAATTGCTACAAACATCAATGACCTGTAGAGAGCACTCAAGAACTGGCCAAAAATAAGTTCAAAGTTCAATCAGGACAAACTCTTATTTATTAAAAGGCTGGAACCACAAAACAACTTGGCACAGAAGTTATGGGCCCAACAAATAAAGTGAAAACTTTCTGACAGTTGTCCACAGTTGTTGCATCAGTGCCAAGTGCCAGCTAAAGCAGTATTATAAAATTAACATTGAAGCTATATAACAGTGTATACAATCTTACTGTACTGTAAATAACTGCACTGTAAATAAAGTGCAGAATAATGCCTCAGAACATTGACCAGCATTGTAACTTCATGAAGATAAGTGTATACAGTCTTACTTTACTGTGACAGGTAAATACTGCAAATAAAGGGCTGTAATACTGCCCCAGAACATTGTTTATTTTTGAGATAAAAATGCTTGCCAATGACACACAGGTCAACAAAAAAACTGCACCCAGGCCACATGCATTTCCAAAAAGTAAAAGAAATGAATACATAAGTAAATGAACTGTAAAAGTGCTTTCTCAGGCATTAAAATTATATAGCAGCCACGTAGTATGGTACATAGTCCTCAAGACCCTAAAATAAAGAAATGGCACACAGCCCAAACAAATATTTCCTTAAATTGAGAGAATGGGGATAAACTTGCTGTATTACGTAGGCTAAAAGCCTATGCTTCTGTAAACATCAGTGGCAGATTCTTTTTAACAAAGAGGAGCATCTCAGCTTTACTGGCTGAAAACCTGCTCCTTCGATCATCCAGGATGTTGGATGCAGCACTGAACAGACGCTCACTGTCCACACTTGTGCAGGGTGCAGACAGGTAAGCTCTTACAGCAGTGGTGAGGGCAGAAAAGCGATTTTGATTGGCTCTCCAGTAAGCCAGTGGGTCAGCATCCCGAAGAATGACTGGCTCTGCCAGGTAGAGATTCAACGGTGACACTGCTGCAGTGGCCTGCTGTGGCCTTTCTTCTTGCATGATTTCACCCAACATTGATGACAAGGAACCAGGTCGTGGCATCATCTCAGCTGGCTCAGCTGTGTTGTTTGTTCCGGGTCCTTGTCCTTCATAAGGGCCTAACTGTGCTGCCAGCAAATATAGGCCCCTTGTTTGTGCCTTGAGCTCTTCAGAGTAGCATCGATCCTTGTACCTTTTGTTAAAACAAAATAAATCATGAATTTAATCGTGTGCTTTTACCACAAAAATTTTAAAAACTTTTACTAAAAAATGTAAAAAGTTTTTTTTTTTTTTTTTACCTTTTTGAAAAGTTTTTATAAACTTTTTAAATTTGTATGTTTTACTTTACATTTTTTTAAATGTCTTTTAAAAGTGGGGTTTTATTGTCACAAGTTTTTATTATTACACACATTAATTTAACAGGGCATTTGTTCTTTTAGAGCAATTTAGGATAAGACTTACTATAACCAAACGGTCCATATGATTCCATTTGTACACTCTTAAATAAAATTAACACTGACAATTTTACTGGTAAAAGCCAAATGTATATGCTGGATAAAATAGATTTTATCCAATTAATAGACTGTATTTTTGCTATTCAGGATGTTAAGCTAATCTAAATTACATCGTTTTATTAAGTATAGCATATTTATTAAATCATCCTAGGCCAAATGTTTTTTCCTCACATTGGGTCTAATAGAGTAGCCAAACTGTAGAGGGGTTCGTTTTCAATTCCATCAAATCTACGGGTTACAGCTTTCAGCAGCTCAGCTTTTGCAGTCCCCACACCATGATCCGATGGGGCATTTTTACTCAGGAAAAGTTTTAAGGCCATCACAGGAGGGATAACATCGGCGGCAGATGCAGTAGATGAGCTAATTTCTCTCGTGAGCTCTTCAAATGGTTCCAGAATTTTTATTATGTTTTCGATCAGACCCCACAGGTTGGAACTGAAGGAAGCAGGTACTTCATGCTCTGCTCCAAAAGCAGCCAATGCGCGTTTTTTGCTCCAGCAGGCTTTGGAGCATATAGTAACTACTGTTCCACCTGGTGCTGATGTCTTGCTGGAATTTTTTGACGTCTTGGCCGAGCTGTTGCTGCACATCATGAAATGCACAATATGCTTGAGGAGAGCGTTTGAAGTGCCCGATGATGCGTCTCCCCGTAGCTAGGATGTCTATTATCATGCGTTGAGCCAATAACCCGTCATGGACAGCCAATTGAAGCGTGTGCGCCATGCATGGCAAAGTGGGTAATCCTGCTCCTCGCATTGCTTTTGCCATGTTTGCAGCATTATCCCGGAGTACGACATGAACCCTTTCTCTCGGAATCTTCCACGTCAGGAGCATGTTGTCGTATTTCGTCACCAGCGCTGCAGCAGTATGTGAGCCGCGGAATTCCTGAGCGTGTAGGACCGCCGTGCGGAGTCGAAATTTTGAGTCAATCCACTGGGCTGTCAAACTCAGTAATGACATCGGGCTGACGTCTGATGACCAAATATCTGTGGTGAAACTAATCGAAGGACTGTCGTCTTTCAGAAGGCCCTCGACGTGCGAACGCACATCTCGGTGTAGCTCATTTAGGCCGGTATCACCACAGTATGTGCTCCCTGGGAGGAGGTAGCGCGGATCAAAGTATGCGAGCAAACGCTGAAATGCGGAATTCTCCACAATATTAAATGGCAATTCGGCCAGAACGATAAATTCCATTACCTTCCTTGTACCAACCTTAGCCTTCTCACTTTCTCGGCTGTAGCCTACGGGCAGGTACTGTCTAAAGTGGTCTGCTTTAGCGTCCGTTTCGGTGTTTTGTTCTTATCTTTTTCCGCGGACTGTCTCTGGAACTCGGAATGCTCCTCTTTGTGGTCCTTATCCAGGTGTCTGATTAAATTTGTGGTGTTCAAACTTTTTTTTTGATGATCCCCCACAAGGTATTTTTGCGTTGCAAAGATTGCACATGGCTTGTGCTGTATCCGTCTCATTCACCCTGAAGAAGTTCCACACCGCCGACATGTTTCATGCAAGATATTGTGCGTACAACGGCTCATGTTTATGCCGTCATTGATCGGATCGGTGAATTGGACATTATATCGGGTTTAACCGATTGCACATTTACGCAAATTATCGGCCGATCCGATCAGTGCCGATCAGATCTGCGGAAAGCCTAATGATTTCCTCAGCAATTTCAGCAGCGGCGACCACTGTTGTGGGTATGGTGGCTGGGAAGTCGGGGCTGATGATCTTTAGAGCAATCAAGGCTTCTCGACACAGAAAAGCCTTCTCCATTTTAGTTGACACATAGCAAAGCTGTCGTGTTGACTGGGTGCCACCATGTTTGTCCTGGAGGGAAATATCAACAGCAATTCCTCCCATCACCCCCAGATCCTCTGTAATTGCTCCCCGCATCACGAGTTTTACTGGCATTAGATCCTGCTTGTTTATGCCCATGGCATGGGCAGACTGCAAAGGTATCATGCAGCTTTGGCACCCTGTGTCAGCCACCATCGGCATTGTGGCTGAGGACAGTTTCAACGTGTCTTGCATTAGGCTGCCAAAGGCCTCATGATCAGCAGGGATGGGAGTCATGGTTACAGTGACCATGGGATGGGGTTTGGATGGACGGGCTACCCATGTCCCATCATAAACATGGTGTTCAATGGCTTTGAGATGGCCAGTGGTCTTCGCTGGTTTTCTGACAGCGCTGGACAGGTGGTCAACGTTGTCGGCTTGGCTGCTGCCTGTGTCTCCAGATGAGGTGCATAACTGATCATAAACATAGGCGGAACTGTCCTGATCAGTCGCCTTCGGTGTAGCGGGTTTATTGCGGTGGTTGCCCTGGGGACATGCTCTCGAAGACTTGTCACAATGGCCCCAGGTCCCACATGCGACACACCTGCGACATGATGCGGTATAATGCCCTCTGATGTTGCATTTTGCACACATGAAGGACCAAGCTTTACAGTGCTTAGCTCTGGCCTTACGATCATTTCTCGATGCACGAGCAGGGCCGCCACATGCCCAGCTCCGGAGGGTCGGGAGGATTAGGCGCGCTGGGTTTGTTGCCGATGGCCCCAGCAAAATCGCCGACTGCACACCTTGTCGCCTTGCCTTGCTCCTTCGGTGCGATGAATGCGACTGTTTCTTCCAAGGTGCGGTCTGTCTTGGAATCACCTAGGAGATCAGACAGGATCTCAGGGTCAGCAATGCCTCTCACGAGATTGTCCTTTATGATCTCGTTGCTGTAATCGAATGTGTGAGTGCAACCCGGTACTTGGCATGCTGCGACATACTGGCATAAGGCAGCTTGGCCTCGGAGGCCGGCCAGGAACGTTCTGATTCCTGTCCCCGGCGACTGCGTCATTTTGCCAAGTCTGATACGGTGCACGAGGGTGCTTTCTTCTTTGACAGCCAGTCTCTTGATCGCATCAAGCAGATCTCCCTCTGTTATCTTGGACACATCACCCCGTAGGTCGCGCATCAGATCAGTCCGCAAGTCAGCATCACAGCAGTAAAACAGTGCAGTGGGTAGCACATCAGCCGCAATGGCCATGCCCGCCTTGTACATCTGCCATTGGCGGGTGAAGGCTGACCATTGGTCGGGGTCACAGCCCGCTGCCATGGTTGGTGCGTCCAACTTCAGCTCCTGGGCTGGCCTTGGGGTGGCAGTGGCGTGCACTGCTTTGTCATGCATCTGGAGGGACATCCTCAGGGCATCAGCGAAAGCCTCACTTAAGTTGTTCGACTTCCAACCGCATCTATCCACGGGACAGCTGAGTCTGGGCATCTTGCAGTGTAACTGCAGGTCACTCCACAGCGGTCATAAATGAGAATCAACACCTTCCTTCTTCACAGTGAACTGTATTCATAAAGGATGAGTGCTGTGACCTGGAACCAGATAGATACATGCATATTAGTAAGGCACGAATCGTATTTCATATTGAAATCCAATCCAACTTTTCAATTGCACCTCTTGCGTAAGCGGCGTTCTTTGGTGTACAGCTGTTCGCATTTCCTGCTTTGTTAACGCGTACTATTTAGAATGATGATTCTTCTCTAATATGTCTATGTAAATATCGAGTAAATAGTTTAGTGTCGTTGAGTGTTAGGCCTAATTACTCAATGTACGAGCCAGATAATCAGTGGTGTCAGGCTTTTCGGCGCGATGACCCAGTTTCGTCTTTCGACAATGATCCGATGAGGAAATGCTCCAGGTAAACTACAGGTACACGAGGAAAGGTAAGTTTTATCTATGCAAAATCTATAAAAATCTGTTCATATACTGATATTCTGAGTTATGGTAGAGATGTAGAACCAATAAATAACTCTTTGAAAAATAAGATAGGCCTATAGGCTATCTGATGCCCGATCGATGCCCGACATTTCGCCCCTCGATCAGCTCGGCCCTTGAGCACGCATCATATTATGCAACTTTGAAGTTTGTGAACTGAATTGAATCTGACCTTAATTTTGTTTCTAATATAATTAATGGGTAGCATAATTAATTCAGAAATATAATAGACAAATATAATTTTGCTCCAGTATAAGTGTGATAAGGCATAGAAAAAAATACCCGTGATTCCTATTACCCGACAGTCCCTATTTTCCCCCTACCCTACACATTTTATTGCCATTTTTGATTGCTAAAGGTATCTTGCCTACTGTCGTTGCACACTTTTTGGACAAAAAATAATAATTTTTGAGATTACTGTAGAGATTTGAGTATAGGGCCTATAGAGTGGCTTTATTGTGGTTTAAAATTTTATTAAGAAGTACTGCATTAAAATATTTTTAAAAAGTAAAATAATGTTCCTACCTACCTACCCACCCTTTTTCTATTTGGGACGTAATAGGAATCGTGCCTATTTTTTTCTAGACCTAATATCAGTATTTTTTCTGACTTATTTAACTGTTTCATGAAACATTTCTGTTTATTATTTATAATTTATTTATTTATATTTATATTTATTATTTATTTCTCCCGTTTCCATGGCAACAATGGACCACTCATCTTGATAATGTTGAATTGTTAATTATTTATATAATAATTGATATACATTAATTATAAGACAATATATTGAACTCTTTTGCTCTTCGGTTTGAAAATATGCCAAATAATGACATTTTGAATGGAACAATTTCCTCTCCCGTTGCCATGGCAACCATGGGCCAGACATCCTGGTAATGTTGAATTGTTAATTATTTATATAATAATTGATATATGTGGTTTATAAGACAATATGTTGAACTCTTTTGCTCTTGGGATTGAAAATATGCCAAATAATGACATTTTGCATGGTGCAATTTCCTGTTCCGTTGCCATGGCAACCATGGGGCAGTAAGGATTATAACATTCATTTTTAAAAATTTTTAAATTATGTCAATAAATGACACCAATGATTATTAGTTTTTAGACAGGGCCAATTTTGATGGTTAGAGAACCTTGTCCTTTTTTAAGAAAAAAAAAAAAGCAGTCACGCAAGACTTACTATTCTGCCGAATTGGTCCGTTACGTAGAGCAAATTTCGAACAGGCACTGCTGTAGTTGAAACTAAGAACAAATAATTATTGGAAGGAGGAAACATTTTTGAAAGACACTTTTCTTGCATGAGAATGCTCTCTCACTGCAAAACTCTTTTACTTCTCAGCTCCCCACTGAAAATCACCAAACTGTATTATTTATAAACAAGATGTAGAACTTGTCCAAAACCAAACAATACACACATGCATGCAGTACTGTATATTAGGCTGTATACAACATGGTCAAAAAGCAGAAGTGGGGGGTAGTTTCCTGTTGGAAATAGTTCTGGAAGTGGTTTGGGACCTGCTAGAGCTGGTCATGAACCAGAGAAGAAGACTCCCCTCATGAAAATATTCTATAGTTATTTCTTAGTAATTATATAGTGTTAATGGCATAACTATAGTATAACTAGAGTAGTACTATAGCCATTCCATTATAATATATCATTACCACAGTAAACAGACCAATGATATTACTATAGTCCACACAACTGTATCGCTGTAGTTTGAATAACTATAGTATCACTGTACTAATTATACACTATGGTGGCAAACACTCCATCCATTTACTACAGTATAACTACAACTTGGAACTATAGTAATTTTTCATTAGGGTCAAAGAGGAAAAAATGGTAACGATGCAAATTTGAATAACCCCGTTGGGATCACAAACCAGATGTAGATAATCAAACAATAAAATACATGGCACCAAATTTCAAGTTCAAAAATACCTACTACGTATAAAATACTGGAGTTGGATGTTGTATGAATGTTTACTACGAAAATGTAGTGCTCTAATTAGTTTGAATTTAAATGTTAATTACTAATTTCAGCTGCAGATGTTAGTTATGCCCCATATGCTCAGAAGATGACTCTATTGTATGATATACGGCGCTTTCAGTTTTCCTTTGTTTAAGAAAAAGCACAACTAATGGTATTTATGAGTCTGTTATTAAGCATTACTAATTGGTAGTGATGCGCGGGTCGGCCCGGAACCTTTACCCGCGGGTCGGGTCAATATTTTAATAACATTTAGCGGGTGCGGGCGGGTTGGGCCATACAGTGGCGACATCTAATTCCCACGAAATTGCGAATAAAAAGTATAATAGGCTATCGGCCACTTGAGGGCTCTAGACATACTGCCTAGATAATATGATCTTGTTAAACGATGTAACGCTACCTTAAGCAGAATAGAATGCCACTTGTACCTCTCCCTCTTCCTACTCTCTACTCTCGATGTACACGCACTCACTGGTGCGCAGCTTAATCCTCCACGGTTTGACTGAGGATCTAAAGGTTGAATGATAGCTCATCTTATAAATCATTCTGCAGTCAGCACCGAAATATTATATAGTAGTAGTAGTAATTATATTGACCTGTGGGTCCAAACAACACATAGTCAAAACATTTTTTCGCCACTTCACAGTGAAAGGCATATGACGATTCTTATTCAAAAATAAAATCAACTTGCTGAGGTGCTTCCGTTTATCAGCTACGTGTTCTCTAACAGCAGAGCGTGTGCTGCCGTCGGCGATAAAGACACTTCTTGGATATACATTTCTATAACACCATTCTATAGGCTACACATATCACCCAAACGAATAGGTAACTTACTGCTGAAGCTTGTATGGTCATAAACTTAGCCCTGCTCTCATTAATTACCATACCATGAGACAAAGAATAGGCCTAATCGTGTAAAACTCCATGGTGGCCAAAGCAGTTCTCTGCGTCCCAGCAACTAGCGCAACAAGCGAGCGAAGCTTCAGTTCGGCTGGCCGTGTCCTGGAAGCGCGCCATAATCGCTTAAACCCTGGCACTGTTGACGCGATTTTGTTTTTGCCTAGTTTGGGAAAAAAATACGCCTAGGCCTTCATTATAAGCTGTGTTGAAAAAATCGCCTAGAGCTCACAATCTTGAAATAAATATATGCGGAAAAAAGAATTTCCTCGTAGACAGGATATCGCAACACTGTATGGGAGAGTGGGCCACACTGCCTGCTGCTGCGTTGCGTCTTCCGCAAGCGCAGCAGTGCAACCGCTGGTCGCATGCGTCTCGGTCATTCACACTGCCTGCGTGTCTGCTGCGTCTGGTCTGCCGCGGGCTCCTCCTTCCAACTCTGGCTCTGCTCGACTTTGCCCAAGAAATCACAATGAAATAATACATTATTTCGTCTCGCGTCCTTATAGCCTACTACACGTGATTTATGTTTTGTATTGACAGTGGGGGGGAGCATGCTTGAGCGTATCATACAAACAATCTAATTACACGATCGCATTACAATACACAGCAAACCCTTTGAATTGGTCTTGCTCTCTCCTAAGGTAATTTTGGGGTAGTGGGAGGTTGTCGGGATGTGGAATGTGCTTTCAAAAGCGATCTAATTTACGTTAATCGACGCTGAAATCATTCGTAAAGGCTAGGCGCCGAACGACCGTGAGAGGAAGAGTTCAGACCATTTAGAAACTGGCTGGTGTGCTGTACGTTCGTCTGGCCATTATATCCAAAGGATGTTTTATAGGTCCATGCTGTATCCAGCTTAGTTTTTTTTCTCTCTTTACAAGTGGAAACAATCACCTGAACTTGCTGATACAAGTGGGGAGTCGTATGTAGGTTCATCGATCGTGGGGGTGTCACGGCCAGAGTGAGAGCATAGGCGTTATTAGTGGGGGGGATGGGGGGGACATGTCCCCCTCAACATTCAAAAGGGTGGTGTTCGTCCCCCTCAAAAAATTAAACAAATCAAACATCGACTTAATATTTGTATGTAACTCTATGGTCACAACTTATCGACGAGAGCGTTTTGGCGCTGCTGAGTATTTGATGAGTTGCGGGACAGTAACGTTCACTCTCGTTATGTTCGCTGTGCAGCTCGCGTCTCTCTCCCCGAAATGTCAAAACAAAAGGCAGGGATAATTAAAGGTAATGCACCTACCCGTATAACTATCATGGATTCGTGAGGTAGTGTCACTGCATCGAAACAAAATCAAGGATTTACGTGAACTAACGTTTGGTCCCCAATGCAAAGCCAAGTGTTTGGTTATTGTCTGAACATTTCCAAGGTTTAACGTTAGTTTAATGCAAATGCTATCATTTCACTGAATCTGATTGTTTCTTAAAGTAATTTTACTTATATTAATTTCATGGTTGAAATTTGAGCTAAACCTTTGAGCTAAATGAGGTTCTGATGTTTCCGGTAATTTGCGTGAAAAGTTGTACGTCACTGTGTGTGAAGTCTATGTGTATTTTCCAATTTCCCTGTTGGGTGAATTTTAAGAGAACCCAAGTGAAATTTGTGAGACTAAAACATTTAAAGGGTAAATAACTGAGTTTCTTAATTAGAATTTAAAAGGGTACAAACTGAAGTTAAATTTTATTTGCCATATCATTTTTCAAGGGTTTCTTATACACTGGTGCATTTCCTTGTGTTTATTGGTGACTGTGAAGTTACAAATGAGGATTTGAGTAGAAAAAAGAATTCATAATTCATTTTAGTGGGTAAAAATATATACGTTTGTATTTATTGACACACAACAGTAAAATCACTTTGAAAAATATTATGACCTGGAATACAAATCATAGTTTCACAGAACAGTAAAAGAAAACATTTTTGAATGCAAGAATGCTGAAGAGACCAGAACTTAAAACATTATTTTTGTTTTTACTTGGCTGACCTCCTGCTATAGAAAGGATGTAAAGGTTCCCAGTCATTGAGAAATGTTATTTTAATTATTATTATTATTATTATTATATATTTTATTTTGCATGTAAATTTTTCTTTTGGCTAGTAAAAATCTGATTTTACTTTCCCGAATGAGTAATTAAAAAAATAAGTTAGTGTTGAGCCCTTGATAACTAACATCAGGTGTAGCATTACTAAGCTGGGCGGTATTCCACAAAGCTGGCTAACTGAGTAAGCCTGGCTTTTGCACAAAGTAAAACCAAGAAATTATTCAAATCTGGAACATTGACTGAAATAAATATAGCTTTTTAGGTTTTACTTTGTGCAAAAGCCAGGCTTACTCAGTTAGCCAGCTTTGTGGAATACCCCCCTGGTTTCCACCGGATGTGAAACAATTTTTTCGCACGACCGTGTATTCGCGTCTTTCCATTGACTTTGAATGTAATCTGTGGTTTTTATTGAACCCCATGATTAGTTAATTAGATGATTCAGGTGATGTAGCCCTGGGCAAAAATGAAAACCTACACACGCAGCGGCGTTTCATCGATAAGATTGGACTCTCCTCACCTAGACAGTGCTCCTTTTCCAGACAAAATGTTAAGTAACATTGTAACCAAAACCTTGATTAGAAATCTTTTGAAGATGCATGTTTTTGGAGCATTTCAGCCTTTATCTTAACAGACTGCGCAGCATTGAACATTGTCTGCTTGTGGGTAAAAAAAAAAAAAGACCCTTAAAATCTTGTCTCCCCCCCAAAATTTGAGACACAGTAACGCCCTTGCCCATGGATATTTCCGTCAAAACATGACTCAAAATGTTAAATGACTTTGTTAAACTTGGAATGCACCTAATTAGTACAAATTAAAAGCCATTTTAAATCCTCAGATTACAACAGTGCTTGGAATAGACACCAGCTTACATAAGGGTGCCCCAGGACTGGGTTTGGGAACCACTGGACATCAAATTTTGAGCCCAACCCGACTCAACAGGGACAGGGGATTTCACAGGGGAATCCAATGTGCCTCTTTCTCCTCACTCCCAATTCCCATTTTAGGATGCTAGTTACCCAGAGTAAATACTTGCTCGCAATTCTACACCTGTTTTTAGCCCCCGCCACAAAGTTGGATGGGAATGTAGGAGTGAGTGTTGTCCTTCAACGTGTCCGTCAGTCGCTTTCATCTCCGAGTGGGAATTCCAAAGCCCTTCCATATTTCTCCGCAAATTCCATATATAGATACATTTTATTGAGCAGATGTCCCTTTTTATATTCACAGTGCCTAGAGATACGGCAGTTTTATGGGTACAGCTGTCGATATGAAGGGATTAGGATAAGGTTTAGGGTTAGGGGTTAGGTTTAGAGGTCAGAGTTAGGGTTAGGTTAAGGCAGGGCTTGAAATGGGGACTGCCGTACCTCTCTACATTGAAATGCATTGGAAAACTGCCGTACTTGTAGCAACTGCCTTTTCATACGTCTGTCTGTCCATCCCTCCGCCACATTTTGTTTCCAGGCCAGATATTAGCCATGCCCTGGCAGGGGTATACAGTTTAGCACCGTCTGTGTGTGTGTGTGTCTGCCCGCGTGACAGCTCGGCCACCACTGAAGCTAGGGTGACCAAACTTTGTAGGGTAGATGATCCTAGAGTACTCTGTCCAAATTTGCATTTTGAGGTCGAAAGGTCAAAGGTCAAGGTCAACAAGAGGCGTGGGTTAGCATTTCTATAGAGTGCGCATCATCTAGTTTTTTCTACAGAAACTCCGGTTCAGGCCCGATTTAGGTGCAAAAATGCAAAACTGCTGCCTTGGATTGGGCCCCAGACAGATTTTTATCAGCCTTGGGTCGGGTCGAGCCGGAGTTTTGGGCCTGACAAAAGCTCCTCTCCAAAGCTCCACATATCGACCACAGACATACACCAATGCACTGTACACTCGGGGTGGCACGGTTCACAAAAGTGGCAGTTCAGTACGTATTGCGGTTTGAGGTCTGCGGTTCGGTACGTATTGCTGTTTTTTGTTTTTTTTTTTATTTTAAATACTCTATATTTCGGCATATACTATTTAGTTTTTAAGCATTTAAGAGAGGTTAAAATTATAGTTAGAATGAAATAGTCATGCACAAACTAAGTTTGAGTTGACATAAGCATATTTCATGAAAAATCTCTGATGAAAAGCCAGGTAGTATTTTGAAACAGCAAGAAGTAAGACATGGATGATTTCTCCAGCTTTTTTTTATTTACTACAGTATTTATACAAAGTGTCAGGAGCGTTTGCTGCCATGTTGTGGCATATTTGAAGTATTCCCACGATTGTACGGCATTCGTGCTTTACAATGCTTGCATACTGTAGGCTTTCCGCAGATCTGATCGGCACTGATCGGATCGGCCGATAATTTGCATAAATGTGCAATCGGTTAAACCCGATATAATGTCCAATTCACCGATCCGATCAATGACGGCATAAACATGAGCCGTTGTACGCACAATATCTTGCATGAAACATGTCGGCGGTGTGGAACTTCTTCAGGGTGAATGAGACGGATACAGCACAAGCCATGTGCAATCTTTGCAACGCAAAAATACCTTGTGGGGGATCATCAAAAAAAAAAGTTTGAACTCCACAAATTTAAAGAGACACCTGGATAAGGACCACAAAGAGGAGCATTCCGAGTTCCAGAGACAGTCCGCGGAAAAAGATAAGAACAAAACACCGAAACGGACGCTAAAGCAAACCACTTTAGACAGTACCCGCCCGTAGGCTACAGCCGAGAAAGTGAGAAGGTTGGTACAAGGAAGGTAATGGAATTTATCGTTCTGGCCAAATTGCCATTTAATATTGTGGAGAATTCCGCATTTCAGGGTTTGCTCGCATACTTTGATCCGCGCTACCTCCTCCCAGGGCGCACATACTGTGGTGATACCGGCCTAGATGAGCTACACCGGGATGTGCGTTCGCACGTCGAGGGCTTTCTGAAAGAAGACAGTCCTTCGATTAGTTTCACCACAGATATTTGGTCATCAGACGTCAGCCCGATGTCATTACTGAGTTTGACAGCCCAGTGGATTGACTCAAAATTTCGACTCCGCACGGCGGTTCTTCACGCTCAGGAATTCCGCGGCTCACATACTGCTGCATCGCTGGTGACGAAATATGACAACATGCTCCTGACGTGGAAGATTCCGAGAGAAAGGGTTCATGTCGTAATCCGGGATAATGCTGCAAACATGGCAAAAGCTATGCGAGGAGCAGGATTACCCACTTTGCCATGCATGGCGCACACGCTTCAATTGGCTGTCCATGACGGGTTATTGGCTCAACGCATGATAATAGACATCCTAGCTACGGGGAGACGCATCATCAGGAACTTCAAACGCTCTCCTCAAGCATATTGTGCATTTCATGATGTGCAGCAACAGCTCGGCCAAGACGTCAAAAAATTCCAGCAAGACGTCAGCACCAGGTGGAACAGTAGTTACTATATGCTCCAAAGCCTGTTGGAGCAAAAACGCGCATTGGCTGCTTTTGGAGCAGAGCATGAAGTACCTGCTTCCTTCAGTTCCAACCTGTGGGGTCTGATCGAAAACATAATAAAAATTCTGGAACCATTTGAAGAGCTCACGAGAGAAATTAGCTCATCTACTGCATCTGCCGCCGATGTTATGCCTCCTGTGATGGCCTTAAAACTTTTCCTGAGTAAAAATGCCCCATCGGATCATGGTGTGGGGACCGCAAAAGCTGAGCTGCTGAAAGCTGTAACCCGGAGATTTGATGGAATTGAAAACGAACCCCTCTACAGTTTGGCTACTCTATTAGACCCAAGGTGAGGAAAAAACATTTGGCCTAGGATGATTTAATAAATATACTATACCTAATAAAATGATGTAATTTAGATTAGCTTAATATCCTGAATAGCAAAAATACAGTCTATTAATTGGATAAAATCTATTTTATCCAGCATATACATTTGGCTTTTACTCAGTAAAATTGTCAGTGTTAATTTTATTTAAGAGTGTACAAATGGAATCATATGGACCGTTTGGTTATAGTAAGTCTTATCCTAAATTGTTCTAAAAGAACAAATGCCCTGTTAAATTAATGTGTGTAATAATAAAAACTTGTGACAATAAAACCCCACTTTTAAAAGACATTTAAAAAAATGTAAAGTAAAACATACAAATTTAAAAAGTTTATAAAAAACTTTTCAAAAAGGTAAAAAAAAAAAAAAAACTTTTTACATTTTTTAGTAAAAGTTTTTAAAATTTTTGTGGTAAAAGCACACGATTAAATTAATGATTTATTTTGTTTTAACAAAAGGTACAAGGATCGATGCTACTCTGAAGAGCTCAAGGCACAAACAAGGGGCCTATATTTGCTGGCAGCACAGTTAGGCCCTTATGAAGGACAAGGACCCGGAACAAACAACACAGCTGAGCCAGCTGAGATGATGCCACGACCTGGTTCCTTGTCATCAATGTTGGGTGAAATCATGCAAGAAGAAAGGCCACAGCAGGCCACTGCAGCAGTGTCACCGTTGAATCTCTACCTGGCAGAGCCAGTCATTCTTCGGGATGCTGACCCACTGGCTTACTGGAGAGCCAATCAAAATCGCTTTTCTGCCCTCACCACTGCTGTAAGAGCTTACCTGTCTGCACCCTGCACAAGTGTGGACAGTGAGCGTCTGTTCAGTGCTGCATCCAACATCCTGGATGATCGAAGGAGCAGGTTTTCAGCCAGTAAAGTTGAGATGCTCCTCTTTGTTAAAAAGAATCTGCCACTGATGTTTACAGAAGCATAGGCTTTTAGCCTACGTAATATAGCAAGTTTATCCCCATTCTCTCAATTTAAGGAAATATTTGTTTGGGCTGTGCGCCATTTCTTTATTTTAGGGTCTTGAGGACTATGTACCATACTACGTGGCTGCTATATAATTTTAATGCCTGAGAAAGCACTTATACAGTTCATTTACTTATGTATTCATTTCTTTTACTTTTTGGAAATACATGTGGCCTGGGTGCTGTTTTTTTGTTGACCTGTGTGTCATTGTTTATTTTTGAGATTAAAATGCTTGCCAATGTTCAGGGGCAGTATTACAGCCCTTTATTTGCAGTATTTACCTGTCACAGTAAAGTAAGACTGTATACACTTATCTTCATGAAGTTACAATGCTGGTCAATGTTCTGAGGCATTATTCTGCACTTTATTTACAGTGCAGTTATTTACAGTACAGTAAGATTGTATACACTGTTATATAGCTTCAATGTTAATTTTATAATACTGCTTTAGCTGGCACTTGGCACTGATGCAACAACTGTGGACAACTGTCAGAAAGTTTTCACTTTATTTGTTGGGCCCATAACTTCTGTGCCAAGTTGTTTTGTGGTTCCAGCCTTTTAATATGAGTTTGTCCTGATTGAACTTTGAACTTATTTTTGGCCAGTTCTTGAGTGCTCTCTACAGGTCATTGATGTTTGTAGCAATTTGGTACCGTTAAATGCTTGAACCCTTGCATCTCGGTTTGAGACATGGCAAACATTGTAAAACATTGCCAAACTAGAACGGGCGCTCGGTAGAGCGCATACCTTCGCCGACGCCACTGAATCCCTCGCCACTGGCGTTGGTTTCATGCCGATCGGATAAAAATTGACCGAGATATGGCCGAAAGTCGGTTTTGACCTTTTCGTGGCCTTGACCTTGACCTTTGACCCGATCACTCCCAAAATCTAATCGATTGATCCTCAGGTCATGCCAAATCAACCCACCAAATTTTATGAAATTCCGTTTGGTACTTTTTGAGTTATTCGATACACATACAGACAGACACACAAACAAATAAATACACGGGGATCAAAACATTACCTTCGTCAGCGAAGTCACTGGCGAAGGTAATAAATACACGGGGATCAAAACATTACCTTCGTCAGCGAAGTCGCTGGCGAAGGTAAAAATGGTTAAAAATATTGTCGTTGATGCTCAGTAAATAAGTTCTTTAAATAGACATATTGCTCAGTCACGTGATCGGATCGTGATCGGTTATCGGTTTATTTACACTCACTAATCGGTGATCGACCCCAAAAATCCTGATCGTGTAAAGCCTAGCATACTGTGACGATTTTGTCAATTGATTTTTTGCCGGCGTCATCGTATGTAATGGGAAAACCCAAATGTTCCCACACACCTGATTTGAATGACGCGGGGACATCCTCAATGTACGAGATGTCTTCTCCACTGTCACTTGCCATATTTGCACTTGTCGTCTACACTCCGCTGTCGCTTCAATTCTTTCGCGTTAAAGACAACCACGTGGTTTCATACGGGCATTCACCTTTTTTTTTTTTTTTTTTTTTGCGAACCGAAGTCTACACGCGTATTGCACCGCAACAGGCGTATCGTTCGGTTCGGTTTTTTTCCCAGGACCGTGCCAAGCCTACTGTACACCATGGATTCCAGTGACTGCAGAATGATTTCAGGTTTTGACCAATATCACACTTAAAGCAACGATCCCGTGGCCTTCAGACACATTCACATTGCCCGGGCTAAAAATACAATGTCAGCTGGCTTCCAGGGAAAGTAGGTAAATTTAAAATTGGGTCACTTAAAGATTGGACATTGATAGTGAGCGGTTGTCAGAAAAATGTTCTCACAGTTATGAAATCAAAGGCTTGAAAATTAATTACACTAATCAGATCATAATCAGAGATCAGAATTTATTTGGGGATTCTCAATCACCAAACAGAGTTAACATTTAGTTTGCTTATCAGATCTGAACTTGTCGCCATCATAACTATTTGGGCATTTTCAATTCAATAAATACTTAATTAATGATTCTTCTGTATGAATAATGAATGCAAAAATTTTTTTTGCAATTATAAGCAGGTCAAAAAGATAGCTTGTTTGTTTCCGTGACCCCATGTCTAAATGGATTGCTACAAAAGCCCCACAGTATTATTCCTGAACACTTTTAGCTGACATGCGGTGTTAGTACATCTAAATAACCCCAGTGAAACACAATCATTCTCGATTAAAAATTTAAATAATGCATGTCAGACATTCCAGACAAGAATTCAAGAGAAGAGCAGACGCTTTTCAAGATTCTACTCAACTGCTTTAATTGAAAAGTATAAGCTTGAAAGCAAGCACGGTACGGAACCGAAAACGTGCAACGGTGACAAGCCAGTGAAGTCTGAATTTTACCGGTAACTGCAATCAGAAATACAGGTTGCGGTCTAAATCGAGTTGGGAGTGGGAGCCATTAATCCATTGCAAAATCCATATTAAACTGTCACACATGCTGCATTCAGATTAACACCAGATTAATACTTAAGAAGCAGCCACTGTCCAACACTTTGTGCCCAGAGCCACGTTCTATAACTCTTTGCTGTAGATGTAACACGCGCTACAAATGGACATGAAGCAAGAAGATGAAATCTTATCAATACTATATTTGTCCTTGATTGTATCTGTTAATAATAAAAAACCCTGCAAAGAAAAAATAAAGACAAAATAATGGTTACCAGAAAGTTAGCTATTCAAATTGAAATCCTGGATCGAGGCATCCCGACAGTTCACAGGTGAAAATGTGAAAACATGGTGTGATGAATGGTGAAGCCTTCATCTAGATGGAGTAGAGTTTGAGTTGCTCTTCCACGTCTCCCTCGGTCACGTCACCGAAGGTTTCCTTATTGTCTCTCAATAGCTTAAAGATGGCAGCTAGCTGCTCCCTCTGGACTCTGAAAGATAAATGACATGGATGTACTGAGCAACATGTCTCTTCCTCAAAACACTAAAACTACATCGGTCTTAGACCACAACTAATGAAATCATTACATTAGGTTTAGGACAAATCTCCTTCCGACTGCTTAAGTGCAAGTCCGGTGGAACTACTTAAGATTACTGCCACTTTTGCAGTAAAGAGAGAGATGTGTTCCATACAAAACAAACAAACAAACAAAAAAAAAACAAAACAAGAATCAGGCAAAGTTTAACTTGTTTCACACTCACTTCATATTACGGGAAATAAATGGTGGCCTATAAGCGCATTCTATTAGCTTGTTGAGGTTTCATTTCAGCTGGTAACTAGCTTTTCGTGTACAATTATAATTTGGAAATAGTTGGGACAAAGTGTAAATTGTGAATAAAATCAAAACGCAATGACTTTCAAATCACACCAGCCAGTATTTTATTCACAATAGAACAGAGATAAAATAGCAAATGTTGAAACTGAGAAATTCAACAATTTTATCCGCAAAATGTGCTCATTTCAAATTTGATGGCTGCTACAGGTCTCAAAAAAGTTGGAACAGAGGCCTGTTTACCATGGTGTTGCATCCCCTCTTCTTTTTAACACAGAGTGGAGGCGTCTGGGCATTGAGGAGACAAGTTTCTTGAGTTGAGCCACTGGAATTTGATCCCATTCTTGTTTAATGCAGGCTTCCAGCTGCTGGAGAGTTTTGGGTCTCCTTTGACGGAGTTTTCGTTTAATTATGCGCCAAATGTTCTCAAGCCGTGAAAGATCAGGACTGCAGGCAGGCCAGTTCAGCACACGGACTCTTCTACTACGAAGCCATGCTGTTGTAATAGATGCAGTACTGTGGTTTTGCATTGTCCTGCTGAAATACACAAAACATGCAATATATAGGAATACTGTATGGCTGTGTGTGAATGTTTGGTGGTGGTCGGAGGGGCCGTAGGCGCATACTGGCAGCCACGCTTCCATCAGTCAGCCCCAGGGCAGCTGTGGCTACAAAAAAGTAGTTTACTACCATCAGAGTGTGAATGTGTGAGTGAATGAATAATGTATCCTTGTAAAGCGTCTTTGAGTGCCCAGTAAGCAGAAAAGCGCTATATAAAATTGATGCATTATTAGTATTATTACAAGGCCTTCCCTGGAATAGATATCATCTGAAGGGGAGCATATGTTCCTCTAAAACAGGGGTGTCCAATCTTATCCGTGAAGGGCCAGTGTGGGTGCAGGTCTTTGTTTTAGCCCAGTGCTACAACACCTGATCCCAGTAATTAACTGATCAGAAGGTTCAATCAGCACCTTGAGGAGTAGAATCAGGTGTATTAGTGTTGGGCTGTGACAAAAACCAGCAGCCACACCGGCCCTTTGTGGATTAGATTGGACACCCCTGCTCTAAAACCTTTATATACCTTTCATCATTCATGGTGCTTTTTAAAACATGCAAGTGTCCCACACCATATGCACTAATGCATCCCCATACCATCAGAGATGCTGACTTTTGAACTGAACGCTGATAACAGGAGGGGTGGTCTTTCTCCTCTTTAGCCCGGAGGACACGACGCCCATGATTTCCAACAAGAATGTCAAAGGACATATCCTGTTTTCCTATCATTTCAGCCCACATTCAGTTTTTCATCTGCATATATGTTTATATGTTGTAATGTTATCTATTCATGGTTAAAAAATAATTTTCCCTGAATAACAGCACAACAGGGCTTGTGTATGTGAGTATGTTTGTGTGTATGTGAGTCTGTCTTCAGTTTTCTTCTGAGCTTGATCACTAAAAAACATTAATCCTTTAATCATGATTTTTGACATCGAAGTTGATTATCATTGTGCTCTCAGACCTAATGCTTGGTATCAGAGTAAAATGTAATGCTTGGTGTTGGGGTGAAAGGTTATTCTTGGTGTTGGATGGCTCCTGCTCCTGAACAACGCTGAGTAGTGCTGGTTTGTCTTTTAAAAAACAAGTTTTTGCTAGGCCTATGATTTAGCTTTTTTGTGATTAAAGTCACAAACTAAAGAGAAAATGATGAAAATGACCCAAAAAATAAAATTTTAGTAGAATAGAACAGTAATAGATTTGTTTGAAGATAATTATTTGAATAAATAAGAAATTATATATTTATCAGATAAAGGGCTCTAATTTCCTGGTGCAGCGCAGGTGGCGTAGCGAGGCGCAGCCCGCGCAGTGGTAATTTCGTACGGCGCAGCTCGCGTAGTGGTAATTTTGTGAGGTAGACGAAAGTGCGCCGAGATTGGTGTGGCGGCGTAGTAGGGGGAGGTGTGACATATTCATCAAGACGCAATGACAATTTCGTAGGAAAAGTCTCCGCTGGAGTTGCGCAGAAAACTCGCCAGCTCCAACCTGGTTTAATTTCCGTGCAGTGGTAATTTGGCTAACCGGCGCAGAGTGCGCACAGGTCACCGAAATCTCACAGGCAGGTTTACAGAATGTCAGGCACATTTCAAAGCAATAAATAATTACAGGAAGCACTATTTAATGTAGCTATCTGAATAAGGACATAAATTATAGTATCTACATGGATTGTCCTGATGTCAGATTAAAGGTGGTTGGCACGCGTAATGGAAACTTGACCTGGCTTAAGGACTTCACATCTTTCTCAGCCAACCACAAACTGGATATATATATAGCATGCTTGCGTTCTGTGCTCAGTAAAGCCGCTTGCACACTGGACACGAAACAATTTTTTTTGCACGGCTGATTACAGGCAAAGTCAATGCAAAGACGCGATAGTCAGACAGGGTTTTAATATAGCTCCGTGTCCGAAAGTCATAAAAGTTCAAATTTTTCCGAGTATTCCAGGAATTATTAAACGTGCAAACTTGGCCATGTTTGTGTTCGACCTTCACAGAATGCAAATCGATAGCTATCGACTTTTCTTGGTCTTTTTCGCCTATTCGTCTGTTTTTTTTCCGTTGAAGATAGACAGCAGTCTATATTCGGTCTTTCTTTTGAAAATTAGTCAGATGGATCGAACAGATTCATGCTTTATTTCCACAGCAGAGATAAAATAGTGCGTGAGCAAATCAATTCCATGACCATTGACAGTGTGAAGAAATTATCGCATGCGCGACCAAGACTGTCCGACGCGAAATGCAAAATACTCCATGTCAACCAGCCAGCAAAAAGTAAAAGTATTGATATGAGAACAGATTTATAACGAAATAAAGAATAAAAACATCACCAACAAACGGGATATCCAACAAAGATGACCCACCAATAAATAAATCGCAGTGTTCATTGGATGTTTAGTTGTTAAAATGTTTCTTTTTATTCTACATTTTGCTGTCAATCTGTTCTAATCGTCCTCTTTTTTTTTTTTTTTTTGGCTGTCAGACACGGAGGCATTGCACATTGTCTCGCCCCAATGTCGACTCACTTTATTGAGCAGAGCTTAAACAGAAACATTGATTGAAATTCTCGGTACTCATCTTGAAGAACTGAGCCCTCTTATCAAAACATTCACGTTTAATACACTCCTGAACAAAATCTTAAGACCGGGGAAAAAATTACAAGAATTCATATTTTGCACTGGTGAATCATAACCAGGTTGTAAGTTGTGCTTCAAAGTGCAAAAAGAATAAACTGGAGCAAGAGACAAAGAACAGAAAGTAGGCAATTTATTGAAAACTGTATTTAAACTGAAACAGCCTGTTCATCAGCTGATCAAAAGACCATGGCCTTAAAAAGTCAAAATCTGTGCAAAAATCTGGCCTCCGTGTCATTTTCTTTCATGCATTTGCACTGGCATGACCTCCTGATGGCAAAGGCAAAAAAGCTTTCTGACTTTGAACGTGGCAGGATTGATGAGCTGCACAAGCAAGGCCTCTCGCAACGTGCCATCGCTGCCGAGGTTGGACGCAGTAAAACAGTGATTTTAAATTTCCTAAAAGATCCTGAGGGTTATGGGACAAAAAAGTCAAGCGTTAGACCCAAAAAAATTTCACCTGCACTGAGCCGGAGGATCCTACGGGCTGTCCGTGAAGACCCAGGCCAATCTTCAACCCAGATTAAGGCCCTTACTGATGCTGACTGCAGCCCAATAACCATAAGACGGCATCTGCGAGAGAAGGGCTTTAAGAACAAAAAACGGCTCCACAGGCCACACCTCCTCCCGCGCCACAAACTTGCGCGTTTGGACTTTACAAGGGAGCTCCAAACATGGGACATTGTGAGGTGGAAGAAGATTTTATTCTCTGATGAGAAAAAATTTAACCTGGATGGTCCTGATGGATTACAACGTTACTGGCATGACAAGGAGATCCCACTGGAGATGTTCTCTACACGGCACAGTGGAGGAGGTTCCATCATGATCTGGGGTGCTTTTTCCTTTAGTGGAACAATGGAGCTTCAGGTTGTGCAGGGGCGTCAAACAGCGGCTGGCTATGTGGAAATGTTGCAGCGGGCATCCCTCTTGACTGAGGGCCCACGTCTGTGTGGTAATGACTGGGTCTTTCAACAGGACAACGCTACAGTTCACAACGCCCGCCTGACAAAGCACTTCCTCCAGGAGAATAACATCTCTCTTTTGGACCATTTTTGCTTGTTCCCCTGATCTAAATCCCATTGAGAATGTTTGGGGATGGATGGCAAGGGAAGTTTACAAAAATACTACAGTTCCAGACCATGGATGCACTTCGTGAAGCCATCTTCACCACATGGAGCAATGTTCTCACCAGCCTCCTGGAAACACTTGCATCAAGCATGCCCAAACGAATTTTTGAAGTAATCAACAAGAATGGTGGGGCTACTCAGTACTGAATCCTTTTTTTGCTCTTTAGTTCTGTTTTTTTGTTTTTTGGGGCCATGGTCTTAAACTTTTGATCAGCTGATGAACAGGCTGTTTCAGTTTAAATACAGTTTTCAATAAATTGCCTACTTTCTGTTCTTTGTCTCTTGCTCCAGTTTCTTCTTTTTGCAGTTTGAAGCACAACTTACACTCCTGAACAAAATCTTAAGACCAGGGAAAAAATTACAAGAATTCATATTTTGCACTGGTGAATCATAACCAGGTTGTATCTAAAAGAGTAGGTAGATTTAAAGAAATTAAAAACAATAATGGACTGTCGGACATGGAGATTTATTAAAACCCTAACAGACTTTCGGACACAAGACGCAATCTGTCGAGCGAAAAATTCGTTTCGCGTCCAGTGTGCAAGCGGCTTAATATTAGGCTACTATTATTGTCACTCAGGTTTTATCGTCTTTAGTGAAGGAAAGGAATACAGCCTGATTGCTATGATCTCGTACTGAGTTAAGATCACATATTGAAAATAAATGTGTCACGTATCTTGCATTGTTGTCCAAGCATGTTAATCCCAAAATTTAAAGCAGCAACAATTTGTAATAATAGAAACACGGTATCCATCGTTTCTCTTGCCAGTGAGCAAGATTTGACTCGGCTGTGTCGCCTTCTTTGCCAACTTGCGCTGGAAGGAGGGGCAGAGGCGGGACAGAGGAGAACTTTGGCCAGGCTACGCCGGGCACGAAATTGCCACATACGCCTGGACACACCCCGTTGGCGCGGCGCACCCCCCATGCGCCACGCCTGCGCTGCGCCTGCGCCTGGTTTACGAAATTAGAGCCCAAAATATTTGAAAAATTCTTCAGTCATCTTTACAACTGTGAATATTTTGTATACAAATAAAACGATTTCTTACCCTTGTATTCTAGCCCTAATACATTAATTTGCTCTCCTCAGGGATTCTAATCTTTGATACATGTTGTACATACAGATCATATCTAAAATGTTATTTCAAGCGATAGAAGAGGGCAAGGTAGATTTTTTTTACTTTGAAAGTGCATGATGAAGTGACTTAGTAGTGATATCGATAGTAGTGATATCCGCTGCTGTAAACTGCATCTAGGTCAAGAAGTCATGAAATAAAATGTGATACTTTTGCCTATTTTTCATTAATTATTATGTGTAGATATTGCCATATGAGTTTTGGATACGTTATTGCAATAATAGGTAAGAAAATGGGATAATTCTAATGAGGCTTTTTTCGGAGAGTTTCAACTCACATGAGATCTGCTAAAAAGGGGCGTCTTTCACTGTCTCTCATTCTTAATCAACACTTTGTAAGCGACGAAAAAAAGTCAAAACGTGATCTTTCAACATGTGTCGCTCATTCTCACCGGAAGAACTTTGGGCAAGTTTACGAAAGTGGGCTGGAGTGATAGGAAAACAGGACATGCCTTTTAGACTCCTCTGACTACAGGACACTTTGCCATTTTGCTACAGTCCTTTTTAAATGAGCCTCGGCCCACAGAACACGGCGGCGCTTCTGGATGATGCTCAACAATGGCTTCCTTTTTGCAAGATAGAGTTTTAGGTGGTATCTGCAGATAGTACGGCGGACTGTGTTTACAAACAGTGGTTTCTCAAAGTATTCCTGGGCCCATTTAGTAATGCCAATGACAGAATCATGCCGGTGAGTGATGCAGTGGCGTCTGAGGGCCTGAAGATCACGGGCATCCAGTAAAGGTCTTCGGCCTTGTCCCTTAATCACAGAGATTTTTCCAGTTTCTCTTAGTCTTTTGATGATGTTATGCACTGTCGTTGATGAGACCTTCAAAGCCTTTGCAATCTGACGTTGAGGAACATTGTTTTTAAAATATTCCACAATTTTTTTACGCAAGCCTTCACGGGTTGGAGAGCCTCTGGCCATCTTCTGAGAGACTCAGCCTCTCTTAGACATCCCTTTCATAGCCAATCATGTTACACACCTGATGCCAGGTAATGTAATTACTTGTTCTACTTGTTCTTTCAGCTGATTCTCTTATATATTAATTGCTTTTTCAGCCCTTTTTTTCCTGCGTCCCAACTTTTTTGAGACCTGTTGCAGCCAGAAATTTTTAAATAAGCTCATTTTGTGGATAAAAATGTAAAATGTCTCAGTTTCAGCATTTGAAATGTTGTCTGTGTTCTATTGTATATAACATATTGGCTCATGTGAAATGAAAGTCATTTTGATTTTATTTACACTTTGTCCCAAATATTTCGGAATTGGGGATGTAGAACGACCCAGTGCCGTTTTTCCCTGACCGGGCAGGCCACTATATGGCAAATATAGGCAAACGCAGCCAAAGCAACACAAAAAGATAAGCGATTATAGGGATGTTAAAACAGAACAGTCATTTGAGAGTCATTTGAAACACTTCAGCTTATTTCTAGCCATTCCGGTTGTAGGCAGACAAATAAATTCACCAACCACATCAGTCTGCTCATGCAAGCAATTTTATTCACCTTCATGACTGCACCTTAATTCTGACCACCATTTTCCACTTGCTTCATGATCTCCTGAATATAGCATGACCTCATTGCATTCTGTCAGTTGGTCGATTTAGATTTCATTGTCGCAAACAAGCAAGCTCTACAACTAACGCTCACCCAAGATCGTGCGGTGAATTTTTTCATGTTAACTTCAGCAAGATATCAGCCAATCAGTTACAGATTTCCCTAGACCTGACATTAACAATAGACTTTCACTTGATCAGTACAGGCAAACTCAAATATAATTCCCAACCAGGAATGTGAAAATAAACAAGCAATGAACAGTGGTAAAACAGCACGGATATTTGAGGAGATTAAAGTACATCTGCCAAATACTTGCCCTTTCCACACCATGAGGCTACACAGGGGTCCAAATAAACTCACCAACCGCTTTATTCAATTCTGAACAGAAATTTCTTATATCCAAGTTTTTCCAACATTTTGGTTCAGTCAATCATTAGATCTGAAAATAGAACATATCTCCAGTAGAAATTAAACTTCTGTCTATAAAGGAAACCAAAGATCATCATCAAAGCTTGGATTAATTTGTCATGAACTATGAACAAAAAAAAAATTCTTAGAAAATTCAAGGTAAATCTAATCAACCATAATAAATAATTGATTATGGGGCCAAGTCAATGATTAACAGAGGAGGATTATATGTATTTAAACAATAGGTCAAGGTTTCGCAATTTTCCATTCCAAATGTTTACGGTGTTCCACTCCTAATAGTTCGGTAAGAGCACTCACATTTTTTTTGGCATGTGAAATGAGTTGTTATTAAATGTGGTCACAGTTTCGTAAGACACTGTCCTTGTCAATTGTGTCTCCCTGCATAACTTACAACTCCAATTCCGAAATAGTTGGGACGAACTGTAGATTGTGAATAAAATCAAAATGCAATGACTTTCAGATCACAAGAGCCAATATGTTACTTACAATAGAACATAGATTTTACATTTTTATCCACAAAATGAGCTTATTTCAAATTTTCTGGCTGCAACAGGTCTGAAAAAAGTTGGAACACAGGCAATAAAGGGCTGAAAAAGCAATTAATTTATAAAAGAATCAGCTGAGAGGACATTTAACAAGTAATTAATTTAACTGGCATCAGGTGTGTAACATGATTGGCTATGAAAGGGATGTCTAAGAGAGGCTGAGTCTCTCAGAGGTAAAGATGGCCAGAGGCTCTCCAACCAGTGAGGGCTTGCGTAAATAAATTGTGGAATACTTTAAAAACAATGTTCCTCAACGTCAAATTGCAAAGGCTTTGAAAGTCTCATCATCGACAGTGCATAACATCACCAAAAGATTCAGAGAAACTGGAAAAATCTCTGTGATTAAGGGACAAGGCCGAAGACCTTTACTGGATGCCCGTGATCTTCGGGCCCTCAGACGCCACTGCATCACTCACCGGCATGATTCTGTCATTGACATCACTAAATGGTCCCAGGAATACTTCAAAAAACCACTGTCTGTAAACACAGTCCGCCAATTACAATAGGATGGCTTCGTAGTAAAAGAGTCTGCGCACTGAACTGGCCTGCCTGCAGTCCTGATCTTTCACGGATTGAGAACATTTGGAGCATAATTAAACGAAAAGTCTGTCAAAGGAGACCAAAAACTCTCCAGCAGCTGGAAGCCTGTATTAAACAAAAGTGGGATTCAATTCCAATGGCTAAACTCAAGAAACTTTTCTCCTAAATGCCCAGACTCCTCCGCTCTGAGTTAAAAAGAAGAGGGGATGCTAAACCATGGTAAACAGGCCCCCATCCCAACTTTTTTGAGACCTGAAGCAGCCATCAAATTTGAAATGAGCTCATCTTGTGGATAAAAAAAAATTGTTAAATTTCTTTTTCAACATTTGCCATGTTATCTCTGTTCTATTGTGAATAAAATATGGGCTGGCATGATTTGAACGTCATTGCGTTTTGATTTTATCACAATTTACACTTTGTTCCAACTATTTCGGAATTGGGGTTGTATCAATAATCAAAATGTGAAAATACACTGTGAACAAAATACAGATTGGAAAATTTTTCAAACAGTGAATTATCATTATAACTATACTAATTTACTCAATAAGCTCTTAACTCATGAATTATAACTGAAATGGTACTTATTTTATCCATTAACTTCAGCTTCATCGATTAGGCGTGATATACGCCAACAGCCACCAGATGTCACTGCTCTATATAGGAAGAGCCCTGCTTTATGCAAGCAAAATGTTTTAGTCAATTATTCAGCGTAATGATTCACTTGCCAATATCGACTACTGTGTTTAGTACCCAAGATTTCAGAAAGCTTATTAATTTAAAAATACATTAATCTTTACGTTACACGGTGTCTCTGAATGTAAATATACTAAATTTAAACTTAACTCTATAAAAGGTGTCAAACAACTGTATGTAGTCTAATATCACCGGCTCATACAAAACAGGTGAAGTATGTCTACCACTTCTTGATCTTAAATCTTGATTTTTCCCATTTCTTATCATTAGAAATTGAGGAAACTGAAGAATAATATGCATGTTTTGTCTCTGAAATGAAAGAATGAATTTCAGAGACAAAGCATGCATAACAGAAACATGCAAAACATGCATGAGAGAAAACACCAGAATATTGAAACAAACTATGTGAGCCTCTGTGGATGAATCCGGTGAGCCACAGCATTAGATCTTGCCAGTTCATTTCAATGACCCTGCTGAACACATTCACTTGCAGTCTATTTGCAGGATTAAAACTTTGAAAAAGGTTTGGCTCACGTTTAGCATCAAATTCATTAAATAAATCAGGAGTGCGTTTCCCAAAAGCAGAGGTGCTTATCTGCAGTAAGTCAGTACCTTACATACTCCGCCCATTCTCAGTTAGTGGTTCCCACTACGTAAATTAGCATCTGCGCTCTCGAGAAACGCACCCCAGTCCAGTTCTTCCGTATCAAAATCCTTTTGATAGCCAGCGCTAATGCACGCATCGTGAAGTTAGATTTTATTCTGGAGGTGATCAAGTCGATTTTGAATGATTAGTGCCCTCCGTTGCATAAAATCGGCGCAGCAGATCAATGCTTCCACACAAGTGAGTGAAAAAATGTGAAATTTGGAGGGAGGGGCGGGACATGGAACGCTCTATTTGTGAAGTTACATCACAGCTTGATCAATAGTTAACTCAGATCTGTTGGCAGAATTAAAAAGGTGAGGCCCAGGATAATGGACATTGGTGGAAATGGGCTTAGCTCCAGACTGAGGACAAACGCCCCACGGAGGGAAGAAGGGTTGTGCTGTTAGAGAGGACATGAGTGGGGAAACGAAGGGGTGTGGGGTCGATGTGTGGGGGATGCGTGGGGTTTTCGGTGAGGGGAAACAAAATGTATACATTACCGAGGGCTTTCTAACACACACTGCTTGTCCGTGTTGCTTAAAGAGAGGTAAAATCTGTTGTGAATTCTATCCTGCAAAGATAAAGGCAGGGGAGACACCATCATATACTGACACGAGGCCAGAGCGCCGACGTGTTTTCATCAGTTTGATCACTGATAACTCAGTCAAGCAAAGATCCAGAAGCCACATAACCTGCAAATTTTCATCAAAGATACAGTTTTCAGGTTCCCTGTTGGTGAACAGGAGCGGTTTGACCCTCTAAAACTTATATCAAATGAGCTGTATTTTTCGAACTCCTGACGTACAAGTAGCAGATACTGCACATTATTCAAAAACCTAATAGTCGAAGAACCGCATTCTTTCATGCAGTAAGTCTTTGCTAGATGCCCATTTTTGGACCCGTCCTCCTCTTGAAAACCACTGATTGTCAAGAACTGAAGGCTTCAAGTCCGCTCTTCGCTGAGAGACACAGTTATTTTAAGGAACATGATTCAGTTCTCCAGAGGGATGATGCAAGACTGCACTCGACTTCATTATTATGTCCGCTCTCCATCTCACAGCACCAGAGTGCCACCAGGCAAAGAAAATGGCTGCCGGAGCCTCCTGCTGACCAATCACACCCCTTTGTAACTATTTCTAATGAAAATAATTACACATGTTGGCTTTACCCAACCCAACGCCTCTCATCGCCATACTTTCAATGACCCAGCAGAGTATTCAGGAAAAAGATGCTCTTTTTCTGTAGTATAACCCTGTTCATTTCACCAGCTGAACATCAGATATTTTTTTTTTTAATTTATTTGTTTGCATCAGACATACATATACATAATAGGGTATAGTGTAGTCCATAGAATTAAAATGACTAGAATAAAAAACAATTTAATTTATATGATCATGAATAAAAAAAATAGGCGGTGGGAGCAGTTCCCTCATTAGCCCTGCCCTACAACTCTTTCCAAAAGATTTTATAAAAAATAAAGTGATTTTTTTCTTAACTTCCCTCTGTCTTCAGTTCATCGCATCTTCACTAATCTAACAGTCTGAGATCACACTGTAAGTGTCAGGCGCCCATCATAGTAAACGCTCGCCTCATTTCCAGGTTTCTATGACTTTTAATGGACGAGCGCTATTTATGTGTTATTGATATTAATGCGCAGTCCCAGTAAATCACATTGTCCCTGACGATCGTATTTAAATACAAAAATAACTTGTACTTTTGCCATTTACCCAAGCCCTTTGTTTTCCCAGATCTTAATGGCTGATCTAATTATCCTCAAAAGCCACACCCATTGTCCATTCACACAAGACCAGGTTCCTGAACTAGTATTAAATAAGCAGGGCCTCACAAAGAAATGCCACATTGACACATTGGAGGATAAGAGGGGATAGGAATAAAGCAATTGCGAGACCCCCTCCACACCCACCTCTGCTCTTCCGCCAGCTCTTCCTCCGTCATCATCTTCTCCAGTTGGCTTGTCCTCAGCTTCCCAGGGGCGTACTTCAAGGACTGATCGTCTTCCTCCTCATTGGCTGCCCCAATAACTGCAAAGGATAGCAAATTGACGTCTAAGCCACTGTATGTCCTCACAAAGGTAATGCGAATCATTACAATCACTCCAGTTTAAATTGCAAGATAGAGTCAGTGATGCCTGCACTCTGCAAGTGGATGAACAGTAATGTAATTCATTAAGTCAATCATTTCTGCACTGTTCACTCAATATGAATGAAAATACCATCAAAAGACAGCTGTCTTAAGTCAGCCACTTAATTCAAAGGCATTTATCATTACAACTCTTTAATTGTGAAGCTGACAAATTTATTGTGGACCTCACTATGACCACCAAATATTCCATAAATCGAATAACGATACAAGCGCTGATGTTGAATCCCATTAACTGTCATTTTCTCCCACCGATAAAATAACACGTAAAACACGCAGTAAAAAAAATAAACTGCATACGCTCACGCCGTCAGCTAACCCTTTCCACCGACAAGCAATCACACACCAAGATCTTAAACAAAAGACAAGCACAACTGTGGACAGCAATCTTTCCAGGTCAACAGCTTGGTGGATAAACGACGACTGAAGGCATGCTCATCAGAGACATGGGGATGAGTGTGACCAGCTTTAGTCTTTTAATCGTCTGTAATGCGATCGCCGGGACGGTTCTGTTTATCTGTATGACTTAGAATCTTGCTTCTGCAATCTTCCAGTTTCTGAAGCAAAAAATAAATAAAATCCTCGTTTTTCAAACATCACTTTTAATATGCACAGGCTGTTACAAAGAAAGAGCGGTATTCTGTAGATAGCTTAGAAAGCAGAGAAAATTCAGTGTAATTCACATCTAAAAACAGAAGTACAACAACTTCTCTTGATTGGTCTGGGCTCTCTATGCTTGTATTGTACAAGGAGGTTGTCCCCAGAGGAACTCAAATAAATCATAATATTTCACATAACATTTGGCATCATCAGCAGGAAATGGCAAAAAAAAAACAGTCAAAACGTCCTATATAGTTTCATCCAAGTCTATTTTATCTTTTGGGTGAGGTGATTTAGTCTACACATGACTGAAAGAAAGTGAGCCCTGTTTCCATACAAACCTTATCTGAAGTCATCAGGCTGAGTCTCGGAGGAGGTAACGCATGACAGGACTAATTCTGATCACATGACCTCCCAACGCTCAAGCAACAGTATAAATGATGGAAGCATATAGCTAAGAATATTACAATGAAAATGCATTCTAAAAAAAATGTTTTTCCCCCCAAAAAACAAATGCATTATTTGTACCTTAATGAAAATGAAAATAAAACAAAAAGTTTCAAAAAGTTTGCCGTCATATCGCTAACCAACATAAAACGAAAACGCAAAGTTTCTTATGCCCATCTGATATGCAAAATGTACAATGAAGGCTGTGTTACAGCACTGCAAGATCATTTCTTTAAGTATATGACACATCATGCAAGACGATGTTAAGTCCACACATACTGCTCAAAATGTTTGGCACTGCATGTTTGGAACAAAGACACTATTTTTCTGTTTCACTCAACAACTTAAGATTTTACATTTGCAATCAATCACTAAACCTCCTAAGACCCAAGCTTTGAAAATTTTTGCATTTTTGATTTTTCCAAGCTGTAGACCCAGATGAAGTTGGGCAGCTATTATGGATTCACGCATATCGTCACCACTGCCGCTGCGTCCGTAGACACTTCTTTGTGGACGCTGTACAGGATGTAATTTTTGACCTATTACTTCCATATTTGGTATGGACGCATGTTGTACTTCACTTATGACACCTAGAGATTTTGATGGCCATGGTAACAATATTGGCCGTTGAATATGCAAATTAGTAGTAAAACATAGATTTTCTTGTAGACGCAGTACAGGCTGTAATTTTTTGACTGATTACTTTCAAATTTGGCATGGCCATGTGTTATACTTAAATTATGACACCTATTGATTTTGGTTGCCATGGCAACAGTATTGGCCGAATAAAGCTGCAAAAAAAGGGGAGGAGCAGGCTTTCGGGGCCTACACCCATGCCGTTGCAGCTGACCGTTCTGTCAAGTTTGTTTTAACACTGATTGGTGAATTTTGCTTTTTTAACCACAAGATGGCAGCGAAAAACGTCTACCAATGAGGACAAAAGGCCCGCATGCAACATTAAGTATAAGGTGCTGCAAACCCAAAATTGAATGTCCCCGTATGTGGACGCAAGATCTTAGGAGGATAAGCCGCTTGCCGACCGCAGGACCTTTCTCCAGTGACCAGGAACCTTTCGAAGAACCCGGTGGGTTCTGAACATGGGATCCAAGGTAAAAATTAAACTCCTCGGGGGTACTACTTCCCAATGGCCCAGGAACTTCAGGGTCCCAGCCTGCAGTGCTGAACATTTTTGATTGGTGAAGTAGGGGAGACTGGGGTCCGATGAGCCCTGGGGACCAATGAGCCATATCGCTATTTTGCGTTCAATCGATGCCAAAGGTGTTTAAAATAGGCAAAATAGTGATGTGGCTCATTTATCCCCATGATTCATCAGTCAATGGTTAAATATTTTGCCTATGTTAATCAGCCCAGCCATCGATTGATTGCAAAATAGTGATATGGCTCATTGGTCCCCATGGCTCATTGGTCCCCAGTCTACCCTACTGACAGTATTTTGGGCACTTTGAATCCGCTTTGCAGCGAGTGCTGGCCTCCTTGCCAGGGTGGATTTGATGAATCTATTTGCAATGTAATAATGTAAACACAGAAAATTTCACGGTGTGGAAACTTTTCCGCATTTTGCGCGACCTACACCTGCGCTGAAATAACAACACGCAAAAATTCTTGCTCACCATGTTTATTTTTTGCCTGCGTACACAAAACTCTAAATTAAAAACGCTTAGGCCAAGTGCAAAAAATTAATCACACGAAAATTTCTGCTTTTGCAACTAGACAGTCTGTTCGCCCTCAACCGCATGGCTGTAGCCCCCGAAAGCCCGCTTCTCCCCTTTTTTGTTGTATTTGTATTCGGCAAATACTGTTGCCTTGGCAACCAAAATCAATAGGTGTCACAACTGAAGACATAACACAGGACTGCATCAAACATGAAAGTATTCGGTCAAAAATTACAGCCTGTACAGCGTCCAAAAAGAAGGGTCTACGGATGCGGACACGTCGGCGACAGCGGAGAAAACACGCATGAATCCATAGTAGCCACCCAACTTCGTCTACAATAAAGCACAATCAGTAAAAATACAAAAACACAGCTTGAATATCCTATTGATATCCTCCACTCTGGGAAATGATGATGCCTGTCAGTCCGTCGCAATATATGGCATCATCATTATGGCATTTTCTTCTTATCGTCACTATCCGGACTGGCGTTTTGAGTTTACTTTGATTGCTTTTCCATATGTCAGCGGCCTGATTTCCACAATCTACCCAGGACTTCAAGACATGATCGGAATGCAACTAACCGTAGGCCACAGGACCCTTTCACTTCCTCAGAAGGCCCGTTTCCACCGCAGGAACTTCAGGGTAACTTTACGGGCCCGGGGCCGTTGTCGCGTGTCTCCACCATCGGAACCACCCCCGAAGGACAGAGTACCGGAACATTTACAGGGGCTAAAAAAGTCCCTGCCTCGGAGTAGGTACTCTGAACACCCCGAAAAACCCCTGGGTGGGGCTTGGGGTTTACTTAGCGCTGACTGGATTTACTCAGGGCGGGATGTAACGTCTACAGAAAGCGACAAAATAGCCAGCATTTTTAAAACTCAGCAGACAACGAGGGGTCGCATTTTAAAAAATTCTCCTACTTCGCCCTCCCATGGAGACACGGCAGTTGAGAGGCCGAGTGAGAGGACGTTCCTGTAGTAGTTCCTGCCCCCCAAAATACTACCAGGAACTTCTTCGGTGGAAACTGGCCTAATGTCACCGCGCGGCCTCATCATGATCACACATCCGCAACGCAGAAGCTTGTTCGTTGTCCCTGAGAATTCATTTTCAGCATAAGATTTGTGTTTCTCTTTTATTTTTGACAGCGATATGGCGGGGCATTTTTTGAAAATTCTACAGCAAACGGACAATGCTTTTTAATTTGTTCGGAATACGGTTATACTTAATGAAACAATAAGGTTTATGTGACATCGAACAACCAATCAGCTGGCAAAGAATGGGTCAAGTCACTTCCAATGAGATCACTCTGCATTAAAATCCAATCTGCATGATATTGTGGGGGAAGTCCCACCTTCTCACAGAATGCATTTTCATTTTAATTTTGTTTGTAAATGTGCTCAGAGCCATGTAATCTAAATCACAATGGGAGACTGCCTTATTATTTTAATTATGAGCCTGAAAACTTGTTTACTTCCTGAAAAAGAGGAAGCATTTCTGAGAATGCATTTTCAGAATAAGATTTGTGTTTCTATTTTATTTTTGTTCGTGATACAGCAGGTCACTTTTTGAAAATTCAATAGCAAATGGGCAATGCTTTTTCATTTGAAGTTTTTGTTGAAAAAAGACTTGGAAATTAAAAGCAAAGTGAGAGATTATGCTTCAATTTCACTGCGATACAAATCATGTGTCTGCTTTTTGAAAAAAAAAAAAAAAGCATTTCTGAGATACAAAGTGTCCGGGGTTTGAATATACTCTTCCAAAAAAGAAACTAGACAAATATTGCATTATTGATTACACTTTCTTTTCAATATGTTTTCCACATTTGTCAAAACATTTCATGTATAATAAATTGATGCTAAAAACAATGTATAGTTTCTTTTTTCGAAGAGTATATTTCTCTCAACATAAGTGCAATGTTGCTTAAGTGAAGTGCTACAATCAGCAGATACAGAATATTCTTGGGACATTGTCCAACAATGTAGACAAAAATGCTTTTTCTAACTTTAAACCTACTTAACCCTTTAAGGCATAATTCAAAAATCCCAGGAGGGCGTCATGCCTCCCTGTTTACCGTAGTAACCTGGATGCGGGCTCCAGCACAACTTCTCAGCTTTGAGGAACAGTTGGAATTTTCACGTTGGTGCAAACCTTAGGGAAATTACGGTACTTACAACATGATGTGCGCGTTTGTGTCGGCGACAACACGTTCGGATTAGAAGGGTTAAGTGATAATTCAAGCGAAAATGAGAGTTTACTATTTAACTCGTGAGAGTTTAAGGGGGTAAGACCAAGAATGGAGCCGCATACCGCTGTGCTCCTCGAACACCGGGCTGCTCCCTGTCTCCTCCTCCGCGAGGAGCTCCGGACTCTCAGATTCAGCGATGTGGAGAGGTTCCCTCGCAGCGGAGGCCGGTGAGGAGGCCTCCCGGTCAGGTGCAGCTTGAGGGGGGAGCAGGGGAGTGACCGCCTCCTGAGGGACGGCTGCAGGCTTCGCTTCCTCAACAGCTTCCGTCTGCGGCTGGAGCTCCGGCAGGACATCCTGCTGCACAAATGCATGCTGTGAAAATCTCACCATTCAGTGTCGTGTCACCGACCTCAGACAGAACACCACCACCGGACACTGATTATGCACCAGGGTTTTGTAGAGTACAATTTCTTTGCAATTCCAGTTGTGGGCTGTACCGCCCAGAACTATTAAAGATGACATGGACGATCTCTAGGTGCCAGTTTCCAGTGCAGTGGTCACTGACCTGCTCCCTGGAGATCCACCGTCCAATCGGTTTCACCTCAGCCCCAATTTATCACACTTGTTTCTTCTAATGAGCAGCGCAATACAGACCTCTCATGGCTGAATGAGATGGTTGTACTGAAGCGAAAACCTTCAGGACAGTAGATCTCCAAGAGCAAGGTTGGTGACCAACGGTCTAGTCTAATTTTTGGTCCGCTCAACATACTAACAAACTTCTCATAACCAATTATGCCAAATGCACACTTCAAGAAAGTTAAATTAATGTTCATGCACTTTCATCTACTTTTTAATTGGCACTTGCATTATGAAACATTCAGAAGGAGATTAAAAAAAACGGAATGAGAAGAGACAGTCTGTAAATGAGAATTGAGAAAAATCTATTCTACAGTCACAACATGCATCTACAGACACCTAGATCTGCGGCATGTTTCAGATTTGCGGACGTGTGATTTCATTCATCGAAAACATTGATTGTGCAAACGACAAAGCAAACACTCTTAATATCATCACAAAAACACTGTACCCCTGTGCTGGACTTGGGACAGAAAGGTCCAAAGTTTGAGTCCTTGCCACGGCATTTGCAGTGTGTTTATGGGCAAAACACCTCACCCCCACAATGCCTCACTCCACCCAGGTGCATAATTGGGGACCAGCAACTTGCCAGGGAAACCAGACCAAGATCTGGGGGGTAACCTGCAATGGACTAGCATCCCATCCAAAGGGAGCAGCAGTATTCCTAGCGGCTTCATGCTACAGTAACCGGGGTTAAGTACTGACCTGATGAGCCATTGGCTCGGAACAGTCTCTCTCTCTCTCTCTCTCTCTCATGATACAGCAATTGCCAGATGCCTGTACGCTGACAGTGGGCCTGCTTTTAGTAGGTTCTGTACTCTCCCTGTAAGCTGACAAACTGCCCCACATGAAACTCAGTATGCCAACCTGGGTTATTGGAATAACAGAATATTCAGAGAAAGCAACTCTAATGCAGCAGAAAGTTCAAAATTATGTGATACGTTAGCAATTACATAGGAAATAGAACACAAATCCCAGACACACTCCTTACACACAACTGTGTCTTTCAGTTGATATTACCATTTAATTTCCGGCGCGTTTTAAAAGTATTTCTAACAAGTCGACATGGTCTACAACATCCCCCGCCAATCGTGCGCTTCTCATTTTCGAACTCGATCAAGGCCTTTATGGTCTGAAGCTACACACCAAATTTGGTTACTGTATCTGTAGGAGTTTCTGAGTAAAGCTGTCCCCTTTATCTCGAACGGACGGACGGACGCACGCACGCACGCACGCACGGACGGACGGACGGACGGATGGAGGTCAAACCTATATCCCCCTCCCACTTCGTGTTGGCGGGGGATAATAAAGGCCGGGCAATCATTTTGAAAGGGCTCAGAAATCTAAGTGGATAAATTACCTTTTAACCTACAGAGTGCAAATGGCACTAGATGCCCGTTATGACACTGGCTCATGGGAAAAAGAGGTACACAATGTCTGACCAGCTGAAGAGAGAAAATGGCAAATATTTCCTTCTTGTACAAATTTATTACAATAAAGGAAGCCCCAGCTACTCTGCAAGGGCCTCATTCCAAAGTAACCCTGGGGCCCTCCGGGACCTCGGCTAAAGACCCCTGTTCTGGATATTTGTCCGGGAATCGATGCGCACACAAACCGCAATGAATTCAGCAGCACTGAGACTGACAGCTAACACTCACTGACTCTTCTACAACCTACCGGCCACTGTGCAGAATTCACTCACTGTCCTGACGCGCTCAAAAGAAAATCAAGACACCCAAAGGCTGAAAGCTAAGAGCTGGTAGAGATGTTTGTCATTTCTGGGTTTTCCCCTTTATGATCAGTGCAGTAATAGGGTGTATTAAATGAAAAGATGCAAACTAATTGCAGTAAAGAAGGAACACTGCATTAACAGGTGGTGCCAGACACAGCAAACCCCGCCCCTCGCACATACTTCAACCTACTTGTACGAAATTCAATAGGCATCTATTCTGGGTCAGTGGCAATCCCTAAACCGAATTTGGGGTGAATGTGCCCATTAGTTTTGCCGCTAGAGCGATAGCAAACAAACACACAAACACAGAAACAAAGCGAACCAAAAACAATACCCCTTGCCCTCACCCCTCGGGTGAGGTGGGGGTAATTACCAGAGCCCAATGCATCCCAACGCAATACAGGAGGGCTCACACTGTCCAGGCATCTCTAGTATGCACTGTAGGAAACAAATCCAGTTGCAGCCTGCGCTTCAAGCCACAGTGCTGACAATCAATCACTGCCCTTGTGCAGTGCTTACAAAAGCGCCCTGTGCGCCGCAATGCTCAGAGTGCCACTCTCTCCCACTCAGACTGATGGCACGACATTCAGGGTTCAGACGAGACAGCCTTTCCCCGACCACGGCATTCCACAGGCAATCAAAGTACAATTCTACATGCAAGGATAGATGTCAGCAATGCGACAGTACTGAAAAGAGGTCTCCGAAACTCCATCTCCACTCAAAGTACGAAAATAAACTGCGATAAATAGACAGCTGTTGATATTTCAACAGCATCGAAACAGAGCTATACTGAAAAAGGCTTACACGCGAACAAATGAAAAGTTTCCCCTTAAAAGTTCGCCACGTGTAAACAACACGGGCAGAACACATAGTGGCCAACATTCAGACCAGTTTCAGATGTCTATAAAATTTGATGCAACTTCGAATAAGAGACCTGCATGCATAAGGGAGGCAGCCAACAAAACAAAGATTCCAAAGACAGATGTTCAATAATGTTCAGTAAACTATTATACTGTATATTATTATACATTACATTCATGACAGAAGGCAAGCAAACTGGGTCTAACCAGGACCAAAAGAGTTGTGGAAGGCTGAGAAGCACAAGTAAGTGGCAAGACAAGTACATTAATGCCTCTAGTTTCCATAAAATCTGCCAAATAAATGTTTAAAAAAACAGATTGCTCATAGCTCTCTAGTTAGCAGCACAGAACGTAACTCTCAAGCGAAGAGCTGACATCATGTATGCCACGTTAGCTGTATATGCTCCGAGTGCAGTCACAGTGTTCTTTTTAAAGTTCACTGTTGAACTGTCCTATTTTTTATGCAAGTTTTAGAAGTGACTTTCTTTCTAAATTTGGCCTTTAAGACCAGTATCCCGGAGTCGTCCCTTCTCTGTTGCAGATGCTGACGTTAGTCTGCCACGATTCTTCAACGTTTCGAAGGGAGTTCCTGCGAGGCTCTTAAACTAGAAACTCTGATGGGCTTGTCCTCTTGTGCAGTTCTGAATCTTTATATTCTCTTACTTCCATGGTTAGATCCAGCATTCACTCCACTTTTAAGGCAGTTGCACGCGGAAATGCAATAGTGTTTAGAATTTCAGTATAATGGTAATCACCAGTGGGAAAAACTTTTTTTTCCTTGCAAATCAACAACTGACTGACAAGTTGAGAGAGAAACTGTCTGCTTTATAGTGATTTTCAAACCTTACTTGAACTTGCCTTGGAAATTGCTTGTGATAGCATAGATACAGACAATAATTTTTTAAGCTTCCACTTCACTTAGTGTAATGGGAGAGAGTTCTTTGTCTTCAAAATAACACATTTAATAACACACTGGATTAAATATGTTTCAAACAATCAATTTGAAACATCAATGTCTTGGCATAGTCTTGGCAACTGCAACTTGCACTCAGATTGTACAAGGCGAATCGTTCAAGTCATCCTCAATGGTCAAGTTTGTCTTTTGTCTCCAGTGTGAAAAGAAACGGTGGCAAGAGATCACGTTATGGCAGAGAACACTAGTTTGTCTGTACTGCTGTGCTGCCAGAACAATAGCTGTAGCAGACATACGCAAGTGACAGTGAGATCAATCCTCAATAATGGCATCTACAACATGGACAGTTGGATTGCTACAGTTGTTCTCATAAACGCCTGGGATACTGCTTAAAAAGAAAGTAAAACAAAATGCATTGATTTTTAAATCATTTAAACGCTTAATTTAATTGAAAATAAAGGGCTGTAGCGGCCCCAGAAGCTCCCACCATTAAGATAAAGCCTTGAAAAAATAGGCCAAGGTCACCTTGAGGCACATCATTTGTAGGCTTTTATGAGATGCGTGTCCAGTGAAAATTATGAGCCTGTAACTGAAATAGTTGATAATTGTTGAAGTTTTTGTCGAAGGATGCACACACACACGGACGGAGCCCTTAGCTTAAAAAATTAGCATTAAGAAACATATTGAATGAAGAAGCTTAGAAATTTTACGTTTTCTTTTTTTTTTTTTTTTTTGGAAAAATTTCTGCAATTTTGAATTTGATGCCAGCAGAGCATTTCAAAAGAGCTGTGACAAGGGCAACAAAAGAACGGAAAAGTTGTATGATGCTAAAAAATTACACCAGTCAGAACATCTCTTGGCTAATTCGGTTAATCGGCAAAAGGTCAGTAACATGATTGGGTATATAAAAGAGAATCCCAGAGAGGCCGAGTCTTTCATAAGAAAAGATGTCCAGGGTTTCACCACTCCGTGAAAGACCGCATGGGCTGTGGTCAAGAATGTAAGAATGACATTTCTTAACATAAGATAGCAAAGAATTTAGAGATTTCATCCTCAGTAAATAATATCATTAAAAGAATCAGAGAGCCCGGAGATAACTCCATACACATGGGAGGTGACAAAAAAAACAATATTGAATGGCTATGATCTTCAGGGCCTCAGAAACAGACATGATTCTGAAGTGGAAAACAATGCATGTATTCAGGAACACTTCAGAAAACCACTGTCAGTGAACAAAGTACACCGCTGCATTCACAAATACAGGTAAAAGCTTCTCTGTGTATTAGCAAAATCAAGAAATGTTGCTGCTTTCTCTGGGTTCAGGGTAATTTAATATGGACTGAGACAAAAAATAAAACTGTCCCGTGGTCTGATCAATAAAAATGTGAAATTCGTTTTTGAAATCTTGGATGCTGCATCCCCCGAGCTAAAGAGAGGAGGGACCATCCAGCTTGTTATCTGTGGACAGTTCAAAAGCCAGAATCCGTGATGGTATGGGGTGTGGGGTTGGTCAGTACATGGATGGGAGACCACTGAGGAAAACCAGGTTGCTGCTGGAGGATGGGTTGGTGAGCTAGTAGGTGGCGATCTTCCCTCCGGCGGGATAATCCCAAATGCCCTTGTGCAGTGACGGGGACACTGTACTGAAGGAGACGCTGTCTTTCGGATGAGATGTTACACCGAGGTCCTGACTCACAGTGGTCATTAAAAGATCCTATGACACTCTTCAATAAGAGTAGGGGATTCCCTGGTGGCTAAAGTCCCAACCTGGCTCTTTCAATCTGCTGCCTAATCCTCCCCTGATCTAATTGGCAATTCCTCTGTCCCTTCCCACCTCTTCCCCCAGGGCTCCCTTGAAAAAGAGATTTCAATCTCAACGGGACTTCCCTGGTTAAATTAAAATGCTGAACAGCACATACATGTTTTGGAACATGTTGCCATCCTGAGAATGTCTTTATCAGAGAAAGCCTTGCTTATTTTAGCAAGACAATGCCACGTATGCACGTATTACAACAACATGGCTCGATAGTGAAAGAGTTTGGGTGCTAAACTGGCCTGCATGCAATCCAGATCTGTCACCCACTGAAAACATCTGGGCATTATAAAACAAGAAAATATGACAAAGGAGGCCACAAAGTGTCATGCAGCTGAAATCCAATATCAAGCAAAAATGGGAAAACATTTTGCTTTCAAAACTGCAGTAGTTGGTCTCCTCAGTTCCCAAACACTTACAGAGATGATGCAACACAATGGTGAACATGCCCCCATCATCTCTAACGAGTCACTTTTTGCAGTAGAAGCAATAACTTTGATCTTGATATATACTGCATATTTGTAAGCAGCATAATCTTAATCAGAGCTATAACTCACATTTTGCCTCCAGCACAAGATTACAGATCTCCACAGTGCATTTACACTCCCTTGAGGCAAGTCCAAAGGTCGTGGACAAAAACAAGCCACACCTGCTAAATGGTAGAAAAACGGAACTGCGCAGTCATAAATATGGCAGGGCATCGTGCACAGATAGCTGCAGGCTGTGCTTCTCAGAAGTCAAACTGTAAACTGGACTGATTTGGTAGGTGGAACAATTCGTCCCATGAATAACAAAACGTCACAAGTGACATTCCTGATGAAACCTGTTTTTCTGCACCACGTGGTGCAGAAAAACAGGTTTCATCAGGAATGTCATTTGCGACCTTTTGTTATTCATGGGACGAATTCAGTCACTGCAGAGCATTTTGGAGCCTCAAACCTGTGCGTTCAAACTTGTACAAAAGAATGGAGAGTAATCATAGCTGACGGGCTTCCACAATAGGAAGAAACCTTAGCAGGATCAGGGCACAAGCCTCTTTCTCGTGTTGATACATGGTCAATATTATCCAAGACAGACGCAACCATGTAATGGTTTGTAACAAACAGTCTGAGCAAATTTATTGGCATCTTTGCACCAAATCCGCAAGACTAAGAGCGCATTGGGCAGATTCTACACCTGGCCTTCATTTTCCATGTGATATCTTTATTAAAGCTACTTAGCTGCTGTTTGGATCTGGCAGTTCTGTTTTCTGGTCCGCTTCTTGTTTTGCCACTTTCCATATGGTTTTGATTTCCCTGTTACCTTACATGCCTTTGTTTTCCTTTCATTAAATGCACTGTTCCCATTGATTCTCTCGTTATTCCGTGAGCGTTTCCTCCCGGTGTGGGGCGGCTGGGTGGCCTTGAGGTCTGCTGCTTGACTGGTAACCAAAGAGATGCTGTTTTAAGCCTTAATCGAGGCCCTTAACCCCAAAATTGTCCCAGGGGCTTTAGCCCTGTCTGTTTCTGTTCATTCCTCCTCACTTGCGACCGTTTTATATTGTGTTTCTACCGCAGCATGTTTGAGAAAGAGACAAGTTCTCAGTGAAGCCTTCCCTGGTTGAATTAAAGGAAGAAAAAAAAACCTTCATTTTTCTTGCATCTCACTCCACCTGTTTTGTGAGAGTTCACCTTGTCTGTGTGTATCTGTGTTCCTTTGTTATCCGCTGTTAATCCCTTCATCATGTGAGCCTGCTTTTTGCTTTGCGAGTTAATTCTCTGTTCCCAAGCCAGTCTCATTAACTACTGTGCAATTAAAGCCTGCAGTGTAGCAGGCCTGCTGTTTATTTTCTCAGTTCCAGACTCAGTCTGATTCCCAGTCTGTTCCAGAGTCAGTCAGTCGGTTCCTGAGCCAGTCAAATACCAATTCAATTCTGAAAGAAATCTATAAACGAAGTGCAAAATGAAAATTGACCTTGACTCAAAAGATCATAGGCCTAATAATGTTATTGTGAGACGGGGGGGGGGGTCAGGTCCACTTGCGAAAAAGGAAAGAAAATCCATTAAAGAACTTTCATGGCACCTCATCACTCTCCATAACAAGAAAGCAGACTGTAACTTCAATCAACTGCCCAATACCAGAGTACCTTCCTCAAATGATGATTTAAAGCTGACTATTTTCCTCCTTTGTACTCCTTATTAAATTAAATTAACCTCCTTAAACGCTGCCTCTTCACCTAAGTTTTCTCTTTGGTTGGTTCAAAGTCAGAAAAAGCAGTTTTTTTAAATATTGCTCTACAATGTCACGCACATATTCTGTATCTGCTGGCTGCAGCGCTTCACTGAAGCTACATCACACTTATATTGAGAGAAACATTCAAACTCAGGATACCATGACATTTTTTTTACGGCCACAGCATGACATCTAATGGACAATATTCAGATCTTACATTACATTTAATACTCGTTTCCCTGCAATTCTGCAGGGCATATTTGAGATCTTTGAACAGCTTGATCTCCAAATGAATTTAATATAGGCCAGATTTGAATTCAGCAGCAGCATTTTACGAACCCATATAGGGTCCAAAGGTTATATGGAGTTAAAATAATAATACAGAAAATTAAACACACACTTGTTGCAGTATAAATGCAAAAAAGGGAAAAAAAATTATTTTAAATTGTTAAATCCACTGATTTTGCAAAATCTAGAATTAATTTTTGGTGTTAAGAGCACATTGAACTACAGTGAAGAGAAGTACATGCACTCTTTCCCCTATGTGTAAAATCACCCATTCTGTATATCATTCAGATTAAGGATTAAGTTGAAAAAAGAAAAAAAACGCAATAGTGAAAATCTTTGGAAAATAGATGGGCAAGTACAGTCTTGGAGGGGGCAAGTCCAGTCTTGGTGGGTGTAAGTCCCTAAGGATCAAAAGTCAGTTTTCAAGAAGGAAATCATTTACACCAGGGGGACCAGATCAGTAACTCTACATAAATCAGCGAATCCATAAAAAACCCAATTAATGACTTTTCTGCATTAACACCCAGTGCATTACAAATGCAACAGCTGTAGGTCTCATTACCCCCGTCCTCATCCGTAGATAGCAGACACTTAGGTGTGCCAAAGTTTTTTTCTTTTAATACAAAGTGTGTGGTTTTTAGATATCAAAGTCAATTTAAATAAATATTCGTTATTGACCAACTCAAGTAGCGTAGCAATACACTTTTGATATTAGCTACTTCATATGGAACCACGGCAGCATATTTTGCAAGAAGCATACATTTTCCCAAAACTTTGGAAATGCAGAAAGAATTTGCTCGTCGATTATTTGGTCACTCTAGTCACGTTTAAATAGTTATTACTATCAGATGAAATAACCGAGTTAAGATTATGTAAACATGGATAAATAAAACAAGCAGGAGCGACAGGAAATATTTACGGCTTCTCCACATGCCACTTTTTACGCTTGCCTTGACATCAGATTTGCCCGGCCCCAGGTGCGCTTTAAACCCAGGATGCTCATCCAGGACTCCAGTATTCTCCGCTGGGGTTACCGACGGCACCGACAATTCATACTGCTCCTTTATCCTAGTGGTTATCTCAGCAGCGACCTCCTCGCCGGCCTCTCCTTTATCCGCTTTGTCTATTAGCCCTTTGGCTTTTCTCTCATCTGCTCCCTCCGCTAGTCCAATCTCAGTAACCTCGCGTTTCGTTTTCGATGGGGAGTCAGAAATTGGCTTTTTACTCAAAATTATACTCGCCAAAACAACAGCTAACAAAGTGAATAAAATTGCAGGCACTACATATGAGACAAAGGCTACCTCCATTATTATTACTAGGCTGTAATGATATATGTTCTCCAGTACATATAGCCCAGTACGGCTTAGATGTACTTTTATAATGATTATTAGTAGTCACGTGTTGTAATGTCAAATCCCGTTTTTGTATCGACTCGCCGGTCAATCACCCGACTCGATTCATCAGCGCATCCCATGCGCTACTCGACACGGAAACCTACTCTGGAGTCAAGCAGATAAACCTGAGCGCTAAGCACCGATGCGCGCGTCCAGACAAAGCGTCATTTCCCAGGGACCAGCCCTTCGCGAGGAAGCAGTTCTTTTAAAGAGACATTTCCCTTTCTACACGACAAGCGCCCATCGTGCATTCGGGATAAAGGTACCCTTCAGCATAATCTATAGCCTACCTTATTACTCTGCGGTTGGATGTAGCAACTATTAAAACATTTTGCAGAAGATGTACATCATTGGCGTTGCCAGAGGGTGGACCAAGATACGTCACTTTATGAGAATAATTAGTCCTGGCTAGTTCTCAATCATTTTCCTTTATTGACGCGTTTTCCAATTATGTGATCTGCAACTAAAGACACGGTTTCTCTCCATATGCGATCTAACAGTGATTATATCATGGGCAAAATTCAGTACAGTTGCGGAACAAGAACAGAGAAATGGGTGCACAAAACATCCGTTTAAAGCAATTATTAGCCATGATTTGTTCTCAGTCATTTTCATAACAGAAGGTCCACTCCGAGAGCGCTCCGCACTTAACAGGTGCTGCTTGTTCTCCTTGACTTGGTAAAAAGACAATCATTCATCTGGACGCATTTTTGCTGTATATAAATCAACATTATTCAACATTGCAGACCTGTCGACTCTCACGCAAATAGCTGGAGCCGCACGCTTTCTATTGCCAATTGAACTGCGGAGCCACTTTTTTTTTTAAATCAACCCACTCAATACCGAGAGTTGAAAGTCCGCGTTTCATTGGAACACAGACCAGTTCAATCAACGCGATGCAATGGCCAATTAATAGGTAAATTATTTTGCTGTACTCAGGGATGGATTCATGAACGGGCCTACCGGGCTCGGGCCCAAAGGCTCAGGGGGCCCTTGGTGCCCCTGAGCCTCCACGCAAAGTCACTGCTATTCACTTTGTATTTCTTTTTGCAAAGCCAAAGGGCCTAATCGTTCCTGTCAATAACAAAAGTCCTACCGGCAGACTGAAGGAATAGCCTAAAAATTCACTTTGAAGACATTACAAGAAACAAACCATCAAGTTGCATTTTAAGTGGGTGTTTATCGCCTTGGTTTATCCACAGGACTTTAGAGGTACTCCATGTAATATGGGCCCTTCAACTCTGTGGGGAGAAATCCGAAGACCAAGTTCAAATCAAGCGCAATAAATTCTGTCCATGGGGCCTCTCACATGGTCATCGATATGGGTCCCCCGCCACACACACACAAATGAGCGGTTTATGTGGCATTTCTGGAAAGTCATGGTTCATAAAGACCCATAAAGCCCCCTCAATCATATAGCATGGGCCTGCATGTGTGTGTGTGTGAGAGAGATTTCCTGATTGATTCATTAATTTATGGTTTATTAGTTATTTTTGTAGAGTATCACGTGATTATAGGCTCCTTTAACCTTTTAAGCCCAAGAGGCCCCCAATTGAAGTCCATCAAATTCAGCTGCTATATTCAAACTTGTGAAACTTCAGACCCATTTTAAATTCTAGTGGAGATCCAAAGGTTTCTGACAATCCCAAATATACTCAGCAACAAAAGTTTCTGTGACACCAATATTGTTAATTATTTTTCATAACGCAATTATGAAATTGTCATACATGGTGATATCAGACTGAAACAGTACACGTAAACACAACATTGAAATGGAAATCATGAAAATGCGAGAAAATGACTTTGCACGTGAAAATGTGCGTAAATCATGCTTGTGGATGGCAATAAAAGAGGAGAATTTTTGGAATGTTCACATTGTGCCTGATGAACGACGGAAGCATCACTTATCGAAAACACAGCCATTTCGGATCAGGAACTCTACCCTCTAAATGCCAAGACTGTCTGAAAATGATCGGTGGAGGGCCATTGGGATGATTGAATCCGGAACCTCGCAGAGAGAAGTTGCTCATCGCCTGAATGTCCACCGAAACACCATTTGGAACTTATGGCAGCGTCATCAGCAGACAAGACATGTCTGAGACCGTCCTCGCAGCGGCCGTCCACGAGTAACCACTCCCAGACAGGACAACTGGATTCGAACAACCCATCTCCGAAATCGATTCCAACCTGCAACCATAACTGGTTAAAGAACGATACCTGGTTTGAGGCGACTGTCTGCACAGACAATCCGTCGCCGTCTCCGTCATTTTGGCATTGTCCCACGTCGGCCAGCAAGACGTCCAATACTCACAGTACAACACCGACGACTGCGTCTACAGTGGGCACAACAACATCGACGGTGGATCCAACGTCAGTGGGATCTTGTACTCTTCACTGATGAATCAAGATTCATGCTTAACCGATGTGATGGTCGTTTACGTGTATACCGTCGACGTGGAGAACGTTATGCCAACAACTGTGTTCAGGAATTTGATCGTTTTGGAGGTGGTAGTGTCATGATTTGGGGAGGGATCACGGCTAGAAACAGAACAGATTTGCTAGTTATTGATGGAAATCTGACAGGTCAAAGATATCGCGATGAAGTGCTACGGCCATTGGTGGTACCGTTTTTGATGCATCATGGTCCCAGAATAACGCTGCAACATGATAACGCCAGACCACACGTTGCAAGGATTGTACAGCAGTATCTGATGCAACAACATGTCAATGTCCTGCCATGGCCAGCCAGATCCCCAGACATGTCCCCAATCGAGCATCTTTGGGACGAGATGGATCGACGTTTGCGGCGGTTGGATAACCCGCCAGCTACACTCCAGGAATTGCGACAACGTCTACGTCAGATTTGGAATGACATCCCACAGCAATTTCTGGCACATCTGATTCGGTCCATGCGCCGGAGATGCGTTGCTTGCATCATGGCACGAGGAAGTCACACCCGGTATTGAAGTGTGAAGGTCACAATTGGTTAGACGTCAGACAAGTGCTTCATGACGCATGACAATGACATTTTTCGTTTTGAGTGACGTTGGCACTGAAAAGTCAGTGTTTCTCCTGTTAAATAAACATATTGATTGCATTGAGATCTTTGCATGTCATTTATAACATACACATAAATGGTGTCACAGAAACTTTTGTTGCTGAGTATATGTCAATTTGAATGACGGGAAATGTGCATGAAATATGCACTCAATATAGATATTTCCATTTGAAGTAATGCTGTGACCATACAAACATGGCGCGCTGGGTTTGAATATTTCTCAATAGAAGTACAATGCAGCTTCAGTGAAGCGCTGAGACCAGCAGATGAAGAATATTTGTGCATTGTCCTCCAATAGGAAAAAAATGTGTTCCTATGTTAAATCCTTTTAAGGGAAAACTTAAAACCCTAGTCACACTAGAGGCGGCATGAGCCAGAATGCCGTCGGAATGAAAATTCTTTGTATATTCCTGGATATTCCAAGTGCGTTCTAAAAATTCTGACGGCAGAATTCCGTCACGCTTATTCAAAATCAGCAGGAATCAAGCAGAACCAGCCGGAATGAAGAATTCGCGCAACATTCGGGCGGGAATTTTCAATTGACCAAAATTCTTACAGCTTTGAAAGAATTCCGTTCGAATACTTAGAATGCGCTTAGAACCCACCTCGAATGATTCTTGCACATTCCGGGTGTATTAGCTCTCGAATGCAGCTTGCATGTAGTTAAAACACAGTAGAAATATTTGGAATGCTGTTAGAATGTAGTCAGAATATTTAAAATGCACGGGAGCGGTTCAATTGCTGCCTGAACGCCACCCGAAGTCTGGTTGGAATGTGCCTCGAATGTTGAATTCACCTCGAATGCAGTCAGAGCTTCTCCCGGATTGGCCGCCAAATATGGTTGGAACGTCCAAGAAATTCGAACAGGATGCAGCTCGAATACTCAATGTACTTAGAATGTAACTCGAGTGTCCCATATGCGTTGTTTGATTGCTGACTGCTGCAGGGGAGCGAAAATATGCCACTAAAACTGATGCCAAATGCACGAGTTAACAGGAACGCGTTATGAAAACATTATCAGGTATGGCCAGTTGAGTTTTCAGAGTTTCTGTAATGGTAATTTAAATGAACGATTGAAAACAGGTCATTACCAATCATTATTTTAAGGGATTATTTTTAAGGTAAATTGGTTTAATATGGAAATAGATTCCGGCAGCAATCGAGATGCATTCTGGCTTATTAGAGGCGCATTCCGGTAGGATTTGACGTGGCTCTCAGTCTCGAATCTCCCTCGAAAGCAATCAATGTTTTGAATGCTGTTGGAATGCCATAAGGATATCTATAATGCAGTCAAAGAGCAGTTCGAATACACATCGAATGCCGTTCGATATTTCTTCTCTTCAAATGCATCTGGAAAGTTTTGAGCATGAGCAAAACATTCAGGCCACCCACAAGAACGAATGCACTCAGAAAAAAGGAGCAGGAACTCTTCACTTCTGACTGTGGACACCTGCCTGTGTACTTTTTTCGGCACTTTATTTCCCCGTCTCTGTCTGAGAATGGAAAGCAGGTAATGTCACTGACCGACCATGATAAGGGCAGCCATGTGTAAATGGGCAAAAACCGGGTTCTCTGTGGGGCCCATGTGCACGCATGTGTTGCTCACGTAGACGGCCTCAAACGGTACTTGCTCTCACCCTCAATCGTCTCAGACCCCTCATCTAATGATTAGTTTTGGTTGCTGTCCGTAAACTGTCACGTACAGACTGTAACCAGATGTGGTGCTCTTGAGCTACCCTAAGCAGGGTCGGTCAGTGACAGTGCCTGTGTTCCATTCTCAGACAGCCGACTGATTGTTGAACAGCGACAGTGCAAATGACGCAGCGCCTGTCGGCGGGTGAGACCTGCTTGTAACATGCTAATGGCTCCTTTTCTCTCCTGTGTCACGAGCCGTTCTATTTTCTTGATGCTGTAGCATTTTTCTTTTTTTTGGTGGCTTAATGTAGGCTATTGACCACACCAAAAAGAACAAGTGTTACTGTACACATCAAGCAGCTCAATGTTTGTTATTACTGAAGTGCTTGGCGCGTGCGCGTGGCGCGTCAGGATTACAATACCACACGCTTTTCTTTCTTTCCTCTCATGCCTCACTGGAAAAGCAATAAAAATCAATTGATTCTTCAATTTGCCGCAAATACAGTACATACCTCAACTGTGCGTTTTTAATGGTGCAGATATAATTTCACATGTATCCAACGTGGAACTTCTGTACGAGGTCTTTGGCTTGTAATTATATTAACCATCGTTCAACAGCAACACAACATAAAAATCATATTTTGATAATTGTTTTAGAGAAGTTGGAGAGGAACAGTGGGGGAAAAAAAAACAACCTTCAGAAAATGATTTAAAAAGAAGTTTTGCTGAGGTATGATCCCATGGCGAAAATTTACTTCAACCACACCATTTTCCCCAAGTGCATGCATTATTATGAATGCAAAATGGACGGGTGGGTGGAGTGACATGGGTATAGGTCGTTTGGACCCCATACCAGTTGGACCTTAGCTGAATGGACCCAGTACCGGTTGGACCCCACACCACTTGGACCCAATGGTGTTTGAGCCCCAGACCCTAACCCAACTGGTCTGGGGTCTAACTGGTCCAGGGTTCAACTTGCCTGGGGTCCAAATGATTAGGGTTAGGGGTCCAGCTGTTCAGGGTCCAAACTGCATGGGTCCAACAGGAACAGGATCCATAATGGCCCATTCCCGAGGGACATCCAGGCTTCTGGAAAAACAGAGCAGCACCATTTCAGATGCGTTTAACACAGGAGTCTAACTTTGCTTTCCATTTTTTAACCTCATTTGCCAAATTAAGGTAGCAACACAGCTACCTGAACTTTTTTTTTTTTTTTAAGTTCAAGACATAAGAAGATTCAATATAGCCTGTATTACAACTCGCACAACCTATTAACTGTTCTTTCAGTAAATTCAGAGGAACTCCAGAGACTGTGTGAATTGACACCTTTTACCCAAAAACCCTCCCAATGGAGTGTTTTTTTCTCACATTACCAAATGTCTCCACCCCCTCCCTTCCAGAAACCCCAAAAATATCAAAGGGCACCATTAAGTAGCCCATCAATGCACCAAGAAAATGTGGTGAAGACCTATTGAGCCGTCTGAGGTTCTGCCCCGGAACACTTTGGGGGCGTGGATGCAGGCTGGAACCGAACTAAAACACGATATGGGGTGGGGCGAGGAAGCAATATAATGACATATTCTGAATGAGTTTCTCCCCGTTAAATCTGATGTGGCTTGTTAAAGACAAATTGGTTCAAATCAAATACTTGGTGAAGATGCACTTAATCACACAACCAACATAAATTAAACTGAACAATTACATAAAAGTATATTTATTCAAAACTGCAGTTTTGCCCGTCATAATTTATAAAGTATTTAAATTTGTCCACCTGACAAACGATGACAACTTGATAAATGGCAATTACACTCAACATGTAATCTTCAACAGGAGTTACAACAGGAACTCAAAGTGTTAAATATTCAGTGTTAGTTGAAACCATTTCAATGAACTGACTGCTGCGACACAAACATTTAGTAAGGATTGCATCTCCATTAAACGTCATTCTTAACAATTGCATTTACTAGTTAACATGGGGACATCAGGTTTACTTCCATGCTTTGTATACCTCTTGGTATCGGTTTTCTTTCAACCTCCGATGTTCACCAGTCAATTAACTGCTTGCAATGCATTACACATAAATCCCACTAAACCGCTGTTATGCCATAACATTTGTGAGCAAAGGAGCATCTGCATGTAAAAAGTGAGAAATGACACTTCTCTGATGCCTTACGAGAAAAAGCAATTTTAAATTAGCAGCCTATCATGTAGTTTGTGCACAAAAATTACAACCCTGTCCTTGATTTTTCAAATGGCCATTCGATAACATTCAAAGCACATCTTAAACTGTGATGCGACAGGAGATGGAGTAAAGAGTGACACTGATCAGCTTCCTTCAACATGAACACCGAACCTAGCGGTTTAAAACTCTAAATACAGAAATCATACAGGACTGGCACTCATAATGGATCCTATGTGTACTATGGAGTTCATTACACTAAACCTGCACAGACAAAAGTTCTGCAGTTTAACACAGAAACTTTCATTTGTAAAAATGTATTCACCTCAGTTTCTCTCGTGACCACGTGGTAATGACATTCAGCAGCTGGTTTAAAATATATGCACTTTATTTCCATCTTTATGTTGCCATTACATTTAATACACATTACATTGAGCTAAAAATACTAATTGTAGAAAAATATAGTTTGGTTATTAATACCGTTTTTACCAGCCGCGACAGCTTCAGCTGATATCGTTTTCACCTCGCAAGTGCGTGTGTGTGGTCAAGGCATAACGTATTGTAGCAGGAAGTACCACAGAACCAGTTTTGGGAACTCTGTCCAGTAATCATGTCTATCTGTGGACAAATTAGTCAGAGTAAGAGAGTGGAAGCCAAGCAAGATGCAGTCACATGACTTCACAGGTGTGTAGTGGAGACTGAAATGACGGGTGGGTGTGGTTCGAGCGAAGGCACCACAAGTACGGGGGTCGGAAGAACGGCTGCTGTGATCCCACTGCTAGACAGTCTCTAGATTTTTGCAGTACTTCCAAAATTTGTGCCAGTCCTTCAACTTCCTGTCCAGGCCTAATTCAACATGAAATATCTCCTAATAAAAGGCATTTCACTGATGAGGACTTCTAAATTAAATTTGCTTAAAACAATCCCCACCTGCCCCCCCAAAAAACATGGCCAACACCAACTAGCCAACTAGATGCTCTGTTATAGAGATGAGCACCTGAATCTTCCAAAAATTACAGCATTTAACTTGATACCATTAAAATCAGTTTAATTCATTTGAGCACAATTGTAATCAGAAACCAAAACTATTGCATCCATGTTTTCTTCATTCATCAAGGTAGTGACCGTTAACAACAACAAACACTAAATTATTCAGCTGACAGGACCTTGATCCAAATCCAGAACGAAAACCTTAAAAACCCTACTCAAAACATGTCAGCACTTCACTGCAGAGTGGCTCTCGGTCTGCCCTGTGAACTGTACAGCTCATTTCAGCTTTGCAAAAGCCACCAAGCCCCAGTGCACTGCTATTCTTCTATCAAGTACGTACTTCAGGAGCACATTTTAAAAGTACAAATTAAGGGACAGCAATTTCACTTCTATACATGGATGTACAAGAGTGACAGAGACTCAAATAGGGTTCCTGCCTGGCACCTCTCATATCATGGGCAGGACACCGGCTCAGCACAAAACCAAGAGGAGGGTTGAGTCTCTAAAATCGCTCTCCGTCGCTTTCCGTTGTTGGGGCTTCACCGCGAGGAACTTCGCTCTTTGCTCACGCAGTCGTCCTGAGTCGTGGTGTCACCATTTCCCATCATGCTGCACGTCCGTCTCTTCTTTCTGTGGTGCGACACGGGATCTCCCTCTGAGCCGGACTCGCGCTGCAGGGAAAAGCACAAGAAAGCAGTCACAGACGCACTAGCGCTTGAAATAAAAAGTATTAACCAGGGGTTCCGCACCACTTAATACCAGGGCAGCACAACATGAATTCAATATGAATAGAATTCTGACATGCGATTACCAAATAAGAGGATGCCATTGCTACAGGGGATGCAATAACTCCAGTACTCAAGCGTGACGTCAGTTCCAATCATTTTAGTTTAAAATAGAAAACAAGTTGCCTGTGGTCCTTGGTTTTTGCTAGGTATACAAAAAAGTGTCACCACAACCCCACAAAGTGAGGAATATCATTACATGCCAGTATAGACACAGTCATTGTTGATGCGCTTCACACTGAGGTGTGTACCGGCTGTCAGATGTCAGCAGCGTGCACAAACCCGCAGTGAGAAGGAAGCAAATGCCAACATTTCTCCGATTTTGTCTCAATTATTCAAAAGCGGAATGAATTCATATCGCGCCAATATTGCAACGCTGGAAGTATGCTTCCGGCGATACTCCACCATGCGACATTGATTAAAACTGAACAGTGCGTGCAGCCCTGCGCCACACTTTTATATAAAGTTGAACGCATTTGAACTCAGAATGCGGCCCCACCTCACTCAGTCCAGCCTGACCTGCAATGGTACTAAACAGGGCTGCTCCCAAGGTCAAACAGAGGCTGCTCCAGTTATTGACTGGTCATGGAACCAGGGTAACACGCCCAATGACAGTACAAGGCAATTAACTAGATAACTCTGTCGCCACAGGGACCAAGTCGTGCATCTCCCCACTCCCCAAATTTCGTACAAAATGGCCACCGGCAGCCATATTGGACGTCCAAAATTTGCGAAAATCAGTCTTGAGCATTGTCATACATATCGTTGCCTGTGTGAAATTTGAAAACATTCCTGTAATAATTGTGGCTTCCAGCGCTCGGAACATAAAATCTCTGCGCCGGCGGCCCCGGAACTAAACCATAGTACCTCCCGACTATTGTCGTTGGGGGGATTCAACAAGTTTGCTCAGACTTGGCGCTTAACCCAGGCTTCAGTAGCATGAAGCTGCTAGGAATATTGCCACTCCCCCTGGATGGGATGCTAGTTCACCAGAGGTTACTCCCCCAGCTCTTAGTCAGGTTTCCCAGGCAATTTGCTGGGGCCCAATTATTCACCTGGTTGAAGTGAGGCACTGTGGGAGTGAAGTGTTTTGCTCATAAACAGATCGTTAAAGGACTCAAACTCAGGACATTTTAAATCCAGAGTCAAACACACTCAAGTAAACCACTGCGCTACCGCGTCCCCAAAAAAAACCAATTAGCCTCAAGCAAAAAGGACAATTTTGTCATTACGAGCATTAATTGTGAATAGCGCTGCCTGAAAATGAACATTTCCCACGCGAAGATGAGCACAGCAGAGGTCCCACCTCAGAATCTGAGTCCGAGGAGCTGGACGAGGAGGATGAAGACGAGTCGCTTGAACTATCGGAGGCGATTCCGGTAGATTCCTGCAGGTCCACCGCATCTGCCAGCGCAGCGAGTTCAGGTCGCTCCTGCTTCAGGATGCTGGGAGGGGAAAAAAAAAAATAAAATAAATAAATTATTAACACTGAAAATACTGACCATGCACCCCACCCCCACAAAACTTGTCCAAGTAAAGCTGCTTTTACACCAGATGCGAAACTAATTTTCCACACGACTGATTACATTATAAGTTAATGCAAGGCTTACCGCAAAATGACTTGTCTATTGGCATACGTTACTGGTGAACATTCCACTGTTCAACATCACATTATCATTCTGACTCGGAAACACAAATCGACATGTCCATCCAGCGCTCACCGGTACCACTTTCTGGACAGCTTCGGCCGGCCGCGCACAGTCTTATGCCACACAATGGGGAAGTTGCTCACACTGGCAAAATTCTGAGTCACAGCAATGGTTGTGTCCAGGTTCAAGACCACGTGCCACCAGCCTCCTAAATGAACAAGAAAACAGAGATGACGGTTGGGCAGGAGACTAACAGCTCCTAAGAATACCCCACACGTTTGAGCTGAGGATGCAACTAAGAATTTAAAAAAAAAAAATTATATATATATAACAAGCTGCTGACATTGTCAAGCAATATCCCCCGCATTTGGCATTGTATTATTGAATAGAGAATGTTTATATGCATTTAGATTTCTAAATAACTGTACTAATCACAAAGCTGTTAATTTCCTTGCAAAAAAAAAAAAAAAATAGGCCGGAGAGTGTGCATCAGAAAACTCGGAAAATCATACCAAATTGTTTTCATGATGCACCTTTATGCGTTTTTACACCTCGATGCCAAATATGATCAGAATCGGATGATTCGTTTAGAAGTTATAGCCCGGACATGACACATTACAGATTTCCCACAAATTTGTTGCTTTTTGGCCCAAAATTTGAGAAATGACAAAATTATTTTCAAAATTGTTTTTCATGACACACCGTTATGTGGGTTTACCCCTCAATGGCAAATATGATCAGAATCGGATCATTAGTTTCAAACTTGTAGCCCGGACAACAAACGTGTCCGACGGACGGACTGACGAGCCCAATTTTTATATTCCCCACAACAACGTTGTTGCGGGGGATAAAAACAAGGCTCCTCAGAGCCTGTACTCGGGCCAGGACTAGGCCAATCGTGAAACCGTGCGCGCATGAGCAGGACAATCACGACCCCCCCCGCCCCAAAAAAAAAAAAAAAAAAAAAGAGAAAGAAAGAACGGAGCCGAAACTTAGACTCGTGGCCTACTGGCCCGAGTAAAAATAGTTAACGATCCTGGAGGTTTGTCCAATTACTGTTAAGCCCCTTAAATCAAGAGGGTTGGCCGTGTATAAAACTGGTCATCATTCCAACATAATTCATGGAATATTTCTGTGAAAACCCTCAAATTTAAGTCTACACTTAAAGACTGGAGTGTTTCATTTCAAATGCATGGCAGAGGTGTACAAACTCCTAATGAAAATTGTGTCACTGTCCAAATACATCTGAACCTGACAGCACATTATTTCAGACGGTTTTGCTGTTTTTACTTTGTAAAAATGGGCACCGTATACTCGCAGTGGTAAAAGTTTCATAAATATTAAAAAAAAAAAAAAAATTCAACAAGAGTTGTCAGAAAGACAACAAAGCTTGCCGGGGGGCAAGGTTAAAGTTTTTCTGCACGCGGACGGACGCGGACTCAGACGCCGGGGGTACGACAATAGCTCTCCGGACGTTATTCGTCCCGGCGAGCTAAAAAAAGCAGGAAAAAAATAATCTATGAGGCATTTGCTCAAGCATCTTTGAATTATGAAATAACACGCCATCCTTGATTGTTCTCACAAACTAATCAACAAATCAGTGTCACACAGCAGCTTATTTTTGCCAGTGTTCACACTGCAGCAACATTTGCGCCAAAAACTGAGCACAAATCTGGTAACCATACTCATTCAGGAAAAACCGTACTCTAAACCACCCTGTCCACCAACAAGAACCTGTCACGTGACGCTAGGTACGAGTATGGACATGCTGACCCGGAACAAAGACCGTCTCCCCGGGCTTCTGCAGAATCTCCAGCGGTCGGAAGTCAGCGGGCCAGGTTGGCTGCTGTGTGCGGGGGTAGATCACGCTGAACCAGGTGATGGCCTCGTCCTGCTGGTTCCCTCCGTCGTCCCGGGTGACCTTGATGAGCTCCCGAGGTGTATGAGTGGGAAAAAGGCACCAGCGTTTGTGCCCCTGAACCAGGGCGTTCCAGGCACTCGTGCCCAGAGGGTCAATGTGTATTCCAGTGCCAGAACGGGAAGGTCCCATGACAAACCACCTGAAAAGGGACAAGCGACCCATGATGCCAAAAATCACAAATCGTCAGGCACAGTTTGCCTGGTCCATGTACTTGAATTGGCATATAACTCCACGCGACACTTTCCACGAGTAGTACTCTCATCCAATAATTAGAGGCCTATGACATATGTATAATCCATGACATTTTATACTTCTAAATACCTGTATGGAGGTCGGCGCTTCTCCCCGGCAAACTTGAAGAGGTCATCACGAAAGAAGACCGGCACTTCATAGTCCTCCAGCAATTTCCTACGTTTAGCATGTTCGCCGTAGCTACTGTCAAAGATATAG